>OX336391.1:486099495-486724495 GCA_946902985.2 Meconema thalassinum
AGGTTGCAGGATCAGCTGGCATTTGAGGGTGCACAAATGCGAGTGAGACGTGTCAGTAGATTTACGTTAAAGATCCCCTTGGAGGCAAATTTCCGGCACCCCAGCGTCTCTAAAAGCCTCAGTAGTTAAAAGGGACGTTAGACCAATAACATTCCTATATTCACAAGGTGCAAAGTTTCTGCATAATTAGAGTGAAACCAAAGATACCCTTCCATCGTTTGTATAATAACCCAGAAAGCATGTTCATATTACTTAACTTTCCTTTCTAACAGAGATGATTGGTTGGTTCCTCAGTTTAGGGGCGGCGACAACGCGTTCTTGTAGCCCCGTGTACTTTGGGTGTGTGTAGAATATGTCTGATAACAGGCGCGGATTCAAGGGGGGGGGGGGGTCACGGGGGTCATGACCCCCCCCCAAACGGAGACCAACTTTTTTTGCAAACTCAAAAAACGAAAACACAATTACCAGACAAATAAAACTTAACGAATTTTAACTGAAAAACAGTTTTTTTTTCATTTTATTCAATACTGAATTATCTTTATTGGAATTATTATGTTCTGTTACAACTGTACATATTTACAACTTCTAACCTCTTGTATAAAAACTATTAGTTATACAACAAAATCAACTCGTCTATTTTGTTTAGCAAACCTTGTGATTACCTAATCGATGTTTATAGTGATGTCACGATGAATGTGCAGTAATGCACGGATAGGAAATTGGGGCTTTTTTCGCACCAAAAATTTTTGCCGACGTCCAAACTGCAAGCTTGGTTGGCAATTTAAGCTGTGACTTTCTCCCTTTGTCGGTATCAACTCGACTTGCCGAAACTGTTACGTACCTTGATCCTTTTCTCGAAGCTCGATGTAAAAGTCGCAAAACACGCCATTGCAATTTGTACGAATATTTTTGGTGCGCTAAACGCATCAAATTTCTATCCATGAAGCTTGCAAAAAAAATTGGTCTGGTTTTGTACGTTTGGTTATTTTGTGATTGCGTTTTTAGTGATACCATTTTTAGCCTACTTTTCACATTTTGCAAAAATGAGGAAAAAGTAGACTTATGAGATCGGGCAAATGTGTGTCTGTCTGTCTGTCTGTCTGTCTGTCCTTCTGTCTGTCTGGCTGTGTGTGTGTCCCCCCCTATCAACTCCTAAACGGCTGCAGCAATCGAAACAAAAGTTGGTAGGAGTAAAGATCTATACCTGAATATCTCACGGCCATATTTGAAAATGATGTCAGTGCTACCAACTGCTAAAAAATCGCAATTGAAATTTGAGCTCCATGTTGGATATCTCGGAAAGTATGAATGGGAGCTATTTCAAAATTGGCACACGTACAGATCATAATATTTTAGTTTAATTTCCAGGAGGCCAAACATGGCAGTGTTGCCAAAATGATTATAAGCCTCCTGATAGGTCCAATTTTTAAATGCATATAACTTCTACACTATCAAGTGGAATTCAACCAAATTTCGTATGTTGTATGTGTACATAACCAGATATGACTGAGCGTATTCTTAAGACCTACCAGGGCTGCCAACTGTTAATAAATGCTCCTAATTTATTTTATCCAAATACCAATATATCAGAAAGTATGCAAGCCGACAGCTTTTAACTATGCACACGTATAGTACCTGACATTCTATATTAATTTGGAGTAACTTATATACGTCAGTGCTACCAACATGATTCTAAGCCTGCTGAGAGGTCCAACTTTAAATACATGTAACGTCCATACTATCATTTCGATTTCAACCAAATTTCGTATGTGCTATGTGTACCATAACAGATATGACTATGCGTATTCTAAGGAGCAACCAGGGCTGCCAACTGTTAATATGTGCTGTCCCTATTTTTGTTACCCTAATATCAATATATCAGAAAGTATGCAAGCCAATAGCTCTAAACTTTGCACACGTATAGTACCTGGCATTCTAGACGAATTTGGAGTAACTAATATACGTCAGTGCTGCCAACATGATTCTAAGCCTGCTGATAGGTCCAATTTTAAAATGCATGTAACTTCTATATTAACTAATGGATTTCATTCAAAATTGGCACAACAATAGATCATATTATTTCAGATTATTTCTGACCAATACATGCATGACATTGTTGCCAACATGATTTTACGCGCGCTGTTAGATCCAATGTTTAACTGCATGTAACGTCCATGCTATTCATTGGACTTCAACCAAATTTTGTATTTAGTACATTAAGAGACGGAACTAAGAATATATTCAGTCATCAGGGCTGCCAACTGTAGTGCTCTATTAGGATACATTATGCCAGGTATACAGTATTTCGAACTAATTGGAAATTTCGATATTAGCAACTTAATTTCGTCATTATTCTAGATAGGTTCATATTCTGTAGAATAATCATTGGCATGAAAAGTAGGCTGTATAGTTCTTCACGGAACTTCTTGTTCTTAACAATTTCGATTCTCTGACCCCCCCCCCCCCCAAGCCAAACTCTAGATCGATTCTCTGACCCCCACCAAAACCAAACTCTAGATCCGCGCCTGTCTGATAACCGGTGTTAATTGTGATGACTATTAGTCTAACAGAGATATCATACACGATATTAAGATATACCCAAACATTTCGATAATTATGGAATCGACGGAAGAGCAGCTGTAGTTTGGCTCTTAGGAACTCTCTGGCTCCACAAGTGCGCAGTGATCTGCTGCCGAACGTGTGCAAGTTTTGCCGATGCCCATTAATAGCCTATATTAAACGTCGTTACATGCAACAACATGCCGCCAAATTCCTGGAATATGTAGTCTACCTAAAACACTCAAAACATTTTCAAATAATTTAAATAATAGGTTTAGTTCCGAAATATCCATTCTCATACAATCAACTTCCGTACGAATAGAAAATCGTCTCTTGGCGAAAAAAAATGTCCAATGGGGAAATATTCAGCAACAGTGACACGTGCCACAATACTAGTGAATTTGGAAACTTTCTTCTATCCAAGCAAACTGAAAGAAGGACGATTGAGGTCATCATTAAGTTCTTAGGTTTCGGTTGGAAAATTAACGACACCTAGCCGTGAACTTGAGTACTAGATACCAGCTTTACTTCCCCTCCGAAGGAAGGCACACTGAGGGATTTTTAACGCTCTTGAAACATCTTGGGAATAGAAGCTCTGCATGTTACCAACTACGCCAGTGAAGTTGCCCTCAAAAACCCATGTTCTAGACAGTAAAACAATGGAAACCGAAGCATGTACACCCGTGGCCGAACTGATACCTCGTCAACTTCCCTATCAGGCAGTGGAATGTAGGTGTGAATATCAGTCACTATTGTACAGCTGTCACATAATCACTATTATCAAAATACAACTTGATGTAAATATGTATTTTATCGTTTAATCTTCCAGCCATATTGAAGTGTCTCTAAGAGGAAAGAGGTTATTAGGCACATAATAAATTCATCATAATAACAAGGTAGAAACACAATAGCGATTGAAGAAAATGAATCCCATACAGTACAATTGTATTATAGTGATATATTACTGTCCGCTAGGGAGGTCCCACTTTCATTGGCATGCACCACAGGTGTGACTCCACCTGTAACAGGGATTGAATTCAATACATATTTGTTAGCCTACTTTCGATTTTTGCAAAAAATGAAAGTAGACTTATGAGATCAACACAGGGCGAAAAAAAGTGTCTGTCTGTGTGTGTGTATGTGTGTGTGTGAGTCTGTGTGTGTGTGTCTGTGTGTGTGTGTGTGTGTGTGTGTGTGTTAGTGTGTGTACTCTGAATGTCTGTCCCCCCCCCTATCAATTCGAACACGGTGAATGCGAATTGAACGAAATTTGGTACAAAGGTAGCACTAGCAAAGGACACCTCAGTGTCATGTTTTATATCGCCGCCATCTTGACGGAAACGTAATGGCGGCCACACAAATGTTCAAAGCTTAAATCAAATTACGATTAACCTAATCATCCGATCTCTACCAAATTTTGCAACAACATACCTTTATGGGGGGAGCATCCTTTGACCAAACCAATAGGACATCAGCGTAATAGTTTGCGGATGGCGGCCATCTTTGTGTGAAAATCGATTCCCCCTATTAATTCGAACACGGTGCAACCGAATGGAACGAAATTTGGTACAGAGGTAGTACTAACAAGAGGCACCTCAGTGTCATGTTTTATATCGCCGCCATCTTGACGGAAACGTAATGGCGGCCACACAAATGTTCAAAGCTTAAATCAAATTACGATTAACCTAATCATCCGATCTCTACCAAATTTTGCAACTACATACCTTTATGGAGGGAGCATCCTTTGACCAATCTAATAGGTCATTCACCTGATAGTTTGCGGATGGCGGCCATCTTTATGTCAAAATTGATTCCCCCTATTAATTCGAACACGGTGGAACCGAATGGAACGAAATTTGGTACAGAGGTAGCACTAGCAAAGGGCACCTCAGTGTCATGTTTCATATCGCCGCCATCTTGACTGAAACGTAATGGCGGCCACACGAATGTTCAAAGCTTAAATCAAATTACGATTAACCTAATCATCCGATCTCTACCAAATTTTGCAACTACATACCTTTATGGAGGGAGCATCCTTTGACCAATCTAATAGGTCATTCACCTGATAGTTTGCGGATGGCGGCCATCTTTATGTCAAAATTGATTCCCCCTATTAATTCGAACACGGTGGAACCGAATGGAACGAAATTTGGTACAGAGGTAGCACTAGCAAAGGGCACCTCAGTGTCATGTTTCATATCGCCGCCATCTTGACTGAAACGTAATGGCGGCCACACGAATGTTCAAAGCTTAAATCAAATTACGATTAACCTAATCATCCGATCTCTACCAAATTTTGCAACTACATACCTTTATGGAGGGAGCATCCTTTGACCAATCTAATAGGTCATTCGCCTAATAGTTTGCGGATGGCGGCCATCTTTGTGTCAGAATCGATTCCCCCTATTAATTCAAACACGCTGAAACCAAATGGAACGAAATTTGGTATAGAGGTAGCACTAGCAAAGGGCACCTCAGTGTCATGTTTTATATCACCGCTATCTTGATGGAAACGTAATCGCGGCCACCCAAATGTTAAAAGCTAAAATGTAATTACGACCAACCTAATAATCTAGTCTCTAAATAATTTTGCAACACCATATCTTTATGTGGGAAACGTTTTCTGACCAAACTGCAAGAACATCAGCCCAATAGTTTGCAGATGGTGGCCAAGTATGTGTGCAAATCGATTCCCCCTATCAATTCAAACACTGTGAAACCGAATTGAACGAAATTTGGTACAGAGGTAGCACTAGCAAAGGGCACCTCATATTCATGTTTAATATGCCTATAGCACGTTGTATTTCAACAAGCTCCTACAACCAACATTCAATCATACTCCTTGAAAAGGACAAAGAGTTATAACAATACCCATGCATTTAGGAGAAAGTAGGCTATATGTTCTTTACTGAACATCTTGTTGATATATGAGATCACTGCAGCTTCGAGAATTCGTTAATACTATTTCAAAAGGCTCTTTTTAGCCTACTTTCGATTTTTGCAAAAAATGAAAGTAGACTTATGAGATCAACACAGGGCGAAAAAAGTGTGTCTGTCTGTGTGTGTGTATGTGTGTGAGTCTGTCTGTGTGTGTGTGTGTGTGTGTATGTGTGTGTGTGAGTCTGTGTGTGTGTGTGTGTGTGTGAGTGTGTGTACTCTGAATGTCTGTCCCCCCCTATCAATTCGAACACGGTGAATGCGAATTGAACGAAATTTGGTACAAAGGTAGCACTAGCAAAGGAGACCTCAGTGTCATGTTTTATATCGCCGCCATCTTGACGGAAACGTAATGGCGGCCACACAAATGTTCAAAGCTTAAATCAAATTACGACTAACCTAATCATCCGATCTCTACCAAATTTTGCAAAAGCATACCTTTACGGGGGCAGCATCCTTTGACCGAACTAATAGGTCATCAGCCTAATAGTTTGCGGATGGCGGCCATCTTTGTGTGAAAATCGATTCCCCCTATTAATTCGAACACGGTGCAACCGAATGGAACAAAATTTGGTACAGAGGTAGTACTAACAAAAGGCACCTCAGTGTCATGTTTTATATCGCCGCCATCTTGACGGAAACGTAATGGCGGCCACACAAATGTTCAATGCTTAAATCAAATTACGATTAACCTAATCATCCGATCTCTACCAAATTTTTCAACAACATACCCTTATAGAGGAAGCATCCTTTGACCAAATGAATAGGTCATTAGCCTAATAGTTTGCGGATGGCGGCCATCTTTATGTCAAAATTGATTCCCCCTATTAACTCGAACACGGTGGAACCGAATGGAACGAAATTTGGTACGGAGGTAGCACTAGCAAAGGGCACCTCAGTGTCATGTTTTATATCGCCGCCATCTTGACGGAAACTTAATGGCGGCCACACAAATGTTCAAAGCTTAAATCAAATTACGATTAACCTAATCATCCGATCTCTACCAAATTTTGCAATAACATACCTTTATAGAGGAAGCATCCTTTGACCAAATGAATAGGTCATTAGCCTAATAGTTTGCGGATGGCGGCCATCTTTGTTTGAAAATCAATTCCCCCTATTAATTCAAACACGGTGAAACCGAATGGAACGAAATTTGGTACAGAGGTAGCACTAGCAAAGGGCATCTCAGTGTCATGTTTTATATCACCGCCATATTGACAGAAACGTAATGGCGGCCAAACAAATGTTCAAAGCTTAAGTTAAATTACGACTAACATAACCATCCGATCTCTACCAAACTTTGCAACAACATACCTTTATGGAGGGAGCATCCTTTGACCAATCTAATAGGTTATTAGCCTAATAGTTTGCGGATGGCGGCCATCTTTATGTCAAAATTGATTCCCCTATTAATTCGAACACGGTGGAACCGAATGGAACGAAATTTGGTACAGAGGTAGCACTAGCAAAGGGCACCTCAGTGTCATGTTTTATATCGCCGCCATCTTGACTGAAACGTAATGGCGGCCACACGAATGTTCAAAGCTTAAATAAAATTACGATTAACCTAATCATCCGATCTCTACCAAATTTTGCAACTACATACCTTTATGGAGGGAGCATCCTTTGACCAATCTAATAGGTCATTCGCCTATTAGTTTGCGGATGGCGGCCATCTTTGTGTCAGAATCGATTCCCCCTATTAATTCAAACACGGTGAAACCGAATGGAACTAAATTTGGTACAGAGATAAAGGGCATCTCAGTGTCATGATTAATATCGCCACCATATTGACAGAAACGTAACGGCGGCCACACAAATGTTTAAAGCTTAAATCAAATTACGACTAACATAACCATCCGATCTCTACCAAACTTTGCAACAACATACCTTTATAGAGGGAGCATCTTTTGACCAATCTTATAGGTCATTAGCCTAATAGTTTGCGGATGGCGGCCATCTTTATGTCAAAATTGATTCCCCCTATTATTTCGAGCACGGTGGAACCGAATGAACGAAATTTGGTACAGAGGTAGCACTAGCAAAGGGCACCTCAGTGTCATGTTTTATATCGCCGCCATCTTGACGGAAACGTAATGGCGGCCACACAAATGTTCAAAGCTTAAATCAAATTACGATTAGCCTAATCATCCGATCTCTAGCAAATTTAGCAACAACCTACCTTTATGGAGGGAGCATCCTTTGACCAAACTAATAGGTCATCATCCTAATATTTTGCGGATGGCGGCCATCTTTGTGTGAAATTCGATTCCCCTTATCAATTCGAACACGGTGAAACCGAATGGAACGAAATTTGGTACAGAGGTTGCACTAGCAAAGGGCACCTCAGTGTCATGTTTTATATCACCGCTATCTTGACGGAAACGTAATCACGGCCACCTAAATGTTAAAAGCTAAAATGTAATTACGACCAACCTAATGATCTAGTCTCTACCAAATTTTGCAACACCATATCTTTATGTGGGAAACATATTCTGACCAAACTGCTAGAACATCACCCCAATAGTTTGCAGATGGTGGCCAAGTATGTGTGCAAATCGATTCCCCCTATCAATTCAAACACGGTGAAACCGAATTGAACGAAATTTGGTACAGAGGTAGCACTAGCAAAGGGCATCTCATATTCATGTTTAATATCCCTATAGCACGTTGTATTTCAACAAGCTACTACAACCAACATTCAATCATACTCCTTGAAAAGGACAAAGAGTTATAACACTACCCATGCATTTAGGAGAAAGTAGGCTATATGTTCTTTACTGAACATCTTGTTTTCTTTTGTCTTGTGGCCTCCTGAGAGACCGAGTGCAAGCATTTGTAGTCGATGCCCGTGGGCGATCTGCGCGTCGAGATGAGAGATGGAATGGATGAAGATGAATGAAACTGGGCAAGGATGTGGGAGGAAGCGGCCGTGGCCTGTCAGGAGGTAACGTCCCTGCATTTGCCTAGTGTTGAAAATGGGAAACCACGGAAAACCATTTCAAGGACGGCCGACGGTGGGGCTCAAACCCACGAGTCTACCAAGTCAGCAGAGAGCCTGATCCCATGACCTAAAGCTGCGCTTTAGCCAGCCTAGCCACTGCTGTCGGTTCAAAAGGTATTATTAACAATATACTTTGTTTTACGAGGGAAGTGGAAAAGCTTACATGAGACACTTGAGAGGGTCTGCACTCCTCAAGTGTGTGAGATTCTTGCCCACTATAAACCACACCTTGACCTCTTGACAAAATCCATTCCGGGACCACTTTCGTATTACTTCAGGATGGTATCGTATTCTATGTTTCTTACCTTCTTACTTCTCCATTCGCCTCTCACCAAGGCGGACCGGGTTCGATTCCCGGTCAATGCATGTGAGATTTTCGATGTGAAATGCCATGTCCTGTGGTTCGGATTCCACGTAAAACGGAGGTCCCGTGGCTTATGATCGCGAGATTAACGGTCACGTTAAACTACAAGCTTCCTTTTACTTCTCCATTCATACGCAATCCGTAGGTCGCAGCCTTACTCGCTTAAATCATACAAATCTCCCTCTTTCTTCTTATGACGAATTACCGTTTCGACAAAGAATGCGACCTTGTTCCAGATGCACTGGTTCCTTAGCATAATTTCGACGATGTTTTCTGGAGCTATTGAACCAACTTCGGTTTCAAGTTGTTATTCCGCCGTCCATCAATCGCTGACGAAGAACGTATGATTATCTTCACAGTAAATGCATATAGAACACCTTATTTTGGCCATCCGACAGAGGTAACTCCAAAAGTAGTCATGGCCAATCAGCATTTGAGTTAGATAGTAATTGATATCACCATGCATTCTGGTTGTCCACTCAACCAAACTCGGTATCAGCCAAGCTGTCCATCTTCCTCCGAGATCACCATTCCACCTCTTTTACGGGCCAAGGCTTTCTTCCGGACTTGTAACTTGCCTAGTTTTTTCTTCTGAAGTATACATCCTGACGTTCTTGCATTAGTAAGTCCACCGGCGCATCACCTGAGGGAACCAGTACTGCTGGCTCCGAAACAGTACGATAAGCGCACGCCACCCTCAGAGCTCCTCTCCTCTGAATCGCAGCCATGCATTTTCGATATGTCTCCTTCCTCAGCGAAGCAGACCAAGTCTCCGCACCAAACAGCAGATTTGATTGCGCGATGAGTCGCCGATTGCTTCACCGCGGATCGTATACATTAGCCATGAGTCTACTCAGGGCGGCTTTCACTATCTCTGCCTTGTCTGCTGCTTTCTTTATATTAGACAAGTATGTCTGAATTGGGTCCAGTTCGAACGACCACCTCTCCAACTTTCATGGGATATATAGTGTCCAATCTCCTCCTAGTTAGCATTACTATTTCAGTTTCCGCCATAGCTAATCATTCTGCCCATGAGCGTTCATCCAACCATTCACCCGTCGTATTACCTGATTGAGTTTCCACTTAGTCAGAACCGCATCTCGAGCTACAAACACCGCTGCAATATCATCAGCGTGCCCAACAAGGAATGTATCATCGGGCATCTCCATGCGTAGTAAGCCGTCGTACTAGATGTTCCACTAATCCGGGCCCAGGATAGATCCTTGCGCTGCTCCTGCCCTGACTTCTCTCTTCCACTGACCGTCTGCAGTGTCATATAACAGGGTACGGTCCTTCAAATAAAATTTATTATATGCGAAGATATACAGGCAATTTTAACAATAATATTATTATTAATAATAATAATAATAATAATAATGTAATGAAGTTAATGCTCTTTTTACCCACATTAGACTCGGTGAAACTAGGGTGCAAGTATTTGGACCTGATATATTGTTTCCTCATGTAATCAAACTACATGTATTACGCGTACAGGTAGGCTACACGAATTAAGCGTTCTATACTGTAGTTCCAAGCTCGATTTTCTTTTGGTCTGACTGTCAGAGCTGAAGAGAATGTTCCTCTCTTTAAGGACAACTGAGAATAGTAGACTACAGTAGGCTTGAATCTGAGCTCCAATACAAATGTTGTAGCAGTTTCCAAAAATAAACCGTAACAGAATTCTACACATTTGTTACAAGTGCATGCGTACAGGAACAATAAGATAACGTTTTTCAACTACAGTCCACCCAAACGCTTGAGGCTGATAATTACAATGTTCGAAGCCTCAAAATAAAACATTCGCCTTCATTTTCTCAATTTCGAATTTTTCTTAATTAACGTTCTTTTTGAAAGAGGGACTGAAGTCAAGGTCGTCTTTCCAACCCAAGATTGTAAAAACAATGACAATTAATTGATGATGATGATGATGATGATGATAATTGTTGTTTTATGGGGCCTAACATCTAGGTTATCCGCCCCTAATTGTTTGGGTGATCGTGAAGATGATAATGAAATTTAACTATAACTAAAACTAACTACTAACTTGTATACTTCAAGAAGAAATGGATAACTAATGGAGAATAAGGCAAATAAAGGACAGGAGGAAAAGAAATGCCCTCAACCCTCGAAGGATGCGGATTGAGTGACTTGGGAGGAAGGAGAGCCATGAAAGGCAGATAGGAAAGTGAAAGAGGAGAGGGTCCGCCCCCAGAGGTAATGGATAAAAGGGGGAAAACCGGACACAGCTCAGGAATCCCTCGGGGTCGCCAACTCCCAAACTCACCAGCCGTGAGCCCTTGAGGGCGTATCACTTTCCAGGGTGCACCAGAAGTGGTGGGGCTACATACACCCTGCCTCCTTGAGGGCCGTGTGCAGAAGGCAGGAGATAACATGAAAAGAAAAAGAAGGCTGACCCTCGAAAGATGAGACAAGGACAAATAAAGGAGGGAAATTGAAAGACTCCCTAGGCTTCGGATACCCTAATACCGTTGGGGTCGGAAAAGAACAAGAGTTGACCAAGGGAGGTCGACAGGAAAGAAGACGGAGAGGAACCCGGCACAAGTAATTGGAAGCAATGCCGGACTCAGCTGGGGTCCCATGGTCGCCAACCCACGTCCCAGTAGATGTGAGCCCCTGAGGGGGACAAATTATTGAAAGATATGTACGATACGATTCTAATTGCTTACTGAATTCAGTGGTCATTAACTCTATCGTAGTGAATAGAGCTCACCAAGGATCTGACGTACCCACACACACTGTTCTTCCGTGTCTGCTGACAGGCTGGGAGTATTCAAGAGCGCGAGGCCATTCATCACCCACCTTGGTACTACTCTACAGAACATTACAACTAACGCCGACAAGGAGAAAAATCAGGAATAAGGAGCGCTAATGAGCCAGACGTTCCCTGTAAACCAGACCTGAACAACTCGAAGGGCCAAATCTGATCCACGGTAATACAAGTGGAAATAAAGCGGCTTCGGTGGCGTAGTTGTTAGCAGGCTGAGCTTCCATGCCCAAGATTGCGAGGTCAAACCCGGCCGAAGTCGTCGGATTTTCCAAGAGCTTTAAAAATCCCTCAGTATGCCATCCTTCGGAGGGGAAGTAAAGCCGGCAGGCTCATGTCAGAGATTTGTGGCATGTAAAAGAACCATCCAGTAACTTCAATTGTGTGAAGCTAAATTTGTAGGTTAGACTTCATTAACGCTGTAAGTTCCAATGTTACTGTTTATGTGTGAGCGAGCTGGAACTCTGCAAGGTTTCCACTGATAGCAAATGGCGTAGTGAGAATGTGCGCACAATTTCAGCAAATATTATAACCCCAAATTATAAACTGCTACAATTAAAGGAGCACCAAACTAATAACATATGCAAATAATATGACGACGCTTACCGCTATCACAGTGGATCAGTATCCATGCAATGCTTACTGCGCTCAGTCAGACATGGCTATGCTTGCTTTATTCAATTTTAGCGATTTTTCTTTTCCTTGCCTAGTGTAGAAAGAACGTGCTCTTAGTATAATCACTTACTTAATACAAGGAGTAACTCGCAATAATTCATTGAGTTTCGGCACCAAATGTAAGGAGTTGCTTCACAATAAGAGTAAACTACACAATTTGTGTCAAAGATACTTTACTAACAATACTATGAGTTTAAAGATACAAGGGGCAAGAATACAAATTAGTACATGAAATGTCCACAGTGGAGCTCTATTATTATCATTCCCCAACTCCGGCACCAAAAGCCATACGATAAAAAAATGTACACACTAGTGTCCATAGTTAAGCATAAATACGACATGGAAAATTGTTTAATAATAAGCTGTCCATCTCTTCTGAATGTAAACAAGTGGGCTGATTATTTTTACAACAATCTGCGCTTATTTCTGCGTAATGTACCAGTGATGACACCTGGGTCAAATTCACCATTTCATGAACAAAATAATGACTAAGCAAGTCAGTAGAACGGTTGGTTGGTTCCTCAGTTTAGGCACTGCGACAACGCGGTCATGTAGCCCCGAGTACTTTGGTTGTGTGTTGAATCTGTGTGATAGCCGGTGTTAATTGTAATGGCTGTATTAGTGTGTGTTATCTGCAATTCAGGCAGGGACTGCAGACGTTCAATTGTAAGTAGTTCCACCCAAATGCTACCGACAACGACACCTAGCTGTGAACTTGGCTACTAGATGCCACCGCAACCGGCACCTGGCTCAGACGTTGGAACTTAGAGCGTTAATCAAATCTAACCTGCAAATTTAGCTTCGCACAATTGTAGTTAGTGGAAGGTTCTTTTACATGCCATAAATCTTTGACATGGGCCCGCCGGCTTTGCTACCCCCCCCCCCCCCCAGGAAGGCATACTGAGGGATTTTTAACGCTCCTAAAAATCCAACGTCTTTGACCGGGCTTGAACCCGCTCAGCATGCTACCAACTACGCCAACGAAGCCGCCTATTAGTAGAATACTAATGTGTATTTTGTAATTCATTGAGTTTTAGGTATGCGACTTTAAATAATGGGTAGCTATTCACATTTTGCATTATGATATACGTTGTAACGCACAGTTGCTCAATGTAAGACCAACTGATATCTAGAAAAGAAAACAATTTGTAATGGACTACATGAGTCACCACGGCAGCATACAGATGACAGTTCGAAAGAGTCCAAATTATTATATATTCACCTACATCAGTCATCTGTCCAAACCCTGAACAGTTTTCCATAGACCGTACCCTCTGCGAAAGAGGACGCTGGTTGCTGGTGAAACCTTTCTTTCACAGCTTCACAAACCAATTGATCAGTGGTGAATCGCTTACAATTTAGGAACTTATTCAATGGACATAATCCCTCCCTATATTATTCTGCTAAGATCCCAATTCCAGTTTTGTACCGAAAATAAGGTCCCATTAACACCAACCTACACGTATGGGGTACCTACAGGTTCAACATAACCCAATGCGTAAGCGAAACGCACTCACTTACTCTTTAAATGCCAGACAATTAAATAAATACCTTAAAACATGTATATTTATAATGAAACAAGCTGACCCGGCAGACGTTGTCCTGCCAATCAAAGAAAGTGCTGTAACTTTGTTTCTTGAAGTGCTTTTGGATACACGATTTTTTTTCAATTTCTGTTAACTGCCTCTAAACTATCGTGACTTGAATTAACTAATTTAGAAACATTCGTTGGAGCGTGCACAACAACTCTCCAAAGTTTCATCGCAAATGGATTAATGGCATTTAACGCATACTCGATTTGGTTTAAATGGTTCGTGCGCTGTCAGTCATTTGTTGAATCTACTCGCGCTCTTCCAACTGCGAAATGGATTTACTAAGTTAGAAAGCTTCGCGTAAGTGTACACAACAACTCATCAATGTTTCATCGCAATCGATGAATAGTATATGAACGCATACAGGATTTTGTTGGAACGCTTCGCGCGTCCTCGCTCATTTGTTACATCTACTCGTGCGCTACCAATATTGTAAAACGGATTTACCAAGTTGAACACCTTCCCTGGCGTGTACACAACAACTCATCAAAGTTTCATCGGAATCGGACGAATGGTATTTGAACGCATACGGGACCTTATTGAAACGCTTCGCACATCGTCGCTTATTTGTTGAATCTACTCGTGCGAAACCTCCTGTGAAATGGATTTACTAAGTTAGAAACCCTCACGTAAGTGTACACAACATCTCACCCAAGTTTCATTGCAATCGGTATATGAACGCATAAGGGATAGATTAAAAGTTCGCGCGTCGTTGCTCATTTGTTGAATTTACTCGTGAGCTACCTATTGTAAAATGGATTGACTAAGTTAGAAACCCTCACGTAAGTGTACACAACATCTCACCCAAGTTTCATCGTAATCGGACGAATGGTATTTGAACGGGACCTTATTGAGACGCTTCGCGCGTCGTCGCTTATTTGTTGAATCAACTCGTGCGCAACCTCCTGTGAAATGGATTACTAAGTTAGAAGCCTTCACTTAAGTGTACAGAACAACTCATCAAAGTTTCATCTCAATCTATGAATGGAATATAAGCTTATACGGGATTTTGTTGAAACGCTTCGCGCGTCGTCACTCATTTGTTGAATCTAGTCGTGCGCTACCTAATGTGAAATTGATTTACTAAGCCAGAAGCCTTCCCTGGAGTGTACACAACATCTCACCCAAGTTTCATCGCTATCGGATGAATGGTATTTGAACGCATACGGGACCTTTTTGAAACGCTTCGCGCGTCGTCGCTCATTTGCTGAATCTATTCGTGCGCTATCTATTTTAAAATGGATTTACTAAGCCAAACACCTTCCCTGGAGCTCACTCAACATATCACCCAAGTTTCATGGCAATCGGATGAATGGTATATGAACGCATACGGGACTTAGACGCGCTCTAACGTGCAGAGACAAACAGTAGAATTCGACATCACTGCCACCTTTGGTATAAAACACAACTTTTCGCCACGGGCGGAGTGTAAGTAATGGCGGTTGTTGCACAGATTGCGACCAGGTGGCTCTAACGTGCAGACGAACCGTCCAAAAACATCAGCTTTCACGAAGGCCAAGGCTAGTGGTTTCCATGACGACTGTTTTTGACTGTTTATTGTGGTTGTAAAATTGTGTGTAAATTGTGGTTCTAAAATTGTGTTCATTCCACCTACCGGGTCGGATTGTAAATCTAAACCATACATGGACCCACACTAATATACATATCAAATTCCATCGAAATCGGTTCAGTCGTTTAGGAGGAGTTCAGTCACATACACACGTGTCGAAGAATTATATATATAAAGATAATGAAAGAATGCAACACGGTAACCATGGTAACAGGTCCATCTATTTCTGTAAGACGCAATGCAATTCCAATTATTACATTACTGTGAAAATTTTCCAGACGGTTATACGGTTATTACTGAACCAAATTAAGCTCTAAAATTCATCAATACATACAGTATAATGCGCTTAAGGTGGTCAAGGGGCACTCTAGAAGTTTTTCACGCAATTTTCACGTGTGAGTGTGGTACGAAAGGTCTTTTTCACCCGACTATAAAGGGTCTCCGAAAACCACATTTAGGCTAAAGGCCCTTAAATTAACAGCGTCTGTGATATTCCCAGAAAACTAACTTCGCTCTGATAGTCTATACCTATGAAGGAATGACAAATGAGTGTGGTACCAAAGGTCTTTTTCACCCGACTATAAAGGGTCTCCGAAAACCACATTTAAAGGCCCTTAATTTAACAGTGTCTGTGATATTCCCAGAAAACGAACTTCGCTCTGATATACCTATGAAGGAATGACAAACCCCTAACCACTGCATCAGTAGCTGAATTGATAAAGTCTGATTATTCATACCAAGGATAAATCAGTCATAGCATTCATGATTGAGATTTTGCTAAGTATACTCTTTACAACTAGAATATTCGCGGGCGAAGCCGCGACGGGTAATGCTAGTACGTAATAATCGCAGGAAGAGGTATCCCATTTATCAAGAAATGGTAACAACCTACTTATGTTTACGTATTGAAATAAGTACTAAGCCCAAAATAGACATTTATAGGTACTGTAAGACATTAGAATTTTCTTCCAAAATTATGTAGAGGCAATATTTAAGCTATTGAATCTGCAATTATGAACCCTACAGTGGCATTTAAGACACAATCCCCAGCTCAATGTTAGATTTCATTTAAAATGTACAATTCAAAATCGTTTGTCATTCAATGATATTAGTTTCCATTCACGCGGCAAAAGCTTAAAGTGTACTGAATAAAGTATGACACGTCAGTAGCAACATAAATAATGCAGCGACAAACACCAAGCCAATTACCTTCACTTGCGAGTTCTCCTCACACCTCGCCGACTATCTGTCCGCCGTATCGCGTTCACAGTGGCACGCAAGGGCTGGGATAACTAATAGTCCTTACCAAGTCGCATATTAATCTTCTCCTTACCGGTCAATGGTACACTGTTGTAGGCGACCTGCATTTCTAGTCCAAGCACTCCAACAGTATGCAAGCGATGCATTGTAGGAGATACCTTTTACCGTCATTCTCAGAGTAGGCTATGAATGTTTCTAGCCATCCTACTCCTTTCCGTTTCTACGGAGTTGGAGAAAAAGTATGTTGAATTTTCTGTGGGAGATAATTTTAACATGGATAGGTTTTAAGTGCGGCTAAGGGTGTCTTATCTGTGATTAGCGTGGACAAGAAACCGACACGGATATCCGGTGGTTATCATGGTAACAAGCGTTCGTCATTTGTCCAGTGCACTCTAGTTTAGCACAGACATCCATATTAGCCTACTGTCGAATTTTGCAAAAAATGAAAGTAGACTTACTAGATCTACAAGGGCCAAAAGAAGTTGTCAGTCTGTGTGTGTGTGTGTGTGCGCGCGTGTGTGTAAGTATATCCCCCCCCTATCAATTCAAACACGACGAAACCGAATTGAACGAAATTTGGTACAGAGTTAGCGCCACCAACTTGACAGAAACGTAATGGCGGCCACCCAAATGTTCCAAGCCTAGATCAAATTATGGCTAACGTAATCATCTGATCTCTACAAAAATTTTCAACAACATACTATCATGTGGGAAGCGTCTTTTGACCACACTACAAGGGCATCAGCCACATATTTTCAAAATAGAGGCTGTGTATGTGTGCAAATCGGTCCCCCCTATAAATTCACACACAGCGTAACCAAATCGCACCACCTTTGGTACACACGTAGAAAATTTTGCAACAATATACCTTAACGTGGGAAGTGTCTTTTGCCCAAACTACAAGGTCATCAGCCAAATAATTTCAAGATGGCGGACGTATTAATCATGCAAGTATTATAGCCTAATCGTTACTTACGATTCACCATGGCCCTGCCTCACCATATCCGTATATTGTACAAAGGGTGGTTTAAACTGTCCTCGAGGATATTGACATCTTATAATAGAATATTATACCATAGAAGTGAATAACAGTTCTGGCCGATCGTGCCATTTGCTATCGTTTGCTCGCTAGTCCATATTTCAGTAGTCTTCCAGAAATGTACTGAACAAAATAATACAAATTTAGTTTCAAAATGTTTATAAAAATCGGAAGGAAACGCTAATGAAATCATCCATTCCAAGACAAAAAAAAAATGCTAGGCAGTTATACTAAAGTTGTTGTTAATGTTGGTAGGTAGAGTGGGCATGTGTAGCAGCGTGGTAGCGTGCTAAACTCTGAATCTTAATGTTTGAGGTTCAAATCCTAGCGTCTTCAATTTTTTACTTCATCTTTTTATATTTATTGATTTATAACTACTCACAGGGTATAATCTTAAGGATATTATATGTTGTGTATTTGTAATCGATAATACTATAAATACTTGTAACACCACATATTTCAACGCTGGACTACAGCGATGGAAATTCGTTGTCCTTGATCCGCGGTAGAGTCTATTGTTGTTGTTGATTCTTTATGGGCTTTGCGGCATCCTGGTCATGTAGCCCCGTGGACTTTGGTGTGTGTAGAAATTGTCTGATAACCTGTGTCTTTGTGATGTATGTACTAGTGTGTGTACGTGTACAGTAAATGAGGATGGATCTGTGCAGGAAGCTGTCTTTGATCCGCGGTAGAGTTTGCTGTTGTTGTTGCTGTTCTTGATTCTTTAGGGGCTTTGCGGCATCGTGGTCTTGTACCCCCGTGCACTTATGTGTGTGTAGAAGTTGTCTGACAACCTGTGTCGATGTGATGTACAGGGTCTTTCATATAAAATAAGAGCGCCAAGCGGCGGCTTTGTTAACCGCTGCTGCGGTCACCTTGGCCGAGCTTGTGACGCGCCACGGCCCCCTGCTGTAGTATTGAAAGCGCGCGCATAGTACATACGAGGGCTAGTTTTTTTTTCAAGTTCCGATGGACTGTATAAAAATAACAGATTGACATTACCAAACTTGACCTTGCAATAAGCGTGCAGGTGCTCAGTCGCCAGTCTAAACCGCAAGTGCTAACAAGGTGAGACAGTTATCATTGCAACATCGTATTTTTTATGTTAAACTTATTTTAAGTACGAGTCGGCTCGGCGGGTACGTGATGCATTTGTTCAGCAATTTCCTTATGAAGTGCCACCTTTACTAGCACAGATTCACGTAATTGCAAATAAGTTTGACACTACTAGCTCGGTGTTCAATAAAAAACATGCCCGCACACGAACAGTTTTAACAGAGGATGAGCTAGATGACAATGGCGAGAATCTTGAACGGTCTCCGAATAAATCACTCACAAAATTAGCACAAGTAGGGGTTTCGGTTTCATCAACAATAACTAACTAACTAACTAACTATAAACTAAAGTAAGATTTCAGGATTGTACACACGCTAGCAAGGCCGCTGCATCATATAGGATTGTATACACGCTTAAAGCAGGGGGCCTTGGCGCGTCACAAGCTCGGCCAAGGTGACCGCAGCCGCGGTTAACAAGGCCGCCGCTTGGCGCTCTCATTTTATATGAAAGACCCTGTATGTGTGTGTACTTTTAAACGAGGAAGGATTTTGGTAGGAAGCTGTTGTTGTTTTGTTTCATTTAAAAGGTTTGGACATCATGGTCATTTAGCCCCGTGTACCTTGTTGAGTGCTGAATATTGTCTGCTAACATGTGTCATTGTACTACCAACATTCAATTCTACTCCTTGACAAAGAGTTATAACTATACCCATGCATTTAGGAGAAAGTAGGCTGTAAGTTCTTTACTGAACATCTTGTGTTTTGTATTAGAACATCTTAGGCATACTAACTTTCAATAATAACTATCTGTCATGAGATGGTACAAATCCGTAGTGCTGGAATAAAAGACATTAAAATTCAAAATTTCAAGTTTTTATTCTTGTGGCTTCGAGTGTCATTTAAAATGTTAAAAATCAGTGCTACCAGCATTAAATTCATGTGTCAACAAAAAATACCTAAAAAGCTACTAAATTCGAATGTCTTCGAAAGTGTTAATCTTTAAGAGTGCGAGTGATCTAGGCCTATAATGGTTCCCAAAGCAACCAGGCTCTAAAAATGGGCCAGCACTATGAATTACAATTAAATGTTGCCTCAGAATAATAATAATAATAATTATTATAATTTACTCATTTTAAAGAATTAAATGGTCCCCTAATGATATGGAAGAGAGATATATAATAATATACAATCATTGTTGACCATATATCTAAAATTAGCATATATGTTTTAAGTCCTGGGTGTAACATTGATACATATATTTATTTTAATAGATTTATAATGATAGGGCCTACTTACCTGTCTTCAGAGGTCCGCATCGCTTCCACAGCAAAATCACCTCCAGATGACATGCCCCAACAGAAGAACACCAAAAGGGGTGGAAGGAAGGTGGAGAAGGGGAAGGCACAGGCTCATCTACAGACACCCTCCGATAACCAACAGAATTTCTGCCGACGAAATAATGCCACAACAGTTGCTTAAAAATTTAAAATAAAATTTAATTATCGGATGCAAAAAAATGAAAATTTAACAAAATCATTTAAAAAAAGGAAGAAACTCTATGGCCAAGACACCCTCTGAAGATGCACGTGGCTTAAGGCCAAAATAAGACAATTATCCTAGAAAACTAGATAAGGCTTTACATGCTTGCTTGCTGAACCAAATCGAAAACATTAAATTTAAAAAAAAAAAATTAAGCCCAAAGGAAGAAAATCAGTAGACAGGCATTATTAAATGAGAAAGGGCTTGATAATTTACTAGAACGCAATACCGACCCGACATGCAGAGATCCAGGCCACGACGCAAAACGAAAAATTTAAAATTAAATTAATAAAATAAAATATGATTAATTAAGAAATCCACAACATTCGTGACTGAGAAAAACACAGGAACATTCACCAAAAACACAAGGTTAAACCAACAAGGTTACTAAAAAAAACATATTAAGCTAACACCACAACACGTTTGAGTTTCCCGCTCGACGCCAAGAGACTGCACTCCCAAGACCAGAATGCACTTGGGAAAAACAAAAACAAACATGGCCACCAAAACAAACGACCGCATGTCAAATCGAATTACGGCAAACAATTAGCATAAAATTAATTTAAAATCACCAGAGAGAACAAAAGGGAAGGAAAGAATTACGCCTTAACACTATTGACATGAAACAATTTAGGGAGCAACGGATCGTAAATTAAATTAATAATAGGGCAATCCCAAAGACTACCCAAAAACTAAATAAATAAAAATTCACAACGTAAAATAAACTAGAAGCGTGTCTCCAAATGTACGAAGAAAACAATAAAAATTTACATATCTGGTAACATTAGTAAAGGAGAAAAATTAGGCCTACCAGGTGAAACAAAATACAGAATTAAAACATTAATATAAGGCCAATATCGGAGCTCCATAACAAAAATATATAAAAATTAATAACGTACCTTAAAACTTCTCTGTGGAGACACAATAAAAGTAAAATAATTAACACACAAACCAAATAACGTTATTCGGCACTTGGGTAGATTATAGGCTAGGGAATAACCCACCCACCAAGGGAAGATGATTAAGAGAAGGAAGTAGATTTGGGATTGGAAAAGAAGGATAGAAGAATAGGAGGAGAGTCCCACAAAAGTTATTAATTTGACTTTTAATCCATTTAGAAGCGGTTGCCACCGCAAATTCGTGCTCGGATACCTAAAGTGGGTACGAGCTTGGTCGAAGCTGACGGGAACCGCAGCTGAGACTTGGGCAGTTTGCCAGAGAAAGGCTTTAGTGTATTTCCTTCCAAGCACGAATGAAAGTACTATAGGGAAGGGTGATGGTCTGGCCAGACAAATAGTAAAAGCTTTATTAAGTGTTAACGAGGGCATAAACCTAGGAAGAGCTAGGAAAGCCAGGATCCTGCCTAACTGTAGTATCAGAGAAATGATGAATCCAAAAACAAATATTTAATTTATTAAACAATTTAAAGAAGTTTGAGGAAATTAACAAGCGTGTAGTATAATTTGGACAAACATAGTTCATTTAAACTTTTTAACAAATAGGGTCGCAGACCTCTCAACATTAAACGGTTGCTCCAGGCAATTGACAATTTACAAGGTTTCAAACCTTACATGTTTCTAAAATCTTTATAAGATTTAAACAAATGAACAATGAAATAATTAAAGCTTGAACGTGAATTGGAGTACAAAAAGTGCACCTGAAGAAATTCAAGAGAGAATGTTCTAGAGAAAGTGACAACTTTGAAAATAACAATAATAACAACGTGAAAAATAAGATAGAAGTTCCTACAACTTCTTATATTTATACAGAATTAATATATGAGAATTATACAAAGAGGGCAGGTCACTTACTGTGAAACCTGAAGAAAGTGAAAAGGAAGTTTCTAGACTTCCTATGTTTAATTAGGAATCACGAGAAAAATGGGGCAGTTTCCATTTCGTGAAACCTGAACATGACTCGCTCAAGAGTTTAGAGAATTGTTTTCCCTGATTTTGAAGGGAGGAACAATGTAAGTTTGAAACGTGTGCTAGACACGTATCACAAAGATTATACAGAGATACTTAATGATAAACCAACAAAAATGGAAGGGCACTTCTTGGAATGACACCTTATTGAAACAGACCTAGATTAAAAGTTTATTGCAGATTGTTAGTGAAAGGTTTAGGAAAGAGAAATGGGAATTAAGGAAAATGTTCATGGCCTTATTTAATATAACCGGACGATCGCGACGCGGTAGAAACGTGGAGAAAGCACTGTTTATCACTGTAGTCTATGAAGATGGATTCAAAGTTCACTATAGAAACACTAAAGTTCATGAAAAAGAAAGTTATTGCAATTATGGAAAGAACTGATTGCACTATATAGATGAGAGTCTATTTCTTGAAAAAGTTGTAATTTACAATTAAATGCACCATAGAATTTTCCAGAGGTTCCAGCGGTGGAAGAAAGTTAGCTATTGCAAAAATTTATAAGGAAGATTCCTCATTTTAACTAGCATTTTCACAGTGCGTGAACAATACTTGACGACAAGACTCGCAGATAGAGAACAAGGCCTAGAAGGTTCCAGAACGACCTTAGCAGAAAATGGGGTTGAGAAAATCCAACGGAGGAAATAGTTTTATAATTATAGGCAGCGGGTATTAGATAATATCCCACGTAGCGAGAGGATTTCTCGTTTGAATCGCTTAAGAAAAGCTCTTTTATAGTAAGGTTGGCTTATACAAGTAAAAGCTCAACATGGCAAAACTCACGAAGAATGATTATTGCCCCAAAGTAAATAATTTCACACTGCCTATAATTAAAAGCACTTGGAAGTTAAAACCATGAAGATGAGGTTAAAACTTTTTTAAAAATGGTACTTATCTCGATTTCATGTTGAAGTCGGAGTTCCTCACTGATGCTTAGAGTTCCAACATGGCGTAAAAG
Source organism: Meconema thalassinum (assembly GCA_946902985.2). Classification (NCBI taxonomy): domain Eukaryota; kingdom Metazoa; phylum Arthropoda; class Insecta; order Orthoptera; family Tettigoniidae; genus Meconema; species Meconema thalassinum. The sequence continues at coordinate 486,122,764 of OX336391.1, forward strand.
AGGGTGAGCCTCTTGGTTTGAGGAGGCAAGCTCGAGCGGAGCTTTGACTGAACGAGTCAACTGCAGACGGAGAAGTGAGAGCAGCTCAACGGAGCACGGAGAGACCACGGAAGGGGAAAGAGTGGGGGTAGGAAACAAAAGGTATACATATCAGCATAACCAACTTAGCAAAAAATAATTTTCTTCTTGATGGATGGTCTTCTAAGAGTTGATAGTAGGCGATATTAGCGCAGCATGGTGAGTGAAACAGTAGACGTAGTCCTCTTGCTCAAGGAGAAAATAGCTGACGATAGTAACGAGATCTGGTAGCCAAATGGATAAGTAAGTCCTCTTGCACGATGAGGAATTGAGTAGCTTCAGAGGTTCGCTACTAGATGACGCTAGGTGGGTCACAGAAGTTATATATCTGAAACATACTTACACAAAATATAAGAGATTTGCACATAAAGGAGAAAATAAATGATCACTGTTGGTGTTTGACAAAAAGGAAGGAAAGAACGTGCAAAAGCATTCAAAATTATAACTCAGGTACCGTGTATTCAAAGAATACACCATACTGGGGGAGAAACACCAACAGAGAGCAAATAAACAGTTACACTTTTATTGGAAGCGGAGCGATCAAAGACAGTGGTCTTGTGATCGGTCCATTTGTGGTCAAGATTCTGGCCACCCTGACTCTCCTATCTCTTCCAGGGTAACACTTAGTCACTTTTCCAAAAGGCCCGACTAGAGGGGGTGGAACATCCCTAACCAAGACCAAGTCTCCCACTTGAATGTCGGGACTGGAAAGAAACCACTTCTGTCTCCCCTGCAAGGAAGTTAAATATTCCAAGTTCCACCTCTTCCAAAAGGAATTACGGAGGGCTTCAAGTTTACACCAAACAATAGGTAAATCAGAATCCCTGAAAGAATTAGGAAGGGGAGGATGGGCAGAGAGAGAAGTGCGGATAAGGAAGTGACCAGGGGTGAGTGGAAGTAGGTCATCAGGGTCATTGGAAATCGGGGTTAAAGGGCGAGAGTTAACAACACCTTCAATCAGAACAGACAGAGAATTGAATTCTTCGTAAGTCAGAATTCGATTACCTAAGACTTTTCTTAAATGACGTTTAGTGAGCTTTACGCAAGATTCCCACCTACCACCATGATGCGGAGCGTAAGGAAGTATGAAGCGCCATTTGAAACCTTTTGAATAAGAAAAATTAGAGATTTGTTCCATGGCAGGAGAGGAAGTAAGAGCTTTCTTCCACAGGGAAGCTGCGCCCTGAAAGGTGGAAGCGTTATCAGAGAACATCTCAGAAGGAACACCACGCCTAGCAGTGAAACGAGAGACAGCTGATAAAAAATAAGAAGTAGAAGCATTCGTTACTAGTTCCAAGTGGATTGCGCCGGTAACCATGCAAACAAAGAGAGAAACATAAAGCTTACCAAACAATTTGCGTTTAGCTTCAGGAGAGTTTCGTTGATATTGGAACGGACCCATATAGTCCACGCCAGTTAAAGCAAATGGGCGTATAGGAGAAGAACGAAAAGAGGGCAGATCGCTCATTAATTGAGTGTTGATTTTAGGTTTCGCTTTGAAACAAGGAATGCACTTATGAATTGCAGAAGAAACTTCATGAATTCCATTTATAATCCAGTACTTTTCTCTTAAGAGGCAGAGCAGAGTACGTGTACCAACATGAAGATTACGGTAATGAAAGTCACGTATAATTAAGGAAGTTACGTGATGTTTGGAAGGCAAAATAACGGGATGCTTTTTGTCCTCAGAGAGTAAAGATTGCGAGAGCCTTCCACCTACCCTAAGTAATCCATGGTCATCAAGGAACGGGGCTAAAGCACGAAGACGGCTGGATTTGGGAAGATCTCTTTTAGAAGAAAGCAATGACAATTCAGAAGAAAAGGCTTCTTGCTGTGTCAGTTGTAAAATCTTAATGGTAGCGAGATTCAATTCATGATTGGTAAGGCGTGGTTTAGGGAGAAGAGGTTGGTCAACCACAAGATATTTCCATCTAAGGAGATAGGCAACAATCCGTAGTAATTTATGGAAGGAAGAATAGCGTGACAACAAAGGATGAGATGCGTTGGAAACAAGACACGAAGCAATGGGTAGAGGTACTTTAGCGTCAGGCAAGTTGGAGTTTGTAGCTGGGGGTTTAGAAGGCCATGAGGAAGATTCGTCGATTAGCCACGAGGGCCCATGCCAGTACAATTGGGAAGCTGCCAATTGAGAGGGTAAACAACCACGAGAGATGATATCAGCTGGATTATCCGCACTGGGAACATGCCTCCATTGACATCCAGAAGAAAGAGTTTGAATTTTGGAAACCCTGTTTGCGACAAAAGTTTGCCAATGAGAGGGGTTTTTGGCGATCCAAGAAAGGGCGATCATAGAATCGCTCCAGAGATAGATTTGCGAGAATTCGACCTTTAATACTTCCCGTAATTTCTTGACAAGTTCTGCAGCCATGAGTGCAGCGCACAGTTCGAGCCTAGGCAAAGTGATAGTTTTAAGAGGAGCGACCTTCGATTTGGCACAAACAAGGTTAGAAACTGGAGATCCATAGAGTGAATCGTGATAAACTAAATATGCACAGCAACCATAAGCTTTTTCGGAACTGTCCGCGAACACATGAAGGAAAAAAGATGCATTAGAATGGGAGCTAATTAAATTCCTGGGAATTTCAATAAGGGAAAGATCCAACAAATTGCTGCGAAACGAGAGCCAACGATTAAGAAAAGAAAGAGGGACAGCGTCATCCCATTCACATTTAAGTGACCACAGCTCTTGCATGAAGAGTTTGGCTATAACGATAACTGGGGCAAGAAATTGAAGCGGATCAAAAATTTTTGCAATTTCAGAGAGGATTTGTCTTTTTGTATTAGGAAGCTCTTCTGCGAGCGTAACTTTATAGATAAGAGTGTCAGTGCTAGTGCACCAGTGAACTCCTAGAGTTTTTATAGATTCGGAGTTTCCACAAATTTCGACAGAAGAAGGATCTACGTCTTCAATGGGAAACTGAGCGAGAAACTCAGGGGAGTTGGAGTTCCACTTATGAAGTGGGAAACCTCCATTCCTTAGTAATGCTTGAAGTTCTAAAGATACAAAAGAAGCTTCCTCCAAAGAGGGGAAGGATTGCAAATAATCGTCAACATAGAATGACGTAGTTAGTGCTTCAGAAGCTTTGGGGTTAAATAAATGACCATCTTGTGAGGCAAGCAAGTGTAGGGATCGGATAGCAAGGAAAGCAGAGGGTTTTAAGCCATAGGTAACCGTTTTCAAGCGAAATACCTTAATGGGCTTATTGATTTCATCACGCCACAAGATTCTTTGAAGATCTCGTTGTTCTGGTTGAATTAACACTTGACGGTACATCTGTTTTATATCGGCTATGACAGCTATGGGAAATAATCGAAAGTTTAAAAGTATAGCAGATAAATCTGATTGAATAGCAGGACCAGAATAAAGAGTGTCATTAAGGCTGTTGCCATTAACGTCGGGTGATGAACCATTGAAAACAACTCGGATTTTATCTTTTACAAAAGGGTTTTTCCACACAGGATGATGATTTAAATAAACCGTTTCGATTGGGGGTGCAATTCATCATCGGATTTGTTAACAACCTCCATATGATCTAAGCTTTCATACTCATCCATGAACTCAGTGTACTGCTTTTTGACGAGGGGTTCCTTTTTTAATTTGCTCTCGATAGCAAAGAGAGCTTTTCGAGCTTTAGGCTGAGAGTTAATAAGTTTGGGGGGATTGTGTAATCTTGGCATTTGAACAATGAACCGGCCATCAGAAGAACGAGTGGTCGTGTTCAAAAAAAAGTTGCTCACAGAATTCATTTTCTGAAGAAGTTACATTAGGAGAATCAACATTTTCAAGCCTCCAAAACTGTTCCAGATCAGTATTGGAGAAGTAACATTGCGATGCAGGTTGGGGTGAATAATGGGGAAGTTGCCCTGTGACAATCCATCCAAAATTAGTGTCTCTAGCGACCACGTTTGAGGATAGCTTGCGAACCTGTTTCCGAAGGCAGTTCCAAAAGACATTGGCACTAAAGAGTATGTCAATGGGATTTTGTGTGTTAAACGAAGGATCGGCTAACCTTAAATGCGAGGGAATGTTTAACCCCGAAATATCAACCGAGTGACTAGGAGTGTCTTCTCCACTGCTATTGAGAATTAGACAATTAAGTTTAAAAAAGTTGTTTCTATGACAAATATCTCTTATGGTTAGTTTTGAAAATTGTAAAGCTTGCGATTTTGAGCTGTTGATGCCTGACACATTGATAGAAGTGGGGTTTACGGGTAGGCCTAGTTTTCTAATCAGGGAATTAGATACAAAATCATGAGTTGCCGCTGAGTCTAGAAGACCGCGTGCACGGACCCAGTTGCCAAAGTTATCCTGAACGTCAATTTGAACAGTAGACAACAATACTTGAGCACTGCGAATGGACTTAGCATTTTGAATGTATGATGAAGCATTAGAACTGTTAACACTATCATTTTTAGGAGAAGTGGATGCTGTTGATGACCTTGCCTGATCATGACGATGTAGCAGAGTATGATGAGCCTTTTCACAATGGTAGCAAAGTCTTGTGGACTTACAGTTAGAAGCAGAATGCGTGGGCGCTAGGCAGTTGAAACAATGTTTGTTTTGAGCGACTAATTTTCGTCTGTCATCGACTGACATTTCTTTAAAGGATTTGCAGAGGTATAGGGCATGGGGATCTTTACAAAGTATGCACTTTACCGGTTCGTTTAAACTTTTGCGAGGTTCACCTTGCGTGTTTAAAACAATAGAGCTAGCAACACGACGTTCACTAGACCTAGTTGGGTAACCAGTAGTGTTTGATTTGAATTTAGATGAGCTGGACCCTGGTTTTTGGGTATTAGACGCTGAGCGTTCGCTTTTGGGTTTGATGGACATTAATTCGAATTTGGAACTAGGAGATGAAGGTTCGCTCTGATTAGCTAGCGCGGTTAAAAGTTGGCATCTAGCGTTTATGAAAGTGACTAAATGCTCGTAAGAGTAGTCGTCTTCCTTAGAAAGTTCAATTTCCCAAGCTTTGAGGGTAGCAGCATCAACTTAAGAAACTACTAAATGTATTAGGAAAGTATCCCAATGTTCAGTAGGCTGCTCTAATTGGGACAAAGCTTTAACGTGGAGTTGGGTAGTGTCAATTAAAGTACGCAAACTAGTGACGTCATTGTGCTGTGACGCAGGTAGGTTAAATAGAGCCTTAATATGGCGTTGAATACGTAAACGTGAATTTCCATATCTTTCTTTTAATAAGTTAAAGGCAATGGGGTAGTTGTCTGCGCTTAAAGGCAGTGACTCCACCAAGGCCAAGGCCTCAGATTCCAAAGACGTACGGAGGAAATAAAATTTATGTATGTCTGGGATCTCGATATTTTCATGAATTAGGGAGCAGTAAAGTTCGTAAAAAGAATACCATTCACCTTCCTTGCCTGAGAAGTGCGGTAGGCTTATCTTGGGAAGTAACGGTTTCGGTTTGTTCTCGTGAACTGAAGCGGGTGCTAACTGGGCCGGATTGATGACCCTAGTGTCCGGTTCTGAGATATTGCGGATCAGTTGGTGGGCCTTTGCAATTCCTTCAAAGTACAAGGGTTCGACCTCGTCCCGATCCGATTGAAGGCCTGGACAAGCGGATTCAATCTCGGTTTGAATTTGGTCATAATAATCATAAGACCGTTCGTACAACTTAAGACGATGTGTTAAGATATCTAAATCACACTCGGCGGGATTTAATTTGCTGATGAAATTTCGGAATCTAGTGAGTTGCCCTTTATAGGAAGAACGTCTGGCAATGAGAGTTTCATCTTTTTCAGTAGGGGCCATGATAAAGAGAATAAATTGAAATACAACTCACGCAACTGTAGAACCTTGGAGATGCTGTCAGGTTTGCAGCAGAGAATGGGTCGAAAGAACGGGACACACCAAAGGAGACAGGAGCGGCCTCTTTCCCGTTCACAGGCTTTGCATGACGTAGATATAGCTGAAAAATCCAAAGCAGATATTAATAATTTGCCAAGCATTGTCAAATGACACTTGACAAACAATGGAAATAGCCAATGGACTCTCCCGGGTTTCTGGTACCAATTTTTGGGTAGATTATAGGCTAGGGAATAACCCACCCACCAAGGGAAGATGATTAAGAGAAGGAAGTAGATTTGGGATTGGAAAAGAAGGATAGAAGAATAGGAGGAGAGTCCCACAAAAGTTATTAATTTGACTTTTAATCCATTTAGAAGCGGTTGCCACCGCAAATTCGTGCTCGGATACCTAAAGTGGGTACGAGCTTGGTCGAAGCTGACGGGAACCGCAGCTGAGACTTGGGCAGTTTGCCAGAGAAAGGCTTTAGTGTATTTCCTTCCAAGCACGAATGAAAGTACTATAGGGAAGGGTGATGGTCTGGCCAGACAAATAGTAAAAGCTTTATTAAGTGTTAACGAGGGCATAAACCTAGGAAGAGCTAGGAAAGCCAGGATCCTGCCTAACTGTAGTATCAGAGAAATGATGAATCCAAAAACAAATATTTAATTTATTAAACAATTTAAAGAAGTTTGAGGAAATTAACAAGCGTGTAGTATAATTTGGACAAACATAGTTCATTTAAACTTTTTAACAAATAGGGTCGCAGACCTCTCAACATTAAACGGTTGCTCCAGGCAATTGACAATTTACAAGGTTTCAAACCTTACATGTTTCTAAAATCTTTATAAGATTTAAACAAATGAACAATGAAATAATTAAAGCTTGAACGTGAATTGGAGTACAAAAAGTGCACCTGAAGAAATTCAAGAGAGAATGTTCTAGAGAAAGTGACAACTTTGAAAATAACAATAATAACAACGTGAAAAATAAGATAGAAGTTCCTACAACTTCTTATATTTATACAGAATTAATATATGAGAATTATACAAAGAGGGCAGGTCACTTACTGTGAAACCTGAAGAAAGTGAAAAGGAAGTTTCTAGACTTCCTATGTTTAATTAGGAATCACGAGAAAAATGGGGCAGTTTCCATTTCGTGAAACCTGAACATGACTCGCTCAAGAGTTTAGAGAATTGTTTTCCCTGATTTTGAAGGGAGGAACAATGTAAGTTTGAAACGTGTGCTAGACACGTATCACAAAGATTATACAGAGATACTTAATGATAAACCAACAAAAATGGAAGGGCACTTCTTGGAATGACACCTTATTGAAACAGACCTAGATTAAAAGTTTATTGCAGATTGTTAGTGAAAGGTTTAGGAAAGAGAAATGGGAATTAAGGAAAATGTTCATGGCCTTATTTAATATAACCGGACGATCGCGACGCGGTAGAAACGTGGAGAAAGCACTGTTTATCACTGTAGTCTATGAAGATGGATTCAAAGTTCACTATAGAAACACTAAAGTTCATGAAAAAGAAAGTTATTGCAATTATGGAAAGAACTGATTGCACTATATAGATGAGAGTCTATTTCTTGAAAAAGTTGTAATTTACAATTAAATGCGCCATAGAATTTTCCAGAGGTTCCAGCGGTGGAAGAAAGTTAGCTATTGCAAAAATTTATAAGGAAGATTCCTCATTTTAACTAGCATTTTCACAGTGCGTGAACAATACTTGACGACAAGACTCGCAGATAGAGAACAAGGTCTAGAAGGTTCCAGAACGACCTTAGCAGAAAATGGGGTTGAGAAAATCCAACGGAGGAAATAGTTTTTTAATTATAGGCAGCGGGTATTAGATAATATCCCACGTAGCGAGAGGATTTCTCGTTTGAATCGCTTAAGAAAAGCTCTTTTATAGTAAGGTTGGCTTATACAAGTAAAAGCTCAACATGGCAAAACTCACGAAGAATGATTATTGCCCCAAAGTAAATAATTTCACACTGCCTATAATTAAAAGCACTTGGAAGTTAAAACCATGAAGATGAGGTTAAAACTTTTTTAAAAATGGTACTTATCTCGATTTCATGTTGAAGTCGGAGTTCCTCACTGATGCTTAGAGTTCCAACATGGCGTAAAAGAGGGTGAGCCTCTTGGTTTGAGGAGGCAAGCTCGAGCGGAGCTTTGACTGAACGAGTCAACTGCAGACGGAGAAGTGAGAGCAGCTCAACGGAGCACGGAGAGACCACGGAAGGGGAAAGAGTGGGGGTAGGAAACAAAAGGTATACATATCAGCATAACCAACTTAGCAAAAAATAATTTTCTTCTTGATGGATGGTCTTCTAAGAGTTGATAGTAGGCGATATTAGCGCAGCATGGTGAGTGAAACAGTAGACGTAGTCCTCTTGCTCAAGGAGAAAATAGCTGACGATAGTAACGAGATCTGGTAGCCAAATGGATAAGTAAGTCCTCTTGCACGATGAGGAATTGAGTAGCTTCAGAGGTTCGCTACTAGATGACGCTAGGTGGGTCACAGAAGTTATACAGGGTGTCTATAAAAGAACTCCGGAGTTTTGAGGCAAAATATTGTAAAGAAGTAAAAAGGTTATATTAATGTTTAATACATGATTGGAAAGGTTGCATTTTCAAGTTTTTTTTTTATCAATTTAATAAAGTTCAATATGAGCCCCGTTAGTGGCACGGCACACATCCTAATGGTATTCCAACTCTTCACACGTCCTGGCCAGCATGTCTGGGGGACGGTTGCCACACAATTGATTATCCGTTCCCTAAGGTGGCCAACATCATGAATTTTCTCCGCATACACAAGATTCTTGATATGCCCCCAGAAGAAAAAGTCCAACTGAGTCATATCAGGGCTCCTTGGAGGCCATGGAATAGGTCCTTCCCTTCCAATCCAACTGTTGGCGAGTCGAGCGTCAAGTGCCTCACGCACATGCAAACTGAAGTGTGGTGGTGCCCCATCTTGTTGGAGGTGGACTAGATTTCTTAGGGCTTCGAAGGCATGAAGCTCGGATTCTGTCCACATTCTCTTGTGACACACGCGGCCTACCCGGCGACTTTTGTTTTAAAACACTTCCTGTTTGTTTGAAACTATTGGCGAATGGTTTTATCCGTAGGCAGGTCAACACCATAATTACGTCGAAAGTTTCTTTGTACCGTAACAACAGAATTAGTTTCTATTAGGCAAATAACGCATTGAGTCTTTTGTTGCGGTGTCGCCATTGCTCGGCAATCCAGACAGCACTGACTGCCACTACGTTGTATCAAGGTCAACGCTCCGCAGCGCTGCCAACTGTTGATGAAAACAATCCCAATTGGTATGAGTAAAACTTGATGAGCTACTCGTTTCCGAGAAATTAACTACACTTTGCTATCTTCTACAGTTATTAAGATATACATTTTTAAAACCCCGGAGTTCTTTTATAGAAACCCTGTATATCTGAAACATACTTATACAAAATATAAGAGATTTGCACATAAAGGAGAAAATAAATGATCACTGTTGGTGTTTGACAAAAAGGAAGGAAAGAACGTGCAAAAGCATTCAAAATTATAACTCAGGTACCGTGTATTCAAAGAATACACCAGCACTAGATTGCCTGAAAATGGCCCACCCAGCACATGCTTCGTTTGGGTCACAAGCACTGGTCTGCATCGAGTTGCGATAATATATCACTTTCATTCTCAATCTTCAATGCGAAAAGGCGAAATACAGCCTTAAGAGCTCATGCAATTCCTTTTTGCATTTATCCACATTTCGTAGCGGCTAGGGGCCACGGCCCCCAGCACACGGAGAGATACTCTTTCGACCAACTAGCTTGTTGATTTCTTGACGACAGACTTTAAAGCTCACAAGATGGCGGAGAATCACAAGTCAAATACCGCACTGCATTCATGTTAATGTAATTGTCCAATCACAGCATGACACATCAAGCAACAATGTGATTATTAAGTAATTAATTTGGCGGTATCATGTAAGTTATATACAGTCTTTTGTTCCATGACGTAGAATATAATAGCCTTCAAATATGACTCGATTAGGACGAGTTTAGAAGGCACCACAAACATACTCTAGCGGTGAAGAAGGAACCACAGCTAGAAGCGCCGAAGTCCGATAGAAGCTGCCATCTCGTGTTCATAATCGGAACCAAGCCATCAGGCGGTCGTTTCAAAGGTCGGGAAGTCACATATAGGGAAGATACATATTTAAAAACGTTGGTACGGGCATTGCACGTAACAATAAAAATAATAATTATGTTGGTATATTGGCTTTCCGGCCTGTGAATTAAAACTCTGCATTTAGGTAGATTTCATTAGAAAGCTAACTATTGCAATGGGTCCCATGTTTCGACTTCCGGAAAATTTCGACATATCTTCGCGTTTCACATCCCCCAGACCCCAAAACCACCGTCAGTTCAAAAGTTTATATATAATTTATGTATGTATATGTATATATATATGTGTGTGTATATCAGTTTCTTGTGGACACGATAACTGCCGTAATTTTGCATCAATCACTTTGAATTTGTTACCGAATATGTATACCTATAAAATCTCGATCGAGTTCGTTACTGGGCTAAATCGGTCGAAGGGGGTGAAAATGGGGGGTGGGGCTTTTTTCGAAAAAGTGAAATATTGCTATAACTCTCTTAATATGTGAAATATCGAATCCGTTCAACGTTCATACTATGTGTCGGATAAAGCCAAAAAATTTATGTTTGAAGAGATTTTTTATAGCACCAACCATTGACCAAAGTGGTGGGAAAAAGTGGTTTTTTCGGGAAACATTAATCGTATCTCTCTTAATAGGCACGATATCAAAACCGTACAAAATGGACAATATTCCCCTAATAATTACCTAAAACTTTTGTCTGAAAGAATTTTTGATATGACCCACTATTATGCCAAGGGGTGAGAAAAATGATTTCGGAATTATAAGAAAATGCCAAGAGCTATCAGTGGTTGCCATGGCAACACTACTAAATTGATGAGGGATGAGCCATCAGACGTTGCCATGACAACGCACTTGCGCGAGATCAGAATCAGATTTCCATCTGACTAAGTGTGAAGTGGCTTCGGTGACGTAACTGGTAGCATGCTGAACTTCTATGCCCAAGGTCGCGGGTTCAAAGCCGGCCAAAGTCGTCAGATTTTCTAAGAGCGCTAAAAATCCCTCAGTATGCTTTCCTTTGGAGGGGAAGTTCCAACGTTCGTTGCGAGTTGCTGATTGCGGTGGCATCTAGTAGCCAAGTTCACAGCTAGGTGTCGTTGACGGTAGTATCTGGTAGCAACATTAGGAACTACTGCTTGAAATTGAGCGTCTGCATTCCTTACCTGAATTACAGACTAATACAGCCATCACAATTCACACCGTTTATCAGACAGATTCTACACTCACCCAAAGTACACGGGGTTACATGACCGCGTTATCGCAGCCCCTAAACTGAGGAACCAACCAAAATCTCTGAGGGAGATATAATTTTGCGTGAAGAAGTAACAGACCGTTACATAGTTACACATCAGTGTCGAAACCTTGCATAAGGACAGTGTGACCACAAGTATAACAAGTAGTTCCGTAAAGAACTATACAGCCTATTTTCATATATCCTGCTCATATTAATTTCTTCTAACAACATACAAAATTTCAGTTTAATTGCTGTAACAGATTCGTAGATATTGAGAACCGTCTAAATATTTCAGATTGTCGCCAGGTTGGATTTTTATTTTTGTACTATTACATTAAGATTATTGTGTACGTGTGGTATTCAAACTTCAATCGCATGATTAGAACACAAGAAGTAAAAACGAGATTTTAAAATTACGCACAGCAGCCATCTTGTGATTATGCAAACAATTGAAATAAATTAGATGCCAGTGGATCAACATTTGTATAAGCATTTAACGTGCAACGTTTCACAGCACTCGGATAGTTAATCCGCGAGAATCGTCCATTTAAATATTTATACTTCGCGTCGCCGCCATGTTGGATTTGTGCTCACCAGGTTAATGAAGGTCCTATAGGTGAACATATGTTCATAGTCTCTATGAACATAAAAAAATTCAGTTTGGTTGCTGTAAAAGATTCATAGATATTGAGAACCGTCTAAATATTTCGGAAGCTCGCCATTTAGGATTGTTATATGTATAGGCCATAGAATTATGTACCATTCAAGGACAATTATTGCCTAGGCTCATTATTAAAACTTTCACTTCGATCGCATGATTACGACACAAGAAATAAAAACTTAATTTTAAAATTTCGCACAGCCGCCATATTGAGGTTATGTCAACAATTGATTTAAATTAGATGGCAGTGCATTACAATCTGCAAAATCATTTACTGTACCACATTTCACTGCGCTCAGAGAGTTAAATCACGAGAAAAGTCTATTAAAATATTTCAAATTCGCTTGGTCGCCATGTTCGTTTTTTACACTTACAAGTTTATGAAATATACATAGATAAACTTGTACCAGTACCCTTTATCACCGTGCAAAATTGCATGGTGATATCTGTAATAGTTTCGGAGATATAGAATGCCAGTGAAATATTTCGCACAGCCGCCATTTTGAGGTTATGTAAACAATTGAACTAAATTAGACTCCAGTGCATTACTATGTGTACAAGCACTTGCTGTACCTAGTTTCATTATGTTTGGATGGTTAAATCGTGAGAAAAGTCGATTTAAAAGTCTCAAGTTCGCTTGGTCGCCATGTTCGTTTTCTACTTTACAAGTTTATGAAATATACATAGGTAAACTTGTATCAGTACCCTTTATCACCGTACTAAATTTCAGGGTGATATCTGTAATAGTTTCGGAGATATAGAATGTCAGTGAAATATTTTGCACAGCCGCCATTTTGAAGTTATGTAAACAATTGAACTAAATTAGACTCCAGTGCATTACAATGTGTATGAACATTTGCTGTACCAAGTTTCATTTCGTGTGGATAGTTAATTCGCGAGAAAAGTCTATTTAAAAGTCTCAACTTCGCTTGACCGCCATGTTGGTTTTGTAGTCACCAGGTTTTTTCTCATAGGTGAACTTCTAGTAGTACCCTTTATCACCGTACACAATTTCAGGGCGATATCGGTAATAGTTTCGGAGATATTGAATGCTAGTGAAATATTTCGCACAGCCGCCATTTTGCATTGGTGAGACGTAACAAAATTTGAAGGGCACGGTCGAGGTCGCCGGGAATAGTGCTATGAACATACCGAGTTTCATTGAAATCGCTCCAGCCGTTTAGATTTTATTAGGGGGGGGACACACACACGAATCACACACACACGCACACACACACGGACAAAAGGTGATCTCATAAGCCTATTTTTTCAAAATTGAAAATAGGCTAAAAATGGACTCCAAATGACAAGAAGGTTACCGTCATCATAACACAATAGAATGTTTAAAATATGCATAAAATGACGAAAAACAAAGTTAATTACTCTCCAATTATAAAATACTTTCACGCAATAAATGAGGTCTGATGCTTTTACGAAAACCTGCATATTCTGCCTATTTTCGCCTATCCCCAAGTTTGTCCGGTGAAATCTACCTCCGCCTTCCGGGGTGCCAAGAGGACTTTTTTTTTCTAGGGTTAGGCCGTGTCTTGTATGGGGTTTCGCCTAGGAACACCAAGCTGGCTCATGAGCGGTCTCTTGTTGTCTCTGCCCGGAATCCCACAGGAGTAGCGAAGTGTGCAATTCATCCCTTCTCATGAAGCGCGCCTGCGCTTCTTTACTACAAGATCTAAGAGCTCAAGCAGCCTTTCACCTCTCTATAAAGGCTTCCAAAGAGATGGTGTGTTGGCTTTCACCGCCAGTGAATTAAAACTCAGCAATTTTTTAGGTATATGCCGTGTATTGTATGGGGTTTCGCCTATGAACACCAAGCTGGTTCATCAGCGGGCTCTTGTTGTCCGTGCCCGGACCCCCACAGGAGTAGCAAAGTGTGCACTTTCTCCCTTATCATGAAGCGTGCCTGCGCTTCTTTACTGAAAAATCTAAAAGCTCAAGCAGCCTTTCACCTCTCTATAAAGGATTTCAAAAAGATGGTGTATTAGCTTTCACAGCCAATGAATTAAGAATCAGCAATTTTTCTACTTTTACTGGTGTTCTTTCCCTTAGGGCAGGCATAGCTGCCATCAATTGCCAGAGTAACTGATGTGAACCGATCTATATGTTTGTAGACAGATATACTGTATATCAAGGATATACGATATAGATATTGCCTGTCTGGGAGTTTAAAGTGAAACACTGTGTTTCGAAAGAAAACTAGAATTTTTACAACCCAATTGAGAGTAATTATACCAATTCATAAGAATAGTGCTCAAACGCAATAGGGATATCAAATGCGAATCACTTCCGCCAGATGTCATGAGAGTTCTATGTGGGACTTCATTTATTTGTCTTCCGTTGACATTCTATACGCATCGAATTTTAAGAATAACAGGTTGATAATACGATACATTTTAATTTGAAAGCGTTTGTTACAGCCTATTGCGTGGTATTAACAAATGTTATTCGAAATAAAGAACAAAATTATCTCATATAGTATCTGTGCGCTATCTGTTGGTGCTAGTTCAGGATATCCCTATTGGCAGAATCTCGACAGATATTTAAGGGGCGACGTATGCAAAATTGCACACCAGTAAAAGAAGTATTGTAACTTCCAGAGTTTTAAAGATAATGCTATATAATTTTACACGCATGAATATCAGTGTGCTAGGCATGTGTGTATCGTGGTGATTTAAATAGTTCTTCAGCTAGGAATATTTGAATTTTCTGAAACATATACATTTAACATGTAGCTTTTCTACAAAAACATCACATTGTAAGTTAACAAATTTGAAATGTAATATCTACAGACCAGGTTAAAGATAACAGTGGAACAAATTTTTGATATCTTATTTACTTTAATTGTAACAGCACTTCAATATCTGATGGACGTAATTTGAAATAATAAATCAAAATAATGACATGTTACCCCTAAAATTCAAAATATGTTCTTTGAAAAAAATGTTCCAGGAAGTTATTTAGAATAATGGTTTACAGCAGCATACCCAGTTTCATCCCTGTATCATTGATGATGTAGGAGAAAAGGTACATTAAACTTACAAAAATGTAAGTTATGGAAAACTTGAATCAAACATTTGAGTTTGTTTATATTGTATTTCCTCTCATCTAATGAATTAGTGCAGGCCATATACTTTTTCCTCTCATTCTTCTTAATCCTCCAGCTGTTTCCTCATTGAATTTCTCCTTTGATGAGCCTTTGTTTCCAATTTCATCATCTGATGATGTCAGATTATCCTCACATTCTTCCTACAGAAGTGGGTGTGGCAGTATACAAGCAGTTACATATTGTACAATACCCAAGGGGTATGCACCCCTTAGAGATCATCCCCCCCCATCATCTGTCTAAATCTCATAAAAGGCAACCCTTTAAAAGCCTACCCAATATCCATCAATACTATAAGGGCAGCTGGCTACTCCATAAAGCAGCTCAACCCTTGCGTAATTATGACACACAGCGACATACTACAAACTGGTTCAACTATGCCACAACGCGCTGACAGAACAGAGGCTAAAGGTATAAAAGGTGCCTTAAGTGGGTCACGAGGATCTCTCCATCATCAGTGCTTCGACGAGACAGCCGGAGGCTAACGACAGTGTCAACCGAGGTGAGTCAGTCAGTCAGTGTTCAGAATCCTACTTTTGTAACCTAACACCCACAGTTTGTACTCACATTATAACATCACAAGATCCCTTAAAAGGGACTAACAGTTACTCATTGCTGACCAATAAACACTTGGTCAGTCTCTTACACTTGCATTACTGATCTACACTCTTCTTCACGTCCCAACGTCCTTCCTTACTCCCGTCACAGTCAGACGTGACACACCGTAGTAATAACGCCAACTCAGACGTCATTGTATTCCTCACAGCGGCTCGCGTGCTCAAGTGAAGCGCGTGCCGAACCGCTGACACTAGCAAGGTGATTATATAATAAGTAGCCGGCTGGGCGACTAGTACATCGACCCGCGTGCTAAGGCTACATCCCTTAAACCACATTTACAGTCTTTATAGGAGCGCCCCCTAGTTCCTAGCACACCACAACACACTACACTGGTCAGCTTGCCCCTCCAAAGGCAGCTACCCCCTTTTAGACACTCCATTCAAAATCAATACAGTAACTCTTCCGTTTTAGGTCCTACCACCCCTAAATAAGGGATCTAAAACAGATGGTGGAGGCGGGGTACTACGCGCAGTAACAGGACTCAACCAACGAGCCCTCGTAGTCAAAACGACCCCCTCTGAACCGCAAAAAGCCAAGCAAATAGTGAGAAAATTTTTCCCCCAGACAAAAAGCACCATTTTTTTTTTGAGTGCTCCAAACTAGCTACACAGGGGAAATTCTTAACAAACCAACCCCCCAGCCCCATACAGAATCAGAGACATATAAGAATACACTGTCAAACACGCACAGATTTTTTTTTAAATTATTATTATTCTTATTGTAGGCCCATACACTTCAGTCAGCATGGCACCTCAGGCAGAGATTGCAAGCCATAGAGCCAATAGGGGTACGACAACAATACTTACACTACTACTCACCCTCATCGTCACCGGGATCCTCACAAGTGCCTTAAAACAAGCCCCAAGAGGGGCGAGGGTAAAGATTACCCCCGGCGTACATTGGAAACACATACGGGGGCAAACGGTTTACCAGGCCAATATACCCATCACCTATGACGTACCGGTAAAACAGGAATACGTACCGGTACCGTCGCCTACACTAAATGATGGCCACAAATCCCAAATATACTCACTATGGGAGGCCATCGAACAGGCACTCAACATACACGGTGATACAGAAAAACTCCGAGGGACATCCACCCCTGTGCAGACCATGCGGGGGAGGGACAAAAGAGAACTAACATTTATAGGAAACTTTTTACAATATTGCTGCGGCGTCGCTACAGAAGAGGACAGTAAAACATTACGAATGACGCAGCAGCAAATCGCGAGCTATACAGACAACTTAGGTAAAATGATCCACGCGAACCACAAGGACTTAACCGAGACTACACTTAAGCTAAACAATTGGACACATACGGTACACGACTCTATCGCCACAATCACGAAACAAATACAAGCACTTGCGAACGCAACCCGAGCAAACAAAGAGGCGCAAGACACTATACTGGCTTCCACGGCCCAGATGGCTATGGGGAATGCCATAAGTATTTACAATGCCATCATGAGCATGCACAGACAACAAGATTTAATGGCATGCAGACAACACAAGATACCCGAAAACACCATACACACAAGCACCCTGCGAGAGGATCTAACTAACCTCCAACACAAGCTCGCGAAACACAATTACCAACTAGCCACTTCCATAGAACAGATAAGCTGGTATTACACGAAGCCAATATGCTCGTGCATATACCATGCTAACAGGTTACACATTAAAATCAACATACCTATAGTCGAGGAAAGTGCACGGTGGAATCTATTCGAGTACATTCCTATACCGTACAAGTGGCTAGGGGGCACATGCACACTCATACACGAGCCGACGCTGCTGGCGGTTAATGGCCACGACATTCGGGTACTAACAGGGAATGCGCTACATGACTGCATTACACAGATCAATGCGCTCTGCTACATACCCCGGTTTCAAGAGGTGACCACAATCCAGCCCGCTTGTGCAGTCCACCTTTACAATAACGCGCCGACTGATAAAATACTGGAATCCTGCGCATATAGATGCGACGAAGGATCACAAAGAGCCCTTATCACACAAATTGATATGGACAAGTTTATTGTAACAAATCCTACGGCGGAAATGGGTACCCAATGCCCAGAAGGAAGGACAACCCTACTGCACCCACATACGGAGGCACCGCCGGGGGCTCTAGAGATACACCTCCCATGCAATTGCCAACTGGTAGAGGGCGACATCATCCTGATACCCCAGGCGTTTCCGTGTGACGCCAAAATGGTTAAGGAATTAGCCATCACACACACATTGCCGGCAGCATGGACTAAACAAATACAATTGCAACTACACGACTTCGAACCCTTACAGACAAAGCCGTTATGGTACGATAACATAACGGCCATACTCAATTCCAACTGGTCATCAGTCATTCCGACATTCAATGTAACACAGACACCTTTTAGACATCACACACAGCCCCTACAGATACCAGGACTTCACCAATCCTGGTACGACCTAGACACCACGACAACTTCCACTATGGCATGGAACGCCGGAATGACCGTGGTGATTATTTACATGTTAGCCAGACAGATGGCAATGGCTAGAGACATCCGGCAATTACACGCACATAGGGCAAATACATGAGACAAAACCACTAAGCCAGACACAAGCCATTAAGCGACCTTTACCGCCAGTTCAAAGGGCAAATTTGCCAGAACAAAGGCGAACACCGGTATTAGGCCCTCAGGGTGCACGATATACGCACGAACATTTTGACCGGGCATTACCACACAGTACACGGGGATAGGAAAGGTGTTCTCACCTACCCCACAAAACCACGCAGGCAAATATATACACACTCCCGTAAAATCTACTAGGGCAGCGTCAAGCACAATTAGGCCCTCGAATACAGGTACATTTAAACCTATAGACACGCGCTACGGTGGGAGTAGGCCAAAGCTTACTTTGCTAGAAATTCCGCCGGAAGGTAGCAAAGGAACACCCCAGTGGATTCCAAAGGCCTATAATATCGTAACAGGGCAAAACCCTTCACCTTTCTGAGCACTGAAGCTCGAAAGACGATAACGACTTCCACCAAGGCCAAAGAAATAAAATAACATCACTTCCCCCATCATAAATGGCCACACAAGTTCTTTCACGCGGGAGATATCAGAAAATAGACCGACAATTACATAGTAAACATAAACTGCGCATTTTTTTTTCTTTCTCGTATTTTATGTATATACAGGGCAACATGGCCAAATTAGAAGTGAGTAATTTTAAATCCTTCTGTGTTTTTTTTTTTTTGGGAACCATGGCATCTTTCTATTAGGCCATCACTAAGCCAAGTGAAAGCCCATCAGGCTTAAGGCCGGAAAGAGATATTTTGAACACAACTTAGGCATAAAATCACAGCATAGAGCTTAAGGGAGTCTTTCTAAGTAGAAATGACTAGACGTTCTACGTTATGGTTCCACAGTTTGACAGATTCTCTTGTTGCGGGCGAAAACCGTAAGCATGGCAAGAATTAAGAATCTCAAACTAGTTTCAAAAAAAAAAAATTTTGGGAGGTGTGCTTTAACCAACTAAAAAGCCCAATTGCACACCGGGATGAGACACTGTCATTTTGGTGAGTTACAATTACTTTGATAGGCAGGTTTGACTCCCACAGTGCACTGGCTTTGCTCGTGACGTGGATACAAGGGTATCAGTTACGTCTGGCAATGGCCTTCCTAAGGTGTACTAGACAGTGTCGGTAGATTCCCCTGAGACGTAACCAGATTACGGTAGTACTCACGTTACCAAAATGGTAAATACTACACTCAGGTCCCAATCACCATTTTTTTTCAAAAACATAGTGCTCACGACATAATTTTTAGAGACTAACGCCACCTACTATTATTTTCTTTCAATGTGCTCTCTTAATTCAGAGCGGGGCATAAATAATTTTTTTTGTTTCACACATTTAGCCCAAGAAAGAAAAATGGCCAAATAAACTATATATATATTTTATACATAGGTATACATAACACAACACTCGGGGACACAAGTGTAGTCAATGGAAGGTTCTTTTACAGACGGCCAATGCATATGAGATTTCCGAAGTGAAATGCCATGGCCTGTGGTTTGGATTCCAAGTAAAACGGAAATCCCGTGGCACATGATCTCCAGAAATGGTCACGTTAAACCACAAAATTCCCCTCTTGCCTTTTTATAATGCGAAGAGCACTAACAGAAAGCAGGCTGATTAAGAACACATGTTCGGATACACAGCGTTATCGAAACAAGTAAACAAGCGAGCGCGCAAGACATTGCAACCCGACACCACCATACTCAGCAGTAAAGCAGACCTCAGTGATAAACTGCGAGCCTTACAGACGACAGTTCCCAAAGCACACTGCACGGAATCATTCATAGCCAACCCAAGAACCCTATATCTTCAAAATTTACACTACGAGGAGAGGGCAAAAATAAGCAAACTCCTCGCAGGAAGGTATACTAGGGGTTGCGCATAGAAAAACACACAGCCCATTTGCCATAGTGTAGGCGGCACAGAAATGGCCACCAAATCTTTACAGACAACCGGCTTCGAACCCATGTCCACACACAAAAACCTCGTACCGAAAACTAACTAAACAACGGTATTTTCGGTACGGAAACACAAACAAAATACAGACAGAATGCCCGCAGAACATGAACAACGCAGACACATGAACACGACCAGAACAGCTACACTACACTACAAAGTATACATAAGGGTTGGTAAACTTCATGTGTTTACAGAAAGGGCATGCTACGCCTTGAGCCCCACCGCTATCACCTGAATGAGAGGGGTGCATCGGCAAACACCAACTAAGCGTAATGCACATCTCCATATGAGAGATGAGGCCATAAGTAATAAATACTAACCATTTTTTTTTTAATTTAAATCATCCCGCATGAGAGGGAAATATATTAGTATTATGCCTCAACCTACACCTATCCATACATGAGTGCAAACGCCTCATATCCAGACGCATGCATGTATATCCCATCCATTCACCAGGGGATATTGATATCAGACCGGCATGGATTTTTATTTTATTTTTTGCAACCCCGGGAATTACCTGCCCCGTTCCACTCACTGTAGGAGCATCCCAGCACAAAAACCGGTTCCAGGCCGCCACTAACGCGGAATTCGGAAGTGCGCAACCTCCTCCTACCCTGCTTTAACCCACTCTACAGATAACTACCCCCAGATCACAATAACAGGGTACCTGACGCCACAGACCCTACTAACACCTCCATCAAGGTTAAAAAAGAGCATTATCGCTGGAGAAGCTGATATAGCACAGGTAGCCTAAAGTAGTCTACGTATGTAGAGGTTTTACCAGCCCACCACACTGGAAGTATTTTACATTTGACACTTTTTACACAGGTTACACCTATATTTAAAAAAAAAAAAAAAAAAAAAAAAAAAGGGAACCTGAAACACCCTGGCTGATGATACCGGCGTTAGCCAAAGGTCAAAAGCACAACACTAGGAGCAGAGCTGGGGAAGGCGATGTGGACCCTTACCCCAGTTGGCTCATCAAATTACTGACGACTAGACCAAATAGACGAACCACGTAAGGTCAAAGCATTCGCGGCCTGGTCGGGCAAGCTCTGGAATCCTAGGTGCGCATAAACCGCCCCTGGGAGGAAGGGATGCTAAACCCACTTTGAGCCACGGTCGTCGAAGCCAAGACCTGCAGGGAGACTTTCTGAGAATGGCGGGAGAAATAGCTCACTCCGCGTCGGCCTCGGGAGCTATCCCTAGAGACGACCATATTATGACTAGACTGTTAGTTAAATTTACGTAAGTAGGACTTCCATGGCGGGGAGTCAGACTCCTATTCGTCAGGAGTGAAGCAGGATCCAAGGGTTCAGCAGGACCAATCCTAGATCCGACAAGTCCTTACCCCGCGAGGTGAAGGTGAAGACCACGACGGTAATCAATAATGCAGAATGAAATATGAATATATATATATGGAATGTACGCGCTCATTCGGTCCTGCGCCCACGTAAATGGACGACAACGGGTCGCCAGAGTTCTTAAATGAGTAGCATAGCGGGCACTCAAAAGGGTTCAGTGGGCCAACCCAGCAATGCCGATTAAGGCGAAGAGGACTCCCCGGACGCTTTCTTCCCGGTGGATATTATGCCATTGGACCACACTGTCCAATGCCCACATAAATGGCGACGCAACGGGCAACCAGAGGGCATTCAGAGAGGGGCATTGCGCGCCCCTCACAGGAGCCAAGTGGGCGGCTCACCTACGTCAAATAGGAACAGCACCCGGTTATGAACACGAAAGTTACAGCGGGCGAAACGGTTAGCTTAGTGGCACCGTAAGCGCCTGCGCATAGATTAGTCCTAGTAATAGACGTCGACACCTAGAGTTAAGGGGACGGAATCTAGCGACCCTAGAGACAACCGGTGTTTCTGGGGCTCGTGCGGGTGGTGATCTGGGGATTTAATTGCCCCAGGCGATCGTCCTAGGCCAAATTTAGTTATAGACGGTTGCATTTGACACGCAACCTAGGATTAAGCAAATTTAATGAACACTGTTGCAATTCAGCACAGCATCTTTCGGCAATAGATTAAGGCAACCCTCTCGGCTTAGATGTAGTTTTTTTTTATATATACCATAAGTAGAATAAGTAGTATAAGAGAACGCCGTTCGGCGCCTGATGACCCACAAATCCGTCATCAGGGTAAGTCCGATAACTCATGATAAGTTATTATAATGTAGCATAGTCTTACATTTAAGACAATTTTTTTTAATACATATATTGAGGTAAAATTTCGGCGCCTGGCGGCCCAAATTCGTTGCCAGGGTAAGCCCAATACTACAACACATTAGGAAATGACGTCACGGCACCATATAGGGTAAGCCCGGCCATATATCGAGTAATAATAACCATGCCATTCTTTTCACAGGTAAAAAGGGGCTTCAGACTGTGGCAACGCTGCCACAGGAAGCGGCATATGGAATAGGGAATTTCAATGTTTTGTTAACCTCTCCATTTTTTTTTTTGCAGGCATTGTCACCTAGAATATGACACGTGTAATTATGATTTTGCTGCCAGACAGCAGCAACATGCTATTTAATGCCCCCTTATTGTAGTATTATACCTGTGCATACTAACCTCCATTTAACATTCATTCTCACTTACACACTCACTACATTTTTTTTTTACAGCTACACGTCAATAATCTGCACAGCGGGAATGATGCCTGTGGGGCATCAGGCTTGCTGGCAGATCTGCATAAAACAAAAACACTTGAAGCGTCAAAATGCGACGCAGCTTACGGCGATGAGGGCGCAACCGGCATGTGGCGGCGACCCTCATGGCCAAGTGTGCAAGCATTCACCCACAGAGGATGCTTCACAGACTAGGTATTAAGAATACACTGCAAGCGGTACGACCACTCAACCGTGCCAAGAGGTGGCCGTATAGGATCAGCCGTGATACGGCAAGCGTACGTACAAACAGGTAGCGTGCACGCGAGGATCCAAACAAAAACTAGAATTATAAGGGTTTAGCGCGCTTAAGTAGACATAAGGTCATTGTAGTTCATAATTTTAAAGAGTAAACTACATACATATTCATGCGCCCACGGGCAATTATTCCAATGGAAATTCCTAAATGTCAGCATCGCAACATAATACATTAAACACTATATATATTTTTGTCTGTTTATCAAGTTCACGTGTACACGATGTCTATATTTTTGTTTTGTTTTGTTTCGTTTGCTAAGGTAACACGTAACCAATGTCTGTGAATTGTTTTCTTTCATTTTTCTCTCTTCTAACTTCCCCATTTGTCAGGGTGTTCCGTTTTATCCCACACCAATAAATACATTTTAAATATTTCCTTTAAATTATACCCTGGAACACCCATTTTTTTTCTATTCTCTCCTATCTTCTTTATTGCAGGGAGCACTTTTTCCCCAAGATAGGGCGGACGACGCAATCATCCGTTCGGCCCTGGGTTTTTCCTCCCTGCACAACTATGTAACCATGTATAACCATGTTTTTTTTCTTTTTTATGCCGACAACGGCAATGGCGATTGTGCCTCAATAGCAATTATTTTCTTTATTCAACAATGTTAATGCACATTTCACCATGCAATGTAAAATTTATATACATATATATCTATGTACACCCCATAACCCTCCCCTCTGAACACGGGCTGACCGCACACCTACACTTCTGCACGACGACACCCGTTCCATACGACGACGCTTACGACGCCACCACCAGAAGAGACGAGGGGGATTCAAAAACTACTACGACAACATCCCAACCCCAAGTGCCCTTCCCGGTCGCGACCAAATGGAGGAAGAGGCTTGTACAATACCCAAGGGGTATGCACCCCTTAGAGATCATCCCCCCTAATTTTTCTCACATTTACAGATGGTATTGAACTGTAATATTTTGGAATCAAAATCTTGATACCGTAAGGTAAATTATAGGCGAATAAAAATTCCTACTTTTACTGACTTTTATATATTTATGAATATTTATGTTCGAAAATAAATTGAAGTTCATCGAACATAAACAGTCGTATGCAACTCGACTATATTGGTAACTAGCAGGTACCCGCGGCTTCGCTCGCGATAAAGACAATTGGGACGATGCATTATTGCTGAAAATTGGTCTATTCTATCACATCAATCGCGGCTAAAGGTGGGTCCATTCTAATTCTGAAAATTCTAATACATACAGTGTATTGATATGAGCAGCAAAGTGGGACTTTCATATAGTTGAGAAAGTCCACAGGGTATGATGTTACCTTATGTGAACACATTTGAAAATTACTTTTTGGTTTTGCCATCTTCTGCTGAGACATAACAATTATGTTGTCCGGATACTCGTGAGCAGGCCACATACAGTTGTTCATGGGAAAAAATGGTTTTGTCTAAATGTACACCTGCTGCTGTTAAGTGTGTCATTGCGCTTTGTTAATGGAAATTGCTAATATTGTTGGAAAAGGGAACTGCACTCTTGCACACTGGAATGGCAAATCTATCGGAATATGGGGATTTAAAAGTATTTTTCCTTAAGCTATTCACAATGTAATTTTGCCATAATTATTGATGGTTTGAACGACAACATGTCGCTATTAATAGACCCATAGTGAAATATCTCTCACCTTGGCCGCTGGAGCACATTATGCAGTCTCTTCCAGTGTTACATCCCTGGGATTGAAATTCTCCAGATGCCTCTGTGGGTAATTAAAATTCCTGATTGTTGTTGTTGTTTGTTTGAGTCTTCAGTCTTTTGACTGGTTTGATACAGACCTCCATGCCTCCCTCTCCTGAGCTAATCGTTTCATCTCTACATAGCTACTTCATCCTACATCCGAGGCAATCTGTTTAACCTTGGTCTACCCCTACAGTTCTTGGGCTCGACCCTCCCATCCATAACTAAGCTTGCTATTCCTGGGTGTCTTAATATGTGTCGTACCAACCTATCTCTTCTCTGCATAAGCAATCGCCAGAAACATCTCTCCTCTCCCACTCGTCTTAATACCGCTTCATTTGTTACCCTATCTACCCATCTATCTTCATCATTCTTCTGTAACACCGCGTTTCAATCGCTTCAATTCTATGTCAAACGATTCCTTTTCTGTAGAAATGCTGTCCTTGCCTGAGCCAACCTACTTTTGATATCCTCTTTGCTTCGTCCTTCACTGGTTATTTTGCTTCCAAAGTAACAGACGTCTCCTACTGCCCGTAGCGTTTCACCTGCCAATTTGATGTCCATAGAGGTTTTTGATCTTTTTCGGCTGCATTCCAATTTTTTTGTTTTACAATTATTGATTTTCATCATGAATTCTTTCCTCAAGACGGATTTCATACCATTCAAAAACTCATTCAAATTCTCTGGCGTATTGGCTAAGATGACGATGTCATCAGCAAATCACAGAGTCGAAGTGATTTCTCCTTGAATCTTCTCTCCCACTATACATTTTCTCCAATTTCCTGATTACTGTGTTTTTAGAGATCTTTGAAATGCGTTGCCCTCGCACATGGTGTAGATGCATTGTCAAAGGAAAACATTCTATGTTACGAACATGGGATGCATAACCTGTACCGAAAGCTTCTGCAGATTTAACACAATGCCTATTCTGAACAGCAGTTCCTTAAACTCAGATTTGCCAACATTTTATTGTATCTTTCCATGTGGTATATATCTGTACCTCAACATACAGAAGAGTGCTTTCAAAATCACGTCTTGTGTAAATTTTGCAAAAGGTAGTTCACAATTTTATAAGTGCACATTGACTATTTATTTATCGTATGGTTTTTAGTGCCGGGAGTGTCCGAAGACATGTTCGGCTCGCCTGAGTCTGTAGCTGCTTCCAGCGGACACCCTAGAGGGTGAGCTACAAGTTCCGTTCAATTTCAAGTAGTTCCAACTTTCGCCACAAGATATCAATGATACGTAGTGGTGAACGTTGGAACTTTGATAGAGCGTTCTGACGAAATCTAACCTAACAATTTTGCTTTACACAAGTTTAGTCTGTGAAAGGATCTTTTACATGCCATAAATCTATGACATGGGACCGCCGGCTTTACTTCCCCTCCGAAGGAAGGCATACTGAAGGATTTTCAACGCTCTTAAAAAAATCCGACGACTTCGGCCGGGTTTGAACCCGCTATCTTGGGCACAGCAGTTCAGCATGCTACCGACTACGCCACCGACTATGAGACGGCGGGATGCCTTTAGTGTTACGGAAACGGCAATAGCCGCCACAGAGCTTCGTTGCTACTGACATAACGACCAGACTGATATTTGTACTGAAATATACGGGATTTGTGAGCCCAGTGTTTATGAAATTGAACGTAGCTTGATCGCTACCTTTATTTAGTAGCCGCTACTGTAGTGTTTAAAACTTAAAGGCGGTATTAGAAGGCGCTTCCTCTAATTTTTTTACCCCTGGCACTACAGCCCATGAAGGGCTTAGGCCTATAATGCGACCGCTTCCCAGTCATTTGGCCTGCAGATATTGTGGTGACGCGTGGTCAGTGCATCGTATCCCTCGGCCGTTAATGTTGTTCTTCGTGACCGGGGCGCTGCCTCACTATCAGACAGCTACTCAATTGTCCTCACGAATCTGAATGCACACCGTTGCAAACCTCACGTCAGTGTCAAAAATCTCTGACGGAGCCGGGAATCGAACCCAGGGCCCCCAGTTGAGAGGCCGGCGCGCTACCCTGTTCTTATTGTGTTTATATATATCTTGAAAAAGATAACAAATGGATTGGCATTGCCTCCTATAGGGATTTATATAAAATCGGATGTCATACCTTGAGGTAGTGTTGCCATGGAAACGGACTTTCCATTAGTTCAGTTTATCAGAGCGAAGATAGTTTTCTGCGAATATCTTTGAAAATATTGGTTTTAGGGCCTTAAAAAGTGGTTTTCGGTGTCCCGTAGGGACCTACCGAGTATTGTTTCTCGCATCGAGGGGCGTTAAATGAGCTGTGTCCGCTCTTTATGCGACAACTTCGATATTTTGTCCCAGTTGAGTATTTTAGTGACTTTTCTGTTATGTTGCTCGTTCCACGGGAACAATGATTTATTTCTGGGTGAAAGGCATCCTATATGTTATCCCAGGGTATAAGCTGTCTCCATTTCAAATTTCATCCAAATCCGTCCAGCCGTTTTAGTGTCACGAGGTAACAAACTAACACACACACAGACTTTCACAATTATAATATATATAGGGATATAGGGATTAAGACACACGTTTTGAGCGGCTTCGGTGGCGTAGTTGGTAGCATGCTGAGCTTCTATGCCCAAGATCGCGGGTTCAAACCCGGCCGTAGTCGTCGGATTTGTTAAGAACGTTAAAAATCTCCCAGTATGCCTTCCTTCGGAAGGGAAGTAAAGCCGGCGGTCCCATGTCATAGATTTATGGCATGTTAAAGATCCTTCCACTAATTACACCTGTGTGAAGTTAAATTATATATAGATTAAACATTTGACCATCGTTCTTAGGTTCCTACGTTCGTCGTCAAGCGCCGACTGCGGTGGCATCTGGTAACTAAGTTCTGAACTAGTTGGTCGTTGACGGTGGCGTTTGGCAGCAAAATTAGGAACTATTTGGAAAAATTGAATGTCTGGAGTCCTTACTTGAATTAAAACAGACACACAAACTAATACAGTCATCACATTTAACACCGGTTATCATACAGATTCTACACACACCCAAAGTACACGGGGCTACATGACCGCGTTGTCGCAGTCCCTAAACTATGGAACCAACCAACAAACCAACAAACACTCGTTTTCAAATTTAAGAACTTGCCTCGCTCGTTTTATAAACATACTCCTGTCTTAATTATTGCCATTATAGTCTTGTTGCATAATGTACTATATTGGTTTTACGTCCCTATTAACTACTCTGGCTTTTAGAGACGCCGGAGTTCCGGCATTTTGCCTCGAAGGGAATCTTTAACGTGTCAGTAAATACACTCACACGGCTCCCTGGCATTTGTACATCCTCAAATGCCAGCTACCTGCGCCAGGATTCGATCTTGCAACCTTGGGCACAGCCAGCGAGAGCGTTACCGCTGAGCAACGCAGCCAGTCTAATTGCATAGAGCTCCAACCCCACAGCTGTTAAAAGCAAAATTTTATACCTTACGTGCGTACAAGCTTAATTTTAGTGCTGCCAACTAGCTTACATTCCAACACGCTACTAGCTCTCATGAAAAATATCAAGTTCCAAACTTCCAATATGTTCGCAAATATGTGCGTATTAAACAAATATGATCAGCATTAAGGGAAACATAGCAAGGGACTTCGCCCAATATTAAATTTAACATTCATTCCGTTGATTTTGTAGGGTATAAGCCTATATAATTCGTGCATTGGGATTTAATTATGGTAATAGGATTGCCCACACACCAAAGTGGAATTCAGCCAGAAAGAAGCCTTCGAATGTTGTGCTAATCTCTTCCGCGCGGAAGTTTAATTTCGAGAGAACTGTCCCGTAGTAGTACGTATTGGGACTCCAGATTTAAAGGTCCTGGTTTCGATTACTGGCTCTGCCAAGAAATTTAATTATGATCAGAGGTTTGACACGGGATACACCCAGCCTCGTGAGGAAAAGCTGAGAAGTGATGGGTTCAAGTCCCCCTTCAGCTGTACAATTAGTGGTTTTCCGTGGTTTCCCAGCTCAATGATGTTACAGGTTTACGCCCCTTTCTGCTGCTGTGGCTTTCAGATACGCCAGAGAGACGAATTATAGCCCCAAAGGAGATCTTTAACATGCCAGTAAATCTACTGACGTGGTTCTCACACAATTTTGTATCCTCAAATGTCTGTTACTGTTAAAATTAGTGGCGCTAGAGTAACATTTGCTGAATTCATTCAGAAACGTCCTTACTCCCTCGTTACCGTAAAGTATCGGTTACTAGTAACGTGTTTACTCCCTAGTTACTGTAAACTATCGGTTACTAGTCACGTGTTTACTCCCTCGTTACCGTAAAGTATCGGTTACTAGTAACGTGTTTACTCCCTAGTTACTGTAAACTATCGGTTACTAGTCACGTGTTTACTCCCTCGTTACCGTAAAGTATCGGTTACTAGTAACGAGTTTACTCCCTCGTTACCGTAAAGAATTGGTTACTAGTCACGTGTTTACTCCCTCGTTACCGTAAAGTATCGGTTACTAGTCACGTGTTTACTCCCTCGTTACCGTAAAGTATCGGTTACTAGTAACGTGTTTACTCCCTCGTTACTGTAAAGTATCGGTTACTAGTCACGTGTTTACTCCCTCGTTACCGAAAAGTATCGGTTACTAGTCACGTGTTTACTCCCTCGTTACCGTAAAGTAACGGTTACTAGTCACGTGTTGACTCCTCGTTACCGTAAAGTATCGGTTACTAGTAACGTGTTTACTCCCTCGTTACCATAAAGTATTGGTTACTAGTCACGTGTTGACTCCCTCGTTCCCGTAAAGTAACGGTTACTAGTCACGTGTTGACTCCTCGTTACCGTAAAATATCAGTTACTAGTAACGTGTTTACTCCCTCGTTACTGTAAAGTATCGGTTACTAGTCACGTGTTTACTCCCTCGTTACCGAAAAGTATCGGTTACTAGTAACGTGTTTACTCCCTCGCTACCGTAAAGTATCGGTTACAAGTAACGTGTTTACTCCCTCGTTCCTGTAAAGTATCGGTTACTAGTCACTTGTTTACTCCCTCGATACCGTAAAGTATCGGTTACTAGTCACGTGTTTACTCCCTCGTTACCGTAAAGTATTGGTTACTCGTAACGTGTTTACTCCCTCGTTCCTGTAAAGTATCGGTTACTAGTCACTTGTTTACTCCCTCGATACCGTAAAGTATCAGTTACTAGTCACGTGTTTACTCCCTCGTTACCGTAAAGTATCGGTTACTAGTAAAGTCTTTACTCCCTCGTTACCGTAAATTATCGTTTACTAGTAACGTCTTCACTCCCTCGTTACCGTAAAGTATCGGTTACTAGTAACGTGTTTACTCCCTCGTTACCGTAGAGTATCGGTTACTAGTAACGTCTTTACTCCCTCGTGACCGAAAGTATCCGTTACTAGTAACGTCTTTACTCCCTCCTTGCCTTAAAGTATCGGTTGCTAGTAACGTCTATACTCCCTCGTTACCGTAAAGTATCGGTTACTAGTAACGTGTTTACTCCCTCGTTACCGTAAGGTATCGGTTACTAGTAACGTCTTTACTCCCTCGTTTCCATAAAGTATCGGTTACTAGTAACGTCTTTACTCCCTCCTTACCTTAAAGTTTGGGTTACTAGTAAAGTCTTTACTCCCTCGTTACCGTAAAGTATCGGTTACTTGTAAAGTCTTTACTCCCTCGTTACCGTAAAGTATCGGTTACTAGTAAAGTCTTTACTCCCTCGTTACCGTAAAGTATCGGTTACTAGTAAAGTCTTTACTCCCTCGTTACCGTAAAGTATCGGTTACTAGTAACGTCTTTACTCCCTCGTTACCGAAAGTATCCGTTACTAGTAACGTCTTTACTCCCTCCTTACCTTAAAGTATCGGTTACCAGTAACGTCTTTACTCCCTCGTTACCGTAAAGTATCGGTTACAAGTAACGTCCTTACTCCCTTGTTACCGTACAGTATCGGTTACTAGTAACTACTCTCTCGTTACCGTAAAGTATCGGTTACTCGTAACGTCTTTACTCCCTCGTTACCTTGATGTATAGGTTACTAGTAACGTCCTTGCTCCCTTGTTACCGTAAAGTATCGGTTAGTAGTAACGTCTTTACTCCCTCGTTACCGTAAAGTATCGGTTACTAGCAACGTCTATACTCCCTCATTACGTAAAGTATCGGTTACTAAGAACGTGTTTACTCCCACGTTACCGTAAAGTATCGGTTACTAGTAACGTCTTTACACCCTCGTTACCATAAAGTATCGGTTACTAGTAACGTCTTTTCTCCCTCCTTACCTTAAAGTATCGGTTACTAGTAAAGTCTTTACTCCCTCGTTACCGTAAAGTATCGGTTACTAGTAACTTATTAACTCCCTCGTTACCGTAAAGTATCGGTTACTAGAAACGTATTAACTCTCTCGTTACCGTAAAGTATCGGTTACTAGTAAAGTCTTTACTCCCTCGTTACCGTAAGGTATCGGTTACTAGTAATGCCTTCACTCCCTCGTTACCGTAAATTATCGGTTACTAGTAACGTGTTTACTCCCTCGTTACCGAAAATATCCGTTACTAGTAACGCCTTTACTCCCTCCTTACCTTAAAGTATCGGTTACTAGTAACGTCTTTACTCCCTCGTTACCGTAAAGTATCGGTTACTGGTAAAGTCTTTACTCCCTCGTTACCGTAAAGTATCGGTTACTAGTAAAGTCTTTACTCCCTCGTTACCGTAAAGTATCGGTTACTAGTAACTTATTAACTCCCTCGTTACCGTAAAGTATCGGTTACTAGAAACGTATTAACTCTCTCGTTACCGTAAAGTATCGGTTACTAGTAAAGTCTTTACTCCCTCGTTACCGTAAGGTATCGGTTACTAGTAACGCCTTCACTCCCTCGTTACCGTAAATTATCGGTTACTAGTAACGTGTTTACTCCCTCGTTACCGAAAATATCCGTTACTAGTAACGCCTTTACTCCCTCCTTACCTTAAAATATCGGTTACTAGTAACGTCTTTACTCCCTCGTTACCGTAAAGTATCGGTTACCAGTAAAGTTTTTACTCCCTCGTTACCGTAAGGTATCGGTTACTAGTAAAGTCTTTACTCCCTCGTTACCGTAAATTATCGGTTACTAGTAACTTATTAACTCCCTCGTTACCGTAAAGTATCGGTTACTAGAAACGTATTAACTCTCTCGTTACCGTAAAGTATCGGTTAAAAGTATCGTATTAACTCTCTCGTTACCGTAACGTATCGGTTATTAGTAACGTCTTTACTCGCTCGTTTCCGTAATTTATCGGTTACTAGTAACGTATTAACTCTCTCGTTACCGTAAAGTATCAATTACCAGTAACGTCTTTATTCATTCGCTGTAGAATGTCGGTTACTAGTAACGTCTTTACTCCCTCGTTACCTTAAAGTTTCGGTTACTAGTAACATCTTAACTCCCTCGTTACCTTAAAGCATCGGTTACTAGTAACGTCTTTACTCTCTCGTTACCGTAAAGTATCGGTTACTCGCAACGTCTTTATTCCCTCGTTACCGTAAAGTATCGGTTACTAGTAACGTCTTTAATCCTTCGTTACCGTAAAGTATCGGTTACTAGTAACGTGTTTACTCCGTCGTTACCGTAATGTATCGGTTACTAGTAACGTCTTTACTCCTTTGTTACCGTAATGTATCAGTTGCTAGTAACGTCTTTTCTCCCTCGTTACCGTAAAGTATCGGTTACTAGTAACGTCTTTACTCCCTCGTTACCGTAAAGTATCGGTTACTAGTAACGGCTTTACTCCCTCGTTACCGTAAAGTATCGGTTACTAGTAACGTCTTTACTCCTTTGTTACCGTAAGTTATCGGTTACTAGTAACGTATTAAGTCTCTCGTTACCGTAAACTATCGGTTAATAGTAACGTATTAACTCTCTCGTTACCGTAAATTATCGTTTACTAGTAACGTATTAACTCTCTTGTTACCGTAAAGTATCGGTTACTAGTAACGTATTAACTCCCTCGTTACCGTAAAGTATCGGTTACTAGTAACGTATTACCTCTCTCGTTACCATAAAGTGTCGGTTAATAGTAACGTATTAACTCTCTTGTTACCGTAAAGTATCGGTTACTAGTAACGTAATAACTCCCTCCTTACCGTAAAGTATCGGTTACTAGTAGCGTATTAACTCTCTCGTTACCGTTAAGTATCGGTTTATAGTAACGTATTAACTCTCTCGTTACCGTAAAGTATCGGTTACTAGTAACTTATTATCATCCTCGTTACCGTAAAGTATCGGTTACTAGAAACGTATTAACTCTCTCGGTACCGTAGTGTATCGGTTAATAGTAACGTATTAACTCTCTCGTTACCGTAACGTATCGGTTACTAGTAACGTCTTTACTCGCTCGTTACCGTAATTTATCGGTTACTAGTAACGTCTTTACTCGCTCGTTACCGTAATTTATCGGTTACTAGTAACGTATTAACTCTCTCGTTACCGTAAAATATCATTTGCCAGTAACGTCTTTATTCCCTCGTTGCTGTAGAATGTCGGTTACTAGTAACGTGTTTACTCCCTCGTTACCTTAAAGTATCGGTTACTATTAACGTCTTTACTGCCTCGTTACCTTAAAGTTTCGGTTACTAGTAACGTCTTTACTCCCTCGTTACCTTAAAGTTTCGGTTACTAGTAACGTCTTTACTCCCTCGTTACCGCATGTTATCGGTTACTATTAACGTCTTTACTCCCTCGTTACCGTAAAATATCGGTTCATAGTAACGTCTTTACTCCCTCGTTACCTTAAAGTTTCGGTTACTAGTAACGTCTTTACTGCCTCGTTACCTTAAAGTTTCTGTTACTAGTAACGTCTTTACTCCCTCGTTTCCTTAAAATTTCGGTTACTTGTAACGTCTTTACTGTCTCGTTACCTTAAAGTTTCTGTTACTAGTAACGTCTTTACTCCCTCGTTACCTTAAAGTTTCTGTTACTAGTAACGTCTTTACTCCCTCGTTACCTTAATGTTTCGGTTACTAGTAACGTCTTTACTGCCTTGTTACTGTAAAATATCGGTTACTAGTAACGTCTTAACTCCCTTTACTCCCTCCTATGTAAATCATTCTAAACATTTCTTTGTGTATCTGTTTCTGACAATATGCAGTAAACGATGGCTGACACGTTTACTTATATTGTTGAGCAACGAGTTGTTGGGTGCATGACTTGACTAACATCGGAAAAACTATTGAAGGATGCCTTCAGGAATTTGCCAGTGTTTTCGACGGGATCATTCTCTGAAACTTTTTTGATAAGTGACATACTCTCTTTTCCACAGGTGATGGAAATGATCAGATAGAAAGTGGCGAACCTTCTAGCAAGACAAAATATGCAGGCGTTTCGAAAAGTGCGTGAAAGGATCGCCAAACAAAGTGACGCGTAGGCGATCTGCAGAATTGAGCATACCCCGGTCGATACGCAGAAACACCTGTAAGACGTTTGTTTTGAAGGAGGATTCTGTCGAATACGCAGCTCTGTTCCTCTTCAACAGTCGTTCCTGTATGAGTTCGGTTATGCACGAACAGCTCGTCATGACACGCTATTCAACAGTGTAAGTAGAAGTATCAGTCATAACGACTGAAACATACGATTTACATAGGGGTAGCGGGATTTTGTAGCTACTCTGTATATTCGTCATTCATTGATCCTCGATTTATGATCAGCTTCTCTTTTGAAGGAATGCCCCATAGCCATTTCTGTAATTTATGTTGTGAAATCTCTACGGAGTTAATATTCTTTTCTTGCCAAAATGAAACAAGTCGTCATTTTAGTACGACTTCTTTGGTCTTGTTTCTTGGACTGGAAAGCTGTGATAATCCTCTCTATGAAGCTCAAAATACACCTTAATCTCCGAGGTGGAAGTTGAACATCCGCATAAGGACTGAAAGAAACGCTTTTATGCTCATGAAGATTTATAACAGGAAAAATATTTACACGAAACGAGTTCTTGGGACATTGCCAGGAAAATCTCATAATAAATGCCACTCTTAAAGAAGAAGAGTTCATTTGTTATTTATGGTTAAGTACACGCGGTTAAATACAGCGTTTAATTAAAATAAGTCACATATATTCCATTGGAGTATAAAGGGGGATGGAGATTAAGATATATCTCTCCGCATAAGTAAGTATTCCTTGAAACATTAAATTAATATTCTTCGCAAATTGTTCTTACTTTGGTTTGATAATATATCTATATATTTAAAACACTAAGGCGATTTTTGTTACATCGAGAATGAGATAACGTCTTAACCGATTGACTTCGTAATGCATTCTAACGAGAGCTCTTGGCATGTAGATTTGCAGAGTGTCTTTAAAATAAACAAATATATTACAGAATATTTTTAAATTAATAAACAAAAATTCAGAAATCTTGCCTATCACGCATGCGCACAATCGCCTTGCCTTATGACAGTCATGGCGGTTACAAGTCCATCGCGTTTTAATTTCATGTTTATGTATAAGAGTTATAATGGAAGGGAACATTGCTTATTACGTTTTCATGACATACACTGGAATTACCAGACAGAAAATGCTGAAAAACGTAAACTGACATCAAATTTTGAGTGTGCTTGATGTTTAACTCCATTAATATTGCGCATTGTTACCAGTTGTTCGGTAGCTCAGGTGGTTACGCCGTACTCTCTTAATTTATGCATCACCCATTGTAAGGGGTTCGAATCCCCCCTCCGGCATGTTTTTTATTTCCGTATTTTCCTTTCTTGCAATTGCTATTATATTGCCAAAACATATTTAACTCTTGGCATTCCCGTAACTAAGGAATTCTACGTTCCCATCTCAATTTAACTTAAAACGCTATGGTAATTTCATTGAAAAGCTTTATAAGTTCCAACATTCGACAGATTACATTTGCAATAACGGTAGTTCTTGGGACATTGCCAGGAAAATCTCATAATAAATGCCACTCTTAAAGAAGAAGAGTTCATTTGTTATTTATGGTTAAGTACACGCGGTTAAATACAGCGTTTAATTAAAATAAGTCACATATATTCCATTGGAGTATAAAGGGGGATGGAGATTAAGATATATCTCTCCGCATAAGTAAGTATTCCTTGAAACATTAAATTAATATTCTTCGCAAATTGTTCTTACTTTGGTTTGATAATATATATATATTTAAAACACTAAGGTGATTTTTGTTACCGCAAGATTGAGAGTACGGCTGAACCGATTGAATTCGTAAACCCCTCTGACGAAAGATCGTGGCCTGTAGATTTGTAGTGTCCTTAAAAGAAAAAAAAGGAATGTTAGCATATATTTTTAAATTTATAAAGAAAAATGCAAAATTTCTTGTCCTCGCGCATGCGCAGGATCGCCTTGGCTTATGACAGACATGGCCGATAGAGATCGACCTCGTTTTAATGTGATAGCTATTTATGAGAATTATAAATGAGGGGATACAAAATATAGTATTGCAGGCACTCGTGCGTTCTCATAATCACTTTCGCCATGAGAGACAATTGGCGAACATAATTATTTTGAAGGGATCGGACATCGTGGTCACTTAGTCCCGTGCACTTTCGTGTGTGTGTGTATATGTGTGTGTATGTGTGTGTGTGTGTGTATAATTTATTTGTGCTAACCTGTGTTATTGTGATGGCTGTATTAATGTGTTTATTTGTAATTAAGGTGGGGAATGGGAAGGAGACAGCCCAGGCCTTAAGTTAGGAACCATCCCAGTATTTTCCTCGAGTGGAAGAGAGAAACCACAGAAAACCACATCTAAGATGGTTGAGGTTGGAATCGATTCCACCTCCCCTCAATTTTACCTCTCGAGGTTGAGGGCACCCCGTTTCCCTTTTCAGACCTGAATTAAATTTCTTGGCAGAGCAGGCAATCGAACCCGGACCTCCGGGGTGATAGCCAAGAATGTAACCTTAAGAGTGAGCTTCCCTGTGTTAATAGAATTTTTGACATGCACGGGACATATAATTCTAAAACTGTCTACATTACGGTGCCTGGCGAAGTGATTCTAAACTCACCTGCATAATTTACTGTCATGGAAACGCAAAGGATTGTAACTATAACAGGTGATGGGAATTGATTATTTAGAGCTGTTGTGTACTGTTTATACCAAAATGAAGAACGTCATCCTGAGGTGCGTTTGCAAGCTATTGCAAACATTGTTGTTGGCAGGGATAATTATAAGGATTTTAGGTAGATTTCATTAGAAAGCTAACTATTGCAATGGGTACCATGTTTCGACTTCCGGAAAATTTCGACATATCTTCTCGTTTCACATCCCCCAGACCCCAAAACCACCGTCAGTTCAAAAGTTTATATATAATTTATGTATATATGTATCTATCTATATATACAGGCTGTAAAAAAAGTCCTGCACCAAACATAAACTCCGCATGTGGGTGGGGGCAGGGAGTAATTTGAGATAGGGAACCCATGTCCGGAACGCAACCGTAACGCCCCTATGAGCGATTTTAAATATGAGTACATCTGGCAACGTCCTTTGCCATCCACGGCAGGGGACCGATGGAAAGGAAGCTTGTAGTTTAACGTGACCGTTAATCTAGAGATCATGAGCCACGGGACCTCCTTTTTACGTGGAATCCGAACCACAGGACCTGGCATTTCACGAAGGGACCGATGGCTAACAATTCTACCTAGCTCTACCGATTAAGACAAAAACAAAGAGATCATTTGTGTCCAAACAAAATCCTACCGCGAAGAAATAAATTGGCAACGAACAGAACCGTCGCCTCCGTAGCGTAGCGGTCAGCATGGTTAGCTGCCGCCCCGGAGGTCCTGGGTTCGATTCCCGGCTCTGCCACGAAATTTGAAAAGTGGTACGAGAACTGGAACGGGGTCTACTCAGCCTCGGGTGGCCCAAATGAGTAGAGGGGGTTCGATTCTCTCTCAGCCATCCTCGAAGTGGTTTTCCGTGGTTTCCCACTTCGTCTTCGGGCAAATGCCGGGATGGTCCCTACCGTAAGGCCACGGCCGCCTCCTTCCCTCTTCCTTGCCTATCCAACCCGATCTTCCCCTCCCTTCCCTCATGAGGCCCCTGTTCGCTTTGCAGGTGAGGCCGCCTGGGCGAGGTGCTAATCCCACCTCACCAGTTGTATCCCTTCCGATTAGATGTTCCCAGCTCTAGGACACTGCCTGGATAGGCGGTAGGGGTGAGTTCCCTCGCTGAGTCCCTGGGAGCCACCACCCTGGAGGGTCAACACGATTTTAAAAAAAACGAACAGAACCAATTTGTTTTTCTTTTAAAACGCAAAATTGCGGCATATAATTTAGCTCCTTTTAAAACAAAATTAGAAACAAAAAGGATCTAATCTAGCCCTATGTATTAATTAATTGATGCAAATCCAAACGACTCAAAGAAAAAAAATCAGCCCTGCCAGAAGGGGGATTCATACCCGGTCGCCTCAGCGTGAGAGTCTAACGCCTTGCCACTGAGCCACGAGGTGCGCCTATAGTTAGATTGACTTGTGAGCGGTAATCGGTCCTCTGCCGTGGGTAGCACGCGACGTTGCCAAATGTACTCATAATTAAAATCGCTCATAGGGGCGTAACGTTTGAGTTCCGCACATGGGTTCCCTATCTCAAATTACTCCCTGCCCCCACCCGCATGCGGGATTTAAGTTTGGTGCAGGACTTATTTTACAGCCTGTATATATATATATATATATCAGTTCCTTGTGGACACGATAACTGCCGTAATTTTGCACCAATCACTTTGAATTTTTTACATAATATGTATCCCTATTAAATCTCGGTCGAGTTCGTTAATGGGCAAAATCGGTCGAAGGCGGTGAAAATGGGGGGCTTTTTTCGAAAAATTGAAATTTCGCTATAACTCACTTAATACGTGAAATATCGAATCCATTCAAAGTTCATAATATGTGTCGGATAAGTGCCAAAAATTTATGTCAAATAAGTTTTTTGATAGCACCAACCATTGACCAAAGGGGTGGAAAAATTGAGTTTTTCGGGAAACATTAATCATATCTCTCTTAATAGGCACAATATCAAAACCGTACAAAATGGAAAATATTCCCCTAATAATTACCTAAAACTTTTGTCTGAAATAATTTTTGATATGACCTACCATTACGCCAAGTGATGAGAAAAATGATTTCGGAATTTTAAAAAATGCCAAGTGCCATCAGAGGTTACCATAACAACGCTTTTAAATTGATAAGGGATGATCTATCAGAGGTTGCCAAGACAACGCCATTGACGAGATCACATTCATTTTTAGCCTACTTTTCACACTTTTCAAAAATGAGGAAAAAGTAGACTTATAAGATATATCCGGGAAAATGTGTCTGCCCTTCTGTCTGTCTGTCTGTCCTGTCTGGCTGGCTGTGTGTGTCTCCCCCCCCCCCCCCCTATCAACTCCTAAACGGCTGCAGCAATCGAAACCAAATTTAGTATGAGTAAAGATGTATACCGGAATATCTCAGGCCCATATTTGAAAAAGATGCCAGTGCTACCAACTGCTAAAAAAACGCACTAGAAATTTGAGCTCCATGTTGGATATCTTGGAAGGTATACATGGGAGCTATTCTAAAATTGGCACACATGTAGATAATACTATTTCAGTTTAGTTTCCAGGTGGCCATACATGACAGCGTTGCCAAAATAATTTTAAGCCTTCTAATAAGTCCAATTTTTAAATGCATATAACTTCTACACTATCAATTGGATTTCAACCAAATTTTGTATGTAATATGTGTACATAAACATATATGACAGTGTATTCTTAAGAGCCACCAGGGCTGCCAACTGTTAATAATTGCTCTCTATTTTGTATCCAAATATATCAGAAAGTATGCAAGCCGACAGCTTTAAACTATGCACACGCAAATTACCCGACATTTTACATTAATTTGGAGTAACTTATATACGTCAGTTCTACCAACATGATTCTAAGCCAGCTGATAGGACCAATTTTTAAATACATGTAACTTCTATACCAACAAATGGATTTCATCCAAAATTGGCACAAAAATATATAATATTTCAGATGATTTCTGACCAGCACTCGCATGACATTGTTGCCAACATGCTTTTACGTGTACTAATAGATCCAATGTCTAAATCCATGTAACGTCCTTTGGACTTCGACCACATTTTGTATTCTGTACCTTAGGAGATGGAAGTAAGAATATATTCAGTCACCAGAGCTGCCAACTGTATTGCTCTATTAGGCTACATTATGCGTAGTATACCTTATTTCGAACTAATTAAGACATTTCGATATTACCCACTTAATTTCGTCATTATTCTAGATAGGTTCATATACTGTAGATTAATCTATGGCATGAATCTTAATTTTAAGAAAAGTAGGCTCTTTAGATCGTCACGGAACTTCTTGTTCCATCTGACTATGAGGGAAACGGCTAACTGGTAGCATGCTGAACTTCTATGCCCAAGGTGCTGGTTCAAAGCCGGCCAAAGTCGCCGGATTTTCTAAGAGCGCTAAAAATCCGTCAGCATGCTTTCCTTCGGAGGGAAGTTACAACGTTCGTTCCAAGTTGCTGGTTGCGGTGGCATCTAGCAGCCAAGTTCACAGCTAGGTGTCGTTGACGTTAGTATTTGGTACAAAATTAGGTACTACTACTTAAAATTGACCGTCTGCAGACCTTACCTGAATTATAGACTAATACAGTCATCACAAATAACACCGTTTATCAGACAGATTCTACACACACCCAATGTACACGGGGTTACATGACCACCTTGTCGCAGCCCCTAAACTGAGGAACCAACCAACATCTCTGCGGGAGATAAAATTTTGCGTGAAGAAGTAACAGACTGTTAGATAGTTACACATTAGTTCCAAACCTTGCATAAGGACAGTGTGATCACAAGTATAAAAATTAACCCCAAATGACAAGAAGGTTACCATCACCATAAGACAGTAAAATGTTAAAAGTATGCATAGAAAGACGAAAAAATGTTAACTAACCTCCAATTGTAAAATACTTTCTCGCAATAAATGAGGTCTGATCCTCCTACGAAAACCTGCATATTTTGCCTATTATAGCCTATCCCCTAGTTTGCCCGGTGAAATCTACCTCCGCCTTCCGGCGTGCCGAGAGGAATTTTTTATTATTGGCGATCAGTCTCGTCGCATTCTCCTCAGCATCCAAATTGAGTATGAAAGTTTCTGGACGGTAAATACACTGGTCATGTTGAATTTCATTGTAAAAGTCAATTGTTTATTGATTATTTGCTTAGATTACATAACAATGAGTCTACCCACGCTTTTGATTTTGGTAATGGAAGTATTACCTGTCATTTATTATTTAGCGACGACATTGATGCAGGACACTATTGTGTTATCGAATCTGACGTTAATTTGGGGAGAAATGCTACTATAAATAAACCCGTTTTACAAAAAAGAACATTGGCCGCAAAAAAGTAAGAAATCGGGGAAAATATGAAGCCACTTTTAAAATCCAATATAAACATGCCATTTCAGAAACAATTCCAGCTATTATGCAGTAGTCTACAGTGTAGGGTCCTTCACGAACAAATGTGAACATTGTTTTGCATTGCATTTCTCTTGGGAGAAATCTACGCTTGGTTACTTTGGCCTTTGCTGTGCTAATGGTAAAATTGATCTGCCGGAATGTAAAATAT
Organism: Meconema thalassinum; assembly: GCA_946902985.2. Classification (NCBI taxonomy): domain Eukaryota; kingdom Metazoa; phylum Arthropoda; class Insecta; order Orthoptera; family Tettigoniidae; genus Meconema; species Meconema thalassinum. The sequence continues at coordinate 486,164,294 of OX336391.1, forward strand.
TTCACAGGTTGCAACAATTTTTCACTGGAGATGATATCTCAACGAATTTCAGAGAGAATATTCGACAGTACAACAATGCTATGTCATTCGATTCCTTTGGTGCCAATACTAACGTGCCACATGAATACGGTCCATATTTTTTTAAACTGCATGGAATTGCTCATCATCGCATTTCTTCCTTTTATTCCAAAAATATTACTGACGGTTCTTTCGCCCAGTTGTATATATTAGAATCCCCAGAATCGTATCAAATCAGATCTGCAAATCAAGTGAACGCTTGTAGATCAGGGAGGGCACACTTCATAGTTTAAACAATATATTGCAAGAGCATTCAACATTCAAAATACCTCTAAAATAATTAGCAATCCAGCTGACGATATTTGATTAGCATGACTCATAATATGGGATGAAGCACCAACGGAAAATATTCATTCATTAATGTGTGTGAATCGACTTCTGAAATATATTAAACGTAACGACATTATTCTTTATCGTGGGATAGTTATTGTTCTTGGAGGAGACTTCAGATAGGTTTTGCATGTTCTGCGGCACGCTTCTCGACAAACAGTTACAATATTCACAATTGTATCAGTTACTCTTTGATCCTTCTCCAAAATACTCCGCTTACATAAAAACAAGCGATCGAAACTACCCAATGAAATGGAATTTTCTGATTTTCTTTTTGCTAGAAGTTAACGGCGACTACCCCTCTGTGGTTGGTGAGGAATCAAATGTTAATGAATTAACAACCAGACATGATGAAACCTAAGTGAGATTTACGGTGAAACATTCAGTTCTGCGAAGGATATATTACTCGTACATTTCTCATAAGTTCACTTTCTTACACAAAAAATTAACACTGTAAAGAAATTAATTTAAATGTCATTGACTTATATCCAGTTGTTCAAAATCATACACCAGCGTTAGCACATTTAACACTGAAGATGGAAGCCAGCTACTTCAGTTTCGTACTGAATACTTGAATTCCTTGGAATTAAGCCATTTGCCTCCACAAATTCTTACTCCAAGCGTTTGAGCCATAGTTATGCTCCTTAGAAATCTGAACGTTTTCCAAGGGCTCTTATATGGAACCAGATTAATTGTGAGAAATATGTATGAAAATCGCTTGGATTTGGAAATAATAAGTGCAGTTAAAATTAGGATTTACCTCATCAAGTGTTCAGTCATGGCTAGCAGTATGTTGCAATGTCGAGAGCGCAATCTGTCGACGCCCTTTAAGTTGCAATATTCTCAAAAAATATATGGTACAAAGAAAGTAAGTAGCCTATAGGTATTTAAGAAAATTCTTCAATATATATTTTCCCATTAACCGTAACGTTTTAACGGGTTTCAACTACTATAATATAAAAACATTTATTTACTTACATGTTTATCTATTTATTTGTCTAAACCTCGCTAATACGTTCTTCAAGGGAATGTGGTTTACACGCGTAATAAGCGGGACAGCGTTATAGACGGGAAATGGTTTGTGAGGTGGGTAAACAATTTGGACATTATTGCTGTATTTTATCTTACTGTATTATTATTGTTATTATTATTGTTATTATTGTTACTGTATTATTCTATATTAATATGAAATTAGTCATATTTAATTCGGTCCTTATAGACAACTAATTAAATTAAATACCAATTGACTTATGGTATTTCGCCTTTGGTATTTAATTTATTGTTTTATTTTTAATAAGCCATCTCAAATACATTATTTTCTACAATTTATAGGGAATTTTTCCTAATTTTTGGACATGAAAAAAGCGCTGTGAGCGGGATTTACAAGCGTTATAATAGGGTAAAATTACACGGTATTATATACGAACCGTCCAGGGTCCTTACAAAAAGATCGTAATAAACGGGATAGCGTAAAAAGCGGGTGCGTAACAACGGAGTTTTACTGTATATTAATACATTTATTTAATTAATTAATTAATTATTATTTTTAATTATTTTTCTATTTGTTTATCTATTGATTTGTTTGTTTATTTATTTATCCTAATTATCTAATAACCATATATTTATTTATATAATTAATTGTCCATTCATTTATTTATTAATCTAATAATCTAACTCTTATCAATTGATTTGTTTTCTTATTTATTTATCTATATATGTACCTTTTTATTCATTCATTTGTTTGATTATTTGTTTGTTTGTTTATTTATTTATTTGTTGTTGAATCTTGAGTCTTTCGACTTGTTTGATGCAGCTTTCCGTGCTTCAATATCCTGAGCTAATCGTTTCATCTCTACATAGCTACCACATCCTACATTCGAGGCAATATGTTTAACATATTCTAACCTTGGTCTACCCCTACAGTTATTGTCCCTGACCCTTCCTTCTGTAACTAAGTTTGCTATTCCTGGGTGTCTTAGTATGTGTCCTACCAACCTATCTCTTCTCTTCATTAGCACTCGCCAGAAACATTCCCTCTCCACCTCGTCTTAATACCCCTTCATTTGTAACCCTATCTACGCATCTGATCTTTATCATTCTCCTGTAACACCACATTTCAAACGCTTCAATTCTTCCCTTTTCTGCTACTCCAACAGTTCAAGTTTCACTTCCATAGAGTGTCACGGTCCAGACAAAGGTTTTATTTATTTATGTATTTATGTATGTATGTATTTATGTATTTAGTTATTTATTTATTTATTTATGTATTTATGTATGTATGTATTTATGTATTTAGTTATTTATGTATTTATGTATTTAGTTATTTATTTATTTATGTATGTATGTATTTATGTATTTAGTTATTTATGTATTTATGTATTTAGTTATTTATTTATTTATGTATGTATGTATTTATGTATTTAGTTATTTATGTATTTATGTATTTAGTTATTTATGTATTTATGTATTTAGTTATTTATTTATTTATTTATATTCGACGATGTCGAAATGTAAATATTAGATGTCAGAAAACTCTCCTCTAATGAGGCTCATTAAAGTACAAGTTTTCATTATGGGACAGTTTCTCCCACCAATCAGAGCTCAAGAAACAGTTGTTTGACCAATTAGGTAAGGATAGCATCGCACCTGCGCTGAGTTCCAAGGCCTTCTAATTTTAATTTTACTGCGTTGGATAGTATCATAGTGGGGTAATCGAGGAGGGCATGGTCAAATACATGGTATCCTCTGCGTCCCATGCGCTCTTTTCTGTATATAAAACTGGCGAAATCTCGACAGATATTATCAATATTTATGTTCGTGCATAAAATACACACATCAAAAAAAGTTTTGCATCACCTCGGTTCCCAGATCTCCGGCATATAGACGTTGACTGTGTATATTGTATCCAAGATACAGTCCCTTTGACTGTTCATAGATGTCACTAAAACTGCTCAAAGATGTAAACAACCATGCATGAGCAGGGCCTATTAGAGGGAGGGGGTACGACAGCCGATCAGTTCCAGTCATTCCACCAGGACGAAGGTACGCTGCTCATGTTGTCTGTAGTTCTACCATGCCTAGAAGGTCAATACCGCAGTTCGATCGCGTCCGCATTGTTACTTTGTGTCAAGAAGGGCTCTCAACAAGGGAAGTTTCCAGGCGTCTCAGAGTGAACCAAAGCGATGTTGTTCGGACATGGAGGAGGTACAGAGATACAGGAACTGTCGATGACAGGCCTCGCTCAGGCCGCCCAAGGGCTACTACTGTAGTGGATGACCGCTACTTACGGATTGCCGCTCGGAGGAACCCTGACAGCAATGCCACCATGTTGAATAATCCGTTTCGTTCAGCCACAGGACGTCGTGTTTCAACTCAAACTGTGCGCAATAGGCTGCATGATGCGCAACTTCACTCCCGACGTCCATGGCGAGGTCCAGCTTTGCAACCCCGACACCATGCAGCGCGGTACAGATGGGCCCAACAACATGCTGAATGGACCCCACGGAATTGGCATCACGTTCTCTTCACCGATGAGTGTCGCATATGCCTTCAACCAGACAATCGTCGGAGACGTGTTTGGAGGCACCCTGGTCAGGCTGAACGTCTTAGACACACTGTCCAGCGAGTGCAGCAAGGTGGTGGTTCCCTGATGTTTTGGGGTGGCATTATGTGGGGCCGACGTACGCCACTGGTGGTCATGGAAGGCTCCGAAACGGCTTTACGATACCTGAATGACATCCTCCGACCCATAGTGCAACCATATCGGCAGAATATTGGAGAGGCATTTGTCTTCATGGACGACAATTCTCGACCTCATCGTGCACATCTTGTGAATGCGTTCCTTCAAGATAACGACATCGCTCGACTACAGTGGCCAGCATGTTCGCCAGACATGAACCCTATCGAACATGCCTGGGATATGTTGAAAAGGGCTGTTTATGGACGTCTTGACCCACCAACCACTCTGAGAGATTTACGCCGAATTGTCGTTGAGGAGTGGGACAATTTGGACCAACAGTGTCTTGATGAACTTGTGGATAGTATGCCACGACGAATACAGGCATGCATCAATGCAAGAGGACGTGCTACTGGGTATTAGAGGTAGTGGTGTGTACTGCAATCTGGACCACAAATGCTGAAAGTCTAGCTGTATGATGGTACAACATGCAATGTGTGGGTCTCATGAGCAATAAAACGAGCTGAAATGTTGTTTGTGTTGATCTCTATTCCCTTTGTATTTAAAGGTTCCGGAACTCTTGGAACCGAGGTGATGCAAAACTTTTTTTGATGTGTGTAGTTATATTAATTATCGTCGAACATTAACAGTCGTATGCAACTCGCCTATAATGGTAATTAAGACACTCGTATGGAAATTATAAAACTCGCATACCCTAGTTTTAGAAACATACTCGTGTCTTAATTATTGCCATTATAGGCTCGTTGCATAATGTACTATTATATATGTATTTATTTAACGCTTGCAATAAGAGAAGTTTGCATGAAGCATGGCCTGATGTCTAGACATGAACACATTATTGTATTGAATAATATACACAACATTAGAATCTCTGTTATCCGAGATAATTTAATTCTATGCTATTTTGGATAAATGAAATATCGGATAATATGGATGATCATGACCATTCAGGATAAAAATTCCGCTTATTCCGATTTGTGCTATTCAATAATTCCCCACGTGAACGACACTAGAAAATACGTGCTATGTCACGGTTGGAGACACACTGAAAACAACCAAAGGGAGAAGGGAGAGCCACATCTGTCGCTATGTTGGTATCAATCTCTGAAAGTGAATAGTAAATACTAGAGTAAGCTTATGCAATTTTAAGTAGCCGTGAACCCTGTTAGATTGCCATACATTTATGGAGTGAGCCATTTCTTCTTCATTTGTCGCTCACTAAAGCAAAATGATATCGTACCACTCATTATCTCGTATGCGCGAATTATTTGAGTCTCTTTCACTACTACTATACAAATATTATCACCATAGTGTTGCATGGAATCTTAAAAATAAACACTATTTATCAGAGACTTAAATTTACGCACTCTGAACTGAATATCATTTTTGAAAACTGTAAAGAAAATAGTGTAATACTCTTACAGCTTGGCTTCGGATAATACAGGGTCTCGGTTGACCGAGGCTCGGATAAACGGGGTCCTGCTGTGTACTACAAATACAGCATACGGACGATAGCTCTAGGGAGTCAACAGGTATCCTCCTCCACGGTTCAGGCACCTGTCCCAACGGTGAACAAGTTTCCCTGTACCCTCCGCGAAGAAGCACGCTGGTTACTAACGAAACCACAATTCCACAACTTCACGAACCGCTTGATCAGTGGTGTAACACTTATCCTTCAGGAACTTCTTCACTAGGCCAAACACATGCTAGTGGCAAGGAGAGAGGTCTGGGAACATTGACACCAGAAAATACGATGCAGTTTGTCCGGTGTTGCGTTGGCAACGTGTACCAGAATAGTTCGTATATCACCACTGCTAAAGCGATTTTTGAAGTTGTGGAAGAATGGGATCACGAATATTGAAGAGTGATATCTTATTTACGGCTGTCAGCAACTCTAAAAACTATTAAATATTCAATTTTAAAATTCTTGGCTAAACGAAAGTTTTAAATTTTAATAGTTTCTTATGAACAACCTGATAGCTTGTACTATCTCTAAATTATTGTTGAAAGTTTTGACACCATAACATTTGCAAAGATTGCATGTGATCTGTGGGAAATTTATTTTGTAAAATGTTTGATTAATTTTAAATCAGCGCATAGTGAAGGCAACCAGTCTAAGGGAGCAAACCGTAAATAAAACATACTGGAGCTCACAACCCCGCTAGTAACTTAATCAGGGTGTAAAATCTCTGATCCCCCAAAACAATCTTCAACTAAAGCATGGAGGACAATCGCACGGAAATGACTACCCCAGGTGGTATCGAATCCTCCTCCGCCCCGAGCGGTGTTAGTGAGCCTTTGGACTCTGGGGAGCCCACGCCAACATGCTGCGAGGATGAATCGGAGCGTAAACAGAAGAATTACTACCCCACACTGAATATCAACTCGCTACTCAAGATTGGTACACTGAAACATTTAACGAATACTCTAACACACAGCAAGATACTGCTCACAGCAATACAGGAGACCAGGTATACTGACGAGCATGCTTTTCATTCACGGGGCTATCGCATTCTTAAGAGAAAGATAGGGCGTAGGAGAATGAAGAACGTCCCACACCTGGGGACTGGATTTATCATAAGCCACAAGATGCTGGACTCAGTTATTGAAAGCTCACCCAATAGCCGAGTATGTTGACTAACCTTTCGGTGCTAAAACAATCAATGAGGATAACAAGCGTAACCCTGAAAATAAAGATATGTTTTGGGAAGAATTGGAGCATGTCATCAGTAAGGTCCCAGAGCGACATACAATCATCCTACTTGGTGACTTCAACGCCCAGTTAGGTAAAGAGCGCAAATATAAGCACATTGTAGGATAATACCCAACCCATTTGTGGACCAACAGGAATGGAGAGCTACTAGTAGGACTTTGTAAGGCTTTCAACTTGGTAATGAGTCGACAGCCTCCAAGCGATTATCAAGGAAGCAGAACACCTTGGCATCACCCAACAACCTCGGGAGAGAATTCCAGATAGACCATGTAACCATATCAAGAAAGTCTCATAGAGAGATTCAGCATGTAAGAGTATTAATGGGAGTAAATCTGGACTCCGACCACTATCTCTCCAAAATAAAACTCAGATTCCTACCTAGGAATACTAAAAAGACTAAGTCAATGAAGCTTACTAAGTTTAACTTAGAGAAACTTTCAACATGCTAACAATTCACAGATTAATTAGAAGCATTGGATTGTAGCAATTGCGATGAACTGAAGAACAATCTAGTGAAAGTTGCCACAGAGACTGCTCCGTTTGTCAGACAGAGGAAGCTTGCCTGGTGGACACTATGTGCGAAGAGGCGGTCGCCCAGAGACAGATAGCCTGGCTAAAGTGGAACTCACAGAAGATTCAGTTCAATAGGGATATGTACATAGAGCAACGGAAGTTAACTGCTAAAATCATCAGACAAGTAAAACGTCAGTTCACAAAAGATCAATTGACACAGTTAGACGAAGACTTCTAAATGAACAACTCAAGGAACTTCTACAAAAGCTTCAAACGTAATCTCAGGCGCTATAACCCACCAAGTCTCCACTTCAGAGGACCAAATGGAAAGATGGCCTATAATGACATAGACAACTGTAATCTTCTGGCCAAGTACTTCGAAAAGCTCCTTAACTGTAAGTCACCTGACACCTTCATTACGAATAAGGACTCCATCAAACAACCAAACTCTCAACCACCTAGTAAAGAAGAAGTGATAAAGATAATTCAGTCCCTGAAAAACGACAAAGCATCCGGAGAAGACGCAATAGTAGCAAAACTATGGAAGCAGGCTGGAGACAGGGCAGTCAGTAATTTGACAGAGATCATACCCAGCATTTATGAGACTGAAACACTGCCTAGTGACTGGACTTCGGCCTTGATTCACCAATTACACAAAAAGGTGACCTAAGCGACATGAACAACTATAGACGAATCCATTGGATACCCGTCACATACAAGATTATCTCCAAGGCCCTGTTAAGCAGAGCCGAACCTCAACTGGATCAACAAATTGGAGAATACCAGGGAGGATTCAGAAGAGGACGCTCCTGTGCTGAACAGATAATTAACTTGAAGTCATTGTTAAGTCAAGTAAAAATGGCAGGCAAGAAGTTCGTCGTCATCTTCGTTAACTTCAAGAAGGCGTACGATTCAGTTGACAGACCAAATGTCATTAAAATCCTTCAGGAACTTGAGCTGGACCAGAAGACACTTAACCTCATCCAACAGACTTTAAATAACATCACGTCACGAGTGAAGTTCAGAGGAACAATCTCGGAGAGTTTTGAAATCAAGACATGAGTAAGACAGCGGGATGGTCTCTCGGCTCCCATCTTTATCTGTGCACTGGAAAAGGTTATAAGAAAGTGGCGAAAGGAGATAGCTAGACAGGGGATACCAAGTGGTATCTATCTTGGACACAAACATGATGGACTCATTATGGATTGCCTGGCATTTGCCGATGACCTGGCACTTCTATCAGATTCAATAGAAACATCAGTGAAACAACTCAATATTCTCGAACAAGAAGCAGCGAAGATAGGACTACAAATGTCTTTTGAGAAAATACAATACATCACGAACATCAGTGAATCACCTCATGAATTACTTCTAGAACAGGAAAGGATCAAGAAAACCAACAAATTCAAGTAGGCTACTTGGGTGAAAGGTTGGAACCCAATCTCTCCGATGGAACAGCATTATCAACTCGAGTAAATGAGCTAGAACTGTCATACCAACTGACTAAGAACACCTACAATAAGAAGTGTCTCCCTCGCAACATCAAAATGTAGCACTATCTGAATGATTCAAATTAAACAGGAATGGACTAGAAATCCAAGAGAAGGAGATAATGAGGAAGATATTGGGACCAATCAACGAAGGGAGTAAATACAAAAGACGACCCAACCAGGAGCTCTATAATTACTCTGGGGCTTGGTGGCTCAGCGGTCTACCTGTATGCCTCTCACCAAGGCGGTCCGGGTTGGATTCCCGGTCATTGCATGTGAGATTTTCGAAGTGAAATGCCATATCCTGTGGTTCGGATTCCACGTAAAAAGGAGGTCCCGTGGCTCATGATCTCGAGATTAATGGTCACGTTAAACTGCAAGCTTCCTTCCTTATAGTTACTCTGAAAGAATTACAGACATGGCCAAGAAGAGACGTCTAGCAATTTATAGACACGTCTCTAGGATGCATCCCACCAAGCTGACCAATCAGCTTCTCACATACTGGCAAAGAAGGAAGACCAAGTCTGCATGGCTGACAAATGTGCACAAAAATCTGTTGGAGCTGGGAGTTACGGAAAAAGACATAAAAGATCGAACATCTACCAGGAGTAAATTAAAGCAAATGTAGTTCCAGGAAAAAAACAAGTAGTTCCGTGAAGAACTATAAGGCCTATTTTAATATATCCTACTTATGTTAATTGCCTCTATCTACATACAAAATTTCAGTTTGATTGCTGTAATAGATTCGTAGATATTGAGAACCGACTAAATATTTCGGATGGTCGCCATGTTGGATTTTATATATTCAGGTCCTAGAGTTATATACTGTTACATGAAGATTATTGTGTAAGTGTAGCATTCAAACTTCAATCGCATGATTAGGACACAAGAAGTAAAAAGGAGATTTTAAAATTTCGCACAGCTGCCATCTTGTGGTTATGGGGAACAATTGAAATAAATTAGATGTCAGTCGATTAACATTCGCATAAAGATTTACTGTACCAAGTTTCACTGCACTCGGATGGTTAAATTGAGAGAAACGTCCATGTGAATATTTATAATTCGCGTCGCCGCCATGTTAGATTTGTGATTACCAGGTTATTTAAAGTCCTATAGGTGAACTTAAGTTCATAGCCCCTATGAACATAAAAAAATTCAGTTTGATTGCTATAATAGATTCGTAGATATTCAGAGCCGTCTAAATATTTCGGATGGCCGCCATGTTGGATTGTTAAATGTATAGGCCAGAGAGTCATGTACCATTAAAGGAAAATTATTGCGTAGGTTCATTATTCGAACTTTCACTTCGATCGCATGATTATGACACAAGAAATAAGAAATTAATTTTAAAATTTGCAAAGCCGCCATCTTGCGGTTATGTAAACAATTGAACTAAATTAGATACCAGTGCACTACAATGTGTATAAACATTTCCTGTACCAGATTTCATTGCGTTTGGAACATTAAATCATGAGAAAGTTCTATTTAAAATTTTCAAATTCGCATGGCCGCCATGTTCGTTTTGTAGTTAACCGGTTTTTGAAAGTGTTATAGATGAACTTCCACTAGTGCCCTTTATCTCCGTACAGAATTTCAGGGTGATACCACTAATAGTTTCAGAGATATAGAATGCCGGTGAAATATTTCGTACATCCGCCATCTTGTAGTTATGTAAACAATTGAACCAAGTTAGATGTCGGTGCATTGCAATGTGTATTAATATATACTGTACCAAGTTTTATTGCTTTTGGTTAGTTAAATGGCGAAACACGTCTGTTTAAAAGTCGCATATTCGCGTGGCCGCCATGCTGGTTTTGTAGTTACCAGTTTTTCAAAAGTCACATAGGTGAACTTCTAGTAGTTCCCTTTATCACCGTACAAAATTCCAGGGTGATATCGGGAATAGTTTCGGAGATATTGAATGCTGGTGAAATATTTCGCACTGCCGCCATGTTGGATTGGTGAGACGTAACAAAATTTTAAGCGCACGGTCAGGGTCGTCCGGAATAGTGCTATGAACTTACCGATTTTCATTGAAATCGCTCCAGCCGTTTAGTTTTTATTAGGGGGACACACACACACACCTCACACACGGACAAAAGGTGATCTCATAAGCCTATTTTTTCAAAATTGAAAATAGGCTAAAAACTTGGAAGAAGACAGGTGCCCTCTGGACAAAGAAGAGAAAGGAACAACACAGCCAGAGCATGCGTGCCTACTGGGCAAACATCAAGACCAACTCCAAGCAATATTGTTGAATAACTTGGTCCGTAGTTGACTTACACGGAACAAGAAGACGAAGAAGAAGCACATATTGATCTTTAATAATTCCACCACCATTTAATTAAGCTTTAAACCGATAAAATTCTCACTGATCTTGACTTGCAGCTGTAGGAACTGATCAAGTGATTTTAATTTTTAATTTAAACTAATTATAATAATAGTACTACTACTAATAATAATATGAATAATAATAATAACCATTAATAATAATCATCGTATGACGTCATCCACCGTATCATAGATCGTTCGAGTTGGAGCCATTAAGGTGATCCTTTCTCCAATTTTGACATTCTGTCTAACACTGCTATCTGGTAGTAAAAATCAGAACTCCATCGTGTGACCTGTGGCTGAGATGTAATTAATTTCGTCTTGTGATCACTGAATGTGATACGAGAGATGTTTTACGAACCGACATCCAACGACTTTGTGTACCGTGGCTTTTTGTCACCTCACAAAAATCCGCTTTCCTCGGACGGTAATCGAACCAGTGATGTATGGATCATTAGGTAGACACTCGACCACTGACACAGGGAGGAAGTTTAAATATTAAAAATTCCTCTCGGCACGCCGGAAGGCGGAGGTAGATTTCACCGGGCAAACTAGGGGATAGGCTATAATAGGCAAAATATGCAGGTTTTCGTAGGAGGATCAGACCTCATTTATTGCGAGAAAGTATTTTACAATTGGAGGTTAGTTAACATTTTTTCGTCTTTCTATGCATACTTTTAACATTTTACTGTCTTATGGAGATGGTAACCTTCTTGTCATTTGGGGTTAATTTTTATTCTTGTGATCACACTGTCCTTATGCAAGGTTTTCAACTAATGTGTAACTATCTAACAGTCGGTTACTTCTTCACGCAAAATTTTATCTCCCGCAGAGATGTTGGTTGGTTCCTCAGTTTAGAGGCTGCGAAAAGAACCCCGTGTACATTGGGTGTGTGTAGAATCTGTCTGATAAACGGTGTTATTTGTGATGACTGTATTAGTCTGTAATTCAGGTAAGGTCTGCAGACGGTCAATTTTAAGTAGTAGTACCTAATTTTGTACCAAATACTAACGTCAACGACACCTAGCTGTGAACTTGGCTGCTAGATGCCACCGCAACCAGCAACTTGCAACGAACGTTGTAACTTCCCCTCCGAAGGAAAGCATGCTGACGGATTTTTAGCGCTCTTAGAAAATCCGGCGACTTTGGCCGGCTTTGAACCAGCACCTTGGGCATAGAAGTTCAGCATGCTACCAGTTAGCCGCTTCCCTCATAGTCAGATGGAACAAGAAGTTCCGTGACGAACTAAAGAGCCTACTTTTCTTAAAATTAAGATTCATGCCATAGATTAATCTACAGTATACTGTATGAACCTATCTAGAATAATGACGAAATTAAGTGGGTAATATCGAAATGTCTTAATTAGTTCGAAATAAGGTATACTAGGCATAATGTAGCCTAATAGAGCAATACAGTTGGCAGCTCTGGTGACTGAATATATTCTTACTTCCATCTCCTAAGGTACAGAATACAAAATGTGGTTGAAGTCCTAAGGACGTTACATGAATTTAGACATTGGATCTATTAGTACACGTAAAAGCATTTTGGCAACAATGTCATGCGAGTGCTGGTCAGAAATATTCTGAAATATTATATATTTTTGTGCCAATTTTGGATGAAATCCATTTGTTGGAAGAGAAGTTACATGTATTTAAAAATTGGTCCTATCAGCAGGCTTAGAATCATGTTGGTAGAACTGACGTATATAAGTTACTCCAAATTAATGTAAAATGTCGGGTAGTTTACGTGTGCATAGTTTAAAGCTGTCGGCTTGCATACTTTCTGATATATTTGGATACAAAATAGAGAGCAATTATTAACAGTTGGCAGCCCTGGTGGCTCTTAGGAACACACTCAGTCATATACGATGTTTATGTACACATATTACAATCAAAATTTGGTTGAAATCCAATTGATAGTGTAGAAGTTAGATGCATTTAAAAATTGGTTTAATCAGAAGGCTTAAAATTATTTTGGCAACGCTGTCATGTATGACCACCTGGAAATTAAACTGAAATAGTATTATCTACATGTGTGCCAATTTTAGAATAGCTCCCATGTATACCTTCCAAGATATCCAACATGGAGCTCAAATTTCTAGTGCGTTTTTGTAGCAGTTGGTAGCACTGGCATCTTTTTCAAATATGGGCCTGAGATATTCCGGTATACATCTTTACTCATACTAAATTTGGTTTCGATTGCTGCAGCCGTTTAGGAGTTGATAGGGGGGGGGACACACACACACACAGCCAGACAGACAGAAGGACAGACAGATAGAAGGACAGACACATTATCCCGGATATATCTTATAAGTCTACTCTTTCCTCATTTTTGAAAAGTGTGAAAAGTAGGCTAAAAATGAATGTGATCTCGTCAATGGCGTTGTCTTGGCAACCTCTGATAGATCATCCCTTATCAATTTAAAAGCGTTGTTATGGTAACCACTGGTGGCACTTGGCATTTTTTTCAATTCCGAAATCAATTTTCTCATCCCTTGGCGTAATGGAGGGTCATATCAAAAATTCCTTCAGACAAAAGTTTTAGGTAATTATTAGGGGAATATTTTCCATTTTGTACGGTTTTGATATTGTGCCTATTACGAGAGATATGATTAATGTTTCCCGAAAAACCCACTTTTTTCCACCCCTTTGGTCAATGGTTGGTACTATCAAAAAACTTATTTGACATAAATTGTTGGCACTTATCCGACACATATTATGAACTTTGAATGGATTCGATATTTCACGTATTAAGAGAGTAATAGCGAAATTTCACTTTTTCGAAAAAATCCCCCCATTTTCACCCCCTTCGACCGATTCTGCCCATTAACGAACTCGACCGAGATTTTATAGGGATACATATTATGTAAAAAATTCAAAGTGATTGGTGCAAAATTACGGCAGTTTTCGTGTCCACAAGAAACTGATATATATATATATATATATATATATATATATATATATATATATAGATAGATACATATATACATAAATTATATATAAACTTTTGAACTGACGGTGGTTTTGGGGTCTGGGGGATGTGAAACGCGAAGATATGTCGATATTTTCCGGAAGTCGAAATATGGTACCCATTGCAATAGTTAGCTTTCTAATGAAATCTACCTAAAAGAAAGCTCGTAAATACGAAACATGCACATAATTTCATATTTGGTTATATTACTTCGTTTCTTATATCATTTTTCTTGTATGTCTCAATTCTATAGTCGTCCAGAAAAGAAAAGAGTGCACTCTTGGTTAAATGTTTTGATCAAGACACAATTATTTATTTAGCGCATGGCTTTTAGAGCCGGGAGTGTCCAAGGACATGTTCAGCTCGCCAGAGTTTGTAGCTGCTTCTCTGCGGACAACCATGAGGTGAGCTACAACTACCGCCACATGTGGATGAAATGAAATGATTGAAGATGAATTAAACCGGGCAAGTACAATTTCAAGCAGTTCCAACTTTGGTTACCAGACGTCACTGACACCCAGCGGTGAACGTTGGAACTTAATATTGCGTTTCTAGTCAAATAACCTACAAATTTAGCTACACACCACCAATTGTAGTGGCAGGTTCTTTCTCATGTCATAATTATATGACATGGGCCTACCGTCTTTACTTCCCCTCCGAAGGAAGGCATACTTAAAGATTTTAACGCTCTTAAAAATCCGACGACTTCGACCGGGTTTGAACCCACGATCTTCGGTATAGTAGTTCAGCATGCTACCGTCTACGCCACCGAAAGCCGCTATCAAGACACAATGGAGGGTTTACAGAGAACCTGTACATCTGTGATGTTTTGAAGCCATTTTTTCCATGTTAGCCTACTTTTCACATTTTGCAAAAATGAGGAAAAAGTAGACTTATGAGATCGGGCAAATGTCTGTCTGTCTGTCTGTCTGTCTGTCTGTCCTTCTGTCTGTCTGTCTGTCTGTCCTTCTGTCTGACTGTCTGTCTGTATGGCTGTGTGTGTGTCCCCCCATATCAACTCCCAACGGCTGGAGCAATCGAAACAAAATTTGGTAGGAGTAAAGATCTATACCTGAATATCTCACGGCCATATTTGAAAATGATGTCAGTGCTACCAACTGCTAAAAAATCGCAATTGAAATTTGAGCTTCATGTTGGATATCATTAAAGGTATGAATGGGAGCTATTTCAAAATTGGCACTTGTATAGATAATAATATTAAAGTTTAATTTCCAGGAGGCCATACATAGCAGTGTTGCCAAAATGATTATAAGCCTGCTGATAGGTCCAATTTTTAAATGCATATAACTTCTACACTATCAATTGGAATTCAACCAAATTTCTTATGTTGTATGTGTACATAACCAGATATGACTGAGTGTATTCTTAAGACCCACCAGGGCTGCCAACTGTTAATAAATGCTCTTAATAGCTTTTATCCAAATACAAATGTATCAGAAAGTATGCATGCCGACGACAGCTTTAAACTATGCACACGTATAGCACCTGACATTCTATATTAATTTGGAGTAACTTATATACGTCAGTGCTACCAACATGATTCTAAGCCTGCTGAGAGGTCCAAATTTAAATACATGTAACTTCCATACTATCATTTGGATTTCAACCAAATTTCGTATGTGCTATGTGTACCATAACAGATATGACTGTGCGTATTCTTAAGAGCAACCAGGGCTGCCAACTGTTAATATGTGCTGTTTCTGTTTTTGTTACCCTAATATCAATATATCAGGAAGTATGCAAGCCAATAGCTCTAAACTTTGCACACGTATACTACCTGGCATTCTACATGAATTTGGAGTAACTAATATACGTCAGTGCTGCCAACATGATTCTAAGCCTGCTGATAGGTCCAATTTTAAAATGCATGTAACTTCTATACTAACTAATGGATTTCATTCAAAATTGGCACAACAATAGATCATACTATTACAGATTATTTCTGACCATTACATGTATGACATTGTTGCCAACATGATTTTACGCGCGCTGTTAGATCCAATGATTAACAGCATGTTACGTCCATGCAATTCATTGGACTTCAACGAAACTTTTGTATTCTGTACCTTAAGAGATGGAACTAAGAATATATTCAGTCACCAGGGCTGCCAACTGTAGTGTTCTATTAGGCTGCATTATGCCAGGTATACTGTATTTCGAACTAATTAGAAATTTCGATATTAGCTACTTAATTTCGTCATTATTCTAGATAGATCCATATAGATTAATCATTGGCATGAATCTTAAATTGTAAGAAAAGTAGGCTCTTTAGTTCGTCACGGAACTTCTTGTTGTCTATACAAACTCTTCAGGCGGTCAACAAATTTGCCCAATGACTGGCGGAGTACGATTTATATAATATATGAATAATAAATAATTAAAGTCGGCCCCGTGGTTTGGGGTAGCGCACCTGCCTCTCAGCCGGAGGCCCCGGGTTCGATGGCTCCGTCAGGGATTTTAGAAACTGACGTGGGGGCAGGAACTGGGTGCACTCAGCCTCGTGAGGACAATTGAGTAGCTGCCTGACAGTGAAGCAGCGCCCCGGTCACGAAAACCAGGATTAATGGCCGAGGGCGCTGACCACGCGCCACCCCAATATCTGCAGGCCAAATTGCTGGGCAGCGGTCGCTTGGTAGGCCTAGGCCCTCGAGGGCTGTAGTGCCACGGGTTATTATTATTATAATTAATTAAATAACACTCTTGAAACAAAAACACATAGATCATAACGGGCAATTTTAGGGTTACGTGTTGCGACCTTCAAGCATTAGTCGACTAGTTGTTGTTTTAAAGGATGGTACATCAGCGTAAAATGGTGAACGAGGACAATATGAGTTCAATTATAACGTTCTGTCTAGGTGGATGCATATCACTCGCTCTACTCTGGAGTAAAATATGAAAGTTTTATGACACCTCCCATGAATTTTTTACGGAATGCACCGACGTCGCCGTTCTCCATTATCTACTATTTTAAAGACCCAGGATAGTTTCCTAGACATCATTTCCTCATCATCTCAAATGACGGATGTGGAGTGAAGTGGTTGTCAAAACTCTGGCTCTAGACTGCTCTAGGAATATAAAATTTAATGAGGTCAGTCAGATCATTAAACAATCATAGCACGCTCCTTCATTCTTCCCACATAACTGAGCTGTTCGTTTTAGTGTAAGTTATGATATCTCGTGCTAAGTCGGTGGAGTAATTACCCCATTCTCTCTATTGTAATGGACGGCAAGCACTAGGGAACTTCATCGGTGGCTTTTTATTGTTATGCAAGGAACTACCCAGACCTAAGACAATTCAACCAAACCTTCTTATGTCGGGTGTAAGATATCATCACGGACATGTATTTATGGAGATTAATTACATCATTTTTGATGTGTAACATCTTTCCACTCGGTATCTGTATATTTTTTGTGGGGGTAATTTTGAAAAATGAATCGGAAATGGATGGGACGGAAACAATGGAACGGAAACAATGAGCGCTCGCGGTGGCGGAGATTGGTACCACGACGTACTATCGGCCATGTGGCTATCGCATACGGTTTACTTCTAGGTTTGGAGGCGCCATTACAGATATTCCTACAATAAATCATATTCAAGTTGTCGATCTTTGGTGTGAAAATATTCATCATATCATATTTGCTGAAAACAGTTTGTGGGAATCGATATAAGTGCCAAATGGTATTATATACTATCCTAGTTGTTTCAGTTGGTATTACTGGCCACTTTAGTACCAGTGAGGACTATCATGGACTTAGTCCGTGTTTGTGGGAAACGGTATAAGTGCCAAATCGTATTACATACTATCCTAGTTGTTTCAGTAGTAAGTACCGGCCACTTTAGTACAATTGAGTAGTATATAATACCATTTGGTACTTATACCGTTTCCCAGAAACACTCCTAATTTTTTATTAAATCTTCATACTTTTGCTGTATTCTTATTCAATGTAAGCACTCGAGGTACTGTCAAGGTTTGGAGGCCCGTTTCCTGAAATCCTGTAGGCTGTGATATGCCTGTCTATGATATGTTTAGTGTTTTTAGGAGGTGGAGTGAGGACGGAAACAATGAAACTGAAATGGATTGGACGGAAACAATGAGCGCGCGGTGGCGGAGATTGGTACCACGACGTACTATCGGCCATGTGGCTATGTAAAATGTATATCGCATACGGTTTATTTCAAGGTTTGGAGGCCCCATTACAGATATTCCTACAATAAATCATCTTCAAGTTGTCGTTCTTTGGTGTGAAATTATTCATTATATCATATTTACTGAAAATAATTATGATTTATTAAATATTCATACTTTTGCTGTATTCTTATTTAATGTAAGCACTCGAGGTACTGTCAAGGTTTGGAGGCCCATTTCCTGAAATCACGTGGGCTGTGATATGTCTGTCTATGGTATGTTTAGTGTTCTTAGGAGGTGGCGTGATAATTGATCCAGAGTTGGTATGTTAGGAGGACATGCAAGATAGCCAGCGCTGGCGTTGGAACTTGTCGAGCGGGAGTGTCTGCTCTGTGGATTCCAGAGGTGTGAGAGACAATGGTAGGAAGGCTTTGTAAAGGAATAGATGAAGGTTATGAATTGTGCTATTAAAAATTGTTTGAGATGTATATGAGAAGAAATATATGAAAGGAAATATTCTATTGTCTTTACTGCGTCGCATTGGTTTTATCTTACTACAACATATTATATAGCTCCTCCAAAGAAATAAAATGATCGAATGCGTACTGTAGGCCATGTGGCTATGTGGAATGTATATCGCATACAGTTTACATCAAGGTTTGGAGGTCCCATTACAGATATTCCTACAATTAATCAACTTCAAGTTGTCGTTGTTTGGTGTGAAAATATTCATTATATAATATTTGCCGAAAACAATAATCATAATTATTATGATTTATTAAACATTCATACTTTTGTTGTATTCTTATTTAATGTAGGCTAAGCATTCGAGGTACTGTCGGCCATGTGGCATGTTGCAGATCATATGCGACTACTGTAAGGCTCGTATTTTTAGCATATTTTCATTTATGAAAAATAGGCTTATGAGATCACCTTTTGTCCGTGTGTCTGTCTGTGTGTGACCATGGTGACCATCCAAAATATTTAGACGGTTGTTAATACCTACGCATCTATTACAGAAATCAAACTGAAATTTTGTATTTGTATGCAAATAGGCTATTTAGTTCTTCATGGAACTACTAGTTATTTTCCTTCTAGTAGGCCTATGTATGATGTTATAATCACCGTGTCATCAAGGCAAATTATCTAGATATTTCACCTCTTGAAACAACAAGGTGGCTTTTATAATTTGATATTAACAACAAAACCACCACGATCACTTCCTAGATTTGAAGTGTAATGTTTAGTAGTCCTATTTTTTGGCCTTACATGCCATTAATATTTCTATTCAAAAAAATAATTATACGAGCCTTACAGTAGTCGCATATGATGTGTAACATGTGACATGTTATCCTACTATGTGTGCCCCAGGAGCGCAAATCCCTTGTTGACAGTGAACTCTGTTGGTCATTGAAATAACTACTTGAAAATATCCAGTGCCAAATCCGGACCGTAATGAATCATAACAATTATTGTCATTTGCCGTGGCGGAAGCAATCCACTGCCTATTTGATGCGAGCTGCGCTCTATACCGGCCAGTTAGTGAAGCCTTGCCAGCGATGTTATTGAAAATGGCCTCGTTTTGCCGATCAGCGCACTGCCAAGTATAGGCGCGATTAAAAATTAGGTATGCGGAAGGTATATTAAATGTGTTTCATCCAGGGATATGCTTAGACCAACGAAGTTTCAATTATTGTTAGTAGTCGGCGTTAATATACTGAATTCCTACGTTGTTTGGAGTGTTTGTTGATGCGATATAGATTCCACATAGCCACATGGCCGACAGTACATCGAGGGCTTACATTAAATAAGAATACAGCAAAAGTATGAAAATTTAATAAATCGTAATTGTTTTCAGCAAATATGATAAAATGAATATTTTCACACCAAAGAACGACAACTTGAAGATAATTTACTGTAGGAATATCTTAAATGGGGTCTCCAAACCTTGAACTAAACTGTATGTGATATACATTCCCCATAGCCACATGGCCTACAGTACGTCGTTGTACCTATCTCCGCCATCACGCGCGCTCATTGTTTCCGTCCCATGCACTTCCGTCCCATCCATTTCCGTCCCATCCACGTCCGTCCCTTTTCCAAAATCACTCCCACAAAAATGTTCAGCTACCGAGTGGAAAGATGCTGCACATCAAAAAACTTTATTTAATAGCATCCTAAATACAACTTTCGAAGTGCCGGCCTAACCTAACCTAATTTTGGTAACTATTATGGTGTACATGTTATTTCCATCGGAAAAAATAATTCCACAGTTTGAAATCTGGTATATTGATTGGCCTCTAACATCGCCAGACTTCAATCCAACAGAGCGCTAATGGAATTGAATGAAAATGCATAGCGCCTGATCGGATCTAGAATGAAGTTTACGTTAGACACAGCCTGTACATAGTGCTGGAAGTTTATTAAAAGAGATCAGAATAAATACAAGCACAAATAGTTGTTTACCCACTGTTTATTTCCTTTCGGACCGTTCTGTGACCGTGTCTCACTCACTAACAGATTTACTCTCATCACGAAGCTCCGTTGCTCCACATTCCGGTCGCCACCACCATGTGCGGTCACGAGAAAGGATGAGTGGGAGAGACGCACACGCTAATCGATGATGGGATCGCACTCTACTTAAGAAAATGACTTCAAATCACGAGAGCAGTCACAAAAAGGGAGATGGAACGGTGACATCAGTCCAGTGACCTGTTTCTGGTCATGCCATACATTAATCTACTGTACATCCAACTCTTGTGGCATGCTTTCACTCAAAGTGTCAGGAACAATGATGAAAACATTTCGTTGAAACTTTACTACTGTCTGAATTCAGTGTATGATTTCCGATTTGATGGTTACGGTTGTTTTGAGGGGAGGGGAATGTGAACGACGACATCTGTCCCTTATCAAATATTTACTCCCCAAATTTCAGTTTAAAAAAATTAGAGTTAATAGTAATTTAGAAGTAACGCCAATATACATACAAAAACTAAACAGTTCTTAAAAGACACTGAAATTTTCAAAAATAAACTAAATATAAATGTGCAAATTAAGAAATATAAATTAACCCTTTGGATGCCGACCCCGAATAGGTCATCATATGCATAGAATGCCAGGCATGTTTCAATGGATTGTGCATCACTGCATAAAAAAGCCTCAGTTTAAAAGATATGGAAATACAATTTGGTATGTTAGCTTGATATACTCCAAGGACTATAAACATGTGACTTACATTTTGACAAAAAAATATTTCATGGAATACTGTGTACAAAATAATAATATTTTTTTATAAAAAATAAAAAAGTTATGATTTGAAATGAATTAGCATATTGTACACTAAATCAAAAGTGTATAATTGAAGATAATATGTTAAATCATATTTAGGATTATATATACCAATTTATACTGTTATAAAACAAGAGTTTAGTGCTTTTCAGTCGGTCAACACGAATGTACCCAAAAGAGATGGGTTATGCCCTAATCCTGAAATAAATTACATGAGATTAATAAAACACTAGGATGACCAGTTTCGATCGTCAAGCGATCATCATCAGATCCATTACACTTAGGCTACAAAATCTATGTTTGAAATACAGGTGAAAATATTTACATTATGTACAATTATTTAGTTGCAGTATTGGTACTGCAACTGTCAGTGTATGCTAAATGCAGTATATATGTTAGGTGAAATGCTAAATGGTGATAGCTATCCGGAGATTGTACTTTAGAGAGATTATATGGTTGTAAACTATGGTTAAACTATAAAATTTTAGGCTAACTACTTATCTGATTGTCTTCCGTACTACAGCTACTCGCAGTTTTCGTGCTCACTGGAACTCACTGTGCGGTCGACTGCGGTGGTTATCTTAACGACTGGTTTTTCCCTGCCTTCTTCCCCCTGTCCCTACGTGCTGTGGGGAGTGATAGCGATGTGTTTATGTGAGGTGTTGCCAACCTAGATAAGATGTATGTTATTGAATGAGGTGGGTCTACAACTATTAAAGACCGTGGATTAGCCCTCGCCACGCGTGGAGCATAACCCATTCGAACTAAGCGTTGACGGTCTTATGAGGACGTCCCGGCACCTTTAATACTGCCGCGAATATGGGCCTTGGTTTATTGCAGAAGAAAAGTACATCGTACACCTGATCCAGATAACATTTACCTATTAAAAAACCCCTAATTTCCCCCATTTACAACTGCATTTAGCATACACTGACAGTTGCAGTACCAATACTGCAACTAAATAATTGTACATAATGTAAATATTTTCACCTGTATTTCAAACATAGATTTTGTAGCCTAAGTGTAATGGATCTGATGATGATCGCTTGACGATTGAAACTGGTCATCCTAGTGTTTTATTAATCTCATGTAATTTATTTCAGGATTAGGGCATAACCCATCTCTTTTGGGTACATTCGTGTTGACCGACTGAAAAGCACTAAACTCTTGTTTACTAAGGCAACACTGAAAATATAGCTTCAAACACCACAATTATACTGTTATAGTAGGTCTGCTTTGCAATTTATAAATTAATTTCCAAAAACATGGAACATGTGGAGTGAAACACAGCAACAGTGTAACTGTCAAAGACTGGATATTTTATCAAATTAGGAGAGGAATAGTGATCATTTGAGAGAACTGTGCCTAGTAGCAGAAACATCGTATTCATCACTTTCACTAAAATTAGAGTCGCTTGTATCTTCAAAGCGATCTAAAAGTTCCTCAATTTCTTCACCCGAAATAGGCCTACGTGATGGCATGCCTTCATGCGACAAATGTACTATTTACAACTTTACTAAGTCCTAGATAAATTGCTACTGAACTATTACTACAGTAGAAATAATAATAGACTTAATATATCACGATAAATAACTCAAATGTGTCAGTTAGAGTGTAAAATGATCAAAAATAAATCACAGCACGCGGATATAAACAAACAAGGGGCTGCCATATTGGATCATAGACGTCAAGCGCGCGCAGACTATACACTCATAATATACGAGTAAACAAGCAAAAAATCAGCTATGTCAGTGCCATCTGACGACATACGAAGGAATTACAAACATTCCACCTTCTTACTACGTGATTTGTAGAGCAATCTAGCACCACACCGCGTAACTACAACACATATAAGAGCATGCCGATCGAATCGGCATCTTGGCATTTTTCGTACGGAACTTAACTGCCCATGCCTCGGCATCTTGGCACTGTATTAATCAATTTATATTAAAAATAAACTTTATCTAAAAACTTTTTTGAAAAATTAAGACGACCCTCTCTCTCCAATAAAGAAAATGTCGCGATTCATTGGGAGTCAGGACGTCTTTTATTATGCAATTGCTATGTGAAGAATATCACAGTCCTTCCATATAATTCCAAATAATCGTTATCAAATGTCACTCATATGCCACTGTGCAGTAATAACAGCAAAACAAAATATTTCTCGAATGAATAAATTACTTGTAACACCGACTGTATATAAGTAGGCTATTATAATTAAATAACAACAACACAATAATGTAGAGTCGTTAGTTTGTGGAAGAGTCTAATTTTGTAATGTAGTTGTTTGAATTCTAGCGTATCTTTATGACATAAATGCAGCCCAAATGGACTTTACTAAGCACATTATGCAGTATATTTACTTTTACCGGGTGAATCAGCTGCCCCCTAATAATACTGTTTTATGCAGCCTAACTAAAGTGTGTTATCAAGAAGGTCGATATTCCTCTGCTTGCATCCCGTATGGTATAATGCACTGCAAGCATATCCCGCAAGCAATAATGAGCTCTAAAATATTTCCATCGTATTAGTCTGTAGCCGCATCAAGGGAAAGATTATAGTGTTCAGTATCGTAGAACAGGAAGTTGGTTGGTTCCTTAGTTTAGGGGCTGCGACAACGCGGTCGTGTAGCCCCGTGTACTTTGGGTGTGTGTAGAATCCATCTGATAACCGGTGTTAATTGTGATGGCTGTATTAGTGTGTGTTATCTGTTTTAATTCAAGTAAGGATTGCAGACAATAATTTTAAGTAGTTCCTACTTTTGCCACCTAATGCTACCGTCCACAACACCAGACTTGTGGACTGGGCTATTAGATGGCATCGCAGTCAGCACCTGGCGGTGAACTTTGGAAGTATTAGAGCGTAATCAATTCTAAGCTAAAAATTTTGCCTTCACACAAGTGTAGTAAGTGTTCTTTTATGCCATAAAGCTATGGCATGGGACCGCCGGCTTTACTTCCGCTCCGAAGGAAGGCATACTGAGGGATTTTTAACGCTCTTAGAAAATCTGACGACTTCAGTCGGGTTTGAACCCGCAACTTTGGGCATAGAAGCTCAGCATGCTACCAACTACCCTACCGAGGCCGCCGTAGAAGAGGAGACAACTCACCATGTAATCAAACAAGGCCACACCATTAAGACCGAATGCCCCTGAATGGATACCGACAGTTATGGCTACGCTCGCTAAAAGCGCAGCGTTTGGTCACGGGGCCAAGCTCTCTGCTGACTCGGTAGACCCGTGGGTTCGAGCCCCACCGTCGGTCGTCCTTGAAATGGTTTTCTGTGGTTTCCCATTTTCAACTCCAGTCAAATGCTGGAAAGGTACCTTCTGACAGGCCACGGCCGATTCCTTCCACATCCTTGCCCTGTTTCATTCATCTTCATCCATTCAATCTCTCATCCCGACGTGCAGGTCGCCCACGGGCGTCGACTAGAAGGACCTGCACTCGGCCTCCCAGGAGGTCACACGAAAAAAAACTGAATGGATGCATATGTTGTTGTTGTTGTTGTTGTAGTTGTTTGGTTGTTATTGTAGTTCCAATAGCAATATGTTTTGCCCTTGTCAGACACCTCGCACTCAAAACCTAAACCTGATTGACTCACCGATGTTATGTTAGTTTGTGTCTGCCAATATGATACAAGTAACTTACCTGTATTGTTACCTACAGTACTTTCGTACTGACAGACTCAGAATTCAATTTCGACGTGAAGTATTGTCTGAAGTCTTGTAAGCCCTTGACAATGAGTCTGAGAGTTGTTGTGAAATAGGATTTACGTGGACATGCTCCCACATAATAGGCCTTGAAAATGTGCTACCTCAATAAGGAACCCCCTGTACATACTGTAGATCAGTGGTTCTCAACCTTTGTTAGCTGACACCCCCCTTTTAAAATACGGGTGTTCATCGCGCCCTCCTCCACCCCCCCCCCCTCCCCCTCAACCCCCTCCGTACCCACCACTCATCGCGGAGGATATATGGTAGACCTAACCTAATAACACTACATAATAGGCCTATCTATTACATACTAACTTCATTTCACCACATTACAAAGAACACACTTTTACAACAAATCCTTAAATTAGTCAACAAATGTCAATGAGAGGGTTGACACTGTTTTTTCTTGGTGAGATTCAGTATGTTTGGTTTGATATTTGACAGAGCACAGCGGAGATCACTTGCAACATCAAGCCGACAGCGCTTCTTTGTTTCAATTACACTCAGCGATGAAAATCCTGACTCGCATAAATATTTCTTTGAAAAGGGGACAATGACACGCAGTGCAAATTTGGCTATTGCAGGATACACTGCAAGACAGTTTACCCAAAGGTCACCCAGTCCTAATATTTTAGAATCATCTTTTAGCTTTGAATGACACTTCAAATCCATGGATTCTTCTTGAAGCTGTGCTGGCAGTGCTTCAATGTCAATGGCAAACGAATTTCGTGTTAACATTCTTCCGACGAGATATCAGGAAAGTTGAAGTTGAATTCTTGTGCCAGGGAATTCAAATGTGGCTGAATTTGCACCTAGGTTTATTACGATCACGTTCATTTTCCGGCAACATTTCATTGAGGCGGTGAAAGCATGAGAAGTTGTTCAACTGAAGCCGGCGTTTCCATAACTGTATTTTTCCAGGAATGCATATTATTGGACTTCTTGCCTTTTAGCTTTAAGTTCAAACTGTTCAAATCTTCAAGGACATCACAAAGATATGCCAACGAGACGATAACATTGGCAACGCAGCTCCGCAGAGGTTTGTGCCGACAGTTGGCAATTACCAGTGCTTTTGAACGATAGACTTGGTGCGACAATCACTTGGAGAGATTCGAAAAATGTTAATTGTAATATTCGAGTTAAAAGAACTTAATTCGGAAATCACTTCACGCCCCTCTTGATAAAGCTTCACGCCCCCGCAGGGGGGCGCGCCCCCGCAGGGGGGCGCGCCCCCCCAGGTTGGGAACCCCTGCTGTAGATAGTCACATAATCCGTGTGTGGCTCTCGAGCGAACTAGCTGCAGAAGTGTGCCACTGGAGGGAGGATAATTGCTCTTCCCATATAATTATTGTTTGCCTAATCCAGTCCATTGTTTATCTTTAAACACGGTCCTGCTGAATAACGTACCGGCTGAATTTAAATCTGCAATGTGTTTTAGTGGCAAACCCTTTCACAAATTGCTTTTTATGTCCCTATTTACTTCTGCAGTTTGTAGATACGCAGGGGTACCGGGAATTTGCCTTGAAGAGGATCTAAAACGTGTCGGTAAATCTACTGACACAGGACCCTCACATTTAAACACTCTCAAATGCCAACTGACTACGCCAACCTCTGGAACAGCAGACGAGAACGTTACCGCTGCGCAATGCAGCTAGTCGATCGTGCGAGAACATTCTACTCCGGTGGTTTCGAACTGCCTACCTTTTAAAACTTCAAATCTTGCTATAGGCCCAATAAACAATGATTTAAAAAAATGAACGTAACTCAAACAAAGAGAGACACTTCTCTTGGTAGTTGCACAATTACAGTAATTATTTCTTTCTTTCCTGCATTCTTTCCTTCCGTCCGTCCATCCATCCATCTTTCTTTCCTTCCTTCTTTCCTTCCTCCCTTCCTTCCTCCCTTCCTTTCTTTCTTTTTTCTTTCCTTCTTTCTTTCCTTCCTTCCTCCCTTCCTCCCTTCCTTTCTCCCTTCCTTTCTCCCTTCCTTCCTTCCTTTCTCCCTTCCTTTCTCCCTTCCTTCCTCCCTTCCTTCCTCCCTTCCTTTCTTTCTTCTTTCTTTCTTTTTTTCTTTCCTTCCTTCTTTCTTTCTTTCTTTCTTTCTTTCTTTCTTACTTTCCTTCCTTCCTCCCTTCCTTCCTTCCTTCCTCCCTTCCTTCATTTCTTTCTTTTCTTTCTTTCTTTCTTTCCTTACTTTCTTCTTTCTTTCTTTCTATCTTTCTTTCCTTCTTTATTTTTCCTCCCCCCCCCTTTCTTCCTTCCTACCTTCCTTTCTTTCTTCTTTCTTTCTTTTTTTCTTTCCTTCTTTCTTTCTTTCCTTCCTTCCTTCCTTCCTTCCTCCCTCCCTTCCTTCCTTCCTCCCTTCCTCCCTCCCTTCCTTCCTTCCTCCCTTCCTTCCTCCCTTTCTTTCTTTCCTATCTTTTTTCTTTCCTTCTTTATTTTTCCCTATCTTTCTTTCCTTACTTTCTTCTTTTCTCTTCTTTCTTTCCTTCATTGCTCCTTTCTTTTGTTCTTTTTTCATTTCTTTATTTCCTTCCTTCCTTGCTTGCTGCCTTCTTTCTTTCTTTCTTTCTTTCTTTCTTTCTTTCTTTCTTTCTTGAATAGTTCTCCAGCCTAGGGTGTAGTGTATATTAACTTCGTAATATATAGCCATCTTCTAATCCTTGGTAACCCCCTCCCCGTGGCACAACAGCCCATGAAGGGCCTGACTGCTGCTCATCCATTTCGCCTGACGATATTGGGGTAACGCGTGGTAAGCGCATCGGGTCGTCTTGGCCGTTGGTTTTCGTACCCGGGGCGGTGCCTCGCTGCCAGACACCTACTCAATAGTCCGTAATCGAACCTGGGGCCTCCGGGTGAGAGGCAGGCATGCTACCCAAACACCACGTGGCCAACTCTAATCCCTGATGCTACAGTCAGCACTGACATTCGAACCCTTGATCACTGGACTTTCAGACCCTAATAGTGAACACAACGAATGTTCATATGACTTGTATTTCCTAGTTTGAATTTGCGAGAGCACATGACACATTCTAACACAAATTTTATTTGAAATAAAAACAATTGAACCCAAATTATCTGATTTTGTAGAAGACAGGAAGAGACGAGACCATTATTGTGTTGTCTGACGTGGTGGCCTGAGCGATTGGAATAATTTTTTATATTTGAAAATATAAACGGAGTACTTTTATTATCACATTTCAACGTCGTCGGTGAATCTCTTTTCTGCTTTTCGCAGGCGTGCTGGCGTGGTGGCGCAGTGGTCAAGCTGTTGGCCTCTCACCACGGCGGACTGGGTTCGATTTCGGGTCAAGGCATGTGAGATTTTTAAAGTGAAATACCATGTCCTGTGATTCGTATTCAACGTTAAAATGAGGTCCTGGGGCTTATGATCTCGAGATTAACGATCACGTAAAACTACAATTTTCCTTCTTTTCTGCTTTTATACTCAAGTATCTTTGTGAGGTATATTTTTGTTGTGGAGGAAAATGGGATGATTTTCCTTCGTGCCAGTGAAGTCTTGTGCGTAATTAGAAGGAACATTTGTAATAGGAATTCCATTGTATACACAGAGGATTAGAGATGCTTATCCACGCCTCCAAGAACGTTACATTTGAGAAGGTCGGAAAGCCAGGTAGTATTTCTCAGGCTGTGACGTGAATGATGAGAGAACAATTAGGTAAAGTGTTACTCTTATCTCTTATCAGCTCTTTTGTGAGGTGGCGAGGAACGTGCGAAAGAATATTTAATTAAAGAAACCAGCTAGTGACATGAAAGGATGCGTGCTGGATGGAAGGCGAACACAATGCTATAACCTTCTTCAATTGCACTTTCTTCATTGATGAATGAGCTTAGCTTCCTGGAGGGGTCAGTGGCTAGAGTGTGAAACTCATGGCTTCAGTTCCCTGCTGAGGAAATCGGATTTTTGAAGGGCGACAAAAATCCAAGCCACTACGAATGAAAGAAGGAAGATCTATCGTATCACGTTTGGTGATCACATGACAACATTAATGAAATCTCAGCCAAAAATCACCCAATAGATAATGTTTTTCACCAACAGATGGCAGTGTGAAAGAGAAAGTCAGAATTGGGGAGTAGATCGCCTCAATGAATCAAAGTCAAAAGATCTACGCCACGGCTGCTGAGGCAATACAATAATTATTCTTCCTCGCCTTGTTTCCTTCCGACCAACTAAGTACCACGTAAATTCAACTGTTTCATTTAACTTTAACCCTTTATAGGGAAAAACAATGTTTTATTTTTATTTGTTTTTACATTTAAATGTATTAAATTATAAATATGAATAATGTTATTTTTTGTTTCTCTAATTTTAATATTTATATATTTATTTTTTCTTTTCAATTTATGTTCTTAAAGATTTAATTTTGATATTCTTATTGAATTAATTAGGCTAATTAACTAATTTAGAATTGATTTTTACAATTATTTAATATTATTTTATAATTATGTTCATTATTTTAATTTTTATATTTCCCTTATTATTTTATTTTTATTTTTATGACTTTTATTTTTATATTTTTATTTCCTTTTTACACTTCAATATTGCTAATGTTTCTAGCTCTACTTTTTTAAAATTTTATCCAACACATAACGTCAAGTAGACGCGTAGGTAGGCCTATATCTGATTTTTAGAAATACTAGCACTTCGGCATGAAAATGCTCCGGAATTTGGCTTAAATATTCAACTATCAGCATCTTTGAGAGCATAAACTGTCCTTATGACAGGTGGTTAATATAGATACCACTATCCCATAAAGGGTTAATGTTGGTCCAGTTTTCCTTCATTCATAGACGGTGTTGTTCCTTTGGCTCTTTCGTCCACTGGCGAATAACCTAGATGTTAGGCCCCTTTAAAAAACAACTCTTTCGTCCACGCTTTTCCAGTCTTCAGCGTCGGCTTTGGTTGGAAATGCTAATGTTCAAGGAGTTTTGTATTAAATTGGTCACGCTCCTGGATATCTTCACATGAGATCCCAATCTCCCGCAGAACTTTGGACCTTCTTCTCTTGGAGAAAAGTGAAAATGCGGTTGAATATTTGTGTTTACTTCATTCGGGTCATGTGACCAGAAAAGTAAGCTATTCCGTCTTTTCCGCATCTCGCCAGTAAGTTTCTCGACATTTGTGTGTAAATCCAGGTTATGTCGCCTTCTAAACTTACCATTCTCTTTGGCTGGACCTCACGATTTCTATTTCTATGTCTATGCTATGTGTATAAAAACTGTGCATATGTTATGAATTTATATTTATATTTAATTCCTATTCATTTGTGTTGCCTGTAAATGAAATGGACAATTGTTATGGAATTCAATTAAGTTATTATAATTTGATGAAGACAAGTAGAAGTGGGATGTTGAATTTATACAGAACAGGAAGAAGAATCAGAAATAAAAATAAAAAAGAAACATACTGTAAGTATTTATTGAATTTAATACACGTTAGTCAATAGACAATGAAAATAGAAAATATTATACCAGTTTCAGCCACAATGTTGCCCTCGTCAGCAATTTTAATAAAATAAATCAAAACTATTTGAATTACGAGCAAAGTTATTGAATCAATATTAAACTGGGGTTTTTAATTTTCTTTGATATTCTTTTGTGACACAAAAAGTGTTTAAAGAAACAATGTGGGTTTTAAATTGATGATACTCTAATAATTTTCTGGTAAATAGGCTACGTATAATTAAAATATATGGTGATAGTAAAAAAAAAGTATAAATAGATCAGAAAAAATAATTAAAGATCATGAGATGGTTTTTCATACGATAAAATAGAGCTCTTTGTTGTAGAGAGCATGGTTTGAAAATGTATTGTATTTATTCTTTGCTTCCATGAAAATATTATTTGTGGTATGGATGAAGCTGAGAAATTGTCGCGTTGATATCTATGTTGAAGTTGGATTACTATTGGTGTTAATGTATGCTTTGGTTTTTATTGTACTGCTCGTTTAGTATTTAGTTAAGAATGTTGCTAGGACATCACTGACACCTATCGGTGAACGTTAGAACTTGATAGAGCGTTTATATTAAAATAACCTACAAATATAGCTACACACTACCAATTGTAGTGGTAGGTTCTTTTACATTCCATAAATCTATGACATGGCCCCACCGGCTTCACTTCCCCTCCGAAGGGAGGCATACTGAAGGTTTTTAACGCTCTTAAAGAAATACAACTAAGAAGGAAGAAGAATCACATATATCACAAAAAGGTACACCCGTCTGTGTGTCATGCATATAATTTATATACATTTTTAGCCTATTTTCAATTTTGAAAAAATAGGCTTATGAGATCACCTTTTGTCTGTGTGTGTGTGTGTGTGTGTGTGTCTGTGTGTGTGTGAGGTGTGTGTGTGTGTCCCCCTAATAAAATCTAAACGGCTGGAGCGATTTCAATGAAACTCGGTAAGTTCATAGCACTATTCCCGGCGACCTCGACTGTGCCCTTCAAATTTTGTTACGTCTCACCAATCCAACATGGCGGCTGTGCGAAATATTTCACTAGCATTCAATATCTCCGAAACTATTACCGATATCGCCCTGAAATTGTGTACGGTGATAAAGGGCACTACTGGAAGTTTACCTATGAGACTTTCAAAAACCTGCTGACTACAAAACCAACATGGCAGTCAAGCGAAATTGAGACTTTTAAATATATATTTTTCTTGCGATTTAACTATCCAAACGTAATGAAACTTGGTACAGCAAATGTTAATACACATTGTAATGCACTGGAGTCTAATTTAGTTCAATTGTTTACATAACCTCAAAATGGCGGCTGTGCGAAATATTTCACTGACATTCTATATCTCCGAAACTATTACAGATATCAGCATGCAATTTTGTACGGTGATAAAGGGTACTGATACAGGTTTACCTATGTATATTTCATAAACCTGTAAAGTACAAAACGAACATGGCGACCAAGCGAATTTGAAATATTTTAATAGACTTTTCTCGTGATTTAACTCTCTGAGCGCAGTGAAATGTGGTACAGTAAATGATTTTGCAGATTGTAATGCACTGCCATCTAATTTAATTCAATTGTTTACATAACCTGAAGATGGCGGCTGTGCGAAATTTTAAAATTAAGTTTTTATTCTTGTGTCGTAATCATGCGATCGAAGTGAAAGTTTAAATAATGAAGCTAGGCAATAATTGTCCTTGAATGGTACATAACTCTATGGCCTATACATATAACAATCCTAAATGGCGAGCTTCCGAAATATTAGACGGTTCTCAATATCTATGAATCTTTTACAGCAACCAAACTGAATTTTTTTATGTTCATAGAGACTATGAACATATGTTCACCTATAGGACTTTCAGTAACCTGGTGAGCACAAATCCAACATGGCGGCAACGCGAATTATAAATATTTAAATGGACGTTTCTCGCGAATTAAATATCCGAGTGCCGTGAAACGTTGCACGTTAAATGCTTATACAAATGTTGATCCACTAGCTTGTAATTTATTTCAATTGTTTGCATAATCACAAGATGACTGGTTTGCGTACTTTTAAAATCTCGTTTTTACATCTTGTGTTCTAATAATGCGATTGAAGTTTGAATACCACACGTACACAATAATCTTAATGTAATAATACAAAAATAAAAATCCATCCTGGCGACCATATGAAATATTTAGACGGTTCTCAATATCTACGAATCTGTTACAGCAATTAAACTGAAATTTTGTATGTTGATAGAGACAATTAACATGAGCAGGATATATGAAAATAGGCTGTTTAGTTCTTCACGGAACTACTTGTTTAAATCGTATAAAGGCTTAGTCGAGTTGTTTTGTTTCATGTATATGCTTTATTTATAGTAATAAATGGCATTCGGAGAAATTCTCGGACATATTCCGCCAAATATGTTTTCAGAATGAGTGATCGCAGGCTGACTAAAAGAATTCTAAATCTTACTCTCTCAATGATAAAGCTAAGGAAATAGACATCTCTAGTAATATGGTACTGAACAGATCTACCTACATTCTTAAAACTAGTTGGCAAACGTCAATTTTCAAACCACACATATATTACACAGAAAGGAATTTGGATGGAGGGGAGCAGAAAGAACCATAGCGAGAAGATGAAGAGATGTTTGGATGACAACAAGAAAGCAAGGTCGGCGAGATGGATTCAATTCCACTCCTTAGACGGACATACCGACGAAAGAAAAAAAAATTCCTCTCGGCTCGCCGGAAGGCGGAGGTAGATTTCACCGGACAAACTTGGGGATAGGCGAAAATAGGCAGAATATGCAGGTTTTCGTAGAAGGATCAGACCTCATTTATTGCGAGAAGGTATTTTATAATTGGAGCTTAATTAACTTTGTTCTTCGTAATTTTACGCTTATTTTAAACATTTTATTGTCTTATGGGAACGGTAACCTTCTTATCATTTGGGGTCCATTTTTATTATAATTGTGGTCACACTGTCCTTATGCAAGGTTTCGACAACGATGTTTAACTATGTAACGGTCTGTTACTTCTTCACGCAAAATTATATCTCCCTCAGAGATTTTGGTTGGTTCCTCAGTTTAGGGGCTGCGACAACGCGGTCATGTAACCCCGTGTACTTAGGGAAGGCTGTATTAGTCTGTAATTCAGGTAAGGACTGCAGACGGTCAATTTCAAGCAGTAGTTCCTAATGTTGCTACCAGGTACTACCGTCAACGACACCTAGCTGGGAACTTGGCTACTAGATGCCACCCCAACCAGCAACTCGCAACGAACGTTGGAACTACCCCTCCAAAGGAAAGCATACTGAGGGATTTTAGCGCTCTTAGAAAATCCGACGACTTCGGCCGGCTTTGAAACCGCGACCTTGGGCATAGACATTCAGCATGGTACCAGTTACATCACCGAAGCCGCTTCCCACTTAGTCAGATGGAAATACTGAATCTGATCTCGTGCAAGTGCGTTGTCATGGCAACGTCTGATGGCTCATCTTTCATCAATTTAGTAGTGTTGCCATGGCAACCTCTGATAGCTCCTGGCATTTTCTTATAATTCCGTAATCATTAGCCTACTTTTCACATTTTGCAAAAATGAGGAAAAAGTAGTCTTATGAGATCGGGCAAATGTGTGTCTGTCTGTCTGTCTGTCTGTCTGTCTGTCTGTCTGTCTGTCTGTCTGTCCTTCTGTCTGTCTGTCTGGCTGTGTGTGTGTCCCCCCCTATCAACTCCTAAACGGCTGCAGCAATCAAAACCAAATTTAGTATGAGTAAAGATGTGCACAGGAATATCTCACGTCCATATTTGAAAATGATGTCAGTGCTACCAACTGCTGAAAAAATGCACTAGAAATTTGAGCTCCATGTTGGATATCTTGCAAGATATGCGTGGGAGCTATTCCAAAACTAGCACACATGTAGATAAGACTATTTCAGTTTAATTTCCAGGAGACCAACCATGACAGTGATGCCAAAATAATTTTAAGCCTTCTGATAGGTCTAATGTTTAAATGCATATAACTTCTACACTATCAATTGGATTTCAACCAAATTTTGTATGTAATATGTGTACATAAACAGATATGACTGAGTGCATTCTTAAGAGCCACCAGGGCTGCCAACTGTTAATAATTGCTCTCTCTATTTTTTTAATCCAAATACCAATATATCAGAAAGTATGCAAGCCAACAGCTTTAAACTATGCACACGTATATTCTGACATTTTAGATTAATTTGGAGTAACTTATATACGTCAGTCCTACCAACATGATTATAAGCCTGCTGATAGTACCAATTTTTAAATACATGTAACTTCTATACTATCAGTTGGATTTCAACTAAATTTCGTATGTGCTATGTGTACCATAACAGATATAACTATAAGTATTGTTAAGAGCAATCAGGGCTGCCAACTGTTAATAAATGCTGTCTATATTTTTTTAACCCAAATATCAATATATCAAAAAGTATGCAAGCCAACAGCTCTATACTTTGCACACGTATAGCACCCGACATTCTAGATTAATTTGGAGTAATTAATACAAGGCAGTGCTGCCAACATGATTATATGCCTGCTGATATATCCAATTTTAAAATACATGTAACTTCTATACTAACAAATGGATTTCATCCAAAATTGGCACAACAAGATATCATAATATTTAAGATTATTTCTGACCAGCACACGTATGGTATTGTTGGCAACATGCTTTTACGCGTGCTGATAGATCCAGTGTCTAACTGCATGTAACGTCCATTGGACTTCAACCAAATTTTGTATTCTGTACCTAAAGAGATGGAACAAAGAATATATTCAGTCACCAGGGCTGCCAACTGTAGTGCTCTATTAGGCTACATCATACCAGGTATATTTTGAACTAATTAGATATTTCGATATTACCAACTTAATTTCGTCATTATTCTAGATAGGTTCATATACTGAAGAATAATCATTGGCATGAAAAGTAGGCTGTATAGTTCTTCACGGAACTTCTTGTTTTTCTCATCCCATGGCATAATGGTTGGTCATATCAAAAATTCTTTCAGACAAAAGTTTTAGGTAATTATTAGGGGAATATTGTCCATTTTGTACGGTTTTGATATTGTGCCTATTAAGAGAGATATGATTAATGTTTCCCGAAAAATCCACTTTCTCCCACCCCTTTGGTCAATGGTTGGTGCTATAAAAAAAACTCTTCAAACATAAATTTTTGGGCTTTATCCGACACATAGAATGAACGTCGAACGGATTCGATATTTCACATATTAAGAGAGTTACAGCAATATTTCACTTTCTCGAAAAAAGCCCCCCCATTTTCGCCCCCTTCGACCGATTTAGCCCAGTAACGAACTCGACCGAGATTTTATAGGTATACATATTCGGTAAAAATTCAAAGTGATTGGTGCAAAATTACGGCAGTTATCGTGTCCACAAAAACTGATATACATATATATATATACATACATAAATTATATATAAACTTTTGAACTGACGGTGGTTTGGGGGTCTGGGGGATGTGAAACGCGAAGATATGTCGAAATTTTCCGGAAGTCGAAACATGGGACCCATTGCAATAGTTAGCTTTCTAATGAAATCTACCTAAAACCTATTTAATCTGTGTGTGTCAGACTATTAGACTCTCCCCCAGAGGTCAAGACTAGTGGTACGTGGGTTGGCGACCTCGGGTCCCCTGCTGAATTCGGCATTACTTCCACTTACTTGTGCCGGGCTCCTCTCTGTCATCTTTCCTATCGACCTCCCTTGGTCAACTCTTGTTCTTTTCCGACCCCGACGGTATTAAGGTATCTGAGGCCTAGGGAGTCTTTGCACTTTCCCGCCTTAATAGGCCCTTGTCTCATCCTTACTCATCCCTCATTCTTCGTGGGTTCACACCTTTTCTGTTCTCTTTATATCTCTTGCCTTCTCCTCAAGACCTTTAAGGAGGCAGGGTGTGTGTAGCCCCACCACTTCTGGTGCACCCTCGATAGTGCTATGTCCTCAAGGCCTCATGGCAGGTGAGTTCGGGAGTTGGCGACCGCGAGGCATTCCTGAGCTGGGTGCGGTTTTCCCCTTTTTTTCAATTGCCTCTGGGGAGGACCTTCTCCTCTTTCACTTTACTATCTGCCTTGCATGGCTCTCCTTGCTTCCAAGTTCCTCAATCCTCTTTCTTCGAGGGTTGAGGGCATTTCATTTCCTCCTGTCCTTCATTTGCCTTATTGTCCTTTAGTTTTCCTTTTCTTCCTCTAGTCTGTAAGTGTGTAGACAGTTCTAGTTCTAGTTTA
The DNA here is from genome assembly GCA_946902985.2 of Meconema thalassinum. NCBI lineage: Eukaryota > Metazoa > Arthropoda > Insecta > Orthoptera > Tettigoniidae > Meconema > Meconema thalassinum. The sequence goes on from OX336391.1 coordinate 486,201,327, forward strand.
CATCACATTCTCATCTTTCACTATCACCCAAACCATTAGGGGCCTAATAACCTGGATGTTAGGCCCCTTAAAACGGCAATTATCATCATCATCAATATTAGACTCGAGTGTGTTTCCCTAAAGGAACCCTCCTTACCCAATACAGTAGAACCCCTCTCATCCGCCCTCGGCTGGTCCGTTGCTCCGGTTGATCCGACCGTGCTCGAGCCGAACTTGCCCCGACTTGTAGCGGTGACTCACTACCCGTCGCGCCATTGTTGTTATCGCTTGTGCGTTTTAGTGCTCCGTCATCTCTCGTATCGTTACTGTCCTCCGCGTTTTGTACGGTACAGTACGTAGGCCTACTGCACTGTGAAATTTTTAGTGCTTACTGTTCGTTAGTTTTACAACATTGTTCTTCTGTGTTCGGTACAGTACTGTTCAGTAATTTGTTTTATGCCTACATTGTGTGTACTGTACAGTTGTGTGTGTTTTTTTCAACATACCAGGAAAGAAACGTAAACACGTTCTTCTTTCATTAAATGAAAAATTACCAGTGTTACGAAGACTGGAAGAAGGGAAATCACTCCAAAAAATTGCCAAGGAACTCAATGGAGGCGTTCCGACAATAAAGGATTGAAGAGGTATTCGGTAAAGCATGGAATCATGTTCAGTGATGATAGATGGTGATAACGCTATTCAGAATCGCAAAACATTGGAAAAGCATAAACTTGAACTGCTTGACAACGCATTGTGGATGTGCTTCTATCAAGAAAGAAGTAGCCTAAAGGAACCCCGATATATTGAGTTCAGAGATGGTTTATTTCAATGTAAATCCCTGTTTCAATGTAAATCTGTACTTTCTGATAATCCGACCTTTTTTTGCGTTCCGACCATACCCACAGTCCCAAAGGTGACGGATTACAGGGGTTGTACTGTATTCATGTTTTAAAGGTGAACTTCGCTACGCTGTGCGTGCACAATGTTCCTTAAGTCTGACTGGTGAGTGTGAGGCGAGAAGTAAGGTGTGGCATTGTGGAAAGAAAGAAGTAATGTATGTTCAAATTTCCGCTGCTTTCTTCTTGAATTGCCTTTAATCTAATTATACTTCTATCTGCTCCCTACAAAGGCGGTGCAGTGTGCAACGGTGTTTTATCTCCGCTAGTGAAGGCGTCCAGGATATTGCTCCAGTAAAACTTAATTGCGTGGTGAGTTAAAGGAAGTCATGAAGGTGATTTAAATGGACCTGCTGCAAGTGTAAAGGAACTTGGTGTAGGTTACGACTCTAAGGACAGTAAAGTGAGTGGTTTCATGAACTGCCATTTTAGGGCGTCTGTGGCGTAGAGAACTGCAGGAAAGTCTAATTTTTATGGCAACCCTACAGCCAGAGAAGAGTGACATCTGGTGGGATTTCTTTGCTACAGATGATCTATGACGATTGGAAGCGGGGAGGATATGAGCTGTGACACGTTGTTAAGCGCTTTGCCATACATGGCCTTCACCATAAACCGTGTAAGGCAAAAAGATACCATAATCCTGCTGTCGACTGTGTATGTGAACGTTGTGGGGAATACTGCGAAAGATATCATGCAACGCTATGTGCAGTAAGACATGAATCATTGACATCTCTAGCGTGTTTAAATTAGTTTAATTCTGTGACATATAATTTTCCTTTTGTATGGTCGTTGGCTGCTAAGAACCATTTATTTATTGGTAAAAGTCTAATTCTACCTTCGGTGTCACCAACCATGGAGGATTTTTCCATTGTTGTGCAGAAATTGGTTGGTTCAATGTTAGACTTCCTTAAGTCTGTGTAAAGTTCAAATCTCATTAGTTAGAAAAATGAATTCTGAGTGAAAAAGCGGACGCCAGAAGTTGCTTATTTTCGGATTTTCGCCTTCACTTGTCTGTTTGATTCCAACTCGTACTTCACTTTCATACATATTTCATCACCAGGAAAGATTGCGACAGGGCTCACTAGTTGGTACGCTTCAATCACACCCAAGGAGCTGAATAGGACATCATTGCTTGACTGGTCAGAATAATTATTCAAGATAGAAATTCCACCATGAAGAAGATGAGCCAGATAAACTACAATTGAACATGCAGATCATTTGTCAGAGATGAGATGATAACAATTTCCAAGCCTGGAAAAATTTGGAGTGTGCTCTACAATCCATACAGAAACCAGGCAGCAGTTATTCGAGCTGAAGGACATGAGAGAGAAGCTGGTATTCAGAAAGGTGCAAGGCAAGGCTGCAACTTATCACCCATATTTTTCATTTCAATCTATAAATTGAACTAGCAATGAAGGAAATTTGAGAAAAATTCTAAGTAGGAGTAAAGATTCAAGAGGAAATAATTCCAACTCTTGGATTTGCTGATGACATTGTCATCTTACCCGACACACCAGAGGATTTGAATGAGTTTTGAAATGGTATGGATTCTGTCTTGAGGAAAGAATTCATGATGAAAATAAATAAATAAATGTAAACCAAAAATATTGAAATGCAGTCGAAAGAAATCAGAAACCCCTTACCTATGGATGTCGAAATTGGCAGGTGAAAAGCTCAAGGAAGCTGGTGACTTCTGTTACTTAGAATGCAAAATAACCAGTGATGGACGAAGCAAAGAGGATATAAAAAGTAGGTTAGCGCATGCAGGGAAAATTTCTTCAGAAAAGGAATCTGTTGATATCGAATATAGGTTTAGGTATTAGGAAGTAATTTTTGAAGTCCTTTGTCTGGAGCGCGGCACTCTAGGGAAGTAAAACTTTGACTGTTGGAGCAGCAGAAAAGACCAGATTTGAAGCATTTGACATGCGGTATTACAGGAGAATGATGAAGATCAGATGGGTAGATGGGTATTAAGACGAGTGGGAGGGGAGAGATGTTTCTGGTGACTGCTAATGAAGAGTAGAGATAGGTTGGGTGTATCAACGTAAAATTAGGTAGAGATATCCATCAGAGGCACGACACATACTAAGACACCCAGGAATGACAATGTTAGTTATAGAGGGAAGGTTCGAGGATAAGATCTGTAGGGGTAGCCCATCGTTAGAATATGTAAAACAAATTGCCTCGGATGTAGGGTGTGGTAGCTATGTAGAGATGAAACGATTATCTCAGGACCAGGAAGCAAGGAGAGCTGCATCGAACCAGTCGAAAGACTGAAGACTCAAACAACAACAGTATGGAAAAAAATGTCAGAACAATGTGTGGCCACCACTAGTTGGATTACTGAATGTGTGACAAGTTTCTGATTTACTTCCTATCATGGTTGTTGTTGTTTTATTTTATTTTTGGGGCTGCGACATCGCGGTCATATAGTCCCGTGTAATTTTTGGTGTGTGTGGAATTTGTGTGATAACTTGTGTGATGGCGGTACTAGTGTGTATATTTGTGAATTGAGGGGTAAGATTGGGAAGAAGGTGGCCGTGGAAAACCACGGAAAACCATTTCCAGGATGGCTGAGGTGGAAATCGAACCCTCCTCTTCTCAGTTTTGCCTCAAGGCCGAGTGTAACCTTTCTAGTCCTCAATCAGAAATAAAATTTCTTGGTAGAGCTGGGAATCGAACTCCGACAGCCTAGATCACTAGCCACTACACCACGAGGTGGTCTCTCATGGTTGTGCACTGAAATGAAATGAAACTAGATAAAATGAAATTAAATAGTTTCCATACATGATAATATGCAGAAGATCTGATGGTTGCAGGTTGGCTACCCCACTGCGACCCGGCCAATCCTCTGAGGAGATTGTTCCTTGTGGAAACTTTCTTCTTAGTGTTCATACAATGTTTCTTGTATGTGAGAGACCTGTCGAGTGTTACTCCTAAGTATTTTGGAGTGTAACAGTTTTCCAATGTAACCCCTGACCATACAACATTTAACTTACGTTCGGCTTCCCTATGTCTCAGATGAAAAGCACATAATTGTGTTTTAGAGGGATTAGGTTTGAGATGATTTGTAGTATAGTATCTTGAGAGGGTTTCAAGGGCATTATTGAGAGTGCTCTCCACTGTCTCCAAGTCTCTGCACTGTGTAGCCAAAGCAAGATCATAGCGTACACAAAGCTCCTGCAGTTTGGGGCAATAGGTTGTTCCACAAGAAAGTGATGCACATATATAAGGTGCGTTCAAAAATTAACGAGGCGGAGGCTGGAATGCGCAAATCGGTGACGTCATCGGCTAATCGTGGCGTGTGTAACGACGTATGGTTCCGACCAGAGCGTGAAAGGTCACAGCCCGTCGCTAGAGGGCACGCGTGCACGTCACGTGACGATACAAAGCGAGCAGCAGCATGCATCATTCGTCCAACCAAGACCAAGACAGTAGGCCATTCGACATGCTTTCTGGTGTGGTTGAAGACTGTGGGGCACCCATTGGGCACACACTTTCCGCAAGTGCAGTCGTTCCCTCATGATGGTGTGCACACTTCCGACGCTCAATCCGACCACGGCGGCTATGGCGTTCACTGTCACTCGGCAGTCCTGGGTAATGATTGCATCAACCAGCTGGACGTTGTCATCGGTAATGCAGAAGGGGTGTCCCATACCGGGCATCATCGGCTAACGACACCCGTCCCTCCCTGAAGCGCTTGTGCCACGCCTTAACCCTTGCAAGGGACATGCAGTTTTCGCCGTACACTTGTGACATTCAGCGATGAATGTCCGTTCCCCCTACTCCTTTTGCTGTCAGAAATCGAACTACACCTATTTGCTCTTCGTTTGACGCCTCCATGTCACTGTTTGCATTGCGACTGGCAGCGTTGGATGATTGATGCTGCTGCTCGCATTGTATCGTCACGTGACGTGCACGCGTGCCCTCTAGCGACGGGCTGTGACCTTCCACGCTCTGGTCGGAACCACACCTCGTTACACACATCACGATTAGCCGATGCCGTCACCGGTTTGCGCATTACAGCCTCCGGCTCGTTACTTTTTGAACGCACCTTATATATATATTATATACAAACTTTTTAACTAATTGTGGTTTTGGAGTCTGGGGGATGTGAAACGTGAAGTTATGTCGAAATTTTCTTGAAGTCGCTACATGGTACCCCTTGCAATAGTTAGCTTTCTATTGAAATCTACATAAAAGTATGGTAATTGGAACATAATTAAAAGGAACAGAAATACACACAATGCCCTGAACGATTATAATAAACAGGAAGTTTGAAGAATAAACCTCGAAGTCGAGTTAAATGTCGAGTGAAGTTTGTGAAATGTATTTCAAGAAGTGAAACTTATAAACAATACCATGTCATGACTTAAAATAAATATAATTTGGAGTTCAATTAAATCTGGAATACACAATTAAACATGAAGCTCGGAGTTAAATTAATTGTACAATGAAGTTGAGGAGTGGAATTATAATTGGAGCAGAGTGCGGGGAATACATCGAAAATAATGAAACTCTGTTTGGAATTTTAAAAAAGGAACGAGATGTATGGAACGGAACTCGGAGTGAAATTAAATCTGAAATAAAATAAAATCTTGTACTCTGTGTGAAATTAAGTGTGGAATAAAATTAGATTAAATTTTGCACTGGCCATGGTTCGTCCTTCCAACCACCTCGTGGTGTAGTGGCTAGCATTCATGGCAGTCGTCATGGAGGTCCAGGTTTGATTCCCGGCTCTGCTAAGAAATTAATTCTGGCCTGAGTATTCGGTCGTGATATACTCTGCCTTGCAAGGCAAAACTGTGAAGAGGTGGGTTCCATTTCTACCTCAATCAATCTGGAAGTGCGTTTTCATGGTTTCTCACTTTGACCCAGGCATAAGGTCACGGCCACCTCCTTCCCAATCCTCACCGGAAATACAGATAGGCTTACACACAGCCGCGGTGGCCGAGAGGACTATTGCGCTACCTCGTGCCTCGCTGGCAACGGGAGTACATGGGTTCAAATCCCGCCTCTGCCGTCCTGAAAATTATTTTCGTGGTTTCCCATTTTCACCCCCAAGCAAATGCCGGGCCGATTCCTTTTCAATAGGTCCACGGACGAAGTCGTCTGATTTTTTAAGAGCGTTAAATTCCTTCTAGATTTATGGCATGTAAAAGATCCTTCCACAGACTAAGCTATTGTTTGAAGCTAAATTTCTAGGTTAGATCTCGTTGGAACGCTCTATCAAAGTAGGGAAAGTTGGAACTAATTGAAATTGAACGGAACTTGTAGCTCACCGTATGGGTGTTCGCTTGAAGCAACTACAGCCTCTGGCGAGCCGAACTTGTCCTCGGACACTCCCGGCACTAAAAGCCATACGCTAAATAAATAAGTGCCGGGAGTGTCCGGCACTGCATTAATACAATTATTATTAATTACAGATACACACAGTACTAAATACACCTCTATAACATTGGTTATCAGGAAAAGTCTACACTTACCAAGTACAAGGGGCCAATGACGATGATGTCCATGCTCCTCAAATTAAAAAACAAAAAACTACTTATATGGCTATGTCTGGCTTCTTCTCAATTCTAACTTCAGTTACAAATACGAACACTGCTAGAGCCATTAGAATGGCATAGATTATAGGGTACATTCACCACATACCCAAGTAAATGGGACTGCATGAGCACGATGACACAAAGCCCCCTAAACGAACTAACAGCAAGAACAACAAGTCCAACAACAACAACAACAACAACAACAACAACCACTTTCCGTCCAACTCCTTGCCTAGTTTCATTCGTCTTCATTCATTTCTTCCCTCACCAACTCCTCTGAGGCTCACGTCAAGAAGGGTATCTGGTCATAAAAATAAGCTATCAGCCAATAAAACATTCCTCATATCTCAGACCCTATCCTGTTGAGACAGAGAATTGTTTTGTTGATGATTATTTTGGGTCTTTGTAACACCGTGCTCATGGTACTCCATGTACTTAACTATCTGTAGAATTTGTCTGATAACCTGTGTTATTGTGGTATCTGTGCTAGTGTGTGTATTTGTGATACGCACACTACTACAGCCATTACAGATTATGAGGCAGATTCGGGTAGAATTGAGGTAGGATTTGGGTAAGAAGTGGCCGTGGCCTTAAGTTATATGCCATCCCAGCATTTTCCTGGAGTAAAAATAAGAGGCCACTGAAAACCACTTCCTGGATGGCTGAGGTACGAGGCGAACCCATCTATTCTCAGTTTTCCCTCACGGGGCTCAATGTACCAGAGTTCCAGCCCTCAGACCAGAATGAAATTTTTTGGCAGTGCCAGGAATGATTCCTGACCACAGCGATGACAGCCAAGAATGACGTAACGAGGTGGACTGAAGTAAATTGAAATTGAAACTTTATTTATTTTAAGTTAGTTACAATTAGCATTTAAAGTCCCTTTAGCTGCAACTAACTGCCACTACTATAGTACATGTTTCTTTTATACATAGCCCCCCAGGGGCTCACATCTAGTGGGAAGTGGGAACTTGTGCCGGGCTTCTGAAAATGAAAATCCACAGCCTGCGTCCAGTCTCCGACCGGGTCAGGAATGGAATGAATGAAGCCCCCATCTAGCGGCGAGGATATGAACTGTGCCGGCTGCCGAGGCCTGACGCACTCCTCTGGGGCAATGATTAAATGAATGACAGATGAAATGAAATGATAGTGGAGAGTGTTGCTGGAATGAAAGTTTGACAGGGAAAACCGGAGTACCCGGAGAAAAACCTGTCTGCCTCCGTTTTGTCCAGCACAGATCTCACATGGAGTGACCGGGATTTGAACCACGGACCCGGCGGTGAGAGGCTGGCGTGCTGCCGCCTAAGCCATAGAGGCTTCTGTGCCGGGCTTCTCTCCGTCTTATTTCCTGTCGGCTTCTCTTGGTCAGTTCGTGTTCTTTTCCGATGCCGACGGCATTAGGGTGTCCGAAACCTAAGGAGTCTCTTCCATTCCCGCCTTAATTGGCCCTTCTCTCATTTTCCTGATCCCCCATTCTTCTGGGGATCAGCCTTCTTCTTCTTTTTATTATATTTTCTTTTCTCTTTCAGATTGTCGCACTGCTTTTGTGAATTGGCTCCCCGTGAATCTAAATTCCATTTTGTGGATATTTTGAATCTTCACTACATTTTGTAGGTATTTTCAATCTAAGTTGCATTTGTAAGTATCTTCTATCTAAATTGCATTTTGCGAGTAGACTATTTTCAACCTCAATTGTATTTTGTAAGGATTGACAATCTAAATTGCTTTTTAGTAAGTCTTTGAATTTAGAGGCGCCATTATTGCGAGTATTTTGAATTTCAATTGCATTTGTAAGTATTTTCAACGTAAATTGCATTTTTTATGTATTCTCAATCTAAATTGCATTTTGTAAGTATTGTCAATCCAAATTGCATTTTGTACGTAATTTCTAAATTGTATTTCGTAAGTATTTTGAATTTAAATTGCACTTTGGATTTCTATTTTTACTCTAACCAGCATTTTGTGCGTATTTTCATTTTAAATTACTTTTGTAAGCATATTCCATCTAAATTCCATTTTGTCAGTGTTTTTCACTCTAAATTCCATTTTGCGTGATTTTTCAATCTTTTGTCAGTATTTTCAATCTCCGTTAGTTTCCGTTATGGTTTCCGTCTCATTGACATTTTCGCTATCACCCAGACCATTAGGAGCCGATAACCTACATGTTAGACCCCTTAAAACAACAATTATCATCATCATCATTTTTTACACACAGTAGTCTTAAGTTAACCTAATTATTCTAAATACTAAGGTAGAAAGAAATATATACAAAACTGTTTTATCCTACCTTTTTTATTCGTGTCAGAGGTACCAAAATATACAAACAAGAAATTGAATATTTTTAAAAAATCACATAATGAAGCACTTGCATATAACATAACACAAGAGCAAGAGAAATCGGCTATTACATGATAATATATACAATATTTACACGAGTTGTGACCAGTATTTGGCTACATTGACACCATTGTTACCAGCCAATGCCAGATCCAACCCTGTGCATGAGTCTGGGCATAGACGACAGTTCAAGAAATGCCTAGAAGTTTGTTCTTCTCCGCACTCAGACAGTGTGTCCCCATCATGTAAGATTCCCCATTTCATGAGATTGTCCTTAGATCTTGCTACACCGGTGCGCAGTCTGTTTAAGGACTTCCAGGTACACCATCCATCTTCGTGACCAGGTGGTAATTTTTCTTCTATTTCAACAAGTTCCGGATGATCAGGATACCTTTTATTCCATAGCTTAACCCTGGCCTTTTTTGGGTTAGAATCAAGTGGAGTAGAAGACTGTAGAAAACTTTTCCTGGACTTCAGTCGAGCTGTAGGTGGCTGATGACCATGAAGGGGATGGTCTAAGATGTTGCAAACCTTATGTTTCTCGATATTAGCGGCCACCTCACGACTAATATCAGGTGGGAACCTACCTAATTAATATGAAGTAATACTAGCCTATTATGCTACAATTTTATCATATAAACTTATACATGCTTTAATTATTACACCGATAATAGGAGTGAGCCTGGACACTCCTCCGCCGTACTTCGCCCGGTCTTAAATTGTTATATATTTTCGAGGCATTTACCAAAAATGATTTATTACATTTCATTGTACGATGCTGGAGTTCTCTGTAATAAAAAGATGCCTCTGCATTTAAAAGGAAAGATCTATAAGTCTGTGGTATGCCCAGCAGCAATCGATGGGAATGAATGTCGCTCTATGGCCAAACAACATGAGAAAATTTTGCATACAATGGAAATGAAGATGCTCCGAAGGTCGATGGGGCTGACCCGATTTGACCACTCAAGAAACACAGACATCCGGCGAAGATGTGGTGTCGCACCAATTGTCGAGAAGGTAAGGGAGGCTCGTCTACGCTGGTATGGTCACGTCATGAGAAGACAGAACAACTCAGTTGCAAAACCAGCACTCCACATTAACCCAGGTGGAACAAGACCACGTGGAAAACCTGCAAAGCGGTGGACTGACAACATCAGGACTGACATGCACGCTGTTGGTATAACACCAGAAGATGTCAACGGCAGAAAGAAGTGGAGGTGATATAGCAAAATAGCAGACCCCCAAGGGATTAACGCTAGGAAGAAGAAGATTGTACGATGCTGAGGGACCTGCAGAGTTATAGCTGTGAATCTATCTCTAAATCAGAGGTATGGTGTAGATGTTGAAGTCATCATCATCACTAGGGATCGATAACATAGGTGTTAGACCTTTCAAAACCTCAGTTATCAAGGCTGAAATGAAATCAATAGGATGAGAATGTTCTTATTTACCTTGCTAATGGGCGCCTAGCGAAGTGTTAATGTGTGATGTTCTGTTGGGGACTGTACCGGCCGACCAACCTGTACTGCGGGCGGCGGGAGGAAGGGGTCGCTGCATTCTGCTGCCATTGAGACGGGCAGGCAGTACGCGCTTAGCTGGTGCGCTCGCCGGACGTGGCCAAGCCTGCTACATCATCTCGCCAGCGCGAGGCCACGTGTTCTTGTATCCCGCCATGTGTGTGCTTCTCCTTCCGTGTGCTGCCTGCCTGCCTGCCTGCTTCCTAACAGTTCAGTGACAGAATAACACATTTTCCAACCTTCCCACTGTGGCCTTGCACAGTTATTCGAATGAAAATAGTGTGTTTTTATCCTAAATTCACCCTGGAATAAGTATTCGAATTTAATAACTAGTGTCAATATGTTATACTGTGACTTAGGTCATGGTTGGCGTGCTTGAAAATCATAGAACGAAAAATATTCATTATTATATTTCTCCTTTCAAATAATATAATAGTTAATAGGATTGCGGCTTAATCCAAGCAATTTATTTTTTATGTTAGCCTATTTAAAATAATTGTAGTAAATCTAGCCACTTAAGTTATGGAAGCTTAAGATACTGGATTCAGGTTCTATTTATAAAAGAAAGAAGTTCCTCAGGCATATTTCTAAATTGGAAAAAAGGTTCAATATTTAAACAAATTCCCAATTATACCTGAATTGTTTGGATATTGTAATGTTGCAATTCAGAACAGAGTAAAAAGAACAAATTTGAGTTTCTGATTATATATAAGGTTAGGTGTGAGAAGTTAAACGAAGGATGATAGATTATTCTGGTGATTTTTTAATGAGAATGATACATGATATTCAAGGTTTAAAAACGCTTAGTTCTATCGTTTGTCTCGTAGTGGTATTTTGATATGTGGTGAATCTAAATTCAGTAAAACTGAAGGAAATTGCGGATCGTGTAGGGCAGGTGCCGTACATCGTGCCGAGGTTCGGAGATACGCCTTGCGTGCATCACGCGTGTCTCGCTGCCAAGGGAGGATGTAGTCGCAAGGATGTCACCTCCCGCCGGAGAACAATGCCCAGACTGGGTAGCTCGGCCGAGGAGGATTCAAATCAAGATGAGGGTGGTGATATCATAGACATCCCACCCGCCGAATTGCTTCATGACGACGCCTCACCGTCACCGCCAGCCCTAGCATCACTACTCTTCAGGTCCAGATCCCTCCCCCAGTTGTCCACAGGTTCTGGGGGTGGTGGTATTGGTGTTGATAAGTTTGACTCTGGGTGCTATAGTGGTGCTGATGCTCCCATTGAACCGGGAGGTTCTGGACGAGGGCCTACGTATCCCAGTAGCAAACTAGTGGCAGATCTTCGGCAACTGTTGACTCTCAAGCAACATTATTACCCCGAGGGCGGCTGGGGGTGGGTGGTGGTTTTCTGCTCGGTGCTTGTCCAGCTCCTGACGCATGGACTACACGTGGCTGCCGGTGTTCTCATGCAGGAGGTGCTTCATCACTTCGCCTCAGCGGATACTACAGCGGTGGGTGAGTGACAATTCATTTTCTACAGCTTAAAGTGGCCAGTTATTCTAGAGAAATTAGCCCAGGGAATGGTCTGAAATTAGCTATATAAATAAATACTGCTGTTATTATAAAATTACAAAAAAAATGACCATTATATCCCGAGTCCTTATTGACGTATTGATCATAATACACTATTTATTACCTTTAGTGCATTGAACCCGTACCAATTTCGGTCACACTGCGATCTTCTTCAGCGTGTTATAGGATAAGTAATTGCAGTAACATACAACTTAATAAAAAAAATTGTCATAATAGGGGATACTATAAATATTTTTGTTCCAAAAGCTCACAGAGTAAAATTTCAAAAACCAGATCTGTTTCAAAAAATTTGTTAATAAAGCATAAAAAAGTCTTGATAAAACAGCGTTGAATTGAAGAAATGTGTTTGTGAAAATATATTTGCACAATAAGTTAGGTTAAAATGATGGTTGATGTGTATTTGCCAGGTAGACAGATATTGTAGAGAGAACTTTGGAAATAAGTGTGACGAAGATATTATGAAATGGTCAGAAATGTATTGGTTATGAAGTTGCCAAGAAACAAAAAACAAAAACAAAATCCTCCATTATGACGAAATTTTTATTAAGTTGTATGTTACTGCACGGTTACTTATCCTATACCACACTGAAGAAGGTAATAAATAGTTTAATATAATAAATACTGCGTTGAATAGACACACAGGGACTAGATGAAAACAAGTTTTGATGCCGGGTTAATGCATGCGAAGTTTTTGAAATCAATAGATATAGGCTATCGTGTGAATTACGATAAATCACTCTCCATAACTGCGATCGGGAGCTGAAACAATTCTGGAGATTGGAAGTTTGAATTCCGTTGTTTACAGCGACTATCCTCTGTGTGTATTTTCCCCCAGGTTATTTCATGCTCCCATTGATGAAAATGCTGGGATAGTAACTTATTTCAAGTCCCGGAAGACCTACCCCACTCCCGACTCTTACATGGTTACATATACCATTACAAGTCACCACAAAACACCGGTTATCACACAATTTGAACACCCATACAAATTCTCAGTGCTGATGACCATGATGTAATAACGAAATAACAACAACCGAAAGGAAATCCCGTGGTTCAACCATATACAACTATCAGCTTTAATAGGATTATACATTTGCGTTGCGCCTTGACTGATTGTATTTCTCTCCCTTGTTCCTTGTGTATGTGTCCTTAAAATATCAACAGACTTAAACATTAAGAATGTATCTGGAAATATCAATAAAATATAATTAGCTCTATTGACACACTGCCCGTCGAAAAGCAAAAAAAGGAAGATGTTCACTTCGAAATCATGTAGAAAAATCACATTCATTTTTCGGAGTAAACGTATTTCAATGACAACTGTAATGTCTGTTGGTTACAAAATGGTGTTAAACGCAATTTATAATTTCTACCAATTTTAGGAAAATTCCAACGCTTGACACACACTGACACTGAGTGTTGCCTCACCGGGGCGCTAAAGATAGTTAAAAAGATCCTTCTTGTCTCACCCGAAGGCAGAGGTAGATTTCACCAAGCAAACAAAAATATATCGAATTCACTAAACCTGTCAATTGTTATATACCTCAAATTGTTGTATACCTACATGTTTAGCACACGAGATTCCGAAAATGTTTCACTCTTGGCGTAATGGTGGGTCATATCAAAAATTCTTTCTGTCAAGAGTTTTAGGTAATAATGAGAGGAGTACTAGAGGAGTGCGACAGGCTTCGGCAGCCGGCATAGTTCATATCCTCGCCGCTAGATTGGGGCTTAATTCATTCCATCCCTGACCTGGTCGGTCGGCTGGAAGCAAGCCGTGGATCTTCATTTTTCATTAGAGGAGTAGACCTACAGACCATTTTAAACGGTTTTGAGATTGTGCATTTTAAGAAAGGTATGAGTTTTGTTTAAAAAAAACACGACTTTGGGCAATGGTTTATGCTATCAAAATTTTTACAAAATGAATGTTTGGCCTCTATCCGACAAATAGTATGACTTTTGAATGTATTAGATATTTCACATATTAAGAAAGTTATAGCGATATTACACTTTTCGAAAAAGGCCCCCTATTTTCATCCCCTTAGTCCGATTTTACCTATTAACGAACTCGACCGAGATTTTAAATGGTTTTATATTATGTATAAGTTTGAAAGTGATTGGTGCAAAAATATGGTAGTTATTGTGTCCACATGAAAGTGATATAAATGCATAGATACAAGAATTATATATGAATGTTTGAATTGACGGTGGATTTGGGGTCTGAGGGATGTGAAACACAAAGAAATGTCAAAATTTTCCGGAAGTAGGAACATGATATCCATTGCAATACGTAGCTAATGAAATCTACCCAAAAACAGGGAATACTGTACTGCAGGTTCCTGATCCACTGCTGAGGAATAACTCCCCACCGTTCACACCGAGCATCCCTGAACAGTTCTTAGTTGTCAAAATTATATACAGAAAAACGTCGATAACGGATGGTTTATTAATTATATTAGCATTTCAGCCAATTTTTGTGACAGAAAACGTACCACATAATAAAGAATGAAAAGTCGTTGTTGAGTCTTCAACCTTTTAATTAGTTTGATGCAGCTTTCCATGCTTCCCTGATCTGAGCTAATCGTGTCATCTCTAAATAGCTACCACACTCTACAACCGAGGCATCTGTTTAACATATTTTAACCTTGGTCTATCCCTAGACTCTTCCTTCCATAACAATGTGTCCTACAAACCTATCTCTTCTCTTCAATTGTAGTCGCCACAAACATCTCTCCTCTCCCAATCGTCTTAATACCTCTTCATTTGTAAGCCCTCTGATCTTCATTATTCTCCTGTAACACGACCTTTCAAACGGTTCAATTCTCCTATTTTCTGCTGCTCCACAGTCCAAGTTTCACTTCCATAGAGTGCCACGACCCAGACAAAGGCTTTCAAAACTGGCTTCTTAATTCCTAAATCTATATTCGATGCCATCAGATTCCGTTTCTGTAGAAATGCTTTCCTTTTCGGTACTAACCGATTTCTTATATCCTCTTTGCTTCATCCGCCACTGGTCATTTTCATTTTTAGCCTACTTTTCACATTTTGCAAAAATGAGGAAAAAGTAGACTTATGACATCGGGCAAATGTGTGTCTGTCTGACTGCCTGGCTGGCTGTGTGTGTGTGTGTCGCCCCCCCCCCCCCCTATCAACCCCTAAACGGTTGCAGCAATCGAAACAAAATTTGGTAGGAGTAAAGATCTATCCTGAATATCTCACGGCCATTTGAAAATGATGTCAGTGCTACCAACTGCTGAAAAATCGCAATTGAAATTTGAGCTCCATGTTGGATATCTTGTAAGGTATGAATGGGAGCTATTTCAAAATTGGCACACGTATAGATAATAATATTGCAGTTTAATTTCCAGGAGGCCATACATGGCAGTTTTGCCAAAATGATTATAGGCCTGCTGATAAGTCCAAATTTTTAATGCATATAACTTCTACACTATCAATTGGATTTCAACCAAATTTTGTATGTGCTATGTTTACATAAACAGATATGACTGAGCGTATTCTTAAGAGCCACCAGGGCTGCCAACTGTTAATAAATGCTCTCAATTTTTTAACATCCAAATACACATTTTATATCAGAAAGTATGCAAGTCGACAGCTTTAAACTATGCACACGTATAGTACCTGACATTCTATATTAATTTGGAGTAACTTATGTACGTCAGTGCTACCAACATGCTTCTAAGCCTGCTGAGAGATCCAACTTTAAATACATGTAACTTCTATACTAACATTTGGATATCAACCAAGTTTCGTGTGTGCTATGTGTATCATAACAGATATGACTATGCCGATTCATAAGAGTAACGAGGGCTGCCAACTGTTAATAAGTAATGTCTCTATTTTTGTTACCCTAATATCAATATATCAGAAAGTATGCAAGCCAATAGCTCTAAACTTTGCACACGTATAGTACCTGGCATTCTAGATTAATTTGGAGTAACTAATACAGGCCTACGCCAGTGCTGCCAACATGATTCTACATGATAGGTACAATTTTAAAATGCATGTAACTTCTATACTAACTAATGGATTTCATTCAAAATTGACACAACAATAGATCATATTATTTCAGATTATTTCTGACCAATACATGTATGTCATTGTTGCCAACATGATTTTACGCACGCTGTTAGATCCAATGTTTAACTGCATGTAATATCCATGCTATCCATTGGACTTCAACCAAATTTTGTATTCTGTACCTTAAGAGATGGAACTGAGAATATATTCAGTCACCAGGGCTGCCAACTGTAGTTCTCTATTAGGCTACATTATGCCAGGTATACAGTATTTCGAACTAATTAGAAATTTCGATATTACCAACTTAATTCCGTCATTATTCTAGATAGATCCATATAGATTAAACATTGGCTTGAATCTTAAATTTTAAGACAAATAGGCTCGTTAGTTCGTCACGGAACTTCTTGTTATGTTTATTTTATCTCCTTATCTGCACTGTTCAAGTGTTCAAGTGAACATTATTTAAAACGTATGAACAGGATTCGCATTAAGCTACGTTTGTGAATCCAATTTTCCAAAATAATCCAAATATTTATGACAGAAGGATTTACCATTTAAAAATCCATTTCGGCAGGCCGGAAGGCAGAGGTAGATTTCACCGGGTAAACTAAGAAATCGGCGAAAATAGGCAAATTATGGAGGTTTTCGGAGAAGGACCAGACCTCATTTTATACTCCTCATTATGAGAAAGTGTTTTACAATTTGAGGTTAATAAACTTTGTTTTTCGTCATTTTATGCATATTTTCAGCCTATTTTTATTTATGAAAAAAAAAATAGCCTCATGAGATCACATGTTGTCCGTGTGTGTGTATGTGTATGTGTGCGTCCGTGTGTGTACCCCCCACCCCCTAATAAAATCTAAATGGCTTGAGCGATTTCAATGAAACTCGGTAAGGCCATATATAGTACTGTTTTGACTGACAGTGACTCTTCCCTTCAAATTGTATTACGTCTTACCAATCCAACATGGCGGCTGTACGAAGTATTTCACCGCCATTCTATATCTCCGAAACTATTACTGATATCACCCTGAAATTTTATACGATGAAAAAGACCTCTAATAATGAAATCATCTATGTGACTTTCAAAATCCTGTTAACTGCAGAACAAACATGGCGGCCAAGCGAAGTTGAAACATTCAAATAGACTTTTATTGTGATTTAACTATCCGAACGCAATGAAACTTGGGACAGTAAATGTGTAAGTTATACACATTGTAACGCACTGCCATTTAATTTAGTTCAATTGTTTACATAGCCTCAAGATCGCGGCTGTGCAAAATTTCAAAATTTAGTTTTTATGTCTTGTTGCCCTAATCATGCGATCGAAGCCAACGTTTGAATAATGTATTTACGCATTAATCCTCATCTAATAGTACATAACACTATGGCCTACATAATTATATCAAAATCCAACGTAGCGACCATCCGAAATATGTAGACGGTTGTCAATATCTACTAATCTATGACAGCAATCAAATTGAATTTCTGTATGTCGATACAGGCTACAATCATACGTTCACCTATGGGACTTTCAATAACCTGGTGAGCACAAATCCAATATGGTGGCGACGCAAAAATAAATATTCAAATGGACGTTTCTCGCGATTTAACCATCCGAACGCAGTGGCATTAGGTACGGTATCTGCTTATACAAATATTAATCCACTGGCATCTAATTATTTCAATTGTTTTCATAACTACAAGATGGCGGCTGTACAAAATATTAAAGTCTCGTCTTTATTTCTTGTGTCCCAATCATGCGATTGAAATTTGAATACGACACCTACACAATTTTATTATCTTCATGTAATAGTACATACTGTAACTCTAATGCCTACATAAAATTCCAAAATGGCAACCATCCAAGATATCTGGACGGTTCTCAATATCTACGAATCTACTACAGCAATCAAACTGAAATTGTGTATGCTGATAGAGGCAATTAACATATGCAGGATATATGAAAATAGGCTATATAGTTCTTCACGGAACCACTTGGGATGGTAACTTTCCGTCATTTGGGGTGTATTTTTTAGCGTATTTTCATTTATGAAAAAATAGGCTTATGAGTTCACCTCTTGTCAATGAGTGTGTGCGTCCGCAGTGTGTCTGCCCCTCCCTTGCCCCCCCCCCCGCCACGCCCCCAAATATCCTCTATACGGCTAAAGCAATTTCAATGAAACTCGGTAAGATCATAGTTTTATTTTGGCCGACCCTGACCATGCCCTTTAAATTTTATTACGTCTCACTAATCCACAACATGGCGGCAGTGTGAATTATTTCGCCGGCATTCTATATCTCCGAAACTATTACTCATATCCCCTGAAATGTTGTGTGGGGATAGAGGGCACTAAATTCACCTATGTGATCTTCAAATACTTGGTAACTACAAAACGAACATGGCGGCCATGCGTAGTTGAAACATTTAAATAGACTTTTCTCGCGATATACTGTAATCATCCGAACGTAGTGAAGCTAAGCAAATGACTATACAAATTGAAATGCACTGACATCTAATTTAGTTCAGTTGTTTACATATTATCAAGATGGCGGCTGTGCGTTTTGTTTATTTTGTTTTTAATATTTCTTGTGTCCTAATCATGCGATTGAAGTTTGAATAATACACCTACAAAATAATCTTCATGTAATAGTGCATAACTCTATGGCCTATATACAGATATCGAACATGGTGGCCATCGAAATATTTGGACGGTTCTCAATATCTCCGAATCTGTTACAGCAATCAAACTGAAAATTTGTATGTTGATAGAGGCAATTCATATAAGTAGTTTATATGAAAATGGGGTACTTAGTTCTACACGAAACTACTTGTTGTATATTCCAAACAGATACATACCGGTTTCTCTATCCCTTTTTCCTAAGTGTATCACTGCTCGAAAGCAGAATTGTAAATTACGCATTCAGCTACATTTCCTAATCAATGGTCCAGATGAGGCACCAAGTACTCGGGCAATTCCCAAGCAGACTGTTGATCATTGAGCTTACCACTTTAACTGTCATACTTAATACTGTAACATAGTGCCCTTTAATTTCGGTTGAAAAATAAACAGTTGCATAATATCCACTCCCTTGCATATTGTAATGTCCTGCGGCATAGCAGTGCGAGTTAATTCACTCAACAGGACTACGATGGGGCGGGATGGTCGAACTCCGCTAATTAGGTTAAACCCAAACAGTGGCTTTGGGAAGAGAGTGGGGGAAGACAACCTCCCCTGAAATGTTGGTTCTGTCACACACCCTAAGTACACGAGGCTAAATGACCGCGTTGTCGCAGCCCCTAAACTGAGGAACCAACCAACCGAAATGTTGTTTAAGCCATGAGTTGACCGACAGCTATTATACGTACACCGGAACCCCCTGGAGTTTCGGTAGATATAATCAGTGGAGCTAACATGTTATCCATGTACAGTCAAAGAGGTGGAGAATTGAGAATTATAGGAAACTATAAATTTCATAAGTGTGAGTTGTCAAAACGGGGCCAAAAGGGGGGTGTTCAAACAAGGAATGTTCTGCCCATTTATTTACAAATGGTGGTAACTATCTGTTACGTGGGTATCACAATCACGAACCATGTACCACGATTAATGTGCATATTCATCTGTATAGTAAGTTAACAAAAGTAGTGCACAGTGTTGAGCTTTAAAGGAAAATCTGGAATAACGCCTAAAATTTCTAAGGAGTGATATGAAATACTGTAAATGTTTGAGATAACAAGAGTAGATAGTGAAAATCAGCGCAGGTTGACACATTCCGACAATATTTACTACCACGTCCAGTTTGGAGTGGGAGGGGGGGGGGGCAGTGAAACACGCCTCAGGCAACTTCCCCTGTTAGGATTTTCCTAATTAACCCCCTTGGAGAGAACTCATTAGCGGAGCTCGGTATCACTCCGATGGGGCAAGTCCGGTGATCGGAGGGTCGAATCACGACGATTACGGCAGCTACCCAGAATGTGGCTTTGCCCCGGGTTTTCTCACACTCCCCAAGTAAACGAGGCTGATTATCAAGTTGTACCAAGCCCCTAAAAATAATTAACAACGAAAATCACATTGTCTTTATGTGTGACACAGTTTTGGGACAGTTGTATCCTTTCTGCTACGGCTATCTGTTTACAACGTTCAATGACTTTAGTTTACTCATTCTACGTAGAACTTGGGTCTTAGTTAATTTTGGACACAGAATTATATTGCCGGCTTAGTATTTCTTCCCCGAACTGTGTTTCTCTCCATAACGACAACTTTCCTGACACATACTGTGTGGTCTGAGGGAACGAGGAGGGTAAATGCAGATACCAATACAACCCAACTAGCACGAAGAAACAATGGATAAATATTCAATATTATTGTGGGGTTAATGTACATAATAATTGCTATGATATTATAGTCGCGTAAGTAACGTCTCTGTGTGCAAAGAAGTTTAAGGTGGAGCCGATTTTTACTTCAGTTCTCGTTGTATGTTTGATTATGAAATTCTCACTTCATGGGTAGTGTATTAATTGACATCGTCCATATGACAGAATCTAAATTCAGTTATACGTATTTATTACCAAATAAATTATTTTGCACAATGCATATTTAGGGTGTGCAGCTTTTCAAACACGGCGATGATATACAATTTAACTACACTGAAACGGTATCATAGGCTATACGGGCTGAGAAACACAAAAGCAAGGCTTCTACTAAAAGACAAACTATACTTACCAATGCCAATCGTGTTACTCAGGTGGTTAATGTGCTAGTTTCCTATTCTCAGGGTAGGTTTCTTGGCATGTCAAAATATCCCGAGGAAAATTCCGATTTCTTCGAGGTCTCATCAGGTTAAAGGGGGGCTTATTACAGGTATCAATTCATTCGGATAACTCGATGATATTAATGCCTTCGTCACTTTAGTTTGTTATAGAGACGCCCGAGTGCCTAAACTTAGCTCAGAAAAAGGTATTTTAACATGTGAGAAAATCTACAGACAGGGGTCTCTCCCATTTAAGCATCAGAAAGACATGCGACTGTATCGGGGTTCAAACTCAAAACCTTGGGCAGAGTAGGCAAGAGCCTTTACTCCTGCGCCACGCAGCCAGTCCGGTTTATTTCTGCAGTCCTTACTTGAATTGAAAACAGACACACACCTAAAGTACACGGGGCTACATGACCGCGTTGTCGCAGCCTCTAAACTGAGGAACCAACCAACTAACCCGGTTTATGTTGCTGTTGCTTATTTCAGGAGCTGCGACATCGTGGTCATATATCCACGTGTATTTGGGTGTGTATGTAGTTTGTGTGATAGCCTGTGTTATTGTGATTGCTTTATGAGTGTGTGATTTTTAAATTAGGGATAGGATTAGGAGGAAGGCGGTCATGGTCTTAAGTTAGGAATCATCCAAGTATTTGCCTAGTGTAGAAGTGGTTAAACCATTTCCAGGATGGCTGAGGTGGGAATCGAACCCTCCTCTTTTCAGTTTTGCCTCACGAGGCTGAGTGTACCCCGTACCAGCCCTCACACAAGAAAACAATATTCCAAGACAGTGCTCTTAGTTACTTTTGAAGTTGTTGTTTCTTATAGGGGCTTGGGCATAGTGTGATAACCTGTGCTATTACGGTGCAGTGTGTGTAATTTTAATTGAGGCTAGTACTGAACAAGAAGTGACCGTTATCTTATGCTAGGCACCATCCCCGTAATTGTCTGAAGTAGAAGTGGTGAACCACCTACTACTACTTCTCGGATGGCCTGATTGGAAATCAGCGAGCCTAAGTCTGGAATAAAATGTCTTGGCAGAACCATAAATCAAATCCGGCCCTCGGTGGTGACAGCCAAGAATGCTAATCAGATGAGAACGTGGATGATTGTGTATTATATAGTGTAGTCCTGTAAGAACCCCTTGTGTTTATTCACGAAGGAATAGAATGTCGCTAATATTGTAGCCGAGTGTCCACTTAAGACACAGAGTTTAGTGTTGAAGGGAGGAATACTTATTGCCGCTATAAAATGTCATGAAGTTGGCGCATGGCCCTCATTCCTGTTCCTTCTTAAATTGTCGAGTTTTGCAGTCCACGTCCTCCACAGTGATCGTGTATTTGTTGCCTCGCAGAAAGATTCCACTGGGAATTAATTTAACTGGAAACACATCGCAGGCCGAATCTTACGTAACTTACATAACGGAACACCTCTGCACATCCTACGTTCTCATACGTTTAGATGGCCAGAATGATGCTGTCACCATTCGTTCTAGTTTCGCAAAAGTTCCTAATGTATATCACGAACACGTTGAATTTGTTGCTGTTTAATTTTAGGGCTATCATCATCGTGGTTGTCAGGGATGTACAGTATATAAGGTGCGTTCAAAAAGTAACGAGTCGGAGGCATAATTACAGAAACCAGGACCTGTATGTTAGAAGTATTGACCCTGGCTGTTGAGGCACTTGTCCCACTGTGACTCGAGGTGGTGAATGGCTCTCTCATAAAATTTCCTGGGTTACGATGTGAACCAGTTTCGCACGTACAGCTGGACGTCAGCGTCCGAGGTGAATCGTTGGCCCCGCAGAGCCCTTTTCAGGGGACCAAACATGGCGTAATCACAGGGAGAGAGGTCTGGACTGTATGGAGGATGGACTCCCATTTGAAATTCAGCAGGAGTGCCACGACTGTGTTGGCCGTATGAGGTCGTACATTGTCGTGGAGCGATCACGGCGGCTATGGCGTTCAATGTCACCCGGCGGTCCTGGGTAATGAGTGCATCAACCAGCTGGACGTTGTCATCGGTAATGCAGAAGGGGGGGGGGGGGGGGCAGACCATGCTAACGACACCCGTCCTTCCCTGAAACGCTTGTGCCACGCCTTGACATTTGCAAGGGACATGCTGTGTTCGCCGTACACTTGTGGCATTCGGCGATGAATGTCCGTTCCCCCTACTCCTTCCGCTGTCAGAAACCGTACAACACCTCTTTGCTGCTTGCCACGGTGGGTGAGTGGTTATAGTGTCGGACTACCAACCCCAAGATTGCAGGTTCGCCCCTGGCCATGGTAAGTGATTTTTGAAGGCGACAAAAATCACGATACTCATGTCATACGTTGTTGGCATGTTAAAGAACCCATTTGAATTCAGTAGGCCGTGTTCAATGGCAAAATTAATCTCGGGATTTTCCGCCAACACAAAGTTCCTCCATTCTCTACTTGAAAGCGCTGTAGTGTCAAGGAGTTTAGATAGCTAACCTCCTTGACTTTCATAGCGTTCAAAGGAACGACGAAATTCGACATGCAAGCTACCCTCTGGGTGTCAATTAACAAAGCTTGCACCAGGCACCCGAGGCCATGCGATATTATTATTATTACCTCTTTGCTCTTCGCTTGACGCCTCCATGTCACTGTTTGCAATACGACTGGCAGCTTTGGACGATTGATGCATGCTGCTGCTCGCTTTGTATCGTCACGTGACGTGCACGCGTGCCCTCTAGCGACGGGCTGTGACCTTCCACGCTCTGGTCGGAACCACACCTCGTTACACACGCCACGATTAGCCGATGTCGTCACCGGTTAGCGCATTCCAGCCTCCAGCTCGTTACTTTTTGAACGCACCTTATATATCATTCGAATATTGGATTAATTCTAATAATAATATTACCAGAGCTAAGTTACTGTATTATGCCACTGTGATTAAACCGGAAGATCTTCATAGTTCTGAATGCCTTATTTTAAACAGAAAAGGAGAAACAGAGGAGTTAGAAAACAAAGAACGAATATTCCTAAGGAAAATATTGGGACCAGAACAGAGAGCAGATGGCGTATGGGGGAGACGGAGGAATAGTGACTTGTACAACCAGGCGGAGAAACTTACGGACACGATGCGTAAGAGGACAATTACATTTTATGGCCACCTCTCACGAATGAGCAACAATAGGTAAACCAAACGGATATTCACTTACATTAGCAAATTAAAGTCCACCACAAAATGCATTGAGGAAACACGAGTAGATCTCAAAGACGTTGGCGTCACTCAAGAAGATATTCTCAACAAATCACTGTTTCGAAGGAAGGTTGATAAATTTGAAGGGTTTCAGGAAAAACCGAGCTCAAAAACCAAGGTCATCTGGTGTGAAGAAAGAAGGAGGAGACTCGGCGAACGCATGAAGAAATTCTGGGAAGAGAAGAAGAGATTGGCAAGTCGGCCGATTGTTCAACGCGGTCCACAGTAGGCCAAAATCGACGGAAGAAGAATAATAATATCGTATGGCTTCGGGCGCCGGGTGCAAGCTTTGTTAATTGACGCCCAAAGGGCAGCTTGCATGACGAATTTTGTTGTTTCTTGAAGCGCTATGAAAGTCAAGGAGGTTAGTTATCTAAGCTCCTTGACTCTATTGCGCTCTCGGGTAGAGAAAAGAGGAAATTTTGTGTTGCGGAAAATCCCTAGATTATTTTGCCATTATGAACACGGCCTACTGAATTCAAATGGGTTCGTTAACATGCCAGCAACGTATGACATGCGTGCCGTGATTTTTGTCGCCTTTCAAAACTCACTTACCATGGCCAGGAGCGAACCTGCAAGCTTGGGGTTGGGAGTCCGACACGATAAGCACTTACCCACCGTGGAAAGCTAATTCTACTACTTCTAATATTTATAAATTCGAATAAATTATTCGGATGTTGGAAGTATTCAAATCTTCGAATATATCATATGTTGGAACAATGTGAATGTCCGAATATTTTGGTTGTTTGAGTCATTCTAACAATCGAAGTACTGGAGCATTCCGAAAATTATATTATTAAATTAAATCGAACAGATAAAATATTTGAATTATTCGAATGCAAGTACCTGAAAATTACAACAATTTGTGTAAAGAAATATGTCCAGTGGACGAGTTGTACGAAGCAGGAGTGAATTCAAGGGGCCAGATAGAGGATAATTCCTTCCCCATTCAACCTGATAGTCATATATATATTATTTCAGTAGTATAGATCCCTCCTGCGGCGCTCACAAGCGACCGATCGTGAAAAATGAGCATTCAAATGAAAGAGAATAGACATTACCAGTGACACATTGCACTCTAATTTCATAAATATCTATAATTTCTTTAAAAATGCCTTAAAAACTGTACGAAGTGTGCGATTTGAAGATACTGTTGCTGCAGGAAGATACGCTCCATAATTGCTGTCCACTTCACATTTTGGCCGCTGTGATGCCTGTTTCATGTCATTATAACATTATGAGGTCTTTCCTTGATCATTTTTCATGGATTTCAGAAACAGTAAATCAAAGGAATGAGTACTCAAATCGTATAATTTCATAAATATCGAATAATCGGTGAGTGTTACAGCACACTCACTAACATTATGAGTGACAAATTGCATTCTAGTTTCTTAAATATCAATTTTTGTAATAAGTGTTCGATTTGCAAAACCTATTGGGGAAAGTGTGGTTTATGAACATGCGAGATTTCTCGCATGGGTCCTCGAGTATATATTATTTCAGTAGTATAGATCTCTCCTGCGGCGCTCACAAGCGACCGATCGTGACAAATGTGCATTCAAATGAAAGAGAATAGACATTAGCAGTGACACACTGCACTCTAATTTCATAAATATCTTTAAAAATGCCTTAAAAATCTGTACGAAGTGTGCGATTTGCAGATACTGTTGCTGCAGGAAGATACGCTCCATAATTGCTGTCCACTTCACATTTTGGCCGTTGTGATGCCTGTTTCATGTCATTTTAACATTCTGAGGTCTTCCCTTTATCATGTTGCATGGATTTCAGAAACAGTAGACTAATAATTTAAAGGAATGAGGATCAAATCGTATAATTTCATAAATATCGAATAACCGGTGAGTATTACGGCTAAGCTGTCAATCAATGGACTCAGCACACAAATGACATTAGCAGTGACGAATTGCATTCTAATTTCATAAATATAAATTTTTGTAAGAAGTGTGCGATTTACAAATACTGTTGCTGACTGAAAATACGCGACATCATTGCTGTCCAGTTCATACAAATGAAGTTGCAAGATTGACGCAACATGTTATAAAAGGCTGATTTCAAAATTATTTCCAAAATATTATCAAAAATGATTAGGAATAATCTAAAACACTAAAATCAGATCTGTTTTAATTTTTAGATTAACGATGAAAGATATATCTCTTGAAAATACAGCTCCCAGTGGAAATAGAGTAGTTATAAACTAACCATTTTCATACTAACATCATAAAGCATTTTATTTCAACGTATGCATATGATCACAATTACAAATCATCCCAACCTCAAAAATTTGCAATGAACCATTACATCAGTCCCACATCATTGACATTCCCACTTCTAGCTGTCTTTTCAAGGGATTTTTCATTCATCGTTAATCTAAAAATTATATCACGACTGATTTATGATCTTCTAGAGAATTTTTAACCATTTTAGATAGTGTTTTAGATTTACTGTATATTTATATATATCGTATAGCTTTTAGTACCGGGAGTGCCCGAGGAAATTTTCAGCAAATCAGAGGCTGTAGGTCTTCAATGCGGAAACCCATGGGGTGAACTACAAGTTCCATTCAATTTCAAGTAATTCCAACTTTCGCTATCAGGTATCACTGACAGTGGGTGAACTTTGGAACATTGATAGAGCGTTTCAACGAAATCTAACCTGAAAATTTAGCATCACACAAGTTTAATTAGTGGAAGGTTCTTTTACAGGCCATAAATCTATGACATGGGACCGCCGTCTTTACTTCCCCTCCGAAGGAAGGCATACTGAAGGATATTAACGCTCTTAAAAAATTCCGATGACTTTGGCCGGAATTGAACCCGCGATCTTGGGCATAGAAGCTCAGCATGCTATCAACTGCGCCACCGAAGTGTTTTAGAAATAATTTTGAAATCAACCTTTTTATAAAATCTTGCCAAATACTGTTTGCTGAAGAAGGTTATAATGTAATCGAAACCGGTACACTGTACTCAAGAATTACAATTTATTGACTTGCAGTATTACATTCCTATTTCATTAAAATTTGTCAATAAGGATTTTGGGCAGACGTGCCCTTTTTCATGTCTTTTCGATAAAATTTCATTCTCAATTCATTCATTTATTTTCGGAGAAAGTAGAGTAAGCCGCTAAACAACAAGGTGGTCTATAATGGGAAGTGATCTGATAGTATCTTCAAGATAGCATAAGGGTTATTCGAGTGAGACATAGACTGATACATGTAGCCTACACTACGTCAAAACGACAGCATACAAATGATAGTTCTAGGGAGATTAGAGAGATTCACTTCCACTTTCGGGCACCTGTCCCAAAGCAGAACAAATTTTGCTATACCCTCCACAAAGAATGGTAGCTGGTAAAATCACTCTTACAGTCCCGTTCTCTCTCCTTACGACAATTACGTATATTTTAGTGTCCATTGACTGAAAACGTTCCGGAATGGTAAGTGTTTCAGCATTGATCAAGCAGTTTGTAATGACCTGAAGAAGAGGTTTCATCACCAACCAGTGTCCTTTTCAGTGAAGTGTATAGACAAATTTGTTCAGCATTGGGACACGTTCCTGTAGACTCCCTCAAAATGTCGTCGTTCTGATATGGTGTATATTGCCCAACACATATTGTGTTCGGTTGCGGAGGCTATGTTTCATTTGAACAACGTTTATTTTAGTTTTATCTTACGTTTTAGTCTCTCTAGAAAATGAAAATTGCCAAATATCAGTCGATTTACACATTAATTCTGTGGGTACGAGTAATTATAGTATTGGAACTAAATTACGTAGGGCACAGTTTAAGACTGGTTAGGCCCGAATAGCTTCAGTGACTAATTTGTTGCGTGTGTATTCACAGATCTTTCTTGAGGTTGGTTTATAGTATAGAATATTTTCACAGCACATCGCAAGCAATGCATTGAACTCCATTAGTTTTATCTAACCTAGTCTAAATTTACCAACAAGTACAGCACACGCGGGGGCACATATTTTTAGCTCTGAAAGCTCAAGATTCTATATCATACACTGCATATGTTAAACACACTCCTCTAAATTAATTTGGGTGGTCTCCTTTATCTCGGGGTTCATAATATACTTCTATCCCGGAGATCCGGGGTTGGTTTCCCGTCTGCCCAAACCACCTCTAGGATTATAAATAATGTAGTGTGACGTCCTGACAGCAACCTGGAAAAGGAGTTTTAATTTCAAAACAGAGGAGTCCTGGAACCGATTCATAGGAATGTGATACTCCGAAAGGGGAGGAGTAACCCAGAATATAATCACAGAAATGTTGCAAATCTGAACCTTAAAAAGTAATGCAATAATGTTATTGGTTTGGCATCCCTTTTTACTACGGATGCTTTTAGAGACCCCGTGGTGCCGGGATCTTTAACGTGCCAGTAAATCTACTGACACGGCTTCCTTCGGATTTGGGCAACTTCAAATGCCAACTGTTTGAGCCAGGATTCGATCCTGCAACCTTGGTATCAGCAGGCAAGAACGTTACCGCTGTGCCAAACGGCCAGAACCTTGGAAAGTGGGTGTCAGGGAATAGAGATGTATAGAGGGTAAATATCGGGAATCATGATGCTCTATTCACTGAAGGGAGCTTTTAACAACTCAATCTCTAAATGATCTTTGACTGTTCATTTATGATTGACACCGCTGTCCGTCATGAAATATATACTCCAACATGGATGCTATTATTGTGAGGAACATCTGTTTCGCAGAAGACTCGCCATCAGTTCAACTGTTCTACATTAAAACTTGAAGTTCTGTGGGTGGACAGATACTAATGGTTTCTGAACGAATATCAAATACTACATTTACTACTAAAGTCACCACAGAAAAACAGTTTATCAGACATATCCAACACTCACCCAACTACACGGGGCTGATAAATTAATGTCCCAAGCCCCTAAATTGAATTAACAACAACCATCACAGTAAGTTTGCAATTCTCTTCCATCATCCTTGCTACCAAAAATATTTCTTTACCGAACGTCCTAAACAATATTGGAACCCTATTTAAAAATAAAATTCAGTAAAGATATAATCTCTTAGTTTAATATTAATAATAATAATAATTTGATTTAGACACTCTATTTTTATATTTTTCGGGGATGTCGATATTTCGGAATGTTGTGTTCACAGAATTTCATGTACGTGCCATCGGCATAAGGCTGTCGTATTTGTTCGCCTCCATTTATCACATGACTGAGCCTAGATCGAACCCTCGAGAAGGATAGTACTCTACTACATGAGCTACACAGCCTCGCTATCATTAAATTATTATTATTATTGCTTTATACAGTACATATAACACATTGCTGGTACATCACTATATAACTATACGGGCTTCAGGGAACCAAAGTATAGTTACTGAAACGACCTCCTCTAAGCTGGATAGTCAAAATCGCTATGGTACCCATGAACTTCCAGACGATTCGGGTTGTTGAGAGAACTACTGCCTTCTGCATTAGTTTGTACAGTTGGGTATCCAGATCCAGTTCTTTAAGGCCTTTGAGCAAGGTACTTGGGATCACGCCCGTACTTGAGGCAATGATATGTATGATCTTTGCCCATTCTACATGCCATTGCCTTTTAATAGGGCCGACCAACTCGCTAAATTTGCTTTATTATTATTATTATTATTATTATTATTATTATTATGTGCACATGGTACCGTCCTAGTATAAAATCTTAGAAGTAGTTTTCCATGGTTTCCTACTTCTCCCCCAGTCAAATGCCGGGATGGTTCCTAACATAAGGCCACGGCCGCGTTCTTCCCAATCCTCGCCTGAATTATAAATACCCACATAAGTACAGAAGCCACAAAATCGCAGGTTATCAGGCAAATTCTACACACACCCAACTACATGGGCCTAAATGAACAAAATCGCCAAGCCTCTCAAACAAAACAACATGAAGTATTTTACTGCGTCTTAAATGCTAATTCTGAGCAGACGACGGGATGTCGGAATTTTGTCCCTCTGTATTTCTTTAACGCGCCGAAAGCCAATGACACACCAGGGCTGATCACCGAAATTATCCTATCCTTTAAATGAACATTAATCAATGACTTTCACACTTACAAAGTAGGCTACACAATACTACCGGTCATAACGTCCCAAGCCACTGTGTGCGAATTCAAGAAGAGCAACAACAAGAACAACAGCAATACAAATTTTCTTACGACCGCTATACTCATAACAGCTGACACTACCCCTTAACCGCTATGGTCAATTCTCCGATTACGCAACAACTTCCCCTCCGCGCGTCGTCCCACCTCACCACGCCTCTTTTCCCCATACTGGGTTTCCACCTTTTGCATGAAGAGTTTCTGAAAAACCTACAAACATTGACTTTTTAATATTTAATTTTCAATTTAAAGATAAGTGACATATTTAGCCTATTTTCATTTATGAAAAAAAATAGGCTTATCAGATCACCTTTTGTCCGTCTGTCTGTCTGTCGGTCTGTGTGTGTGTGTGTGTGAGAGATGGTGTGTCCCCCTAATAACTTCTAAACGGCTGGAGCGATTTCAATGAAACTCGGTAAGTTTATAGCACTATTCCGGACGACCCCGACCGTGCCCTTCATATTTTGTTACGTCTCACCAATCGAACATGGCGGCTGTGCGAAATATTTCACCAGCATTCAATATCCTCGAAACTATTACCGACATCACCCTGGAATTTTGTACGGTGATAAAGGGAACTACTAGAAGTTCACTCATGTGACCTTTGAAAACCTGGTAACTACAAAACCACCATGGCGGCCAAGCGAAGTTGCGACTTTTAAATAGATTTTTCTCGCGATTTAACCAACCAAACGCAATGAAACTTGGTACAGTATATGTTTATATACATTGTAATGCACCGACATCTAACTTCGTTCAATTGTTTACATAACCTCAATATGGCGGCTGTGTGAAATATTTCACCGGCATTCTATATCTCTGAAACAATTACCGGTATCACCCTAAAATTTTTCACGGTGATAAAGGGCACTACTGGAAGTTCATCTATGAGACTTTAAGAAACCGGTTAACTACAAAACGAACATGGCGGCCGAGCGAAATTGATAGTCTTAAATAGACTTTTCTCGCAATTTAATGATCAAAACGCAATGAAACTTGCTACTGCAAATGTTTATACAAATTGTAATGCACTGGTATGTAATTTAGTTCAATTGTTTACATAACCTCAAGATGGCGGCTGTGTGAATTTTTAAATTAAGTTTTTGTTTCTTGTGTCGTAATCATGCGATCGAAGTGAAAGTTTGAATAATGAACCTACGCAATAATTTTCCTTTAAAGGTACATGACTCTATGGCCTATACCTATAACAATCCAACATGAAGACCATCCGGAATATTTTGACGGTTCTCAATATCTTCGAATCTACTACAGCAATCAAACTGACTTTTTATGTTCATAGGGGTCATGAACATAAGTTCACCTATAAGACTTTCATTAACCTGGTGATCACAAATCCAACATGGCGGCGACGCGAAGTATAAATATTCACATGGTCCTTTCTCGTAATTTAACCATCCATGTGCAGTGAAACTTGGTACAGTTAATCCTTTTACAAATGTTAGTCCACTGCCATCTTATTTATTTCAATTGTGTCCATAACCGCAAGATGGCAGCAGTGCGAAATTTTAAAATCTCGTTTTTACTTCTTATGTCCTAATCATGTGATTGAAGTTTGAGTACTACACGTACACAATAATCTTCATGTAACAGTACAAAACTCTAAGATCTACGTATCGAAAAATCCAACATGGCGACCATCCGCAATATTTAGTCGGTTCTCAATATCTATGAATCTATTACCGGTACAGCAATTAAACTGGAATTTTGTATGTTGATAGAGGCAATTCACATAAGTACGCTATATGAAAATAGGCTGTATATTTCTTCACGGAACTACATGTTTTTACCTGGGAGGCTTCGAATAGTCTCTTATATCACCAGTGTAACGGACTTCATTTATATCAATTACACCCTCTATAGTTGCATTGATTAATTTAATGTAATTGTTTTCCTTGTAACAGCATAACATAATTGTACTGTCAACCCTACTCGTCCCGCAAGGCGAGAGACGCTCTGCGGAGAGACTTTGCGGACACACTGTATTCCTAACCGATGAGACGTCATCACACCCTGTCAAGCGCTATGACAATAGGAGGAGGGAAACGGCAAATAGAAGATAAAATAGGCAAATGAGACGTCAAAGATTACAATGTGAATGGTTCTTAAAAATACATAATTAACATTAAAATTAAGGGACACTGGGACTGAAATTTTAGTGAAATTTGTGGAAAATGTCGATTTTCGGTTTTTTCCATATTAATACACCCCTATCCCCTGCGGATCATATAGCAGTGTTTTTATCCGAATTCCGCCATTTTTAAAGCCCTGGCGTAGCTTTAAAATGCACGGTGTGTCCTTTAAACGCCCCAGCACAGTAAGTGTCCTGAAGGTTCTGAGTCTTGGTGTTTCTACAATCGAAGTATCGCAGCTGGTAAAACACCACAGAGTCATGACAAAATGGCTGTAGAACTTTATGAACCCTTAGTTGTCAAGATTATGCCTGTTTATCAAAGGCTGGCATCAGATGAGCTACTATTCAGATGCATCCGTGGTGCTACTGAAAATCAGAATGAGTCACTGCGTTCTGTTATCTGGAGGAAGTGACCAAAGGAGATTTTTATTTCACGGAAGATACTTGAAATTGCTGTTAGTAATTCTGTAGCAGAATTAAACATGGGGTGTAGTGCAACAACAGAGTTGAAATCAGGAATAAGACTAACTTCAGTATCTCATGCCACAGCACAAACACTTGAAAGATGTGTCAGTCGCAGGAAGTATGTAAGTCCGCGGTCATAATTGGAGAAGTGAAAGGCATGTCGACGGAAGGTGAAACTGACGGAAATGAAGGAGGAGGCTGCAAAACAGAAGAAGGAGGGTGTCACCTATGCTGTAGGACAATCCTAATGTCATTGGTAAGCTGAAAACTTGTAAATTGTGCATCATTTTAGAAAATTGCTGTTTTCTCTGATTCACTTTTTCAGGCATTCAAAATGTTACTCGCGTCATAAATCTTATGATATTGCTTTCAAAATGGGAATTTATTATCTTCATTGCAATGACTATAAACCTGCGGATCGTTTTTTAGATTGCACTTTTGGTATGGCTGCAAAAAAAAATTCAAACTGGAAAAAATACGATTTTTTTGTAGAAAAAAACTTGGATATGGAAAAAAATTAATTTCTTGGCCCTCATTAATGCAATTCAAAATCGGATCCGTAGGTTTCTTCCAATTGTTATAGTGCAACAGAATATTACCTAAAAGTTACACTATCTTGTTTTTTTTAACGCGGCTGACCTTTATAAAACTTGAATAATTAGCACAATAAATGTACAAAATAATTAATATCTGGAGAACTAATCAACTTACAATGCTCACGTTTCCCACAGTGGTTAATAATATGACTATTCATAACCATATAAAATTTCAAAGCTGTACCTCAGTTTATATAGAATTTGAAAATTTCAGTCCCAGTGTCCCTTAAGTGCGACAGTAGATGACATACAGATGGAAAATGACACAATAATCCTAATGATATGCACTTGACATTAACATATATTAATTGCGAGATAAAAAAAATAGGAAGTAATACAAATTAGCACATTTTAAATCGGCCTTACCATTTCAAAATATGCCAGGACTTTTTGTTTTCTCTATCACTCTTACCTATATCAAGCCAGTGAAAAATGACGTTTTGTCTCGCATCCGGTCTCTTGTTATGATAAAGGAAGTCGAATTGATTTTCCAAGACAAGCTGAGCAGCCTTCTTTCGCATGTTGTTGCAAGAAGTGATATAAAACGGAATGACACTTAAATCTTTCTAAAGTAAACTTAATTCGACAAGAAATAGTCGACTAAAGTATATCCTAACTTAACAAGTTTGTATCATGCACCGCAATATGGCTGGATACTCTTCCCCAACTTTTCGAACAGACTTGGAACTCTTTCGTCTCGTATATGGCTCTCTTGGCGGTACTGGAAGTGTTCCTTCCGCAGCAATACAATTTTTCATGGATTTGAAAGTACTATAGGTACTTTTTTCTTCATCACGAGAACATTCAATTATAGCCTACTGCTTGATAAGGACAAACAGTTATAATTATACCCATACATTAAGAAGGAAGTAGACTATAAGTTATTTACTGAAAGTCTTGTTTTGAGTACTATAGGTACTTTTTTCTTCATCACGAGAACATTCAATTATAGCCTACTGCTTGATAAGGACAAACAGTTATAATTATACCCATACATTAAGAAGGAAGTAGACTATAAGTTATTTACTGAAAGTCTTGTTTTGAGTGAAATCTGAACCATCAACTTATATCTCACCTCCAAATCCTTCACGCATATGTCGGAATTCAAACCCGGATCATGTTGGTTGTCGCATCTGTTGTTTGTGGTGGTGGTAATTCATTTGAGAGGCTTGATACATTTTGATCATCAGCCCCATGTGCTTGGGTGTGTTGAACTTGTATGATAACCTGTGCTTCTGTGATGACTGTATTAGTGCGTTAGCATTATTAAGTTCAGGGTTGGGATAGATGTCCTAGGATTTTAAATAATGACCCACCATTCTTGGCTGTCATCTCCGTCATTCGGGTTGGATATTGTGCTCTGCCAAGATTTTTAATCGTCGTCTGAGGGCTAGATTGGGGTACACTCAGCCTCGTGACGCCGAACTGAGAAGAAGTAGGTTTGAATCTCCATTCAGCTATCATAAAACTTGGTTTCCGTGGTTTCCCACTTCTTCTCCTGGGGGGATTCCGGAATGGTACCTAAATTAAGGCCACGGCCGCCTCCTACTCAATCCCCGCTCCATGTACAATTTATTACAGACAACACAGTAACACAGGTTATCAGATAAATTACGCGCGCGCGCGCGCACACACACACGCACACACACACACACACACCTCAGTAACACCAGTACTCCGGGCTATTTAACCTCGGTGTCGCAAGGCCCTTTCATCGATCAACAACTACTTTAAATAAGGTACTATCCCGACATTTTCTGGAGGGAGTGTTGTATACCCGGGGAAGACCCACTATTGAGATAGGCGCTGTCAGTTTTGGAATTCAAACTTCCGACCTCCGGACTTGCTGTAGTTGTCCGTCGCGGTCGTGGTAAGCGATGTAACGCAGCAGAGCCCTACAATAAGTGGTGGAGAAGGTGGATTGTTGTTGTCGGTAATAGGAATAGCCCTTTGAAACTTCAAACAATGTTGTCCCAACATTCTGTCATGGAACAGGGCTTCAGATACGAAGGTAAACCATATGGCAGCATCTTCATAAAATAACACGATTTATGAGCAGGAAATTAGAACCATTCGCGTTAATTTTAGCCTTTTCCTTTGGGATAATTTAAGCGGCAATGAAGCTAATTCATGTCAGTTTATAGACCTCCGGAAGTTGTGACTGCGTGGCGTTTGATGTTCCTCAAACTGAAGTGACAGGAGAGCGACAATAAATTTGTGTTAGAGTATACGTATGTCTGCAAGATAACGTATATTTTGGTCACAAGTTAAGTGGTTTCCTGTGCTTAACCCAGAAACGCGCGGTGTTTCTTATACAGACATATAACCCGAGGTATTAGTTATTTTACCGAGTATCCTACTATGAAGTAATTCAAAAAATCCGTGTGTTCTATCATCATCATCATCATAGACGTGATGATGATGATGATGATGATGACGTTCCCGAAGTGTTGTGACGATGTTATGTTGAATTGACACTCTGCGTACCAAGCCAAACTATGTAGCCTACAAAAATGAATGAATGAATGAATGAATCAATGAATGAATGAATGAATGAATAAATAAATCAATTTTACGTAACTATTTACAATTTAGATAACAATATTTCACACTGCTTAATCAATACATTTTGGCATTTAGCTACGAATATAAATATGTAAATTATGTTCGGAACACATCATTTCAAAATTTTCTTATAAAGCAGAATTCTTCAATTCTGTTTTTAACACAAAATACAATAAATAGCAAATAATATAATACATAAAATAGGAATGGCATGCATAACTTCACATGGAAAGATGTTCGGATTACACGAACTCAAATAAATTCGCACTTACCGGAATCATAAAAATGCACTAAAAATTCTATCCCATTATTAGTATTGATGATAACTATTACATGTATTTTTTCAGGAGTCTTTATTTACTTATTAAGTTATAATATATATTGTGTCCCCGCTCAGGCATTGGGCAAAGTCGTGTTCACCGACTGGTAACTCACTCGGTAGAGCGATTGGTTTTAGAGCGCAGCGCCCCGTGAATTCCTGCGTTAGAAGTATGCATCATATGTTAACCATGAGATAAATAGTATATTTTTCCCTCAAAAGTGTAACCATTTTGACCTGTTGGTTTTAGATTACATCAACAATTCCTGTATTCACAGTGAATTCTCTTTCGTCATAGAGCAAATGCTCTTCAAAGAGACAGACCAAAAGGTCCTGAAGTCACTAAATATAGTTCACAGTTGAGTGAATTCCTCATGCTCTCTGTGATTCATGCCTGCTCCAGCTATTTGTCTGGTTGGGCGGAGAGGGTATGAAGAACCGCTGGCTCAGTGCCTAATCCTCATTCAGGGAACTGGTTCCATCGGAAGATCAATGCATAGAGATCATATGTCTCAGAGATGGTATATTGGCTTTCACGACCAGTGAATTGAAACTCAGCATTTTTTCTAGGTTTGTGCCGTGTCTTGTGTGTGGTTTCGCCTAGGACACCAAGCTGGCTCATCAGCGGGCTCTTGGTATCCCCACCCAGTCCCCCACTGGAGTAGCGAACTGCGCGCTACCTCCTTTTTTATGAAGCGCACCTGCGCCACCTTATTGCGAGAACCAGAATCTCAAGCAGTCATAACCTCCCTGAAGGCTTCCAAAAATATGGTATACTGGCGACTTCGGTCTGTGTCTGGCCTGCTTCCAGGCGGCCGAGTATTCTACCCTGCAAAACGGGGTCTAAATAGCGACGTTGTGTCATTATGTTGTCACGTTCACCACGAGGATTCACTCCGCTCTCGATAACAGAGCAAATACGACTGAGGGAATATGGGGCGCAGGCACTGGCTGTGTTTACCTTGCGGTTACGGCGCTAGTCAAAGCAGGGAAGACTCCTTTCCTATACAGAGCGAACTCGTAAGGTTGTCAGGTACATATGTCGTGCGATTTGCGGTCTATTTCTTGTTGCCCTGCTTATTCGTAACTTGTGCTTAACTTTTGGACACTAGTGTACATACTACATTTATACTTTGTACCCCGCCCAGTCATTGGGCAAATTTGTATTGACCGACTGAAGAGTTACAAATGACAATATTGATTATTGTTCGAAATTTAATGCTTCTCTCGTGTCTTACAGTGGTGTTACAAGTAGTATGTGTAGCTTATATCTTCAGGTTATCCTAGCAATTACCTAGAATACCGACCACTGTAGATACGGCGGCTTCGGTGGCGTAGATGGTAGCATGCTGAACTGCTGTGCCCAAGATAGCGGGTTCAAACCCGGCCGAAGTAGTCGGATTTTTTAAGAGCGTTAAAAATCCTTCAGTATGCCTTCCTTCGGAGGGAAAGTAAAGCCGGCGGTCCCATGACATAGATTTATGGCATGTAAAAGATCCTTGCACAGACTAAACTTGTGTGAAGCTAAATTTTTGGCTTAGATTTCATCGGAACGCTCTATCAAAGTTCCAACGTTCACCACTAGGTATCATTGATATCTGATAGCAAAAGTTGGAACTACTTGAAATTGGACGGAACTTGTAGCTCACTCTAAGGGTGTCCGTTGGAAACAGTTACAGACTCTGGCGAGCCGAACATGTCCTCGGACACTCCCGGCACTAAAAGCCATACGATAAATAAATACTGTAGCTACGCGTGAAAAAATGAAATGGCTTTGCCTCAGGTTGATGTATCGAATCCTGGCGCAGTCAGTTGACATTTAACGGTGCTTAAATGGGAGAGGGCCGTGTCAATAGAATAACTGGCACATTAAAGATCCCCTCGGGGATAATAGCAGGTACTCTGGCCTCTCTAAGATACGCAATATTTAAAAGGTTTCTTAGAAAACATTGCATGTGTATTTTAAGGTGCAAGGGCATGAGGCCAGGTAGCTTCGGTCTCGGTAGATTAGTTGGCTCGAAACTCATCGTCAGCCTTCTTTGAAACACCTTCCCGTGGTTTCCCAGTTTCATCTTCCGGCGATGTCCATTTCCTTCCCACCCGTATCCCAATTTCACTTGTCTTCATTTATTTCACATCTCATTAATACATCTCATGAGGTTGGCGCCTGAAATTACATCCAGCCGTAAAAAAGACCCTACACATTTCATCCTCCACCTCGTGGAAACAAGTAGGCCTATCTAGTATCCAATTCTCCGTTCCAAAATTATTGCTAGAATGAAATTATTTTAATTAAACACACTGTTCCTCTCGCTACAATGGCGCAGGTTTCCAGAAAAATGTTTCACACCACAAATAATGGTTGATCATGATGATGATAATTGCTGTTTTAAGGTATCGGCCCCTAATGGTTTGGGTGATAGTGAAAATGAAAGATGATCAAATGAAACCTAAAACTATAATTAACTGGCTTG
This sequence comes from Meconema thalassinum, assembly GCA_946902985.2. Lineage (NCBI taxonomy): Eukaryota > Metazoa > Arthropoda > Insecta > Orthoptera > Tettigoniidae > Meconema > Meconema thalassinum. The sequence goes on from OX336391.1 coordinate 486,239,880, forward strand.
TTCCTCAGTTTAGGGGCTGCGACAACGCGGTCATGTAGCCCCGTGTACTTTGGGTGTGTGTAGAATCTGATAACCGGTGTTAATTAATTGTGATGACTGTATTAGTGTGTGTAACTGTTTTCAATTTAAGTAAGGACTGCAGACATTTTAATTTCTTCAAGTAGTTCCTACTTTTGCCGCCAAACACCACCGTCAGCGACTACTAGTTCAGAACCTGGTTACCAGACGCCCCTGCAGTCGGCTCCCGGCGACCAACGTCGGAACCTAAGAGCGTTTGTCAAATGTTTAACCTAACCTAATTTAGCTTCACACAGGTGTAATTAGTGAAAGGTTCTTTAACATGCCATAAATCTATGACATGGGACCGCCGGCATTACTTCCCCTCCGAAGGAAGGCATACTGAGGGATTTTAACGCTCTTAAAAAATCCGACGACTTTGGCCGGGTTTGAACCCGCGATCTTGGGCATAGAAGCTCAGCATGCTACCAACTACGCCACCGAAGCCGCCCTAAAACTAACTACTGACTTACAAACTAGATGAGGTAATGGGAAACTAAAAGGAGAATGTACGCAAAAACAGGAGGAAAGGAAATGCCCTCAACCCTTGACGAATGAGAATTGAGGGACTTGGAAGGAAGGTGAGTCAAGAAAGGCAGAGAGGATATGGAAAGAGGAGAGGGTTCGCCCCAAAGGCAATGGAAAAAGAGGGGGGTGGGGGAAACTTGACCCAGCTCTGGAATCCCTCCGGGTCACCAGCCGGGAGCCCTTGAGTGTGTAACACTTTCCAGGGTTCACCAGAAGTGATTGGGCTACACACACCCAGCCTCCGTTAGGGCCTTCAGCAGAAGGCAGTATATATCAGGAAAAGAAGAACAAGAGGTCTAACCCTTTGAAGAATGGAGGAGCAGGAAATTAGAGAGACGGTAACCTTATACAAATAATGGGGATGATTGACTCTTATAATTGTAGACCTTCAAAAAACAACTGCTACTTCTGACCGTCACAATGGCTCACTAGACTTCCGTCTTCACTTGTCTAACTTGTTACAATGACTGTTGTAATGTACGAGTAATAACACTCCTTGAGGTGCCAAGAGCGTTTATTTGAATCTAACGGTCATTATCGATTTATCACCACTTTTTGCAGCTCCATTGCAGGAAGCCCCTTCTCTTTAATGCATGTTGTTACATGGGAAGTGATCATACTGCATATTGATTCGATACACGACTCTTGCACAGCCACATGGTCATTAACCTGAAATCACATGATTAGCATGTGCTAATGAGGTACAATATTTTATCGGTTGTGTAATTATACAGATATTCCACGTTTAAATTTTCCACCAAGGATTTAATTAGCAAGGGGAATGGGAGAGGAACGAAACCCCTCAATTTCCGAAAATGAAGGGGAGACTTTGTTAACTCCGCTCTACGGCAGTTTTTCACAGTTCTTGAAATCCTGTATATTTTCTCTGCAGAGATTCCCCAGTTCATCTCTCCAGTTTTGTTGAATCAACTTATGTATTTATTTATTTATTTATCGTATGGATTTTAGTGCCGGGAGTGTCCGAGGACATGTTCGGCTCGCCTGAGTCTGTAGCTGCTTCCAGCGGACACCCTTAGGGTGAGCTACAAGTTCCGTTCAATTTCTAGTGGTGAACGCTGGAACTTTGATAGAGCGTTCCGACGAAATCCAACCTATCAATTTAACTTCACACATGTTTTGTCTGTGGAAGGATATTTTACATGCCTACATGTCTATGACATGGGACCACCGGCTTTACTTCCCCTCCGAAGGAAGGCATACTGAAGGATTTTAACGCTCTTAAAAGATCCGACGACTTCGGCCGGGTTTGAACCTGCTATCTTGGGAACAGCGGTTGAGCATGCAACCAACTACGCCACCGAAGCCGCTGTTGAGTCAACTAAATTCTCTTTACAGTGAATTTCAAAACGACAAATGCTACCACATAAATTATTAAATTAAACCCATTCACATTAACCCTAAGAATTTTAGCCCACCTCAAAAGTATTTTGCTACCAGCATAGCTGCCATTTCGTAATCGCAATTATGTTTGGGAATACGATTGCTTCCTACAAGCGCTGTTGCCTTATGAAAATCTGAAGGAATCTGAATTTCTATTACAGCCGTTTGTTGTGATGCTTGGAAGTATTGAGTTCGCAGTTCTAGTATAGGATCAATATATTTTGACATATTATCGCTACCCTGTTATTCACATGTTTCAGTGTTATTTTGCAATTTGCTTGTTATTGCTTCGTGTAAGGGCTAGGGACTTCTTAATCTACATTGTGTCTGGTGTGATTAAGGAGTTTGATGACCTGTGCCATTGTTGTGACTAAAAATATGTGTAACTGTAGATTTTAAGGTACGGTATAGATTTAAGGTGTGTTACACTGGACAATAAATAACGTATCATTCCGACATTTTCATGAAATGAGTGTGGCGGATACACTCACTAACACTACTGTAGGATATTTTGAAATTAAAAGCACGTACGCATGTTCGGAGATCCGAGGTTTGAATTCTGACGCTGGATTTCTCCACACTTCCTCCAGACGAATATTGGTGTAATACTTTATTTCAAGTCCCTCGATACCTACCCCTTTCCTAACCCTGTAAGTAAAATCACACACACTACTACTGTCATTGGCCTGTTTGCCATCTCTTGATGAATACAGTACATTTGCATTTGTCAGTTGGCACAGGCTAGAGTAAAAGGTGGCTTTTCACCGATGTCTCAGTCTCACTCATGGCTGTGATTATATGGAAGCTACTGAGGTATGGGTGGTGCTTAGTAATGACATTCGGGGCACAGTCAGTGCCTGTAGATGTTGTGAAAGGTTCTACTCATAGGGTTAGGACTACTGTTCTGACTCAGTGAGGAAAGCAATGGCAAACTACCTCGCTCCTCTTCTTGCCTAGAACGCCTCAATATAGCGCTGCGTTGGGTTTTTGTGGGTATCGACTCACATAACGTAACGGCGGTGCTATTTGAGGATCCAACCAGCCTTCGGGCTGACTACCTAACAGACAGACTACTGTCATCACTGAAACACAGGTTATCAGACAGTCACACTCACACAAGTACACGGGTGCTGATGTCCAAGAAATCTCAAGTCCCTAAAACGAACTAAGTACAAAAACAACTAAAACACTTGACTGTTCAATGCAACTTGGAAATGTGATGGCAGTTGGGATTCGAACCCGAATCTTCTGCCGCCTGTGTAGGTGCTATTAAACATACATTACACCACTGTGGATACACCTCGACATGTTTTCGATTCTTGAGTATAGAGGAACTCATAAAGTGACATCTGGAATGGCGAAAAGAACTCGGATCTTCCAGAGGAAATCCCGACCACGGTCATAGTTTCACGTCTTACCCAATAAGTTATCCTACTCCTCCAAGCGGGGTTTTTCTTTAATACCATTTCTGTATTTCAATGAGAAGTTACGTTTTCTTACCTTCACTGATATTCTGTATGAATTGAAGAGAAACTGAAGCACTTATGATTATGCCACGCAGGTAATCATGTCTGTGTGTTTTAAACATGTTGTGGCATGTTGCAAGGTAAATTCTTCTTCTCAGATGTTCAGTACGACCAAGGGCCACGCAAGCACGTAGAATTCTGACCCTTGAACTTCCTCTGTTGTCGTGTGTGATATCCTCTTAACCTCTACATTGTATTCCATTTCTCGTGTTGCCGTCTTATCTTAGTAACTAATTGTCTACAACACACAAGACATTGGTAAACTGTTGCTCTCTAATGCATTTTGCATGCTGCTTTCTTCTGATGTAACATTACGCCAAATTCACAAATCTCGAGTATCATATACCCATTACCTAAAATCACCCGTTCCGCTTAATCAAAAATGGGCCCAATTTTTATGATACTTTTATTATTCTGAAAAATATAATAAGCTTATTATTTGATAATATTTTGTCTCTTTGAGTGTCCGTATGTCTGTTCATGTCTATGTTGTCATTCCGAAGTGCTTAAAGCGAATTAACTAAAACTTAAAACTCAGCAAATCTTCCAGTTTTTGCCGTATCTTTTGCGGGGTTTCACCTAGGTCCACCAAGTCAGGATCTTCAGCAGACTCTTAGGTACAGTGCCCGGACCACCACAGATAAGAGTATTGGCGCTCTAATACTAGTCAAAAGTCACAATCGCCAAGTTAATTTAAAATCCTTTCAAACGTATAAACTTTCAAGGTCGATAAACGGTACGTCTATCGGCAGCCAAATCCTTCCCCTCCGCGTACGCCTCTTCTTGCACAGTGAGTCGGAACCCAGACATAATTGGAAACACATGTAGCTCTCTTGTTCGTGCACTCTCGTCTGCAAATTTTGTTTCTCTTGCTATTGTGGTTCAGTTTAGATACAGATCATCTATTGAATAATATTAAAGTGGAAGGTGTGTAGGCCTACGTCATCTTGCAAGATAATATTATTGCTATAGTGTTTAAATTGTACGTTTCTAGGCAGTATGTATATGGGTATCAACGTTACATGTAAGTATAAGATGCCAATAGAATGCAAACACAATTGCCATTGAAAACAAATGTTTTTAAATATCCGTATTGATGTTAGAATTAAACGTTTAAAATTATACGCCAAATCAATACATAAACAACTATATATTTTATATATTTGGACATGTTTCGACCTTCAATGAGGTCATCTTCTGATTAAACAGAAAGTCAATTAAGAATTGAAAACTAAAATAGCCTATATGACTTAAAACTAAATTAGAAATGAACAGATAGGAAAATAATACATGTCAGAAAAAAATATATAAATAAACGAAACATAATTAGCCAGCATATGAAACTGACATGTATTATTTTCCTATCTGTTAGGTTAATTCATGTCATCGTAATACTGGCTGGCACCTATTCAAAATTGTTAATAAACTCCGCATTGAAGAGGATTCAACTTATTTAATCAAGTGCCGAATTGAATTACGTTATTGATTTTAGAACTTGATTTTTCTAAATTATTTCGTTTGTATGTTTTGATAAAACATTTTAAAGCTTAATATTTTTACACTCACCGTTAATTAGTTCTTATTTTCTAACTACTTTTTCTAAAATTATTGTAAAAAGACCAATCTTATATTTATTTAATTAATACTGCATTTGTAAGGATATCCATTTTATTACTATATTTTATTTATTACAGTTATTATCATTAATTTTTAATTTCTAATTTAGTTTTAAGTCATACATGCTATTTTAGTTTTCAGTTCTTAATTGACTTTCTGTTTTAGTTGAAGATGACCTCATTGAAGGTCGAAACATGTCCATATATATAAAATATATAGCCTAGTTGTTTATGTATTGATTTGGCGTATAATTTTAAACGTTTAATTAAGATGTCAATTTTTTAATTTACATGTTGGGTTTTGTCAAGCTATATTTCCTTTACAGACATGAAATTTAGACTAATGGCAATTGTTTGACACAATAACATTGTCCGCCTTCATCCGCCATTTTGGTTTTTATTCACTCAAACTTAAATGTTAAATTGGTTAAACTATTGCAACAAAGCAATATTTCGTATATCTCGTAGATTCTTTGTCCCAAGCACACCGTCTTTACCTCTAGATGAAAATGATAGCGGACTTCAAGTGAGATACAGTCCTATCCCGGCATTTGCCTCGAACAACTGGAAAAGACTTGAGGGAATGTCAAACTCAGAATTGACACCTTGTCAGTGTCAAGACATGAACCTCAGATCTCCAAATGCCAGCAACCCAGTTTAGTCGTTGAGATTCTCTTGGACTACTCGGTGGCGATAATCAATCTTACTGGTCTATCCCCAAGACTACTCAGTTACCAAACCTCCTCGTGGTGTAGCGACTAGTATTCTTGGCTGCCGCGCCGGAGGTCCGAGTTCGATTCCCTGCTCTCACATGAAATGTAATAATGGTTTGAGAGCTGTAACGTGGTACACTCAGCCTCACGAGGCAAACCTGAAAAGAGGGTGGGTCGATTCCCAACGCAATCATCCGGGAAGTGGTTTTCTGTAGTTTCCCACTTCTACTCCAGGCACGGTGGGTGAGTGGTTATCGTGTCGGATTACTAACCCCAAGTTTGCAGGTTCACTCCTGGCAAAGTGATTTTTGAACGGCGGCAAAAATCACGACATGTATGTCATACGATTTTGGCATGTTAAAGAACCCATTTGAATTCAGTAAGCCGTGTTCATAATGACAAACAAAAGTTTGGTGCTTTTCAGTCGGTCAACCCGAATGTACCCAAAAGAGTTGGTTTATACCCTATTTCTAAAAAAAAAAGTGTTGTCAAGATAATTACATCGGACAGAGTGGCAGACAAGTAGATACACGTTACAATGAATATAGGAATGCGATAAAATACGGAACACATTCAGCCGTATGCGAACACATGTGTGACGCGGGACAGAGTTTCACTAACATTGAAACGGACCTAAAAATAATTCGTCACAAATCGAAAGGCAGAGAGAGCTCTTGACATAAAGGAAGCAATCGAGATACTCCTAGCCAAAAGAAACAACCCAAACAATCTATAAGTTGCATTCAAAAAGGAACGAGCTGGAGGCTGGAATGCGCAAACCAGTGACTACATCGGCTAATCGTGACGTGTGTAACGAGGTGTGGTTCCGACCAGAGCGTGGAAGGTCACAGCCCGTCGCTAGAGGGCACGCGTGCACGTCACGTGACGATACAAAGCGAGCAGCAGCATGCCTCCATCGTCCAACGCTGCCAGTCGCATTGCAAACAGTGACATGGAGGCGTCAACCGAAGAGCAAAGAGGTGTTGTTCGGTTTCTGACAGAAGAAGGGGTAGGGGGAACGGACATTCATGTCACAAGTGCACGGCGAACACTGCATATCCCTTGCAAAGGTCAAGGCGTGGCACAAGCGCTTCAGCGCCGATGATGCCTGGTCTGGGGCACCCCCCTGCATTACCGATGATAACGTCCAGCTGGTTGATGCACTCATTACACAGGACCGCCGAGTGACAGTGAACGCCATAGCCGCCGTGGTCGCTCCACGACAATGCACCATTCATACGGCCAACGCAGTTGCGGAACTCCCGCAGAAATTCAAATGGGAGGTTCTTGGCCAGCCTCCATACAGTCCAGACCTCTCTACCTGTGATTACGCCATGTTTGGTCCCCTGAAAAGGGCTCTGCAGGGCCAACGATTTACCTCGGACGCCGACGTCCAGCCGTACGTGCGGAACTGGTTCACATCGCATCCCAGGGAATTTTATGAGACAGTCATTCACCGTCTCGTGTCTCAGTGGGACAAGTGCCTCAACAGCCAGGGCCAATACTTCTAACATACAGGTACCAGTACTGGTTTCTGTAATTATGCCTCCGGCTCGTTACTTTTTGAACGCACCTTATAACTGAACACACTTTCAAGGAGAGCTCACCCCTCTTCACTCTACTAAAAACACACCCTGTCGGAAACAAGACACAACTTAGCGATACAGCCAAGCCAGGTAAAAAGGGGAGGAAATAGGGGGATTTTAATAGGTAAATGTTATGTGGATCAGGTGTACGATGTACTTTTTTCTTCAATAAACCTAGGCCGGCATTCGTGGCTGTATTAAAGGTGCCGGGACGTCCTCAAAGACCGGCAGCGCTTGTATAGGGCTTCTAGCTTAGGCGTGGCGAGGACTGATCCACGGTCTTTAATAGTTGAAGACTTTCCTGAATTCAATAATATATATCTTATCTAGACTTGGCAACACGCCACAAGTACACATGCACTGACTACAGACAGCACATAGGAATACGGGGTGGGGGTGGAAAAAGCAGTTCAGTGAGATAACATTCCAATTCAGTCGACAGTCACTGATGCAAGAGTGAAGTTGACACTGCTCGCAGCTACAGCGTGGAAGACACCCAACCAGATAAGTAGAGACCTGTACTATACAGTTCAACTATAGTTGAATTTTTACAACCATATAGTCACTCCAAACATACAAATTCCGGTTTTCGATCAACATTTTAGCATTTCACCTAACATCATATATACTACAACTAGCATACACCGACAAGTTGCATTATCAATACTGCAACTAAATAATTGTACATATTGTAAATATTTTCTCCTGTATTTTCAAACATAGATTATATAGCCGAAGTGGAATGGATCTGATGATGATCGCTTGACGATCGAAACTGGTCATCCTATTGTATTTATTAATCTCATGTAATTGTTTTCAGGATTAGGGTATAACCCAACTCTTTTGGTTACATTCGTGTTGACCGACTGAAAAGCACCAAACTTTTGTTTACTAAGGCAACACTGAAAAATGGCTTCAAACCCCATAATGCATAATGGCAAAATTAATCTAAGGATTTTCCACCAACACAAAAGTTCCTCATTTCTCTACTAGAAAGCGCTATAGTGTCTAGGAGATTAGATATATAAGCCTCCTTGACTTACATAGCGCGTCTAGGAACAGCAAAATTCGACATGCAAGCTGCACTCTGGGTGTCAACTAACAAAGCTTGCACCCGGCAACCGAGGCCATACGATATTAGTAATATTATACTCCAGGCAAATGCCGGGATGGTTCCTAACTTGAGGCGTCGGCCACTTCCTTCCCAATCCTCACCTGAATTACAAATACACACACCACTACAGACACCACAATAACACATATCGGAAAGATTCTACAAGCACACAAGTGCAGGGGGCTAAATAATCACGATGTCTAAGCCCTCAAATGATACTACTACTCGGTTACGGTTGTGGCCGATCAAGGAATTGCACATGGAAAAGCCCAAGTGATAAATAATCCACTGAAATCACCAGCTTAACAAAAATATTTTGAAAACTCGACTAAATGAACTAAATAAGCAGCAAGCACTGCTTTTGACCCTGCCGGTTTAATAGGCAATTTTGATGGTAATTGTGTTGGGCTGCATGTCTGATGAAAGTCGTAATTGCCTCGTCTAGTTCCAACTCGCTGCACGAGAGTGTGGGTATGTTCCTAGACACTTCTCATTACCGCCACCAGACAGGTCTGACTTCACATCAACCTACATGAAACACAAGTATGGGGGCAGAATGTTAAAACCATTCGATTCTCTAAATAAAAATATGGGCTAAGTTTAAGAATCGAAGGTTCGAATACCGGTGCTGTCAGTGACCATCCTGACTGGTTTATCCACATGGCGTTTTGTACATGCCTTCCGGCTAAATTTCGAGATAGTACGTTATTTCAATCTTTACATTGAACAAGCAATGAAGGAAATTGTAGAAAAATTTAAAGATGGAGTGAAGGTTCAAGGAGAAATAATTTCAACTCTGAGATTTTTCTGATGACATCGTCATCTTGGCCGACACGCCTGAGGATTTGAATGAGTTTTTGAATGGTATGGACTCCGTCTTACGGAAAGAATACATGATGAAAATTAATAAATGTAAAACAAAAATACTGGAATGCAGCCGAAATAAATCAGAAACCTCTATGGACATCAAATTGGCAGGTGAAAAGCTGAAGGAAGTAGAAGACATCTGTTATTTAGGAAGCAAAATATCCAGTGATGGAAGAAGCAAAGAGGATATAAAAAGTAGGTTGGCTCAGGCAAGGAAAGCATTTCTACAAAAAAGGAATCTGTTGACATCGAATATAGATTTAGGTATTAGGAAGTCATTTTTGAAAGCCTTTGTCTGGAGCGTGGAAGTGAAACTTGGACTATTGGTGCAGCAGAAAAGAGGAGAATTGAGGCATTTGAAATGTGATGTTGTAGGAGAATGATGAAGATCAGATGGGTAGATAGGGTTACAAACGAAGAGGTGTTAAGACGAGTGGGAGAGGAGAGATGTTTCTGGCGACTGCTAATGAAGAGAAGATTTAGGTTGGTAGGACACATACTAAGACACCCAGGAATAGCAAGCTTAGTGATGGAAGGAAGGGTTGAGGACAAGAACTGTAGGGGTAGACCAAGGTTAGAATATGTTAAACAGATTGCCTCGGATGTAGGGTGTGGTAGCTATGTAGAGATAAAACGATTAGCACAGGACAGTGAGGCATGGAGAGCTGCATCAAACCAGTCAAAAGACTGAAGACTCAAACAACAACGTTATTTCGAATTCCAGTCGAATTCCAGGACACCTACCCCAAACGTATTTTTTTGTCCCACATATGTGTGATATTTTAATTTTAAACATTTAATGCGTCACCTCCGTAGCGTAGCGGTCAGCATGGTTGAATGCCGCCCCGGAGGTCCTGGGTTCGATTCCCGGCTCTGCCACGAAATTTGAAAAGTGGTATGAGGACTGGAGCGGGGTCTACTCAGCCACGGGTGGCCCAACTGAGTAGAGGGGTTTCAATTCCCTCCTCAGCCATCCTCGAAGTGGTTTTCCATGGTTTCCCACTTCGTCTTCGGGCAAATGCCGGGATGGTTGCTACTGTAAGGCCACGGCTGCCTCCTTCCCGCTTCCTTGTCTAACCGTCCCACTCTTCCCATTCCTTCATCAGGCCCCATGTTCGCTTTGCAAGTGAGGTCTCCTGGGCGTAGTGCTGGTCACACACCCCAGTTGTATCCCTGACTCAGAGTCTCAAGCTCCAGGACACTGCCGTCAGTGGCGGTAGAGGTGGGATCCCTCGCTTTGTCCGTGGGAAAAGCCAACCCTGGAGGGTAAAACGATAGCGAAAAATAAAGGCGAACATTTAATGTAGCCAAGTGGCCATAGGTTTACAAAAATACTATTTATATAAATTTAATTTCCATTGATTCGCATAATCACTGGTTGTCCTTGTTCTTTTTGTACAGATTTCCAAGTGGTCATAGTGATCGCATGCATGTCCACACAGTTGTCACTTGCGTGTAATTGAAGGCCCATGATACGTCTTGTTGTGACAAATAATGTGATGGAAACCGTGTACTGCCATTCTTGTACATAGACGTGACGCATTTCAAAATTTTCTTTCGCCCATGATCGATCAATCATTGCGCCAGATGCAAAAAAAAAAAAAAAAAAAAACTCCGGATATACGTCTTCTCGCTTTTGGATGAGTGTTGCCAATAGGTTCTCTGATGTTTTTGTGTCCTAAGATCTTCTATGAGGAAGGATTCTCTTTCCAGGAGAAAAACTAATCTGGATCTTGTTGTCTTTGAAACTCCAATTGCTTTCTTAATATATACTGATCTTACTCTTTCTAATGTGGAGAGGTTTTTCATTGAGAGATACGACCAGATAATTTCTAAGCCATACGTCAATATCGGCAGTATTTTGCTCTAAATAGAGACATTGCTGTCTCTAATCTGAGGGATCTTATATAACTTATTCCATGCATAGCCATTACTGCATGTCTAGCTTTTTCTAATACATGTTTTGTGAAACACTTAGCGTTTGTTTGAAATGTGACTCCTAGATACTTGAAATCTGGAGTGATCTTTAGTTGCTGTCCTTGTATGTAGATTTTTTCTGTTGCAGGAACTTTTCTTCCATTCCGGAATACCATCATTTCTGCACCATTCTTCTACATCACTTATTGTTTATTGTAATATTTTCACGTATTTTGATGCTATTAATTCAATCTAAATAGCGTCTGTACTATTTGTACACTACATAACAAACAAACCCCGTGGCACTACAGCCCATGACGGGCCTAGGCCTACCAAGCGCCCGCTGCCCAGAAATTTGGCTTGCATATTATGGGGTGACGCGTGGGAAGCGCGTAGGGTCCCCTCGGCCGGTAATGTTTGTCTTCATGACCGGGCCACTGCCTCACTCTGACAGCTACTTAATCGTCCTCGCGAGGCTGAGTGCACCCCGTTCTAGCCCTTAGGTCAGTTTCTAAAATCTCTGACGGAGCCGGGAATCGAACCCGAGGCATCTGCTACCTCAACATCTTGCAGAATACATAACCTAATACATTAGAATATAATTCCCTTTGTTTCAATTCGCGGATAGCCAGAGATAGCGGTGAGAGGGAGAGTGTTATGTATTGCAACCATCACCTGATTCATGTAATTTTTAGCCTACTTTCGATTTTTGCAAAAAATGAAAGTAGACTTATGAGATCACTACAGGGCCAAAAATTGTGTGTCTGTCTGTGTGTGTGTGTATGTGTGTGTGTGTCTGTGTGTGTGTGTGTGTGTGTGTGTGTGTGTGAGTGTGTGTACTCTGAATGTCTGTCCCCCACTATCAATTCGAACACGGTGAAACCGAATTGAACGATATTTGGTACAGAGGTAGAACAAGCAAAGGGCACCTCAGTGTCATGTCTTATATCGCCGCCATCTTTACCAAAGCTGAATGGGGGCCACTCAAACGTTCAAAACGTAAAATCAAATAAGGACTAACCAAATTATCCGATCTCTACCAAATTTGGTAATAACATACCTTCATACAGGACGCGTCTTGTGACCAAACTACAAGGTCATCCGCCGTACCATTTCAGGATGGCGGCCGTGCGAATTATGCTTACTTTATAATCCATATCATGGGACCCACCAGTTCCGATTATCGAGCCGAGAATCGATTTAACTGTTCTAAAGGAAGAGGCACGTTCGAAATTAAACGTTTATTTTGTAATACTATAGTGCAAAAGTGATTTTAAAAAGCTGAGCCGTCACGGTAAGAAGACAAGATGGCAGCGGATATCTTTTGCCTGACTTATATTTCACTAATTTGAGTATTGCATGCAATATAGCGTACTGATACAAAATAAATAAACTTTGTATGAAATGCTGTATAAATAAATAATATACTCCACTGATGAAATCGTTTAGTCCAAATCATTATTTGCTAACAAGTTATATGTAAGTCATTTTATATAGAACGATGTTCGTTGGCACGAATGGCTCCGTGGTAAAGCGTTGGCCTATCACTCATATGCCTATGGTTCAAACCCCATCAGAGTTATTTTTTTTTGCTTGAAATTGTATATATTTATTGTTTTGTAATGATTCAGACGTTTTCAAATTAAGCGTTATATTTTGCATATTACGGTGGAAAATATATATTTAATTAAAACATAATTCACCAGCAGATTTGCTCGAGACATCTAGCAGCCAAAAAGGTAACTGCACGCCGGCCTACTTATTAACTTCAAGATTATATTGAAAAGTTTCTTCTTATGGCCACTAGAATGCACTCGCCCTGTTAGGGTTATATTGTTCGATACTTCTCCACTATATGTCACGACTGGTCTACGTGGGATTCCATTGGTTAGTACCGTATACCATTGGCATTCTATGCGCATCGAACTTGAAGAATGGCAAGATGATACTACGATATTTTTATTTTATTTTAAAGGGTTTGTAACAGCCTATTGTGCGTTATTTGAAAATGTTATTTGAAGTAAAGAACAAAACGATTTCACATAGTAACTGAATTCTAGCCGTTGGTGCTAGTTCAGGTTATTAATTAATACTTTTATTTCAGGCAAATAGCAATCGAAAATATCCACATAGTTTGTATACACACGTCTCTGTAGGGTCATGGAAAGATTTGTTAATTCAATTAGGGTTGTGAAAGCCATGCACAACCAGACGTGTCAAGACATGCCTCAACTCAAAGTTGGATGTTGCCCACGGCAGGTCGATTATGTAATAATAACAATAATAATAATAATGTTATTTGTTTTACGTCCCGTTTAACTACTGCTGCTTTTAGATACGCCGGGGTGCCGGAATTTTGGCCCGAAGGGGATCTTTAACGTGCCAGTAAAGCTACTGACACGGCTCCCTCGCATTTGTGCACCCTCAAATGCCAGCTGACTTCGCCAGGATACGAACCTGCAACTTAGGGCCCAGCAAGCGAGAACGTTACCGCTGAGCCACGCAGCCAGTCCGGTCGATTATGTCTCCAGATCCATAACATTCTTAAGATACTTCTTGTCTATCTTTCTTCAATGATGGTAGTAGTTTTTTTCTAGGTTGTGGCGTTTGGTAGAGGTAAATAGTTTCTAAGGTCTTCAACCAAGAAATGATTCTATTATACTCTTTGATAATAACAACGAGTTATAACTATACTCATACATTTAGGAGAAAGTAGGCTATATGTTCTTTACTGAACATATTGTTGGTTACAGTGATTCCCTAACAGTCTAATACAAAAATCCTTCTCAGTAAGATTAATAGTGAGGGTGCAATAGAAAACTAATCATGGCTTAGGGGTACATTTTTGAGACTGATGACCTCATAGTTCCGCCCTTTAAAACCTCAATAACTAACCAACTGACTAACTAACTGGGGGTACAATTTTTAAGAAAGTTTGAGAATCCTTGCGTTAGACCATCAGGCTTAATAAAATAATAAACCCAGGCACTACAGCCCATGAAGAGCCTAGGCCTACCAAGCGACCGCTGCCCAGATATTTGGCCTGCATATATTGTGGTGACATGTGATCAGCGCATAGGGTCCCCTCGGCCGTTAATCATAGTTTTCGTGATCAGGGCGCTGCCTCACTGTCAGACAGCTACTCAATTGTCCTCACGAGGCTGAGTGCACCCCGTTCCAGCCCTCACGTCAGTTTCTAAAATCCCTGACGGAGCCGGGAATCGAACCCGGGGCCTCCGGGTGAGAGGCAGACGCGCTACCCCAACACCACTGGGCCGGCACCATCAGGCTTTAGATTCATCAATTCTCTTATTTGACATGACCTAATAGCTGTAAAACTTCCAGTAATCACAGTTCTTGCCATGTGTGCTTTCTGGCCAACCAATGGAGTATAAGTATCTGGATCACCCTGTTGACGCTAACTTTCTCTCTCTACCAGTCTTCCCTGGTTTATTTTCGAGTTACAAGAGATTCGGATTTAGTTATATAGGAACTTTGGCGGCAAGAATAATCCAATGAAAGGAATAGGAGGTTAGCTTCCGTCATCTAGTAAACTTTCCCAAGTTTCATCAAGAATTCACTAGGTACTTCACTTCCGTAATCTTCTTTCAAAAAGAGTTAAGTAGAAACGCCTCCAAACAATCGATATCTGGCATTCTTGTAGAATCTTCCTCAGTCAGGGAATATCACGGCCGTCGGAAATAAACTAGGTTACAAGTATGATTGAAATTTCATTAAAAGTGATCGGTTTTCATAAAGTGGTAGGACATTAATTGGAATCCACTGTCTCGATTAGATATTGCGACGAGCGTTATGAATGTATATTTCATCTTATTTCACAGGGAAGAGTATAAGAGCTCTTGCGCATGCGCTGAGTGCCAAAGCAGATCGGCGTGCTTGAGTTCATTCGAGTGCAAACCAGTATGGTCAAATGTCGTGTACACTAAACGTGGTCACGAATGGAAGTGAGTGCTGTCGTGCGCTATGAATGGACACGTGGCACCAACGTTCAAGATATTGATCGTTTCCTACAGAGCGTCTATGGATACGACGTCATGCACCATGGATGAGCGCTGGTGCTCCATGTGTAGTAAAGGAAGACACAATAAATGGAAGATAAAAACCTACCTGAGCGCCCTTCTATGTCCACGGCTTGACCAATTGTCGACAGAGTGCAGACATTTTTTAGCCGACAGGTGCATACATTCTATGCCATCGTCCTCAACCGGTGACGTTGAGAGCTCGCGCATTGAAGCAAGTTTAGTAGTGGGAACCGACAGGAGATGCTTAGAGCACGTGCTCCGCTGGTAGTCTGGAGTCCCTCCGGTTGGTTGGAATTTTACCTTCAGTTCAGCATTTCGATAACAAATAAAAATAATAGAAAGTCGCTATACCCAGAAAACGATACGAATGTACAGTAATTCGGTTGACCTGCGTAATAAAACCCTAAAACAAAAACTGTTATTTCACAAGTTAGACCAGACTTAGACAGCCGATGTAATGCTAATAATAATAATAATGTTATTGGTTTTACGTCCCTTTTAACTACTGTGGCTTTTAGAGATGCCGGGGTGCCGGAATTTAGCCCCGAAGGGGATTTTTAATGTGCCAGTAAATCTACTGTCACGATTCCCTCGCATCTGCGCACCCTCAAATGCTAGCTGACTGCGCCAGGATACGAACCTGCAACCTAGGACTCAGCAAGCGAGAACGTTT
Source organism: Meconema thalassinum (assembly GCA_946902985.2). Lineage (NCBI taxonomy): Eukaryota > Metazoa > Arthropoda > Insecta > Orthoptera > Tettigoniidae > Meconema > Meconema thalassinum. Next base: position 486,255,921 of record OX336391.1, read on the forward strand.
TGTGAGCCACGCAGCCAGTCCAATGCGCCGTTGAGATAAGGTATGTCATGCGTCTCATTTAGCTCAGTGCATCACCAAGTGTTTTGTCACAGAATGATGATATTGCAAATGCCGGGATGGTTCCTAATATGGTCACGCTCGCCTCCTTCCAAATCCCCACCTGAATTACGAATAGACACACTAATACAGGCATGTCAATAACACAGGTTATCAGACAAATTCTATACATACATGGGGATAAATGCCCACCATGTCTTAGGCCCTCAAATGGAACAATTACAATATCTAATTACGTGAAGAGTGTACAGTAAAATATCTGTGGCATAGCAAGAAAAAATCGTTTAGTTATAATATTTAAACATCTGGTGGGTTAATCGGAAGTCCTATTAATTCGTGCCTGCAACATGATTTGCAGCATAACAATATAGAGATATAATAATAATCGGGTCCATCCGCAAACGGCAAGTTATCCTCCCAAAAATAAATGATACCGAAATCACTTTGTGGAAGGCCTTTCACCATAACCAGTCTGTCGACAATGTTTCAAGTGCCGCCTGGTTCCACAAGCTAGATGGAATGTCAGTATGAAGAAAAAGGAAGGAAGAGGAAGATAGAGAGAGAGAGAGTGCGTATGTAGGAGGGCACCCTGAACACCAAATGCTACTAATGAAAACGCAGATTAAAAAGATTGAAATATAATCAAATGTTAATTGAATAACGGTTGTTAAAAGAAATATGAATATCGGCCAGAGAAACACAGTAGAAGGGAGCAATACCCTCCACTCAATGGTTAAATATTAAGCTGGAAACAATCCAATTGGTTGGGCAAGACTTGAAAAAGTAGATAATTTTAACTACTCTGTTAGGTTCGACAGTATCCAATGATGGCAATTCACACATGGCGATAGTCCACAGAGTGCAGGTAGGACGGATGAACTGGATAGAAGGATAAACCTGAGGACTAAAGGAATGGTGTGTAAGTCAGTAGTGAGATCTGCAATGATTTATGGAGCAGAGACATGGGCACCAACTAAGACACATTGTAAGGCAATGGATGTGGTTGAAATGAAAATGTTAAGAAGAATGTGTGTAGATACCAGAACCGATAGGATTAGAAATGAGAGAGGCAGTGTTAAAGTGACGGAGATATCAAAGAAGGTTCAAGAGAGAAGGCTACAGTGGTATGGACATGTCATGAGGAGGGACGCCACTTACGTTGGCAAGAGAATGACAGTAATGGTAGTGAAAGGTGATAGAGGAAGGGGAAGATGGAGGGCCTGCATACGAGATGACTTGAGGGAGAAACATCTAAGGGAAGAGAAGGGAAATGGAGAAGACTTGCAAGGAACGTCGACCCCACCAGAGTGGGAAAAACGAAGGAAAAGAAGAAGAAGTAGAAGATGATGATGATGATGATGATGATGATGATGATGATGCTGCTGCTGCTGCTGCTGATGATGATGATGATGATGATGATGATGATGATGATGATGATGATGATGATGATGATGATGATGATGATCAAGAAGAAGAAGAAGAGGAAGAAGAAGAAGAAGAAGAAGAAGAAGAAGAAGAAGAAGAAGAAGAAGTCACTCGGGGGTGATCATCAATAATGTACATAGCAAGGTCACCACCGAACAAATCAAAAAGGAACATTAACTTCCTCAATCACTGGTTGGACAGGTTCCCTTCCTCCCCTTGAGACCGTGTCACCTTTATCTGGTAGCAAGCTGGCTACACGTAGCCTATATTACACGTTACCTTGTTTATGTTTCTCAAATTTGTTGACACAAAACCAGTTTGTCACGTTTCATCGTCTGGTTCTCGAGTTTACAAGCAGGTGTAGTCTTACGAGCGGTATTACCGAATGCGCTGCACTTATCCTCGTGTTTGCTCCGAAACACGCTTCTTTTATTATACGTTTTTCACATCTTTTGACGCTTCCTGACCTGGGTGATCATTGTGTTCCCGGTTGTCTAGTAATACATAACCCACTCCGTATTTACTCTGGACTCTGGATTTGTGGAACTTCTCTACATTTACCATCTCTCCGTACCAAATCTAATCACGTGGTGCAGTGATAGAGAAACGTATTTCTTTCTGGATCACCAACGTCTTTGGAAGTGCGCTCATGTTTGTTCTCTGGGATAAAATTGAGAGCTAGATGACAGGATCTCATCTCATTTTCCATCCTAGCTCTAATGAGATTACCGTCTTCATCGTAAACTAGGCTATGAACGGAAATAATTGTACATAATAGTAATCTAGTCTATGGTGGCTTATTTAAATGTGCTTGGGAGTTTTACTCCTATATGCTATAATGAGTTTCTTTGAAGTCAAATTTATAGAAGCTGAGTCTTCGTATTGCCATGGTCTGATAATTTAATAATAATACTAATAATGTTATTGGTTTTACGTTCCTTTTAACTACTGTGGCTTTTAGAGACGCCGGGGTGCCAGAATTTGGCCCTGAGGGGGATCTTTAACGTGCCAATAAATCAACTGACATGGATCCCTCGCATTTGCGCACCCTCAAATGTCAGCTGTCTGCTCCAGGATACGAACCTGCAACTTTGGGCCCAGCAAGCGAGAACTTTACTGTTTAGTCATGCAGCCAGCCTGATATTTTAAGACCAGTAAGCATATAGCCAACATAGGACGTGTTATTCGACTAAACCATTATAAAATTTTAAGAAATAGTAATCAATGATATGCATGCCACACACAAGGTTGCACCTTTTAGTGGCTTATGTGATTGCTCTTCCTGCTCTGTATGAATTTGATATCCTATTTTGACCTGTCTTTATCATATTGTAATATTATAATTTAATAATTGTAAATTTACGGCTTAAACCAATGAGTAGGAATTTTAAGGGAATTCATAATATGTGTACAGTCTTTCTGAATTTTGTAAACTGTGTATGTTTTTAACGATTTAATTAATAGTAATAATAATAATAATAATAATAATAATAATAATGTTTTTTTTTTCAGAGAAATAACACTTTAAACAACTGTATAAAGGAACTTCCAGCCCCGTTTGGAAGACACATCACTGAATCTACCCTTATCATGCATTGTTGACTCATTTATCGGCTTAGCAACATTGTTGTTATATAGCCTCTTGTGTGGGGTATCTGTCTGATAACCTGTGACATTGTGATGGCTGTACTAGTGTGTTGAACTACTATTCTGGCATTCGCCCGCCCAAGGACCGTTTTTACACCCGGAGAGGCCACTAATCACCACCAATCACCACTCGGCCATGGCGAGCGAGCCAAGTGGGTGACTGAAGTCAGTCTAAGCGCTTTGAGAAGTCTCATAATAAGTCAAATTAATTCAAAATAAGCCAACTCACTAAATAACTCATTTCAAAACTAGGTCAATTCTTAAATAATAAAACAATGTCACTATGAAGTCATTAATCGAATAAATCAAACCCACCACGACGCCACTAATATTCATAGTAAATCAAACTTAGCAGTCAAACCTAAAATATGCCATTCCCACACTTAAACATAAACACCAGGCAGAGTAGCACACTAGCGCAACGGTACCTGGACCAATCCAGACGCTGGCGCGCTCGCTCCGTTCGCGCGACCAGCGTCGAGTCAAAACAGAGATTTCGCATGGAGTATAAGAGGGAAAACTCGAAAAACTACTTCAAGAAAGACTGAGGTAGGAATGGAACCCACCTACTCTCAGTTATGACTCACAAGGCTGAGTGAATAATACCTTTCCATCCCTCAGACTAGAATTACAATTCTTGTAGAGTCGGGAGTTGAACGCGGACTTCCGCGGTGGCGGCCAAGAATGCTACAGTTGTCTTCCTCACACCAAGCGTGAATCAAAGTACCACCACGAATGTGATGTACAACAAAACCACGTGACTCTTTGAGCATGTATTTTCTTGTACTAAAATTAACATGCAGGTGCACTTAAGAAGAGTTGTAACAACTCGACTGATCATTGCATTGTGACTACCGACATGACTCAGCAATATTTAATTCTGCGAGGTCGTTTCAATACAAATGCTACCTTGTTCAAGAATGGAAAACAATCCTTGTAATTACCTAACAAGTCGAATATCTTATGGTCGAACGGATGTAAATCAACAGTCAGTAGAAACGTTATGTCAGGAGAACAAGTAATGTAATTGGTTATGACAGCGGAGACTAGTGTACGTCAAGTTGACAGTTTCTACTGTCAGCTGTCTGCAGTATGAAGACCTGCTAGCACATGCTAATATTATATTTACAGTAACACAATCTTAATTACATTGGCACGATACCAATGCAAGTCACGAGCACCTTTCTCACGAAGTTCACGTCGTTTACTGTATTGTTTATCAATAATGGAACAGGTCGACCAGGCTCACAGTCGGAAGATTTAATTAGATATTCCCGAACAAACAGGAAAATATATGGCGCTAACAATGTTCACCGAGACTGGCCAGGGATCTTAATCTATACGTAAGACTAAATTTTCTCCCTATCGTACGAAGAACGATGTGAAGCTTTCCTCGTACGCATATAGTCCGTACTCGTGACTTTGGGTGTGTGATGAATTTGTCTGATAACCGTTGCAACTTTGGTGTCTGTAGTATTTGTACCAACTCTAACCTATTGTATGGAGACATATGAAATGAAAATCCACAGCCTGCTTCCAGTCTCCGACCGGGTCAGGAATGGAATGAATGAAGCCCCCATCTAGCGACGAGGATATGAACTGTACCGGCTGCCGAGGCCTGACGCACTCCTCTGGGACAATGATTAAATGAATGACAGATGAAATGAAATGATAGTGGAGAGTGTTGCTGGAATGACATTTTTGACAGGGAAAAAACGGAGTACCCGGAGAAAAACCTGTCTGCCTCCGTTTTGTCCAACACAGATCTCACATGGAGTGACCGGGATTTGAACCACGGACCCAGCGGTGAGAGGCCGGCGTGCCGCCGCCTAAGCCACGGAGGCTCACTGTATGGAGACATATACATTACCTAATCATATGGAGTTAATCATATTTAGAAAATTTCCTTGTTGACGTTGAGTACGTATTTAAATTTAATAAACCTTCATTAGCCTATTTATTGACTAAGAAGTATTAAATTTAATAAATACTTAACTTATGGTGTTTTATTTCCGGCATATACACTCACCGGCATAAAAGCGAAAAACAACGAGTATCAGACAAAACTCAACATTTGACCGATTCATACCTGGTTTAAATTGAATGCTGTGACTTGGCAGCGATATGGAAATGTGCCGTGATTTAATTCGCTCATTTGAGAAGTTTCAGCGCAACAATTGATGAACATTGTTGATCGTGGCATTCGCAACACCAATATTATCGTTTCCCGCCTTTGGACAACAATAACCACACTCGACTGTCTTAAGATTTATTGCTATGAATGCCCGTGTTACGTACTTTTGTGTACATTACGGTTTGTCCACAACATTCGTAATCACACAGTGCAACAGGTCGGAGGACAGTATGATGAATTTCAGGTTTCGACATTTCCAAATTCGTGCACGTGCACTGTTGTGATTATCATGGTCTTTTAGGTACTAGGATTAGATACTTTAATATTTATTTAGGTACTTTAATAAGCGTATAATAAATTATATTTGATGCTGGCGACTAGGAAACCTTTTTTTCTTTCTTGCAATTTTTTTTTTACCAACAAAAAGAAAAGCCCACAAAACTCGCACAGAGTAAAGAATCAATCAAAGAATCTTAAGGCCTCCAAAGAGCTCTTCTTCACTCATGGCCTCCACACACTCCCTCCCCAGTGGTAACGCCAAGGAAGCGACGAGGGAATGTCACTCGTCTACCAACTCTTCTGATGACACTGGGACGATACTCAGGTTGTTTCAGAGCTTAGCCTCCAATAATAGAAAGCCTACTCAATCGCGGCGTTCTCTGCAACAACAGTGTCCTCCTAGCAGTGCGCGTATTGACCACTGCAGCGCTGATTCCCCACCCAACATCAGCATTTAATGGCATTGCTATCGCAAGGTAATACCCGCATAAATTAATATATAGACTATGTTTGCAGTACATGAACTTACATTGTTGAGTAGAATGGAGTAAAATATAAGTGATGTTCATCTTTTACTAGTAGGAGTTCGTTTCATCTTCGGATTTCCCTTATATAGCACGCACAACTAGCGAAACTAATGTCTGATTTGCACAAGAGTACGGTACGGTTGCACTGAATACTTTTACTGGCGTCCCATAGACCTAGGGGTTCAGTGAAAAGGAAAGACTTAAACAATTTTTCTTGATTCTCTTTTCTCATAATTTGTTCTTCTTCTTCTCAAGAAGTAGTCTCGGCGAAACTCATCTGTCATGTCATTGGTGTAGTTAGTGACAGAGGGGCTCAGAAACTTCTGCAATATTAACTTGCTCAGCTCCTCACGGTGATCACTCACTCCACACGGTGGAATAGGTGTTTTAGCAACATGTGGCAACAGTATTGTGGTTAATGTTTGTGTTATTCTTGGACTGTCCAGCGTAACCGATATCATTTCGTCCGTTACTTCTTCCAGTCTCATCAGCAGTGAAACAAAACCTGGCTTAGGATATCGGAGACATCCTCTGTCTTTGAATTTTATAAGTGACATCACTGGGGATTGACTCTGGATACTACTAATTTTATCAAGGCCCTCTTGACATGATAAATGGTCTTCGTCAGTTCGTACCAAATACCCTCCAATATAGGCCATTGCAGCACTCGTCATAGAAACACATGGCACCCCTTCAGCTTCATTTGCGATGCTTTCTAATTGTGTTTGAAATTTTCTTGCTAAATCTGTATTCGTTGTTGCCGATTGATCTGCATGAATCGTTGTGCTCGTGCGTCTCCCGGTTAAGTTACGTTTTACCATCCAGTCACTACAGGCAGATTCAGGTGCTTCATTTCCCGTGAGAGATGCACTTACGAGTCCAGTAGTCAGAATTTTATGCAGGGCCTGCGTAACACTTGCAGCGTTGGTTTGGTCGTTGCTACCTCCAAACTGTCTGATGCAACTGAACAAGCTTTCTACTTCATCAGAAGAAAAATTTCTGGTTAATACGAAATGAAAGCCATTTTCAAGCAAGTACTTGACACAGAGTATGGCAGAGTTTGTCGTTAGACAAACTGCTTCATAAGTTTCTTTACTTATGAATTCCACCGGACTTGCTGATGCTTTCTTCCAGAGTTCCAGATAGGGAATGAAGTCGTTCTCCAGCCATTCGAGTCTTTCATCGTCAACTGAGAAGACATGCATTGCGTCTTCATTCCTCGAGTGCAAAGTGTTCTTAACATTGAGGATGGTGAACCATTTGTTAACTAGCTTCAAGAACTCGATAGTGCCTTCAGCATCCTGAAATTCTTTTATTCCGAACTGAGAACCATATTGCCTCAAGAACTCAAGGGCTGAAATAACATCCGAAGAGAAAATATCGACAGCTCTGCCCAAATGCATTTTCTCAAAGGTTGTCGGGTAGATATATCTGTGTGTCAGTCTTCTAACTAGTTTCACTTTCAAATCCTTTTGCAGGTCGTAGAACTTTCTGATTAACCAACCAGATATGGGTTTCCCATCCTTAACTAACTGGTTTGTGGAGGGATAGAGGGGGTGTAAACAGACAACACACACTGGTCACTATTCTAAACTCGCCATCTTGTATTGCACACCACAGAATACAGAGTAACAAAATACAAAGAACAGAGAGTGATAGATATAACACACACACACTGCAGTCCAACATAATGTCAATGGCTATGGAGCTTGGGAGGTGGCACCATCTGTGGCCAGGTTGGAAGTCAATTCCCAACATCCTCCCCACCCTGGTCTACCTCTAGAGGTACGACCAGCTGAACGGGTCGGGCCAGCTGTTTTCCATCTGCTGTGGAAAGGATTACAGTCCTTACGATCCCGTCCCTTCCAGTACGCAGCTCGTGGATCCGGACCTTTCTCCAGAGATGTCTCGGCTGAAGGTCACTTTGAAGGAGCGCGACGTCGCCTACCCTCAGCGTGGAGTTCTTCTTGGGCTGCTGGACTTGATGGAAGCTCTGCAGCAACAGTAGGTACTCCTTACTCCAGCGCTTCCAGAAGTCGTCTGCCAGTTGTTGACGCAGTCGGAATTCTCAGATATAACACACACACACTGCAGTCCAACATAATGTCCAGATGGAACTGTAGTGAGTTTCTCTCCCACAAGGAAGTGTGCGGGAGTCAACACATCGCCGGTGTCTCCATTGCGAGTCAAGGGTCTCGAGTTCAGTGCGGCTTCGATGCTGACCAGTACTGTTTGGAGTCCTTCTTCGTCGATGCTGGAGCGTCCAAGTACCTTCCGTAGGCACCGCTTCGTCGATCCAACCATCCTCTCCCACCATCCTCCCCACCAAGCCGCGCGTGGGGCGATGAATTTCCAGGTCACACCCTGCTCGGAGAGGTAGCGGCGAGTCTTTGCCGCAGACAGTGAAGCCCAAATGCCACTCAGTTCCTTGTTAGCCGCGTGAAAGGTCTGGGCGTTGTCAGAATAAATAGTGTGTGGCAGACCGCGCCTACCGACGAATCTCTGTAGTGCTTGCATGAATCTGTCGGCGCTCATATCACCACTCAATTCCAAATGTAGGGCCCTTGTAGTGGCACACGTAAAGAGGGTGATATAACACTTTTTGGCTGATGTTCCTGCCCTGACGTACAGCGGGCCCGCGAAGTCGATACCTGTGACAGCGAATGGCTTGCTCGGGGTCACTCGTTCGGAGGGCAGTGGAGCTTCTATTGCCTGGCCGCCAACATTTTTTACCATCTTGCAGGGTAAACATTGGTGAAGGACGTGTTTGATGGCACGGCGAGCACCAAGGATCCAGTAGGTGCTTCGGAGGTCAGAGAGAACAATCTGTACTCCGAGATGATGGAGCCGTATGTGTTTGTCTCTTATCAGCAGTTGTGTGAAATGATGTCGTCCTTCCATGATGATTGGATGCCGTTCACTCTCTGTAACCGCAGCATATTGTAGGCGTCCACCGAGGCGAAGTATGCCATTGTCGAGAAATTGATTGAAACGTTTGATCTTCGATTTCTCAGGCAGAGGGGTCTTCCGTTCGAGAGCTGCAATTTCGGCAGGGAAACATTCCATTTGCACTGCCTTTATCCAATAGCGGAGGGCTCCATTTATGTCTTCTGCTGTCAGTTCCCCCGTTGGTTGGTCCTCATGTCTAAGTAGGCGTACGAAGCGAAGAACCCATGCGGTTACGCGAAGAAGTTTGATATAGGAGCTGTATCTGGTAGCTTCAATTACAGGGTCTGGTGATTCAATTTGGAGCACATCCTGAGCGCGAGTTCTTGCTTCAGGGAGGGGCGTAGAGACGGGTGAGCTGTGTGGCCAATGGCATTGGTCGAGAGATAGCCATGATGGTCCTTTCCACCAGGCCTGAAGAGTTTTGATCTTCTCTGCCGTCAATCCTCGTGACAAGTGATCTGCTGGATTGTCCTTGCCTGGACAATGTCTCCATTGTGACGGAGTGGTAGAGGATTGAATCTCGGTCACGCGGTTGCAGACGAACGTCTTCCAACGACTCGGATCATTCTGAATCCATCCTAGGGTTACTCTTGAGTCCGTCCACAGGGTCCCTCTGCTTGTGTCGAAGGTCAGCGCTTTAGCGCAGTAATTCAAGAGTCGAACGCCGATCACCGCTGCTAGCAACTCTAAACGTGGTAGTGTCACCTTCTTGACTGGCGCAAGTCTACTTTTACTGCACAACATGTGGGCAGATGTGGTGCCATTGCAGAGAGATCGTATATACAAAACAGCTCCATACGCTCGCTCTGAAGCGTCGCAGAACACATGGACATCTGTGATGTCGCGTTCGGGCATTCCTGCACATCTTGGGACGGTGATCTGCGAGAGTTGGGGTAGACTTGAGGTCCAGCTATGCCAGCGACTGGCAAGGTCCTGCGGTAGGAGTTCATCCCATGTTAGTCCTCTATGCCATGTGTCCTGAAATAGGATTTTCCCCAGTATTGATACCGGCGTCATTAAACCCAATGGGTCGTAGAAACTAGCAGTCGCTTGGAGCAGGTGTCGTTTCGTAGCGGGGCGATCTTTCAGTCTCGTTGTGATTTCGGTAACATCTATAGTGAGCGAGTCTGTTACTGTGTTCCATGGAACGCCAAGAACGTGTGTTTCCGTAGTTATCTCTCTTCCTTCGGCCTTCCATATCTGGATCAGCTGTTGGGAACTCGTGGCCCATTTCGACATGGGTAGACTTATCTTCTTCATGAGAGAGGTGAGTTCATAGTAGAGTGCGATCGCTTCATTTTCTCCTCGGGCACCTGCGATAATGTCGTCCATGAATGTATTTTCATCTATGAATGAAGCCGCGGAAGGAAACTGAGATCTGTTTCTAGTGGCTAGTTCTCTCAGTGTAGCTGAAAGGAGAAATGGGCTGCAAGTCAGTCCGAATGGGAGTCTTGTGAAGCGAAAAATCGCTCGCTCGTTGGAAGCCACTTCAGCACCACTCTCATCTTCGACAACACGGTACTACAGGAATCTGGTCAAGTCTCTATCCTCTTCGTGAAGGGACAACTGAAGAAACGCTTGGCTGATGTCTCCTATCACACCATACGGGAATGAACGGAACCGCAACAATACTGCAAACAGTTCGGGGAGTAGGTTGGGTCCCATTTCCAGGGTCTCGTTGAGTGGGCGCGCGTTTTCTTCGTGTGACGATGCGTCGAAGACTATACGCCATTTAATGGTTCCATGTTTCTCTTTCTTTACCAAGTGATGAGGAAGATAAAACTCATCCGTACGGGTTTCCTCTGGAGCTAGTTCCACGTGGCCTTTCCTTATGTAGTCCATCATGTGGTTCGTGTATGTTTGTTTCAGGGCTTCGTTCTTCCGGAATCGGGTTTCCAGTGATTGGAATCGTTTTTCTGCAACGTGATAGTTGTTGGCAAGTTCCATAGTTTCCTTGCGTGGCAATCGTACGACTCTTCTTTGGTCCTCAATACTGTAAGACGCGTGAAATTGTGTTAGAAGTGAGGTATCTTTAGCGCTCATTGCTCGGTCTTGTTCAGCTGCGATCCCAACGGATTCCAGATCCCAAAAACGTCGAAGAGAGTCGTCACAGGGCATGGAGTGACATGCATCGATGAAGTTTACAACCGTGTTAATAGCTGATACACCTGAGCGGTTTCCGGTGAATATCCATCCAAATTTCGATGGAATTAACACTACTGACGAGGAGAGTCGTATCGGGTCAGAGTCACTGACGATTGTCCAATACTGATCTCCTCCGATTAACAGCTCGATTGGAAGGTCGGCTGAATCATCTGTAGGGTCAGCCAATTGCAGTTTCCGCGTTTGTCCGGTCATCGTGATATCTCGTGGTACTGCTGGGTGGTGAGAAAAGGAGTGGGTGGTTTCAAATGCCGTCAAGGTTACTTGGGTACTGTCCCAAAATCCTCTCGTCTTCAGGCGAACGAACCTACGTGAATGTGATGTGTTGGATGGTGTTTCAAACGCGTGTGTACCTTTAATAATGCGTCTCCAATGACTTCCAGACCCAGTTCATCGACCAAAGAACTTTTGACGAAACTGGATTGACTACCTCCGTCGAGAACGCACCTCGTCAGATTACTCGAACCCGTTGGTCCCGAGATCCATATTCTAGCAGTCTGGAGATGGGTAAACCCCGGAGTAGTGACGTTTATTTTACCAACGGCGGTTGTTTCTGTGCAATTCGCGACAGGGAAATGATTTAAGTTGCTGCAAATCGCTCTATGGTGACCTTTTCCACACTGGGAACACGAAGCTCTTCCTTTCCTGCTACAGTCCTTTGTGTGATGGCCTCGTTTAAGACAGAGGAAACAACGCGATGATTGTTTCAATTTCTGAGTTCGAGCGTCAGTCCCGGTTACCTTAGTACAATCTTGAGCCCAGTGTCCTCTTCCCTCACAAAGGACGCAGAATGGCTGTAGTCTTTCCTTCTCTCTCTTCTTCCTTTTCTTCGCGTGAGTGTCAATCTGGAACGCCGCTGTTGCTGGGACAGAAGCCGGGTGCTGATAGATAGAAGCCGGTTGCTGATAAGATTCCCCCCGAATCTTTTGACTGATGAGGGCACCTTCAACCTCTTCGTTCAAAAAACACATGAGTTTGATGATGTCACCTTCACTAACGTTGTCTCTCCGCGTGTGGATGATCCAACGCCGGCAGATATCGTCTGGGAACGCTCTTAGTATCTTGGGGGCTAGCACGCGACCGTAGTTGGAAATATTTTCTCCCAGAGCCTGCAGTGCTTGAATCCGTCGGTTGCACTCAACGTAAGTGTGATTTAGGGACTCGGGGGTGGCGGAGTGTATCGGCGGTATGTTTTCCAGATAGTCTAAGTGCGCCTGGATAATTCTATTTTCATCTCCGTACTTGGAAATGAGAATTTTCATTGTGGCATTATAAGTGCCAGCTGTGATAGCAATACCGTCTACGAGATGCTTGGGCTCCCCTTCTAAGTAACCTCTCAGAAAGACGTGTTTGTTGACCTGCGATACTGTAGGATTCTGGTCAATGGAAGTAGTGAACTGCTCCCAAAAGCGAGACCATTCTTCAATATCTCCCGTGAAGGGGCTAAGTTTTATGGTGGGCAACTTAATTGGTTGTGACGTGGGCATGGTGGGAGTGGTGGGAGCTTCGTTTATGGTCAAGGTAGAGGTGACAGAGTAAAGCTTCTTGTCCGCTCCAATAGTTGCTTTCTGTATGGCGCGCTTTGCATTGTCAATATATTCGTCACATACAGTAATGTCCGCATTGAATTCTGCGTCAGATAATAGATCATGAATACCATCGTCCAGTTGGGTTAAGCTGGTGAGTGTTTCCTGCAGTCTATCGCGGTGGAATGTGAAGTCTTCCAATGCTGTGTTTTCTGTAAGGCTGTTAATGGCTGTAATGAAGCGTGTGGCATTTGCTCTCTCACGTGTTCTTTTCCTTTTCAGATTGTGCAGGCTTACTGCAGTAGCGGTCTCTTGTTCCGTCGGCATAATGGGTGCAATAAATCTTAAGCTTGACTGACAGGCCTCCCTCCAGACGTGACGTAGTGAGCGGTGAGCTTACGGGCGTGTAGGGGGATCCGTACCACACCGGTACCTTTGAGGGCTAACAGAGGGCGTGCTAGGTCCGTGGAAGATCTTAAGACCTTGCTAACAGAGTGCGCTGGAGAATGACTGGTAGGGCGCGTGAGTTAATAGATGGCGCTGTTGAGTTGATTTAGGCATGTGCGCTCAGATCGCACGGAACTGAACGGAACTACACATGCGTGACCCGTTGCAAAGTCCAGCGGAGGAAAGATATTCTACTACTTTGGAATACTGTAGATTAAAGGAACACTGGATTCCTTAATAAGTCATGCGCAATTCATGCAGGCATTTCATAATATAATACAACATCCGTGCATACAGATTCTGTTTAGCGAGGGCCAGTTATGTCTATCTCGCTAATAATAATAATAATAATAATAAACAAATACAGTAGACAGGATGCGTGCTTCTTGGTTGACAATACGCAGTTCCTGTTCGTGTAATAGCAGTCGTATATTAGCTTCATAAATCCAAATGATAATAATGAAGAAATATCAGTTGTTTCAACATGCTATTTTCTTTCGTATTGAAGTTGACTTATCTGAGAGTGCAGTGTAGGCTAATGGTGGCATCTCAGCGTCTGGCGTGGGGTGGTGCTGTGGATTATCCTCTTTCCCTCGTCGTGGAGCTTCCTGTAGTGTAGAAAGTTCGTCTGTAGATACAATTCCGTTGAAGAAGTTAATCCTTAGTCTTCCCGAGTGTTTCGGCACCAAATGTGGAGGGATAGAGGGGGTGTAAACAGACAACACGCACTGGTCACTATTCTAAACTCGCCATCTTGTATTGCACACCACAGAATACAGAGTAACAAAATACAAAGAACAGAGAGGGATAGATATAACACACACACACTGCAGTCCAACATAATGTCAATGGCTATGGAGCTTGGGAGGTGGCACCATCTGTGGCCAGGTTGGAAGTCAATTCCCAACATGCTTCTTCACGTCCAGTAATGAATTCCTTAAATTTTTCAATATTTGGCATTGGTCATAAGACAGAAATAAATTGCGTGAACTGTCCAAGGGATGTGGCCCGACAGGTAGAGGTGTGTTACCCCCAGAAAGTAAGCGGAATAATTTCACATTTGTAGAATGATTATCTGCCACCACGCGTACAACAATAAATGATGCCTTTTCCACTTTATCAATAACTTCAATAGTAAGTTGAAGTACTTCAGCTTTCAGGTCCCGAGTAAAAAAGTATGCCACAGGAACCTTAAAATGAGAAGCAAGTCCAACGAACACAAAGCACAGCAGTTTTGTTGCGATTTCTTTATCTAGGCCTAAATCTTTTACCAGTCCACCCATTGACACAAGTCCCTATACTTCATCAGCTGCTTTACAGTAAAACGCGCTTGGTTGGATAGCCATCTCATCTACAATAACTGAGCCAAATATATTTATTCCCTCAGTAAATTTTGCTTCTTCGTGCAGTCTCTTCACTATTAAACTTGACACCATTACACCAGTAGTGCTTCCAACGTAACGTTTGATGGTAGATTTAGAAGGCAAGCTTAACAGTTCGCTACTTCGTATACATAGGTAAACTGCCGGGGACTTACTGTGCCAGATAATGCAATACCTGATAGTTGAGTCACTCCATCTAGGCTTCTTCTGTAGAAATACTTTAAGCTGTTCTTGTAGAAATTTTGCTTTTAAATTTCCTTCAGCACTCGAAACCTTAATTGCGTCCAAATTATAGTCAACCATATTTTTCTCTAGCCTGCTGATTTCGTTGCTTGAGTTGCTCTTGGCAACCTTTAAGTGCAGATATTTTTGTCTTGCACGCCTTAGTGACCTACGCAGTGTTCGTAGTATCCTATTCCGTGAGTTCAATTGTCTCATATTTACTTTTGTTTGTGTAGACGCATCTTTCTTGACTAAATCATTAACATTTGAGATGGCAGGTGGCGGGACACTATCCAAAGCACAAGGTTCAGCCGCAACAAAGCCTGCCTTGGGGGATTTTGTACATTTTAATGATACAGTTGATTTGACAATATTTTTTCTTGGCACTGGCAGTTTAAGTTTTTTACTTGGTGGGTAGTCACTGAAAACGCTGGGCACCGCATCAGGTTTCAACCGCTTTACCTTTAATTCTGGTCTGTAGTCACATTCGATGAAGTGATTAATGCACACGCCGGAGCGGTCATTAGGGTTCCATAACTTACCCTTCGTATCACCTACACAATAGAAACAGAATATTATTATATTGTCTGTTGTTCTATCATTAGTGGGGCTTGGACATATTGGTCATTTAGCTCCATGTACTTGGGTATTGTAGAATATGTGTGATAACCTGTGCAATTGAGGTGTCTGTAGTAGTGGGTGTATTTGTAATTCAGGTGATGATTGGGAAATAGGTGGCCGCGGCCTTAAATTAGGAACAATCCGGGCATTTGTCTGGAGTGGAGGTGGGAAACCACGGAAAACCACTTCCAGGATGGATGAGATGGGAATTGAACCCACCTCATCTCGGTTTTACGTCATGAAGTTGAGTGTTCCCCGCTCCGGCCCTCAGACCTGAGTTAAATTTCTTGGCAGAGCCGGGAATCCAACCCGGACCTCTGGGCCGACAGACAAGAATGCTATCCTCTACACGACGAGGTGGTCAGGAGATTATTATCATCATCATCATCAGAACTAGAGCAATAATAGAAAGTAACCTAATTTTCAGTCTCATATGCTACATACCTTGTCTGCATATTGCTTTAATCCATAATTTCTTTGTCGGCTCTCGACTAGGAAATTCATGAAAACTCGTTCCAGGAACATTATTTCTAGAGCCTTGTTTACAAAACGGCACGCAACAGTATACCATCTTAATAAAGTGGCCTTATTTCAGCTGGTACATTGTGTGTAAATACCGCCAAGTGAACGGATCATGTGGAGGGTATGCAGCGCCTCTAGCGGCAAACATAGCATCTGCAGGGGGACAGCTCCCAGAGGCCATTGGACAGGCTGTTTATTATTGGAGGCTAAGTTCAGAGGAGTAGCTGGATCCGGAGGTGGAGATGATGCGGCAGTGTCCGTTGTCAACTTTGATTGTGGTTCCTTAAGAAGAAATTCTGGCTTAAGTCGATCTATGGACACTGTTTGTGAGCCTGATGGGGTATCGATATTGAAATGTTTGTTATTCCTCGACTGAACACGATATGGTCCGTTGTACACTGGTTGCAGAGTGCGTTGGTATCCATCCTGCCGAATAAACACGTATTCACACTTCATTAGTTCTGGGTGAACAAATATCTTGTTGCCAGAGTGGTGCTCTGATTGCACAGGTTGAAGTGTCCTAGTTTGTTCTTTCAGCGTGTATAAGAAAGTTGGAATATCTTCTGTATTTGAAGGTCCATTGAAGAAGTCTGAAGGTAGTTTAATATTTTATCTAGGTACCTTAATAAGCGTATAATAAATTATATTTGATGCTGTCGACTAGGAAACCTTTTATTCATTCTTGCAATCCTTTTTACCAACAGAAAGAAAAGCACACAAAACTCGCACAGAGTAAAGAATCAATCAAAGAATCTTAAGGCCTCCAAAGAGCTCTTCGCTCATGGCCTCCACAGTCTAATGTGTCTCAATTATTGTGGGGTTTGAAGCCATTTTTTCAGTGTTGCCTTAGTAAACAAGAAATTAGTGCTTTTCAGTCGGTTAACACGAATGTGTTGACCGACTGAAAAGCACTAAACTCTTGTCTCAATTATTATGCTAATTAGGGCAATCAACTTATAATAATAATAATAATAATAATAATAATAATATCGTATGGCCTCGGATGCCTGGTGCAAGCTTTGTTAATTGACACCCAGAGGGTAGCTTGCATGTCGAATTTCGTCGTTCTTTAAACGCTATGAAAGTCAAGGAGGTTAGCTATCTAAACTCCTTGACACTACAGTGCTTTCAAGTAGAGAATGGAGAAACTTTGTGTTGGCGGAAAATCCTGAGATTAATTTTACCATTGAACACGGCCTACTGAATTCAAATGGGTTCTTTAACAAGCCAACAACGTATGACATGAGTATCGTGATTTTTGTCGCCTTCAAAAATCACTTACCATGGCCAGGGGCGAACCTGCAATCTTGGGGTTGGTAGTCCGACACTATAACCACTCACCCACCGTGGCAAGCAATTAACTTATGGTACATTGCCATGTTGTTGTAATACCATAGTATTTGATTAATATATGGTTGGAAACGTCCAACATTGAGTTTAGTCTGAAATTCGTAGTGTTTCGCTTTCTTTGACGGTGAGTGTACATTGTTATAACGACTACAGCAGAATTCAAGGAACAGAAAAGAGATTTATCAGGACTATGATTCAAAGTACCAGGAGAGACAAGATCAGAAATGAGGTACACAGTGAAGCAGCTGGCAGCAGGGTTTCTATTCCTAGGGAAACGCAGACACCAGTGGTATGGCCATGTAATGCGAATGGATAACACAGGAACAACTAGGATACTTCGAACTGGACATAAAAGGTGAAATGCCAAAGAGTCGGTGGATAGAGACGGTACGATCAGAGGTGAAGAAGAACGGTTCTAACTAAGACGATGTACAAGAACAAATGGTGTACCGGTACCACAATGGGAAGAAATGGAAAGCACTTGTTTACCATACCCGGGAAACTGGAGGTGGAAAATGATGATCACGAGGCTGAGTAGTATTTATAATGAGGCTAGGATTGGAAGGGATGTGGTCATGGTTTTAAGATTGGACTCATCCCGGTATCTATCTGGAGTGGAATTGGGAAATCACGGATGCCCACTTCAGAATGGTTGAGGTGGGGATCGAACGCAAGTTTTCTCAGTTTTGCCTTCCGAGGCTAAGCGTACCCCATTCCTACCCTAAGACCAAAGCCGGGAATCGAATGTGGATCTTAGGAACGACAGCTAACAATGGTATATGACGAGGTAATTGTCAAAGCTCGAGTGTATTTCTCTTTACCTATATACAGTCTAATGACAAAATACTGGTACTAGTAGCATTCATTCTCATTGTTATTCTCACTAATATAAGCGGAAAAAGCACCATTAGGTCCCTTACCATTATCTGCAACATCAAACAACTGACGAAACTCCCTACTCAAAAATCAATACACGTTAGAGTACATCTACTGTACTCGTTCTCCACTTCTTCACATTATACAATGTAAGGACATGCCTTTGTGTCATTAAATGTATGAACTATAGCCTACGATCTAAACTATAGACATACTTCAACAGTTATAAAAATGTAGAAAACTTAGTGGTATCATGCCATCTGTATTTATTTATTTATTTTTATTTAGCGTATGGCTCTTAGTGCCGGGAGTGTCCGAGAACATGTTCAGCTCGCCAGTGTTTGTAAATGCTTCTATGCGGACACCCATGGGGTGAGCTACAAGTACCGTCGCGTGTGGATGGGAGGAAATGAATCAAGATGAATGAGCAAGTTCAATTTCAAATAGTTCCAACTTTTACTACCAGATGCCACTGACACCTAGTGGCGAACGTTGAAACTTGATGTAGCATTTCTAACGAAATAAAATCTAAAAATTTGGCTACACACTACCAAGTGTAGTGCTAGGTTCTCTTTCATGCCATACATCTATAGAATGGGCCCGACGGCTTTACTTCACCTCCGAAGGAAGGCATACTGATGGATTTTAACGACGACATCGGCTGGCTTTGAACCCGCGATCTTGGGCATAGCAGTTCAGCTTGCTACCGACTACGTCACCGAAGCCGGTCATGTCATCTGTAACGATTGTTCATACTTAATATACATTGATGCCAATAATATATATATATAACGGACATAGTATCACTACTACAGCATGCAGATGAAAGCTCCAGAGTCCATATGTACCACCCTGCGCTCTTCAGGCCTCTGCTCCAATGCTGAACACGTTTCTCTTCACAAAGAAAGAGGTTGGCTGCGAAAAAACTGCCACGTGATGTGATAGTGCTCCATCATAACGCACGTCCACATGCTTTCGTCTCAAAACAGAACAGACTGTTCTTTTCTCTGGAGTCAATTGGATCATTCAATCTTACAGCCCCGATCTCCCTTCTTGTAAATATGACGTGTTTAGTCCATTAAATAAGTTTTGGCTGGGTTAAGGGTATCATCAGTTCTTGATGCTATGGAAGAGTGGTTGACCAATCAAAGATCAATAGATTAATACATCAACATCACACGTAACCACTAGTCTATCATTATTATGTCAATCTGAGCTCCAATAGACGAAGTCCATGTAGGCTCTACTCACTCTCGGTCACCTGTGTAACGAAGGTGGATCAAAAAGTTAGTTGCACTAACGCGCTGAAGCAGCGCGCTGTATGTCGCAAACGTGGCACAGCGGAGAAAGGGACAGACACTGCCCACACGTCTGTTAGGCAGGTCGCTGTGGTGTCTCGTCTTGTATGGTGTGAATAGCGGCCAAATACAATGGCGCGTTGACTGGACGTTCACTCCAAATATGAGGTGCGTGCGACAATCCGATTCCTATGGGCCACAAGGAAGAATTGCACGGTCATTCATCGTGAAATTAGTGTTGTGTATGGGGAGCGGCCCATATCCCGGCAAGGGATCGTAAAGTGGTATCAGCAATTCAAAGCCGGACGCACGGATATCACGGACGAATATCGCGAAGGCAGGCCCGCAACGTCCAGGACACGTGCAAATCAGTGGCGCCTGGCGGATAATAGTTCTGGGTGTTGCACTATTTTCATCAAGGTGGTACATGGGCACCCGCAAGATTTAGTCTAAGGGGGAGGTGGAAGGGGGTGGGGCAAGTTTTATTTTATTTCATTACCTACGTGTCACTAGGTGATGATGAGATGTACTCCCCCCGTAATTTTTGTTTCCTTTCTTGCTTGCTTCGTGACATTTATTATTTGGATGCTCTGAAACCGTTGGGTAAGCTACATGGTCTTTATGGCATGAACGGGAGTTCTTTTTAGTTCATAGTTTTTGTCGATAGAAGTTCGCTTTTCTTTGTGAATCATCGTCATAATGTTCATTTATTTCAACAGCCAAAAAGTAGTTGTATCACTAGGTATCGACAAAAATAAAAATCAAGCAGTTCATTAAAATGGTAATGATAATACAGTTCGCCGATTTTTAAATAACTGAAGATATTTACAAATGATCCCAAATTACTAAGTTAAATAAAACTGTGGAATTAACCCTACATGTAAATCAGTTAACCATCAGTAACTTCAATTGATGAAATAAACTAGTGTGACAATGAGCAATCGATCAGAGAAAACCGTATTCAATTGCACGATAAAACGGATGTACCTCATTCATAACGAATGCCGCAGTTCAGAGACATCACATTTTCATCGGATTAAATGGAATATAAGTTGGTCTACATGAAAACCTTCACGAGAACAAAACAATGTAAGTTATATACGAGGGCGAGAAAGAACAGCGAGTGTCACAAGTACGCTAAGCATTGCAAGACATGGCTTCGGCAGTTGACGAAGCATTTCGGATGTCTCCGTCCGCGCCTGCGCCTCGTCTTCGTGGTTGCAGTAAGCGGGCAACGACCAGCCGTGTTAACTGTTGGGATAGGGCTTACCCGGTCTATCCTTCACTATTGAGATCTGATCGATGCTTGGGGCAGGCAACGACCAAACGGACAAGCGCTCCCAGAGAGCGCGCTTCGCTATCTCGGACTGTTCACAGTGACTTACCGTAAGATTTCCTGAATTATTAAAGAACAGAATTATGAATTCCTATACATATAAAAGGAAACATACAACTTTTATTACTAAAAATATTATTACAGTATTAATTGTTTTTCATGAATTAATCTGGTCGTTGTGCTACACTGCAACCTTATTACCGGCCGCCACTGGTGCAAATGTCAACAGTGTGAATGCGATCATTAGACAGAACCGGCGCATTCAACTGAGAGAAATTGCAACGTGGCTGAACATGTCGTATGTCAGTGTGTTCTCCATTGTTCACGACGACCTTGGATATCGTAAGCTCTGTCAAAGATGGGTCCCACGTCTTCTCATCAATGATCACAAGGGACAACGTTTCCAATCCTCCCTGGCATTTTTGCAACGCTATGCCGCAGACGGCAACGGGTTTCTGTGGCGTATCGTCACAGGCGATGAAACGTGGCTCCACCACTTCACCCCTGAAACGAAGAGAACATCAATGGAATGGGTTCACCCCTCATCACCACAACGAAAGAAGGTGATCGACGTCTCCAGACCGCTGTCTCCATGTGGTTGCAGAACGCTGGAGGAACTTTCTATGCATCCGGCATCGACAAGTTGGTTGTGCGTTCGCAGAAATGTTTGGAGTCTCTTGGAAACTATGTGGAAAAGTGACGTTACATTGTATGCCGCTATAGTTGTGTTGCTGTTGTATAGGTGGTGTAATAAATGGCCACAACTGGGAAGTGCAACTTATTTTTCTGATCTGCCCTCGTATAAACGGCGTTGGACACCTCCACCCACAACAGTTCCATCCATTGCCAGGAGCACTTAGTGTGTTTTGCTTTCATATTTGTAATAAGATTAACGTTCTCTTGGACAAGCATTTAAAAGGAATCTTACACCTTATGGTCAAGTACATTACGGCGCGTGTCAGCGAGTTCTGACGTGACGTTGGTGAGAAGGCCTAATGCAAGGGAGAGTTCTCTCCAGTGAAAAGCTGACCAGTCGGTGCCCATTACCTAGGAACCAATTGGCCTACATCATCTGAGGGAGTAGAGTACGGACGGTATGTTGTGTGTACATTTAAAACAAAACAATGTCATAAAATAAAATTAGAACATCTAGTTGAATTTATTAATATTCTACACACATCAAAAAAAGGTTTGCATAATGCCATGAAGCACAGTGAGGACAGACTTATTTATTAAGCAGTGTTCACGCCTGCTCTACACAATTGAGATCGGGAGAATAGACAGGCCATTCCATTCTGTGAATACCATTCTCGTGAAGAAAGGCATTGACAATACCAGCTCTGTGCGGGCGAGCGTTATCGTACACGAAAGTGAAATTTGGGCAACAATTGTCTGCATAGCCTTTCACTACTGGTGCCATGATAGTATCCCTGTAACTTATGCCTGTCATACGCCCTGGGAGGTACACCAGATGGGTTCAGCGACCATACATGATGACACTCCAAAACATTGCACCACCTCCTCCCTGTTGGTATCGGTCTCGGATGTAGGCCTATTGTTCGTGCATATGTTCACCGGGTCGTCTCCACACTCGCTTTGATCTATGCTCATTCACACTGGTGCGTGTACACAACCGATATACAGCATGCAAGGTTTGAGACCACTACGACTCTTAACCGGCAATATGCAGCCGTTGGTTGTACACCTTTACGCTTTAAGCGTTCCGTTTCTCAGGATTGCATGATTAACGGTCACATAAAACTAAAAGCTTTCCTTTGCTTTAAGCGTGCCTTCTCACGACTCACTCGTTCGGAGCGCATCAGCCAGAACATCGTCGCGTGTGGCATCTGTTGGCAGGAATGCATTCTACTGAAACATGAATTTTCATACCATTTGCTTACTGTATTAGGTTGACTGTAAGAAGTACCAAAGAACAAACGACAAGTAGACACAATTAAAACCGTGGGTATCTTACATTTGGGCATTATGTACCTCGTCCGGGATAAATAGACTTCAAAATTTTAGACAAAAATAAATATGTTCTGTCAGAAAGCTTACTTTATTTATAGAGATGCTGTACCTGCAGTACTTTGGTTTGCAATGTAACAATATGTTGGTTTATTTATTTATTTATTTAGTAATTTATTTACTTATTTATTTACTTATTTATTTATTTATTTATTTTGTGTTGTGAACATTACAGAAAGTTCCATTTACATTGCTCACTACTAGAATTCGGTAATATACAGCAATATATATATATATATATATAGATACAAAAGACACATAAAATTACACGTGATAAATAAGACGAAGAAGGGGAAGAGAAAGTGGAAGAAGGGAGGGGGTGTTTGAATTTAAAATAAAGTACAATATATTACAAGATATCACAGGACGCTGCAAACTGGTTTTCTGACATACTGATAATATCTAAGTCAAGATGATGGACTTTAATAGAGTGGGATAATATTCTATTGATGGTGAGTTGTTATGGCTGTCTGTGTGAACTCTCGGAACAAAGAAAATGTTTCGGAATCTACTAGGTTTGACGTCTGGAACATACGACGTAATTCTCTCTCGAATTTTAGCGTCGTCAATTTTATTGTTTACTATTTTATAGAGGAAAAGTAGGCCCTGACAATTTCGACTGTGAGATAGTTTTCTGACATTAAACGACTGTAATATAAATGTGTACGATTCGAAAGAGGGATAATAGTCAAACCTTTTGTAATATACTAGGTACCAGTATATATTTTAAGAATATTGTTGTATGTTGAAAGAAGATCGCCCCTGTAAGGCTCCCGAAACTCGCTAATTTAAAAGTAAATTTTATCAACTCGGGACATAACATGTAAAACATTTAGATTTCTCGCCTCGGATACAGCCTAGTCGTCCCAAATGTATAAAAGACATATTTCCTCGAGTACTCATTCTCCGTGCTATATGCGGACTACTGTAGGTGGGAGTACGCTGTGAGCCGACTGGGAGGAGACCTCGCATTGTTAAACAGCTCATAACTCATATCAACATTTCATTAGATGTGTATCGCTTCGCTAATCAGCTGTAAAGAATGTAGCCTATAAATTAGCTTACATCTCCATTACACAATAATACTTTCTCAGAATGGCAATTTCTCACGAGACACAAAGCAGTAGTCAAATATTCAGACATGTTTATCGTAGTATCAATTTCTGAAGGCTTTAATTTAATATCGTTTTGTACTCTTGTAATATACACTGCTAAATTTCTTGAATTGCAATGAATGCCGGCATGATTTTTGCGGTAAATTAGAAAATAAGCTCTTTTGATAGAGATTAGTATTAATTAAATTTACTAAGGACACGTGTTATAATAATAATAATAATAATAATAATAATAATAATAATAATAATATCGTATGGCCTCGGGAGCCGGGTGAAAGTTTTGTTAATTGACGCCCAGAGGGCATCTTGCATGTCAAATTTTTATCACTCCTTGGAGCACTATGAAAGTCAAGGAGGTTAGATATCTACGCTCCTTGGCACTATACAGCTTTCTAGTAGAAAAACGAGGAACTTTAGTTGGCGGAAAATCCCGACATTAATTTTGCCATTATGAACACGGCCTACTGAATTCAAATGGGTTTTCTAACATGCCAACAACGTATGACATGCGTACCGTGATTTTTGTCACCTTTCAAAAATCACTTACCACGGCGAGCAGCGAACCTGCAAGGTTGGGGTTGGTAGTCCGACACGATAACCACTCACCCACCGTGGCAAGCAGGATACCTGTTAAAAATGAGGAAAAAGTAGTTTTATGAGATCACCTGGGCAGTTTTATATCTGTCTGCCTGCTGCCCATCTGTCTGTGAGCCCCCCTCCCCTCACCACCCCTTACCACCCCTCCTGACCTTTATCAGTTCCGAAACTGCAGCAGCTATCGAAACTAAATTTGTTATGAGTAAATGTCCATACCTGAATATTCAATGGCCATATTTTAAAATGACTTCAGTGCTACCAACTGCTGAAAAATCACAATTGAAATTTGAGTTCTATGTTAGATACCTCAGACGTTATGCATACGAATTGGCTCACACATACAGTAGATAATTACATTACAGATTGATTTTCAGGAGCGCATACACGACAATGTTTCCAAAATGATTCTAAGCCTACTGATAGGCCCTATTTTTAAATGCATTGAACTTCTAATCTTCTATACCATCAATTGGATTTCAAAAAAATTCATTTGTGCTATGTGTACCATAACACATACAAACATGCTTATTCTGAAGAGCAACCAAAGCTGCCAACTGTTAATAAATGCTCTCTCTATTTGTTTACCTAATTTCAATATATCATAAAGTATGCAAGCCAACAGCTCTAAATTTTGCACACGTATAGTAACTGACATTATAGATTAATTTGGAGTAACCATTAGCCTATACGTCAGTGCTACCAACATGATTCTAAGCCTGCTCATAGGTCCAATTTTTAAATACATGTAACTTCCATACTAAGAAATTGATTTCATTTAAAACTGGCACAATAATAAATCATTATATTTATGATCAATTCTGAGCAACGCTTACATAATTTAACGATCGCTGATAGATCCAGTGGCTAACTGCATGCAACGTCCATGCTATCCACTGGGCTTTAAATTGTGTATGTGCGTTCTGTACCTTAAGAGATGGAACTAAGGATATATTCAGTCATTAGGGCTGCCAACTGGAGTTATCTATTAGGCTACACTATTTCTGGTATATTTCGAACTAATTAAAAATTTCACTATTACCAACTTCATTTCGTCATTATTCTAGATAGGTCTATCAACTGTAGATTAATCATTGTCATGAATCTTAAATTTTAAGAAAAGTAGGCTCTTTAGTTCGTCACTGAACTACTTGATAAATTTTATATTATAAAAGGTAGATGTTTTAGACACACATGGAATTAATCTCTATATATAACAACCGAAGTTTCTTCGGCCATTTCGCATATTGCTGAATCAACTGAATTTACTGATGATGTTTTACTGATGATGTAATAATTATATCTCCAGCACTTAATTTACCTTCCTGCTACAGGTGAATTTTGAAATGAATTTGATTTTTATGAACTTACTAGCTGAAGTACCCGTGCTTCGCTACGCGTCATAAATAATATAAAATGTGAAGGTGACAGTTAAAACAGGGGATAGGCGAGGTGCTGCGCAGAGGGAGATTAAGGATGGAACATTTTGTCCAACTACACCGCTCGGCGTTGACCGTGTTTTATAGCACAAATTTAGGTTTTACTCGCTAACGGTTGGAGATACCTTTCGGATAGGAAATGTAATTTTAAACCTCGTATATGCCATCACAAGTTTGCTATTTCTTAGCGTTCTCTTTTTATTTGAAATGGAAATATGAAAGTTTGAAACCAAAGGGTGTAGTGACGTCACTAAAATGGTCGCCATATTTAAATAGTGCAAAGTATTGAAATCAAAAGTAACCTATATGTTAACCAGGTAAATCAGCTACTTCCATATAAAAATCATGTAAATCGGACCAGTGGTACTTGCGTGATTGAGTAATACACAGACACACACCATCTCATTTTTAGCCTCGCTTCGCTCGCGTCATAGTCGTGTCATATTGTTATTCAATGAAATGCAGGTTTAACCCCGTTAACTCCCCTTTAGAGCCTGAATATCCAAAAATCCCCCCTTAGAAGACGTTTTCGACACACAACAAACATATCCCCAAAATATCATTCTTCTAACATTAATAGTTTGGGTTGGTCGATGAGAGTGAACATCCAAAAATCCTTCCTTAGTGGACGTTTTTCTTCCAGAATTTCACCCCTCCCCATAGGCCCCTTATATTGCATTTATGAAAAAAACGGTCGAACACCTATTTATTTTATTTATTTATTTATTTATTTATTTATTTATTTATTTATGTATTTATTTATTTTTAAGCTGATTGATTTCCTCCGAGTTTCAAACTCCTCGCCTATGTCGTTTAAGAGATACACGCTCCGTTAGGAATCTTTCAACCCCCACTTTTCATCCCTTTCACCTCATAATATGCACTACATCGAAAAACCATTAGACATGTGTCAGCTTATTTTTAATGATTAGTATATGTGCCAAGTATCACATCCCCAAATGAAACCACTCGTGAGATATTGTTATTCAATGAAATGCACGTTTACCCCCTTAACACCTCTTTAGAACCTGAATATCCAAAACTCTTTCCTTAGTGGACGTTTTCGACATACAACGAACATATCCCCAAAATTTCATTTTTCCAACTTCAATAATTTTGGCTCGGCGATGATGAGTGAGTGAGTCAGTCAGGACATTTTCTTTCATTTATTTTTGATAATTTCACCCCTCCCCATGAACCGCTTGAATTGGATTTATGAAACAAACGGTCAAACACCTATTTACTTATTTAAAGCTGTTTTCCCCCTGAGTTTGATGAGTGAGTAAGTGAGTCAATCAGTTAAGACACTTTCTTTCCTGTTTTTTTCCCACAGAATTTCACCCCTCTCCAAGGGCCCCTTAAATTGGATTTATGAAAAAACGGTCGAACACCTATTTACTTGTATTTAAAGCTGTTTTTTTCCGCCGAATTTCAAACTTCTCGCCTATGTCGTTTAAGAGATACACGCTCCGTTAAGAATCCCTCAACCCCCAATTTTCACCCCTTTCACCTCATAATATAGGCTACACCACATCGATAAACCCTTAGATATATGTCTGATTATTTGTAATAATTAGTTTATATACCGAATATCTCATCCCCAAAGAAATAACTCATGAGATATCGTTATTCAATGAAATGCACGTTTACCCCCTTAACATCTCTTTAAAACCCGAATAAACAAAAATCATTCCTTAGTTGACGTTTTGGACATACAGCGAACATATTACAAAAATTTCATTTTTCCAACTTTATTAATTTTCGCTGGGCGTGATGAGTGAGTGAGTCAGACAGGACATTTTCTTTCAATTATTTTTACCAGAATTTCACCCCTCCCCATGGGCCCCTTAAATTGGATTGATGAAAAAACTCTTGAACACCTATTAACTTATTTTTTAAGCTGTCTTTTTCCCCTGAGTTTGATGAGTGAGTTAGTCAGTCAGTCAGTTAGGACACTTTCTCTCCTTTTTTCCCCCAGAATTTCACCCCACCCCATTGGCCCCTTAAATTAATTTATGAAAAAACGGTCGAACACCGATTTACTTATTTATTTAGCTGATTTTTTTCTCTTGAGTTTCAAATTTCTCGCCTATGTCGTTTAAGAGATAGGCCTACACGCTCCGTTAGGAATCCTTCAACCCCCACTTTTCACCCCTTTCACCTCATAATAATACGCCGCATCGAAAAATCCTTAGACACATGTATGCTTATTTTTAATGATTAGTTTATATGCCGAGTATCACATCCACAAATGAAACCACTCGTGAGATATTGTTATTCAATGAAATGCAGGTTTAACCCCCTTAAGACCCCTTTAGAGCCTGAATATCCAAAAATCCTCCCTTAGTGTACGGTTTTGACATACAACGAACATATCCCCAAAATGCCATGTTTCCAACTTCAATATTTTTGGCTGGGCGATGATGAGTGAGTGAATGAGTCAGAACATTTCCTTTCATTAGATTTTCTTCAGAATTTCACCCCTCCCGATGAACCCCTTCAATTTGATTGATCAAAAAAAAACTGGCGAACAGCTATTTACTTACTTTAAAGCAGTTTTTCCCCCTGAGTTTGATGAGTGAGTCAGTCAGTCAATCAGTTAGGACACTTTCTTTCCTGCCCCCCCCCCCCAAGAAATTCACCCCTCCCCATGGGCCCCTTAATTTGGATTTATGAAAAAAAACGGTCAAACACATATTTACTTATTTTTATGCTGATTTCTTTCCGCTGAGTTTCAAACTTCTCGCCTATGTCGTTTAAGAGATACACGCTCCGTTAGGAATCATTCAATCCCTACTTTTCACCCCCTTTCACCTCATAATATACACCACATCGAAAAACCCTCAGACACGTGTCTTCTTACTTTTTAATGATGAGTTTATGTGCCGAATATCACATCCCCCAATGAAACCAATCGGGAGATATTGCTATTCAATGAAATGCAGGTCTACCCCCTTAACACCCCTTTAGAACCTGAATATACAAAAATCCTCTCTTAGTGGGCATTTGCGGCCCTTGGGGAAGCTGCATACCAAATTTCATTCCAATTCGTTCAGTGGTTTCTGAGATTTCGTGATGAATGAATGAGTGAGTGAGTGAGTGGTATTTGACAAATATATAGTAGAAGATAAAGCCTCCGTGGCTTAGGCGGCAGCGCGCCGGCCTCTCACCGCTGGGTCCGTGGTTCAAATCCCGGTCACCCCATGTGA
This sequence comes from Meconema thalassinum, assembly GCA_946902985.2. Taxonomy (NCBI): domain Eukaryota; kingdom Metazoa; phylum Arthropoda; class Insecta; order Orthoptera; family Tettigoniidae; genus Meconema; species Meconema thalassinum. Next base: position 486,285,067 of record OX336391.1, read on the forward strand.
GATCTGTGCTGGACAAAACGGAGGCTGACAGGTTTTTCTCCGGGTACTCCGGTTTTCCCTGTCAAAATTTCATTCCAGCGACACTCTCCACTATCATTTCATTTCATCTGTCATTCATTTAATCATTGCCCCAGAGGAGTGCGTCAGGCCTCGGCAGCCGGCACAGTTCATATCCTCGCCGCTAGATGGGGGGCTTCATTCATTCCATTCCTGACCCGGTCGGAGACTGGAAGCAGGCTGTGGATTTTCATTTTCATAGTAGAAGATAGTGTCAAGTCTTTGTTATGCTAAACTCGGTTGACAGTGCTGTGTGAGTAGGTGAGTAACTAACGGGATTTCAAATAAAGATGCTCATTTTCTATACCGGTAGCGCAGACGGCCGTGTCTCGACTTGAGCTATGTTGCCATGGAAACTATCTGCCTTGCCATTCCTTCATGAGAATATTTTGTGATTTGATTAGCCTGTGCTTGAGTGCAAAAGGGCCGAAATCAGAAGAATGAGAAAGACTATCGAAAATTCATGTAGCCAGTGGTTCCTTCTGGGTCCTAAACTATGCGTATGCAAAATTTGGTAGAGATTGATGGAACGGTGTAGATTTGTATACGGAACAGACCCACCCACCCACATACATACATACATTCACTTTTATATATAAGATAACTACGTCCGCAACACTCGTGAATGTTAGAGAAACAACACTGTTTGATTACTCACTCATTCGCAACAGCACACTGGTTTAGGCAGCGGCCCATTGTTAGCAGTATTAGAATAGACAGGAATTCCAGATAACACGGTGGGCGTCGACAGGCTCTTCTCTTCCCTCCTGCCCCTTCACCTCACCCCGCAAGTACATGGAGCTTAGACCAAAGCAGTATCTCTCCTAATCCATTGCCCTGGAAATATACGGTCCACGAAATTTCTCACAATATCCCCATAATACAGGGTCTTTCACTCAAAGTGGGGCCGATGGCGCGGCGCGCGCGTGTAGGGTCGGACGAGCACATGGCACTCGCCGAGCTTGGGGTCAAGAGGGCGTCCGTACGAATCGCATGTAATTAACAAGCACACAAAATAACACAAAATCAAAGTAAAATAACAACTCACCGAGTCACAGAAGATGTTGAAAATGTCATCCACCCGCATCTACACATTTCTGGCATCGTCTAAGGAATTTTCATTCACACGCTTTATTTCATCTACCGAGAGGTATTTTGTGCTAATGTGTACGCAGGTTGAGGCGTTATTGAAACAATAGGCTTTAATTAACTCTTAGCAATGATACGTTATAGAATTTTCAAACACAATAACAATTAAACAAACCACGTATACGTCATAAACGATAATCACTAACACGTAGGGCCTACACACGTTATAAACTTATAACACGTATAACTTAAAGTAGGCTATAAACGAAATAACAAAGTCAACTTTACTCGGCAAATACTGCGTGGCACACAAAGAGGAGGTCGCAACTGTCTCAGCATCGCGAAATCCCGCGCTGCTCCGCAGCATTACTTTCATCAATCCTACAATACTTTTATCCTTACGACATTTGCTGCCTCAGCTCCGCGTTGCTATCAGCTCATCTGACCTATAGCTCGACGTTCCACAGCAGTGGTGCGCCGACCGAGTGGCCGGCCCCACTTGGAGTGGAAGACCCTGCATATACGCTACATAAAGGAGCTTTTTAGTCTCAGTGGCAGTTCTCTATCAATAAATTCATAATAACATGACGCACTTTCTTGTTCTTAGGATGTTGTACCAAGGCATACAACTCCAACATGTCTATACCTCTAGCCACCTCGATATCTAAGCGGTCCCTTTGATATTATGGTCCGTGAAGAGGCTAATGTGCCAAGAAATAGTTCCCTCTTTTTCTTCTTGTTTTTGGCGTAGGGTTACAAGATTGTCCCACCACATGTTGCTATGTTTCCATAAGCTCCCTAGATTACGGTACTTTTCAGAATTTCCTTTGTGAAAATCTATGAATAAATGTTTCATTTTAATTGGGAGCTTTGCCAACTTTGCTTTCCAAGCGATAAATTGTGTGTGTGAATGTAGTTTTTAGTGGTATTTGGAACTAAAGGTAGAGTAATTCAGTACGAATTTGATATTATATTACATTTTGCTATGTACAAACCTAGCGGCAAGAGAGCACCCAAGTAGTCTAATTCGATTTTATGGCGAATCAGGCTCAAAGGTTGGCAACACTCCTATGATTGCACAAAGTTCAACATGGCTTCCTCAAGTAGACATTGTGTTCAAACTGCAGCTGTAAAGCTTGAATCGACAATAAAATACTCCAAAGGTAATACAAATGAAGAGAAGTTGAGTTAAAGGTGCAAACAAATGATTTTAATTATATAGGTTGAGGGATGGCAATGAATAGTTTCCACACCGGATAGACAAGAAGGGAGAGAGAGAGAGGAGATGCGCGGAGGGATATTTTCCTCTGGACCTGACCTGACTTTTGGTATAGGTACCTTTGTGAATTAACGGTACTCTTCTCAAAAAAGTATGGTCCGATGAAGCTGTTTCAACAATGCACAGCACACAATCACTTACGGCGAGTCACGCTCGTGCTCCACCGTGACTTCGGGTTTCCCCTTCTTCATATACGGTAGTTGTGTTTGTTTCCGGAAATGGAGAATGTAGCCTTGTCAAAAGAAACGAAAACACAGCATATCAATCAATACCAAATTTTACCAGAACTGCTTTCGTAAATGTTTTCCATTGCGGCTTGTGTTCAGGTTTCAGCTTCTTTAATTTTTGTTTTATTATACATCCAAGCTGGACACCGTATATCTTGTGCTGAGACCTGCCCTTTTCTCTAGATGCTTTTTCACTGCCCTGCTCATTTTGCAGGAAATAATCTTTAATCATACTCCCAGGTACTCAAGACTACATTACCACGATGTCGCCGAGTTTCTACATGAATCAACAACAACATTAAATAGTAATTATCGTTATCATCCCTATCATTAGGAACTGATGACCTAGTTGTTGCACTCCTTCAAACAACGATCAAAGCCTCCGTAGAGTATGTAGAGGATAGAGACACTTTCTCAACAAGTGTACAATAGGACATTTAACTGCTGTTTGAACTTCAGTAAGAAGCTGCCTCCTCCACTCAGCACTTGATGTGATCAATGGGCAGTTTCTCCTTTTAGACTGTCTGGTGAACGGAACATGAACGTTGAATCAGATTTAACTTTCGATAAGTAAAATGAATTATTTGATTTATCACTTGACTTTACTCTCAAAGCAAAGTTTTCTGATAGCAGTTCTATACAAGCCTTTTGGATTTATGTGCGGTTCCAGTATCCTACAATCTCACACAAGGCAATAAAATGTTGCTTCCGTTTTCAATACAATACTTGTATGAATCAGCATTTTCTTCAGTGAAAAATAGTGAAATGCAAACAATGCCATAGTTTGTTGCGTTTGGAAGATGATTTACGTTGTAATCTGTCATGCGTGAAATCATGCCTTGACAAATTGTGTGGAGAGTATGAACCATACATAAAATTAGCTAGTGAGTTACACTATCTGTCTAGCGGAGTCATTTCAGTTTTGTAACATTATTATTACTTTTATTATTATTATTATTATTATTATTATTATTATTATTATTGTTGTTGTTGTTGTTTGAGTCTTCAGTCTTTTGACTGGTTTGATGCAGATCACCATGCCTCCCAGTCCTGAGCTAATGGTTTCATCTCTACTTAGCTACCACACCCTACATCCGAGGCAATCTGCTTAACGTATTATAACCTCAGTCTGCCCCTACAGTTCTTGTCCTCAAGGCTTCCTCGATAAATTTCCTATTCCTGAGTGTCTTAGTGTGTCCTACCATCCTATCTCTTCTCTTCATTAGCAATCGCCAGAAACATCTCTCCTCTCCCACTCGTTTTAGGCGAATATCCATTCATTTATTACTCTATCTATCCATTTGATCTTCATCATTCTTTTGTAACACCACTTTTCAAACGCTTCTATTCTCCTCTTTTCTGCTGCACCAGTAGTCCTAGTTTCACTTCTATAGAGCGCCACGCTCCAGACAAATGCTTTCAAAAATGACTTCCAAATACCTAAATCAATATTTGATGACAAGAGATTTCTTTACAGTAGAAATGCTTTCCTTGTCTGAGCCAACCTACTTGTTATATCCTCTGCTTCGTTTTCACTAGTTATTTTCCTTCATAAGTAGCAGAAGTCTCCTACTTCCTTTAACTTTTCACCTCCCAAGTAAACGTCAATTATTATTATTATTATTATTATTATTATTATTATTATTAGAATGTTGATAGAATCAATTATTGAATTCTATGAAAATCATCACAGATTAACTCGATATTGATCGTCTCTTGGTGGATTGGACACGATTCTAGGCTATCACTAGCAAGGTCCTCTAATGCTTCCCAATTCTGTAAAAAAAAAAAAAAGTTCGGTTTCAAGGAATGAACGGCGTACACATATAGATGTGGCCAAATTATTAGAAATTAAAATGGAACATCCCAGTATTGAACAAATTGTATCCCAAATTAAGATAGTAATCGGTGATATCCATCAATTTTATTTTGGTAATTGATGAGAATGGAATTTCTGTACTTCGTGCTGTATAATATTTTGTGCAATTTTATTGAGCCAAAGTCAAGCCTCCGTGGCTTAGGCGGCAGCACGCCGGCCTCTCACCACTGGGTCCGTGGTTCAAATCCCGGTCACCCAATGTGAGATCTGTGCTGGACAAAACGTAGGCAGACAGGTTTTTCTCCGGGTACCCCGGTTTTCCCTGTCAAAATTTCATTCCAGCAACACTCTCCACTATCATTTCATTTCATCTGTCATTCATTTAATCATTGCCCCAGAAGAGTGCGTCAATCCTCGTCAGCCGGCACAGTTCATATCCTCGCCGCTAGGTGGGGGCTTCATGCATTCCATTCCTGATCCATTCCTGACCCGGTTAGAGACTGGAAGCAGGCTGTGGATTTTCATTTTCATATTGAGCCAAAGTGATCTTTTCTACCCCATTGTTCTGTGAAATATTATCACACTTTTCTTGTCCTTAATCAAAAAGTATTTTAATTCTGAAAATAAATATTTGCTACTTGTCGCACTATCCATAAAAAGGCAAACAAATAAGATGCTTTAATAAATACGCACTTATTTGCAACATTGACTATCTCTACTAAGTCCTCGATCCTTGGACATAACGGGTAATCTCGAAAACCACTGGATGGATTTATATGCGGTTTTCATCATTCTGTAAAGGATTTCTCAAGGAATGTATCTGTAGATAAACATGTATTTATGGCCAAAGGATGTCAAGCAGTAGCGATTTCAAAAATCTAATCGAAGAGAAACCTGCCGTCCATTCACCTTTTGAGGTTACGCTGGGTAAAATGTCAATGATACCTGGCGTACATAAATACCATACAGTATTTATAATCCAATAACATTAATAATTGTGAGCAATAAATTGGCAGGACCACCTCACTTTCTAATTTATTATGTGTTGATTTATTTCCGAAACTTCTGGGTCAAATGCACCCAAAATATACAAAAATATTTCAGGGAATAAATTTATTTCAAAATATACCGGTGTAAAAATGAATCGTTAACAGACTGATTGAGAATTAAGTTCTCCGTCTGGAAAACGAATATAGAACTATATTATGATCATATGGCCAGAGAAGGTACGGTCGTAATAAGACCGGTCTCCGGACGTCCCCGTGGCACAACCGAGTGGGATACTGCCGTATTCAGCGTATGGCTTTGGCGCATCGGACGGCGTCTGCAGCAGCAATTCAAGCGGCAGTTGACACCACAGTGACGCAACGATCTGTTCGAAATCGGTTACATGAAGGACAGCTCCAAGCCTTACGCCCTGCGGCGAGCATTCCACTTATCCCAAACCTCCACCGTCTGCGACTTCAGTGGTGTCAAGCTAGAGATCATTGGAGGATGGAGTGGAGGTCCGCTGTGTTTTCCAATAAAAGCTGATTCTGCCTTGGTGCCAGTGATGGCCGTGTGTTGGTTATAAGGAGGCTAGGAGAGCGCCTGCATTCCACCTGTCTGCGGCGTCGACACTCTGGACCTACACTGGGCGTTCTGGCCAGGGGAGCAATTTCCTATTACAGCAGGAGCACTCTCGAGGTTATTCCACGCACCCTGACTGCAGATGTGTACGTCCGTCTGGTGATTCGACCTGTTGTGCTGCCATTCATGAACAGCATTCCCGGGGGGTGTTTTCCAACAGGATAACGCACGTCCCCATGCTGCTGTTGTAACCCAACGTACTCTACAGAGTGTCAACATGCTGCCTAGGTCTGCTCGATCCCCCGATATGTCCCCAATCGAGCACGTATGGGACATCATTGCACAATTCCAGCGTCATCCACAACCGGCATTAAGCGTCCCTGTTTTGACCGACCAAGTGCAACAGGCATGGATGTCCATCCCACAAGCTGACATCCGGCACCTGTATGACACAATGCATGCACGTTTGCATGCCTGCATTCAAAGGTCTGGCGATTATACCGATTATTAATGGACAAGCATTGCACATTTGCGATGGCTTTTCTCACGTGGACATTAACCTGTTGTCTTGTACCTTTAATCAATTAAATATGTTACCTCGCTAAATATATTGCCGAAATTTCCGTTCTTTACATTCCTTATTTCATGGTGTGGGGATATTATTCCGCCAGGGGCTATGAATGAACATAAGGTGGTCTTGGATTTATTTTCTACCTCAGCTAACCTAGAGCTTAACTCACTTTTCCTCAATACCACGTCATGCGGTTAAGAGCCTTGATGGAACAGGGAAACGAACTCGTACCTGACGGATAACAGTGAAGGATACTAATCACTACACTATCAATTGGTCATTATTTAAATAGGTCTCTAACGTATAAAGAAGAGATTTGAAAAAACATAATTATGTATTAAAAGGATTGTTTTATTTGCCTGAAAATACGTAGTTTGTTTGAACATACTGGTTTAATTTCCGGGACATAAAGAGTCATAAAAAAAACGCAATAGTTACACAAAAGTTGCATAAGTGGGACAGTCGTTCATTCGGTAGAGTGCAAGGGTTCAATTTAGTGTATGCACATTCAAGCAATAGCATGCAGTGAAAAGCTTTTCATCCACAGCAAGTATTTAGCTGATAGATGTATACTTTTCATACTCTGGATCTCTATGTTTAAATGGACATGTAGCTCTAGTTCACACATAGCATCTGACAAAAGTTAACGATTAATTTCATATATCTAACTTCCCTCCGTTCCACTTGAATCAGTATGCTTTGAAATTTTTGATATCGATATAAATTTAAGTTATTGTTTTGACATTTTAATTTTAGTGACAATCTGTGCTCTTTAATTTGATTCACTATCGCAGTGAGGGCAGCTGACTGATGTTTCGGAATATCGAGAGACTCGAAGATCATATTCCAGCATTGGCAGTGACCATCCTTAATCTCTGGAAGTCCATGTGTTCTTTCAATTTAAATCCAGGTATTTATTGGGATGATACTATATGCCAGGTTCCTAGATGAATTTCTGAACCTCACAAAAAATGCACTTTCAGTAACACATTCCAATCTGACTCACATACGCTCATTAGCCCACAACGTTTTCAGATACTAAGAAAGTAGACGGTTTATCATGGTTTACCTATAATCTGGAGTAAGCAACGCTTAAATTGTCTCGTAACGTCTTCATCTCGTGGGGTACTAACACAAAATCGCCCTAATAAAATATCATAGGAGGAAGGTTTTTGGAATAATATCTAGTATATAAGGTTATATTATTTTTGAATTTAATTAAATGTAATGCGCACAATGTGCAAATCATAAAATTACATCAATCTTCACTACAATATTTTACAAAGGGTTTCAATCGTTGGTTGCAACTTGACACATGGTACCTAGTACAGTGTGTACCACATCTGAAGCAAACTCAATTTGGACCTGGTTCATGGTAATGTTGTATGTTGCATAGTTTATGATGAAACCCATGAACGGAGAACCTTGTCAGTAAGTGCCGTAGACCATATCCACCTTGGACCCACTCGAGATTTGTCATGGCTTCGGTGGAGTGGAACTCTTTCCAGATGTCGGTTTTCTTCGACTTTAGGTTTCGAATTAGATGTACGCACGATGTTATTCTCCAATAGCAGTAGTTATTATCAAAGCAAAATATCAATTATGTGTAAATTTTTATACCCTGATTCAAACTTAGGAATTCGTATTGAAGGGGCTCGCCTTTAAAGGTGTTTAGAAGCACTAAAAATAAACAATTGTAAATGTTTATTGGATCTATTCAACAAGATAATAGATACAGAGGACATACCTCACCAGTGGCTAAAATGTGCAATCATATTATTGTACAAGAAGGGTGCACGTGATGATCTAGACAACTACAGAACAATAACACTGACCTCAAACTTATATAAAGTGTTTACGAAAATCCTAACGAATAGACTTACTAAAATAATGGATGAAAATCAACCCCTAGAACATGCAGGCTTCCGGACAAGCTACAACACAATGGACTACCTGCAAGCAGTAATCCAAGTAATAGAGAAAACGCTTGAATTCAACTTGAGAGTATATATTGCATTCGTAGACTGTTAAAAAAGCATACGACTCGGTAGAGCACATCAGCGTCTTGAAGGCATTGAAGGCAATAAGTGCCAATTCTAAATACATTAGAATCATTTATCTAACATACTTGGAAAGCTACGCTAAGGTTAGTACAGAAACTGAAGGATAACTCTTCAGAATAGAGAAAGGGGTCAAACAAGGGGATCCCATATCGCACAAACTTTTCACCTGCGTTCTCAAAATTTTGTTCAGAATACTAAACTGGGGAAACAAGAACTTCGGAGTTAACATTAACGGAAGACTTCTATCTAACCTCTGTTTTGCAGAGATGACATTGTGCTATTTGCAAAGTCAGCAAAGGAACTAAACACAATGCTAGATGAACTCCATTACAAGAACAAATAAGTGGGACTGCAAATGAACCCCCTCAAAATCCAAAATAATTACAAATTCTGAAGAGTTACCAATCATAGTGAATGCCACACCCATAGAATATTGTAGTGATTATGTCTATTTAGGCCAAGCAATAATTACGACACAAACGAGCGTCCGAGAAATCAAAAGAAGGATTGGATTGATGTGGGGAAAATTCTGGAGCCTATGCTTCATTCTTATGGATAAATAATTGAGCCCTAAATTAAAATTCTATTTACTACAAAGCTGTGTATCCCAGTGTTAATCTATTGATGCCAAACATGGACATTTAGTAAATGGCAGACAAGACTGCTCCAAATCTGTCAACGGAAAATGGAAAGGAGGATCTTAGTCTTTAAGCTAAGCGACAGAATCAGTAACACGGATCTGAGAAAAGGAAGTGCAAAGGAGGACTCAGCAACAAGAGCTCGACCACTGAATTGGCGCTGGGGTGGACATACATCCAAAATGCAACAGGGTAGATAGGCCTACTCCACGAGCCACGACTATGTGGATTCCAAGAGCTGGCAAGAGAAGTAGAGGACGGACGAATTTAGGTTCAAGACAGGTGTTACGTGGACCATGAAAGCCAGGCAGAGAGAACTATGGAAGGAAATTCAGAATATTGTAATAGTGTAACAATGTAAATGCCGTAGTTAGGATGTGTGTTAATTTAATTTTTATTAATGTGTGTCAATATATATTTAGGGAAGACATCTCTCAAGAAATGGCTCCTCTTGGGAGACTATTTGAACCACCCCCTACCACTCCGGTAGGAGACCTTTGCCCATTAGGGATCTACGGGCTTATCTTAGCTTATCTAAGTTATTATTAATATTATTATCTAAATGTTTATTGAGCAGCAAATAACGCAGTGCATGATATTTCGTAAATAATGGACTAGATTAGGAAAGCTCCAGTAAATACCTAAAGTTTTGATTCGCTGAATATATTTTTCAACACAATTTTCTTATATATGAATTAAATGACTTCGGATTTAAACAACTTGCAGCTGTCGTCCTTATTGACGTTTTCCGTTCGGTTTCTTCTCCCAGGCTCCTCAACACGTAAAGAGTTTCCCAGAATGGCTTGATGTGGGAAGTCTTAAGACTTCTTTTCATAACCAGTCCTACAAGACACACTAGCACGGTGAAAAGAGTACAGACTGTAGATCACTCCTATCAGAACTACATCTGGCAGGAGCTAGGCCACTTAGAACAGGTGAAGGTTACGAGACCAGCAAGAGATAGTACATATGCCGACTCGAGAGCCGAGAGTTCCAACTGGCGCACTTACTATGGAAGGTAGGATTCCTTGAATAAAATTGGTGAACAAAACAAGAATAATTCGAGGAAGATTTCCACTCTGATCTTATCATTTAGACTTTCACGGCCCGTGATACTATCAATAATGTAGAATTTTGGGCTTATGCCGTGTTTTATTTAATCAAACTCGACGCGTCTCGAAAGAAACCATTACTTTCATCATCAGGAATAAACGGAAATACGACTATATTGTTGCTAAGAGTACGCAACAAAGGAAATAAAAAAAGGTTCCCTGTACTTGTGGCAAGGTCAGACTTCGAGAACGATATGCACTCGCATTAAGGAACATAATAGATGTATCAGGCTCATTCAACCTGATAAATCGGCTGTTGCTGATCATGCTTTAACACCTGGCCATGATATCATGTTTCAAGAAGTGGATGTTCTTGCCCGTATAAAGCAATATCGTCCCAGAATCATCAGGGAGGCGGTTGAAACACGTCAACACCCAGATAATTTCAACCGCGACACCGGCTACAATCTCAGTGAGTCCTGGCTACCTATTATCAGAACCCTCAGAAAGAAATAACTGCTGCTTTTCGTTGTCCCTAACATGGGGCTAAAATGGCGTCCATCTTAGGGCACCTTTTTTAGTTTCTTTGTTGGTTTCTCTTAGCAAAAATTTAGTCGTATTTCCGTTTATTCCTGATGAAGAAAGACATGGTTTCTTTCGAAACGCGTCGAGTTTGATTAAATAAAACACAGGATAAGCCCAACATTCTACATTATGGATACACTCTGATCTTATTATTAGTGATTTAAGCCCACTAAGGGGCGCTTATGACTAATGCTTCTGCGATGCTTTCTTTGTTCTTCAATATCTCTGATCTTATCAACTAACAAACAAACAATAAAAAGGAGATACACGGTATCGAATGTATAGCCCTTGGGTGAAGTAGGATACATTGAATTAAACAGGACAAAAACTAAGAAACATGATGACGTACGATCTAAGGACAATATAAATATGGAAGTGGAAAGTAGTGCTAAGCCACCAAGTGGTTCTCTCATGAATTAGAGCATTCTTTCCCTACAATAAACCTGATAAAACGTTTTTGACAATTCTTCCATCATTCTACTGTCATAATTGTATAGGACTTGCAGACTTCCAAGCGGTAGTATGATTTTCTTGTAAAATACAAATAATCGTCTATTGCTTTTCCTGTTGTTCAGTAATTGTAAGGTTTTTGTCTAGAATGATACATATTGGTGGCAAAGATAGGTGTGTATTGAACTGCCCTCCACTAATAAGGATTCTGATTGAGAAAAACGCATTATCTTTGCCAAACTGTTCGTCTCCAGATATATTTTTCTCGTCTTCTGGTTGGGACCAACTATCTCCAATGTATCTTACCGTGTGTAGTTCATCAACGCTGCTAGTTCCTTCGACAGCAAAATGTCTAAATTTGTGTGCAAATCACGTTTCTTGTTTGCTCTACTGACCTGTGCACTCACCAAAACTTGAAGAAACAGGTGCACTAGAAACGACAGAAGACCTCATCTAAATTGACAAAAGGTAGGTTATTATGTTTATTAAGTATTATCTGCTACGCTAGTTATACTAACGTTTTGTGGGTTGTCGTCCATATTCAGCTTAAAGGAGGATATTTTGATTACTGAATACCTCAGTTTTATTTGGCTGTATTTTACTTTAGATGCCGATTGATTTTTTTATTTTTTAGCCAGGGAGACATTAGTGTGTAAAGTGTATGTCTAATAACATGTGTTATTGCAATTTGAGATGTTTAACAATACATTGAAGAAAATGGAAATTGCAACACCCAGAAGGAGTGGTGCTACATTGCTGCAATTGAACATGCAGGACGAGTGTTCGGTTGTAATTCGATGTTTACACTTTCAGGTCCCTCTGACCGCAAGTTTGGACAACAATCAATACAGGATGTGCCCACCACGAGCTGCAATACATTGATGAATTCGGCGAGGCATGGAGTCAATAAGTCCCTGGATCGCTTCCTGAGGAATTGTGGCCCATGCTTGCTGCACTGCACGGGTCAGTTGTTCCAGAGTTGTGGCTGGCTGAGGACGGTTGGCCAGTTGTCGACCCGTCATGTCCCACACATGCTCAATAGGACTGAGGTCCGGGGATCTGGCGGGCCATTCTAAGGTTGTGATGTCGTGGAGAGCTTTTCTGGAGATGCGTGCAGTGTGAACCGGGCATTGTCCTGTTGAAACATCCCATTAGCAATGTTCGCCATCATAGGGACAATCACTGGATTCAGTACCCTATCAACCTACTGTCGAGCAGTCATAGTGTCCTCAACAAGCACTAATTGTGATATCACATTAAAGCCAATAACTCCCCAGACCATAATGCTTGGTGTTAGGCCTGTGTGCCTCTCGACAATAAGGTCTGGGCGGCCCCTCTCCCCGATACGTCGGCGCACACGATTCCGGCGATCACTGCGGGCAAGACAGAAGTGCGATTCATCACTAAAGACGACCCTATGCCATTCGTCGACCCACGTCGATCGTTTTCGACACCAGGCCAGCCTTACACGTCGCTGTTGTGGGGTCAATGGAACACCTTCTGCAGGGACACGGGATCGTAAGCCAGCTGCACGCAGGCGATTACCAACTGTTCGTTGTGTAACGTGGGGTGCCACAGCTGCTCGAATTTGCGCTGCTGTTGCATGGGGTTCCATCCGGGCCATCCGAATGATGCGGCGATCCTCTCACAGTTGTCTGTCGCGCTGGCCCTGTGCCAGGTCTACGAGTGGGATACCTTCATTTGACCACTGCTGCCATACACGTTGTACCGTAGATGCCTGTCGGCTAACACGTGCAGCGACAGTCCTTAGCACTCTCAAACGGCGACAGTTGTTGATAGCGTGTCTTCTCTGTCGTCGAGGCATGTTTGACGGTGAACACTTCACTGCACATACTGCAAGTCAACTACGCTACACCAGAGTCCGTATACTGGAGTTGATTCCTCCGCGACCAATCACGTGGGGAGACCTGTAGCAACAATCCAATGGGTCAGAAACTTTGATCGTTTACATACCTACATGGCATCGTTCCATATCTTGAAAATCAACACAAACGACCAATGCCTTGATTGTGTTGCAATTTTCATTACCTTCAGTGTAATAAGAATAATAATACAGTCATCATAATAACTATAATAAGACAGCAAAGTAAATACTGTAACAATAAATTACTGTGCATTACTGATATATTGTTTCCTAATTGTTTTCCCACTTGACAAATCATTTCACGTCTATAGCGCTGTCCCGCTTATTACGCATATAATCCACAGTCCCTTGAAGAGAGTTATATCGTAGCGGCTTCGGTGGCGTAGTTGGTAGCATCCTGAGCTTCTATGCCAAAGATCGCGGGTTCAAGCGTTAAAAATCCCTCAGTATGCCTTCCTTCGGAGAGGAAGTAAAGCCGGCGGTCCCATGTCATAGATTTATGGCATGTTAAAGAACCTTCCACTAATTGCACCTGTGTGAATCTAAATTAGAGGTTAAACATCGCTCTTAGGTTCCTAAGTTCGTCGCAAGGAGCCGGTGGCGTCTAGTAGCCGAGTTCTGAACTACTAGTCGTTGATGGTGGCGTTTGGTGACGAAATGTAGGAACTACTTGAAATTCAATGTCTGCAGTCCTTACTTGAATTAAAACAGATAACACACACTAATACAGCCATCACAATTAACACCGGTCGTCATACAAGTGCATGATATCACTATCACAAATGTTTACAAGCCACCCAAGGCACCCTGGCCCGATTTTGTCTTACAAACTGCAGAACATCCTGCAATTTATGTAGGGGACTTCAACAGTCACCATGAATCTTGGAAGTACTCTAACAATGATGAAAATGGAAGCATGCTTGCAGAATGGGCTGAAGAGAACAATCTCCATCTAGTGTTCGATGCCAAAGATCAAGGTACTTTCAGGTCAGCTGCTTGGGGCAAGGATTCAACTCCTGACCTATGTTTTGTTAGCTGCAATGAAAGTGGCTTCCCCATCAATGCCACAAGAAAATTGATAGATGCCTTCCCCCACAGCCAACATAGACCTGTAATAATACAAATTGGTTGCACGGTCCCTGTCATACGATCAACTCCACACGCTCGATGGAACTTCCAGAAAGCTGACTGGGCGAAGTTTTCAACGGAACTGGATAAAAGCATTCGCTGGATTCCCCCATCTCATAAGAACTACCAACGCTTCATCGGTGCAGTAACAGCAACGGCTAAAAAGTGTATACCAAGAGGATACCGAAAGGAATATATCCCAGGTTGGAATGATGAAAGCGAAACACTGTATCAACATTTCCAGCAAAGTGGTGACCCAGAGATAGCCACAGAACTTTTGTCCAGCTTGGACCTATCTCGAAGGAAGAAATGGACAGAAACAGTCGAAAGTATGGACTTTACCCACTCAAGTAGGGAAGCATGGAGCCTTCTGAGAAGATTGGGAGGAAGTGGACCAGTATGCAGAAAACCTTCAGAAGTAACACCTGACCAAATTGCTTCCCACATCATTACCACATCAAGAGTGCCTCCCGACAAGAAACATACCAAACATATTAGACGGCAACTTCATGACCTGAAAAAGACGACATCTCCCTCATCTGAATATGCACGTCCCTTCACAGTTTTAGACATTGAATTGGGACTGAAGGACCTCAAACCTTTCAAGTCACCTGGTTTCGATGGCATCCATCCAGAATTCCTGATTCATATGGGAGGATACGCTCAGAAATGGCTGGCCGAATTCTTCACTGACATCCTGTTGACTGGCCAACTTCCATTGGAGTTCAAGAAGGCGAAGATAATTTCTATTCTAAAACCTGGCAAACCCAGCAACAAGGTAGAAAGCTATCGGCCCATCGCCCTTCTTAGCTGCTGCTACAAGCTTTTTGAAAGGTTGATATATAATAGAATAAGTAGTGCAATCCTAGAGCATATTCCAATTGAACAGGCAGGATTCAGACCAGGGCGTAGCTGCTGCGATCAAGTATTGTCTCTTACATCCTTCACAGAGGCAGGATACCAAATGAAGCTGAAAACATCTGTAGCATTTGTTGATCTTACTGTAGCATTTGTTGATCTTACTGCTGCCTTTGACACTGTGTGGAGGGAAGGCCTTATCTACAAATTTCTTCGAATGATACCCTGCAGAACAATGGCTCAACTGGTTAACAATATGTTAAGTGATCGGAAGTTCCAAGTAATCACTGGAAGCAAGATAAGCAAGGAGAGGAAGCTAAACAACGGATTGCCCCAAGGATCAGTTCTCTCACCATTATTGTTCAACTTATATCTCTCTGACCTTCCCGACACTTCATCCAGAAAATTCTGCTATGCCGACGACTTGGCTTTAGCCGTACAACATCAGGTAATGGAGACGACTGAAGAGATTCTGACCAAAGACTTGTCTATACTGGAAAATTACTTCAAAATCTGGAGACTTCAACCCAGTGTGAGTAAAACAGAAGTGTCTTGCTTCCATTTAAATAATCATTTGGCGAACGTGAAATTGAATGTAAGTTTCAGAGGCGGAATTCTTCGTCATAATTGGAACCCAAAATACCTTGGAGTCATCTTGGATCGTACACTATCCTTCAAGCAACACCTACTGAACTTGGCTAAAAAGCTGAGGACTCGAAACAACATCCTCCATAAGCTGTGTGGAACTACCTGGGGATCTTCAGCAATCACCTTGCGATCTTCAGCCTTGGGTTTGGTGTACTCAAGTGCTGAGTATTGTGCACCTGTTTGGTTGAACAGTCATCATACAAGGCTTGTCGATACCTAGCTTAATACCACAATGCGCATCATATCTGGCGCAATCATATCTACTCCAGTTCATTGGCTTCCACTGCTAACCGGTATAATGCCATCTGATTTACGTCGATCTAATGCCCTTATGAGGGAATTTCACAAGATCTCCAGGAATCCTAGTCTACCCGTGCATAGTGACCTGCCACTTTTGAATCTTAAAAGACTAAAATCACGCCATCCAACTCTGCGTGAAGCTGCTGACATGGATGCTAAAGTTTTTAATTCTCTTGAACAGTGGAAAGGTCGGTGGGAAGCAGCAACAGATGTGCGCCTGCATACTATCTTCTCAGGTCCCAGACTTCCAAGTGGATTCCATCTACCACGCGCAAGACCTAGACCGCCCTGAACAGAATCAGAACAGGCCATGGCCGGTGCAGAGACGCCCTCCACAAGTGGAAAAAGGTACCTAATCCAGACTGCGACTGCGGAGCTCCACACCAGTCTATTCACCACATTGTCAAAGAATGTAAGATTCGAGCCTATCACGGTGGTGAAGTGGACTTCCTGCTGGCAACTCCAGATGCTGTACGCTGGATTGAAAACTTAGACATTCAATTGTGAAGCACAAATGACTTTGTTTCTCGTCTGTAAATATGTACATATATATTACCAATATTGTCTTATAAGCCATACGCTAAATAAAATAAATCAGACAGATTCTACACACACCCAAAGTACACGGGGCTACATGACCGTGTTGTCGCAGCCCCTAAACTGAGGAACCAAACAACCAAGAGTAATAACGTGGTTTTACAGGATTGACGTACAAATCATGTAGATAATTAAATCCGATAATCAATATTAATTGCAAGCCTCCGGCGGCAGCACGCCGGCCTCTCACCGCTGGGTCCGTGGTTCAAATCCCGGTCACTCCATGTGAGATCTGTGCTGGACAAAACGGAGGCAGACAGGTTTTTCTCCGGGTACTCCGGTTTTCCCTGTCAAAATTTCATTCCGGCAACACTCTCCACTATCATTTCATTTCATCTGTCATTCAATTAATCATTGCCCCAGAGGAGTGCGTCAGGCCTCGGCAGCCGGCACAGTTCATAACCTCACCGCTAGATGGGGTCTTCATTCATTCCATTCCTGACCCGGTCGGAGACTGGAAGCAGGCTGTGGATTTTCATTTTCAATCAATATTAATTATATTCATATTTTTAATGATAATGACTTTTTTATTTATTTATACTGTAAGTACTATATTTTATTGGACTAACAATTTTCAGAGCAATATAGCTTGTTATTTCAACGTAAATGTATGATCACAATTACAAATCATCCCAACCTCAAACATTTTCTATGAACCATTCATTCATTACTCGTATATCAGGAGTTCTACATCACTGACATTTCCACTACGAGCGTTCTTTCCAGAGATTTCTTTCATCGTTAATC
This sequence comes from Meconema thalassinum, assembly GCA_946902985.2. Lineage (NCBI taxonomy): Eukaryota > Metazoa > Arthropoda > Insecta > Orthoptera > Tettigoniidae > Meconema > Meconema thalassinum. The sequence goes on from OX336391.1 coordinate 486,302,629, forward strand.
TAAAAATTATAACAGATCTGATTTTAGTCTTTTAGAGTATTTTTAATCATTTTTGATAGTTAGTGTCTTGGAAATAATTTTGAAATCAGCCTTTCTTATTTTTTATTTATTTGTTTATTTATTTATTTATTTATTTATTTATCGTATGGCTTTTAGTGCCGGGAGTGTCCGAGGACATGTTCGGCTCGCCCGAGTCTGTAGCTGCTTCCAGCGGACACCCTAAAGAGTGAGCTACAAGTTCCGTTCAATTTCAAGTAGTTCCAACTTTCGCCACCAGATATCAATGATACCTAGTGGTGAACGTTGGAACTTTGATAGAGCGTTCTGACGAAATCTAACCTAACAATTTTGCTTTACACAAGTTAAGTCTGTGAAAGGATCTTTTACATGTCATAAATCTATGACATGGGACCGCCGGCTTTACTTCCCCTCCGAAGGAAGGCATACTGAAGGATTATTAACGCTCTTAAAAAATCCGACGACTTGGGCCGGTTTTGAACCCGCTATCTTGGGCACAGCAGTTCAGCATGCTACCAACTACGCCACCGAAGCCGCTAGCCTTTCTTATAACAATTTGCGTCAATCTTGCAACTTCATTTGTACTAAATACTGTAATGTTTACGGAAGAAGGTTATAATGTAACCGAAACTGGTACACGGTACTCATGAATTATAATGTATTGATTCAAGATACTATTTTTCTATTTCATTAAACTTTCTAACTAAGGATTTTTGGAAGACATGGTCCTTTTCATGACTTTTTGGTACTAATTCTTTTTTTTATATAAAAATGCATATTGATTATCAGATTTGATTATCTGTATAACGGAGAGAGTTGTTGTGTCTATCATGGTCACACATTTAAATGTGTTATTAGGCCTAATGTCTCCGCATCAATAACTTTTGTCTGTTCATCAGATTCTATTGATACTATATATACATATAATTCGCTGGGACCATCAAGGAGTACGTTAAATCCTGTTGAATTTGACACTGAACTTGGCCTTCTTCTGAGCCCAGATTTTCCTCATTCTTTGTGAGTAGGCCTGCTTACGCTCCTCTGTCCAGGGGGCACCGTGTGTTCTTTTCGGTTGCTCGTCTCTGTTTAGCCCGTTATTTTCTGGCGAGGGGCGTGGTGGCGCAGCGGTCAAGCTGTATGCCTCTCACCAAGGCGGACCGGGTTCGATTCCCGGTCACTGCATGTGTGATTTTCGATGTGAAATGCCATGTCCTGTGGTTCGGATTCCACGTAAAACGGAGGTCCCGTGGCTTATGATCGCGAGATTAACGGTCACGTTAAACTACAAGCTTCCTTCTTTATTATTTTCTGGCGGAAGAGATCTCTGTTAAGGGCGTCTTCAGCTGAGATATGTAGCATTTGCAGGTCTTCTTTTGTATTTCTAAACCAGTGAATTGTGGATTAGGGATTTGAATCAAAAAAGTGAAAGATCTCTTTAGTTAACTTTCTTCCGTCCATTCCTTTCAGGTGACCGTAAAATCGTGCCCGTCTTTTTCGGATTGTGTTGGTAATTTTCTCTATTTAGCTGTAGGCTTCCTCGTTGGATCTCTTTTTGATGGATTCCATTTTTGTACTTTGATCCCAAGATTTCTCCCACAATTTTGCGCTCTTTTTTCTCCAGTTCTTGAAGGAGTCCTTTGTTGGCATGTAGAGATAGGTGTTAGGCTGCATAACTAAAATTTTAATTTTTAGTCAATATTTGATGTAATTCATAGTAAGCCCATTCTAATAGCATTGTTGTCTTGGTACCCTAATAGCTCACTCGTGCACTTAAAATAGCACTTTCGAAGAAATATAAATAAAGTAACATTTTTGGGATTTTTTGTTGAAACTATAATTTTATGTTGGTTGCACTGTTTTTAGCCTACTTGTCACATTTTGCAAAAATGAGGGAAAAGTAGACTTATGAGATCGGGCAAATGTCTGTCTGCCTGTCTGTCTGTCTGTCTGTCCTTCTATAATAATAATAATAATAATAATAATAATAATAATAATAATAATAATAATAATAATAATAATAATAATAATGTTATTGGTTTTACGTCCCTTTTAACTACACTGGCTTTTAGAGACGCCGGGGTGCCGGAATTTTGCTCCGAAGGGGATCTTTAACGTGCCAGTGAATCTACGGACACGGCTCCCTCGCATTTGCGCACCCTCAAATGCCAGCTGACTGCGCCAGGATACGAACCTGCAACCTTGGGCTCAGCAAGCGAGAACGTTACCCCTGAGCCACGCAGCCAGCCGTGTCTGTCCTTCTGTCTGTCTGTCTGTCTGTCTGTCCTTCTGTCTGTCTGGCTGTGTGTGTGTGTGTGTGTGTGTGTGTGTGTGTGTGTGTGTGTGTGTCCCCTATCAACTCCTAAACGGCTGCAGCAAACGAAACACAATTTGGTAGGAATATCTGAATATCTCACGCCCATATTTGAAAATGATATCAGTGCTACCAACTGCTGAAAAATCGCAATTGAAATTTGAGCTCAATGTTGGATATCTTGGAAGGTATGAATAGGAGCTATTTCAAAATTGGCACACGTATAGATAATAATATTGCAGTTTAATTTCCAGGAGGCCATACATCGCAGTGTTGCCAAAATGAATATACGCCTGCTGATAGGTCCAAATTTTAAATGCATATAACTTCTACACTATCAATTGGATTTCAACCAAATTTCGTATGTGCTATGTGTACATAAACATACATGACTGAACGTATTCTTAAGATCCACCAGGGCTGCCAACTGTTAATAAATGCTCCCAATTTATATTATCCAAAACCAATATATCAGAAAGTATGCAAGCCGACAGCTTTAAACTGTGCACACGTATAGTACCTGACACTCTATATTAATTTGGAGTAACTTATATACGTCAGTGCTACCAACATGAATCTAAGCCTGCTGAGAGGTCCAACTTTAAATACATGTAACTTCTATACTATCATTTGTATTTCAACCAAATTTCGTGTGTGCTATGTGTACCATAACAGATATGTATATGCCGATTCTTAAGAGTAACCAGGGCTGCCAACTGTTAATAAATACTGTCTCTATTTTTGTTACCTTAATATCAATATATCAGAAAGTATGCAAGGCAATAGCTCTAAACTTTGCACACGTATTGTACCTGGCATTCTAGATTAATTTGGAGTAACTAATATACATGTATGTCATTGTTGCCAACATGATTTTACGCGCGCTGTTAGATCCAATGTTTAACTGCATGTAACGTCCATGCTATCCATTGGACTTCCACCAAATGTTGTATTCTGTACCTTAAGAGATGGAACTAAGAATATATTCAGTCACCAGGGCTGCCAACTGTTGTTCTCTATTAGGCTACATTATGCCAGGTATACATTATTTCGAACTAATTAGAAATGTCGATATTACCATCTTACAGTAATTTCGTAATTATTCGAGATAGATCCATGTAGATTAATCATTGGCATAGATCTAACATTTTAAGAAAAGTAGGCTCTTTAGTTCGTCACGGAACTTCTTGTTTAGCCTACTTTTAACATTTTGCAAAAATGACGAAAAACTAGACTTATGAGATCGATCCGGGAAAATGTGTGTCTGTCTGTCTGTCTTTCTGTCTGGGTGGCTGGCTGTGTGTGTGTGTGTGTGTGTGTGTGTGTGTGTGTGTGTGTGTGTGTGTGTCCCCTATCAACTCCTAAACGCCTGCAGAAATCGAAACCAAATTTAGTATGAGTAAAGATGTATACCGGAATTGCTCACGTCCATATTTGAAAATGATGTCAGTGCTACCATCTGCTGAAAAAACGCACTAGAAATTTGAGCTCCATGTTGGATATCTTGGAAGGTATACATGGGAGCTATTCCAAAATTGGCTCACATCTAGATAACACTATTTCAGTTTAATTTCCAGTAGGCCATACATGTCAGTGTTGCCAAAATAATTTTAAGCATTCTGATAGGTCCAATTTTTAAATGTCTATAACTTCTACACTATCAATTGGATTTCAACCAAATTTCGTATGTAATATGTGTACATAAACAGATATGACTGAGCGTATTCTTAAGAGCCACCAGGGCTGCCAACTTTTAATAATTGCACTCTCTATTCTTTTATCCAAATACCAATATATCAGAAAGTATGCAAGCCGACAGCTTTAAACTATGCACACGTATAGTACCTGACATTTTAGATTAATTTTTGAGTAACTTATATACTTCAGTTCTACCAACATGATTCTAAGCCTGCTGATAGGGCCAATTTTTAAATACATGTAACTTCTATACTATCAGTTGGATTTCAACCAAATTTCGTATGTGGTATGTGTAACATAACAAATATGACTATAAGTATTCTTAAGAGAAATCAGGGCTGCCAACTGTTAATTAATGCTGTCTATATTTTTTGAACTAATATCAATATATCAGGAAGTATGCAAGCCAACAGCCCTATACTTTGCATACGTATAGCACCTGACATTCTAGATTAATTTGGAATAATTAATAAAAGTCAGTGCTGCCAACATGATTCTATGCCTACTGATAGGTCCAATTTTAAAATGCATGTAACATCTGTACTAACAAATGGATTTCGTCCAAAATTGGCACAGCAAGATATCATAATATTTCAGATTAGGCTATTTCTGACCAGCACACGCATGACATTGTTGCCAACATGCTTTTACGCGTGCTGATGGAGCCAATGTCTAACTGCATGTAACGTCTATTGGACTTCAACTATTTTTTTTATTCTGTACCTTAAGAGATGGATGGAACTAAGAATATATTCAGTCACCAGGGCTGCCAACTGTAGTGCTCTATTAGGCTACATTTTATCAGGTATATTTCGAACTAATTAGACATTTCACCTTAATTTCGTCATTATTCTAGATAGGTTCATATACTGTAGAATAGGGGCCGATAACCTAGATGTTAGGCCCCTTAAAACAACAATTATCATCATCATCATCATACTGTAGAATAATCATTGGCATGAAAAGTAGGCTCTTTAGTTCGTCACGGAACTTCTTGTTTATTATTTAAAATGACACTCGGAGACGTTATAAGAAAAATCTGATTTTTGAACGACGACTTTTAGCAACTTCATAGACTACACACACTACGATTTCGTATTATCTCGCGACCGATAGGTGTACTAACTTTCGATATTAGTTACTTTCATCTTACCTGCCTTAGAATTTCTGGGGGAAATGACTGATTTTAAAGGTGAAAACTTCGAGTGACTGAATCTGCTATTTTCACCTGTGGAGTATTATATTCTCACTGTATACCTCAAGCAGAGATTAACCCACACTTCCGAGTTCTTCATTGCGACGCTGCTTTTCTGAGGTTTGTATTACAGTTGGTAGTCCAACTTACTCAGTTGTAGTTGTTTGGTACACCTTGTACAGTACATACCTTGTAATATAATCAAATTTAAAGTCCTGTTCAGCTCAAAGCATAACTAAGTTACAACGAAAAGTGCGTGTGAAATTCTCAGTTAATGGGAGGGAAGAGAATATGATCTTCAAGAAATTACCTCTGACAGCCATGAAATATCACATTATAAACGGAGTTCAAGACTTGAAATACGGTATGCAGTCCCTCCCCTCAATTCTCCTTCATTCTTTTCCAGTTTGAACCAGGTAAGGATGAAAGAGAAATGTGATTCATTTATTTCTATTTGATCGTGGGCAAAGTGATTAACGGGGATTTTTAGCCTATTTTCATTTATGAAAAAATAGGCTAATGAGATCACCTCTAGCCCGTGGGTTGTGTGTATGTGTGTGTCCCACTAATACAATCTAAACGGCCGAAGCGATTTCAATGAAACCCGTTAAGTAAATACTACTACCTCGTCCGAACTCGACCGTGCATTTCAAATTTTAATCCGTTTCATGATCCAACATGGCCGCCGCGCGAGGTATTTCACTGGGGCGGCGAAGCGAAGTAGAAACACTTAAATAGACCTCTCTCGCAATTTAACCATCCGAGCGCAGTGAATGTGTGTAAAATAAATGTTCATATAAAATTTAATTTACTGACAACCAATTAAACTCAATTGTTATGATAACCCCAATATGGCAGTTGTGCGAAATTTTAAAATTAAGTTTTTATATCATGTGTCCTACTCATGCGATTGAAGTGAACGTTTGAATAATGAACCTTCGTAATTATCTTCATCTACCGACAGTGGTGGCTACGCTGGCTAAAGCGCAGCATTAGGTCATGGGGCCAAGCTCTCTGATGACTCTGTAGACGCGTGGGTTCGAGCCCCACCGTCGGCCGTCCTTGAAATGGTTTTCCGTGGTTTCCCATTTTCAACACTGGGCAAATGCTGGGACGGTACCTTCTGATAGGTCACGGCCACTTCCTTCCACATCCTTGCCCAGTTTCATTCACCATCATTCATTTCATCTCTCATTAACTCCTCTCACGAGGTTGGCGTCAGGAAGGGCATCCGGCCGTAAAAACCATCGCCACAAATACTTCCATCGCATCTCATCCCCGACCCCGTTGGAAAACGGGAATATTAAGGGGTAGACATACATACAATTATCTTCATCTAATGGTACATAACTCTATGGCCTACACATGTAACAATCCAACATGGGGACCATCCGAGATATTTAGACGGTTCTCAATATCTACGAATCTATTACAGCTATCAAACTGAAAGTTTCTATGTTGGTAGAGGCAATATAACATACGTTCACCTACAGATCATTCAATACCAGGTAGGCACAAAACCAACATGGTGGCGACGCGAATTTTAAATATTTCAATACATCGTTCTCGCGACTTTAAACCCGAGCGCTGTAAAACTTGGCACGGCATATCTTCATACAAGCCCTAATATACTGACGGCTAATTTAATGGAATTTTATGAGAACTCAAAAATGGGAGCTGTATTTTTTTTTTAAATCTCGTTTTTCATTTCTCGTGACTGAAGTAAGACCAGTAGGATATATGAAAATGGGCTATTTAGTTCCTCACGGAACTAGTTGTTGTACAAATAATAACTGCTTCTACTTTTCCTCTCGTTCTTGTCTTCACCTTTTGTTGGATGGACGTTATGGATGTAGGTTCAATGAAAATAATAAAATAATGTTATTAATAATAATAGTTATTATTATTATTGCGATAAATACTATTAATATAAACTAATAATAATAATAATAATAATAATAATAATAATCAAGCGAGGATGTTTACCATCTCTTGATGAATGCAGTACATTTGCATTTGTCTATAGGCATAGGTTAGAGTAAGATGTGGCTTTCCACCGATGTTTCAGTCTCATTCATCGCTGTGATTATTAGGGCTCGGATTTTTAGGTGCTAAAAATCTGGAAAATATTTATTTTTTATGTATTAAAAACACATGAATTATGTGACAAAAAAGTAAACATATTTAATGATAATTCAGTTTATTAATGTGAATATAAACAATATGCAGTACTCTCGAAAGCAATTTATTCTGTATCATTGACTGCTGAAGCATTACAATACACAACGAGATACATCTTCAGGTTGTCCATCACAAATGACCGACGATTATCACGAAACACTTATTCTGAAGGCGCAAAACTGCGGAAATATGTTTCTTGCCCTCGAGGTGTTGTGAAACTTGAGATCGTTGCTCAGCCTTGATTGCTTTCCCACATGGTTGTCAGAACAGAACGCCCCCATGAGAAGTAAAATTATCTTCAAATTCTGCAACAGACGATACCGTGTAGTTATTTTTACTTTAGGCATCGTAGAACTGCCTTACACTTCATTGTGCCAGAAATGAACTGCATGTGAGTGACACTGGTTCCAGGTAGCTGGGGGAGGGGGAGGTCTAGCACGTGGTGCAATGTGGCTATGGACGAGGAAATCCCCGGCTTCCACATTGAGTAGCACGGGGCGACAAGTTAAGAATAACACAGTTACAATCTGAGATGTGGTCTGCATCAATATTAGATAGCTCACAGGTTCTTCCCCGGTGAAGTAACACAAGACAAAAATTCTATAAACTGAAAGATCTAGCATGCTGATTTTAAAATTGTAAATAGTATGCCTTTTTATGTGCTAATAAGTGAAAAGCAGGAATTTATGTTTTTATAAAAAAAAGCTAAAAATATGTATTTACATAAAAAATAATTATTTACCTAAAAAAACAGCCCTAGTGATTATATGGAAGCTATTGGAATATGTGTGGTGCTGCACAACTAGTGCCTGTGTGCACTGTGAAAAGTTCTAGGGCCGGTGCTATTGTTCTGACTCAGTGAAGACAGCAATGGCGAACTACTTCACTGTTCATGTCGGCTAGTACGCCTCACTTTAATGCTGCTTTGCGGTTGTGTGTGTATCTACCGACCTAACCTGTGGCGGTACTTTTTGAGGATCCAACCAACCTCTGGGCTGACTACCAAACAGACAAAATATTCAGGCATAAGAAGTAAAGGTTGACCGTCAACAACCTGGATGAGGAATGATGTTGGTGATTCCTTAAGGGGTTTTGTTACATCATGGTCATTTAGCCCCGTGTACATAGGTGTGTGTAGAGTTTGACTGATAACCTGTGACACTCTGATGTCTGTACTAGTGTGTGTATTTGTAATTGAGGTTTTAGATTGGAAGCGGCCGTGGCCTTAAATTTGGTACTATTGTGGCATTTTCCTGGAGTAGAAGTGGGAAACCCCGAAAATAACTTCTAGGATGGCTGAGGTAGGAATATAACTTGCCTCTTCTCAGTTCTATCTCACGAGGCTGAGTGTACCCCGTTCCAACCCTCAGACCAGAATTACATTTCTTGTCAGAGCCGAGAATCGAACCTGACCCTCCGGGGTGACAGCCAAGAATTCTTGTCGCTACACCAGGAGGTGAGCACCCACACGCCCAAGTACACGAAGTCGCAAAGCCCCTAAATGAATCAATGATAAATCTCTACTTAGTATAAAACAAAGTCCCCGATTCTTGGATGTCACGGGTAATCTCGAGATCCACTGGATGGATTTTGATGCCGTTTTCACCATTCTGTAAAGGATATCTTGAGGAAGGCTTCTGTTGAAAATACCTTATTTATGATCAAAGGGAGCCATGCAGTAACGTTTTCAGTAATAATGTCGAAAGAAAGACCTGGCGTCCGTGCGCTTCTTAAACTTACGCTGGGCAAACCGTTAAAATATCACTATACAATGAGTGTAAGAATTGTTTAGCATGAAAGGTTCTACAACAAAGTCCGTGAGATCATATCTCTATCTTCAATACATCGCCCACTATAAGTGTTTTTACGTTTTATTTTTTTCCAACAATCTCCATTCAATAACTGAGGCGACAGTTTACGAGCTAGCTAGAGGTGAGATTATCACCCCAGTTACAGCCTAGCTAGCGGGCGAGCCTATTACCCCCAGATGCAGCAAGCAGCAAACTGTCGAGTCGTGTTGAGTTAAGACTTCAGAGAAGAGTGGTTTTGTTTGGAGTTTCCCTGGAAGTGCAACTCGTCTTTTCTTCATTTCGCCTTTGATCTTTTAGTTCTGTAAGATACACAGTCAAGTTAAGATTGTACGGAAGGGGGATTTGTGATTCATACACCTCACCATTCTTAAATTACGTCTGAGAAGGATTCGTTGCACATGCATCGCGCAGCCTGCATGTCTTCGGCGTGTATTAGTCGGCGAGCGTTCGGATAGATTATTATTGGAAGAGTGCAACAGTATACAGGCGGTAATATTTACTACTGAAGAGAGAGTTTTTTGGTGGAATACGTTTTTCAGGAAAGGCGATCGGTTTACAGAAAATGTAAAATTAAGATTTCAGGCGCAGTTTCCTAATTCAAAGTGTCCAAATCGTGATACCGTTCAGGATTTGGTAAGTAAATTTCGTGTGACTGGCTCAGTGCATGATATACCGGGAACAGGCAGGCCTACGCTTTTAACAGACGAAAAAATTGATGAAATCTCCTATATAGTGCTGCGTAGTCCAAGTAAATCAACACGAAAATTAGCTCAACAAACAGGAATCTCTAAGTCGACAGCATATAAAGCTGTAAGAGCAAACTTCAGTTGTTCCCTTATAGTGGGCGATGTATGGAAGAGAGACATATGCTCTCGCGGACTTTTTTTGTAGAACTTTTCATGCTGAAAAATTCTTACACTCATTGTATTTAGATATTTTTAACGGTTTGCCCATCGTAAGCTTACAAAGTGCTCGGACGCCAGTTTTTTTTTATCGACTTTTCCACTAAAATCGTTACTGCTCGGCTTCCTTTGATCATAAATAAATAATTTTGTACAGAAATCATGCTCAATATATCCTTTACAGAATGGTGAAAACCGCATCAAAATCCATCCAGTGGTTCTCGAGTTTACTCGTAACATCCAAGAATCGGGGACTTTGATGTATACTAAGTAGAGATGATATGATGATGCAAGCGGCAGCCGTGCTACCAACGTAACTGCTGTAGCTAGCTCTCGCATACGCATGTAGGCGCTGCGGAGAACATTCCCGGACTCACTGTATAATTAACAGTCCAGTCAGTGATTTTTACCCATCATGCCGAGACGTAAAACGGGAATAGGTCGTAGTTCATTGTCATCGGAAATGAGCGCTTGTCTCGTAATGCATTCATAACTGTTCCCTTGCTAGTAGCAATATAAAAGAATATCGATGACATGCTCTATCCCCAATATCCAAGTGGGGAAGCAAGTTAACACATTTCTCTAAGTGGTTATATAAATGTGTGTGACACGTAACTCTCACGAGTGCGGCTTGCTAGCAGCACTCCTCATAATTTGAAGCTTATTGTTCCCTGGCTTTGTTTCCCCTCACTAAAGTTTCTCCACCCCAAGAAGAAGTCCCGTTACAAACTTTGGAACACACAGTGTCAACAAACTCGCCATTATATTTTAGTACAGACAAGGAAACGTATTTTATTTCCTGCCGATTATCAATCCAGATCTCCAATATTATAGCTTCACTTCTGTTAGAAAAATCAATGTTATTGATGTGGCGCTCAGGCCTTAAAGTCGGACTGTGAAGACTGGTACACTGAAAAACTCTCCCGCACACGAAGACTCCACGGGAAAAACGGGGTAAGTCACATTCTGTAAATATTTCAGGAGACCGAATTTAAACTTTCCACACTAAAAAGAAATACTTAAAACACCCCAATTGAGGGTAAGCAATACATTCTTTTGCCAAATATATTTCTTATAAAGGAAGTACACAAGAACCTTGTTTATCCGGATTAAGTGGGACCAGAACTGATCCGGATTATCGAAAATCCGGATAATCTGGTGAAAAAAAACGAAAAAAAATACATGTGAACTTATATAATCTATGAACATAAGTTGTAATGCCTATTTCCAATTGTACAAAATAACATAAGAACACTTTTCTTACATTTACGAATCTCTATTGTGCACTAAAGAAATGTGTGAGTAGCCTATTCTCTGTTTCACATTTGTATAGCGTTTCCGCACAGCACGACCACGAAGATGTTTTACTAACATCAGTTCTTAATTCGTGGCAAATGCCGGGACGGTACCATTGATACACTGTGGCTGAATTACTTCCAGTTCCTGTCCTTAACTATCCTTCGCGAAAGAGATATTCAAGACGAGTCGAACCCCTAAAAGAAATACTGTACAGTAAAAAATATGTATTATTATTTTTGATCCGGATAAACCGGAGATACGTATGAACGAGTGTCGGATAAACGAGGTTCTTGTGTACTTGTAAAACAAATAACAACTAAAGTTAAATTATGAACAAAGTGAGAGGATATGGGACGTTCTGTCCGTTTCCACAAAAAATAAAAACCTTAGTATCTCAGGAACATTCCGCATTATTTGAAATTAATTTCAACATATCTGTAGTTATCACCAGAATGCGCCATAAATTCATTTCTGGAAACAAAGAAGACTTACGCCATTTTTTCCGTGCTCTTGATTGCAGTATTTATGTAAGTCACATTTCTCAAATATGAATGAGGTATAGGTTTAAATTAGAGCTGGTAATAGGTGACATTCGGTTTATTAATCAATTAATCGAATTACTTGAAATCAATCAAAATCGATTATTCGATTAATCGGCCGGCCGTTCAATTGTTTGATCGACTACCGGAATAATAGATTAATCGGCCAACCGAAGAGTCTATCAATTGGCTAACACAAGAATCGATGAATTGATTAGTAGACACTAGATAAGAGAATATTGTTTAAATGAGAGGTTATCGTTAAGTACAGTTACGCTTGTTATCGGATTGATGTAAAGAAATCTATAAAAGTTACATTTTGCCTAAACATACACATTGAACTTCCTTGTTTATTTCAACAATAGGCCTAACCAAATAAGGTTCAGTAACAGTGGAAAGACAAACACCAATTAAATTGAGAAGGGTTTCGAAAAAAAAAAAAAAAGATTTTTCAGCAAAGATTTTAAATTCTTTTTCAATGCTTACAATTTAGGACAGGGACATTTTTGTTTTCATTATTTTAGCCTTGTTTTCACAAAGAAGGTATGTTGTTTAAAAAGTACGATAAAATATTTTCAATTAATTAAATGCTTTTCTTCTGTGAGAACATAGTGAAAGGAGCGAACTACGCCGGTTAATAATTGTTGTTGTTCTCCATGCTTCCCTGTCCAGAGCTAATCGTTTCATCTCTACATAGCTATCACACCCTACATCCGAGGCAATCTGTTTAACATATTCTTACCTTGGTCTACCCCTACTGTTCTTGTCCTCGACCCTTCCTTCTAGAACTAAGCTTGCTATTCCTGGGTGTCTTAATACGTGTACTACCAGCCTATCTCTTCTCTTCGTTAGCAGTCGCCAGAAACATCCCTCCTCTCCCACTCGTCTTAATACCTCTTCATTTGTTACCCTATCTACCCGTCTGGTCTTTATCATTCTCCTGTAACATCACATTTCAAACTCTACAATTCTCCTCTTTTCTGCTGCACCAATAGTCCAAATTTTACTTCCATAGAGCGCCACGTGGAAAAGGGGTGAGTAGTTAGCACCCCAACTGGGAAAAGGGGGATTGGGATTCGGGCACACAGTGAAATTTAAAGAGCGATGAGGAAGAGACCAAATATTGATAACCAAGGTTTGATACATTTATTTAATTTGTGAAGCAATAACAAACATTTTCATTTAGAAGAATAATTAAAAGAAGCTAATAAAAAATGCAAGGTTTCTCCAGGAAACTTAGAATAAAGAAGAATTATAATAAAAATGCATAAAAAGGCCATATAAAGGCGATTAAAAAAGTATGTTTAAGAAAAATATCTAAAAACAAGCAAGAAGCAAGAAAAAAGGCTTAGCCTTGAAAAATGTATAAACCAAGTGAAGGTAGTTCACGTTACCAATAATTCGATACTTTTGTACTTAGTATTTGGCCCGCAGGAAGCGGGTTGTGATCCAAACGAAGGCTTCCTCTAAGCTGCCTCGGCATGCGTTCCGAGAAAGATGGATGGTGGCTCCATTGGCGAATTGCACCCCGCAGGAACAGACCTCTTGGTAATGATCTGTCCGGCGGTTTACAATCAATTGTAGTTTCTCATCGCCGAGTTGTAGTGAGCTAGCGGGCTGACTTAGTTGCTGAGGTGAAGGTCGTTGACTCATGCCTCGCCCAGCACGACAGAGTCCGAGTGATGAAGCATGCCGCCTGGCAAGGTTCCAGCCACTCAATGTTTACTAACAGGGCCTTCCCAAGAAGGGCCTTGCTGTGGAACGGCAGGCAGCCGTGGTCAGACTGGTTCAAGCAGGTAGATGTAGACAAGGCCGCAGAACGGCGAAGCGGAGAATTTATAGTGGAAATGACGACAGCGCGTCGAACAATCCAGAATGAAGGCGGGGCGTCAAACAGCCAATCAGCGCACAGCCCCAAGCACATTGCGACGGTTGCCGCTGAGATGAGCACAGTACCTCATGAAAAAGTGTGACAGTATGGTGCGTCTAGAAAGACACTTCAGAAAAAGGTGAGTTGACAAGAATAATAAAGAACAATAATTCAAAAGAAACGTGAGTTAAGTAAATAATCAGAACACCGTGTTCATACTGCAATTATAACGGAAAAAATAATGGGGCAAAATTGAACGAGTGTTTCAAACCATGCGGGAAACATAGCCACAAAAAAAAAACATTCGCAAAAGCGAACATGCTGGGAGGGGCGAGAAAAAATTGCAGTAAGAAGGCGCAGAAGTTAGGTCTCGCGTGGCAAAGGAGCAATCATAGTGATTGGCCTGAGAAACTGGCCAGCAGAAGTCTGCAGTTTTACCACGCGAATCCTACCATCTCTGCCAGGAAAGCACTCAACAATCCTACCCAAATTCCAGACAAGAGGGGGACTAGGGTCTTTCAAAAGGACCAAGTCCCCAATCTGAAGGTTAGAGCAGGAAACACGCCATTTGCCACGCTGCTGAAGCAAACCGAGGTATTCCAACCTCCAGCGGCGCCAAAAATTGTTGCGCAAACTTTCAATTTTGCGCCAAGAAATGGCTAAAGAGGATGGAGAATTAGAATATAATAAAGATGGGGAGGCAGTCAATGGACCACCGATAAGAAAATGGCCCGGCGTTAATGGTAGAAGATCTGAAGGGTCATTAGATAAGGGTGATAAAGGACGAGAATTAATTATGCCCTCAATAAAAATAATTAAGGAGTTAAACTCTTCATGAGATAGGGGGGTGTGGCCACAAACACGTCTAAGGTGTTTCTTAGTGAGTTTCACACAAGACTCCCACCGTCCACCTTGATGGGGCGCATAAGGGGGGATGAAGTGCCACTTGAAATTTCTCTGGTGAGCATAATCAGCAATCCTTTCCAGCGCTGCATTTTGAGTAAGAGCTCTCTTAATTTGCTCAGAAGCTCCGATAAAATTTTTAGCATTGTCGGAGAATACTTCTGAAGGAAGCCCTCGGCGAGCAGAAAATCTGGCAAAAGCTGCCAAAAAATAAGCAGTAGAGGCGTTGGTAACTAGTTCTAAGTGTACCGCTCCGGTGACCATACATACAAACAGCGAAATATAGAGTTTTCCACAAATACATCTTTTGGCCTCAGGAGAATTTTTTCTGTAAACAAAAGGCCCGGAATAATCCACCCCCGTAAAGGCAAAAGGTCTAGCAGGGGCAGATCTAAAGTTGGGAAGATCACCCATGAGCTGAGTGGTAATTTTAGGGTTGGATTTAAAACTTAGAATGCACTTCCGGATAACAGAGGTAACTTCATGGACTCCGTTTATAGGCCAATACCTTTCCCGAATGATGGAAAGTAATGTACGGGTTCCAGCATGAATATGCTGGTAATGATACTGACGAATGATTAGAGAAGTGACATGATGCTTTGAAGGAAGAATAATTGGGTGTTTTTTATCCTCAGAAAGATCAGCCAAAGATAAACGTCCTCCCACTCTTAATAAACCATCAGCATCCAAAAAGGGGGCGAGTGAGGAAAGCCTACTCGATTTCTTGAGGGATTGACCTTGAGACAACACCTGACATTCTTCAGAGAATATTTCTTGTTGAGTAAGCCATAAGATTTTTGTAGTGGCTAAACCTAATTCAGAAAGGGTTAAATATGGCTTAGGAAAAAGAGGTTGTTCTACCACAAAATATTTCCAACGAAGGAGATAAGCCATAACCCTCACCAATTTATGAAAAGAGGAATATCGCTGCAAGAGAAGGGGAGAGTCAGAAACGAAAAGAGAAGATCCAGTAATCTTACCAACATCTGGCAAGTCTGATAATTCCGGAAGAGGAAAATTTGGCCAAGCGGAAGGTTCTTGTAGAAGCCAAGAAGGACCGTGCCAGTATAATGTCAAGTTAGCTAACATAAGAGGGGAACATCCCCGAGAGATGACATCTGCAGGATTCTCCTTGCCAGATACATGATGCCATTGTTCAAAGTTAGACAATTGTTGTATTTTGGACACTCTATTAGCTACAAACACCTGCCAATGCGAGGAGGGTTTGGCAATCCATGCCAACGTGATGGCTGAGTCACTCCAAAAGTAAGTTTTGCTAAATCGGATTTTCAAAGATTGGCGGATTTTGACCGATAATTCAACCGCCAGAAGCGCAGCACAAAGTTCCAGTCGTGGCAAGGATAAGGATTTAAGAGGAGCCACCTTTCACTTAGCGCAAATTAAATTGGAAAAGAAATATGACTGGTCAAAATTGCGGCAAACAATATACGCACAACACCCATAAGCTTTCAATGAGCTATCGGCAAAGATGTGAAGTTCATATCCTCCACAGGAGGGAAAGGGAATAATCACTCGCGGGATAATGACATTGGAGAGATCTTCCAAGCTATTTCTATAAGAAATCCAATTTTTTTGCAACTCGGAAGGAACTGGTTCATCCCAACCAGTTTTCAAGGACCAAAGGTCTTGCATGAAAAGTTTTGCGGTGACGATAATTGGCGCCAAAAATTGGAGAGGATCAAATATTTTTGCAATCTCAGACAAAATTTGCCGCTTAGTTTGCGGTTTGATGTCACTGAGATTAATTTTGAAAAAGAAAAAATCCTTTTGAGGACTCCAATAGATGCCTAGAGTTTTGATAGAATTATTTTCATGAAGAAGCTCTACTGAGTCGTTATAGGCTGAAGTTAATGGAAATTTAGAAAGGAATTCTTCCGAATTAGAGTTCCACTTTCACAAGGAAAATCCGCCTCCCAAAAGCAAAGCTGTCAAATCCTTAGAGACTTGCAGGGCTTCAGGCACTGACTCAAATGAATGAAGAAAATCGTCAACGTAGAATGATGATTTTAACACTTCAGAAGCCTTAGGAGAATACAACGGGCCATCCTGTTCAGCAAGTAATTTCAACGTACGTATGGCTAGAAAAGCAGAGGGCTTTAGTCCATAGGTTAAGGTTTTTAGCCGAAAAATCTTGACAGGTTTAGTAGGCTCGTCGCGCCAAAGAATTCTCTGAAGGTCGCACTGTTGTTGATCGACCAAAATCTGCCTATACATTTGCTTGATATCAGATATCACTGCGATAGGGAACAAGCGAAAATTCATCAAGACAGAAGAAATGTCAGATTGAATAGGAGGGCCTGATAATAATGTGTCATTCAGAGAAGTTCCATTGGCATCCAAAGCAGAGCCATTAAAGACCACCCTTATGTATTCCTTTAAAATCTCATTCTTCCAAACTGGGTGATGATTGAGGTAAATGACTTCAGATGGGGTATAAGAAGCCTCATCTTTCTTGGTAACAACCTCCATGTGATCAAGTGCCTCATATTCCTCCATAAACGTGGAGTATTGAGCTTTAACAACAGGGTCACGTTTAAATTTGTTTTCCACAGCATAGAGTGCTCTAAGAGCCCTAGGGTGTGTTTCAAATAAAAGAGGTGGATTATCCACTCGGGGCATTGTTACGACAAATCTACCCTCTGAATTGCGTTTGGTTGTTTCGCAAAACAGTTTTTCACACATTTCATTTTCAACCGAGGAAGGTGAAGCTGAATCTATAGTTTCGATTTTCCAAAATCTTTCTAAGTTGTAATCGAGACTTGTATTGACAAAATGACATTGAGAGAAATTTTGAAACGACTTACGAGGGACCTGACCCGTTACTAACCAACCTAGCTTGGTATGATGAACAAACACTCCAGGTGATATTTTAACCTTAGAGCTAAGGAGACATTGCCAAAATACTTGGGCACTGAGAAGTATGTCTACCGGGGCGCTCGTATTAAATGTTGGGTCCGCCAACTGAATGTTATGAGGAAATTGCCACTTTCTAATTTCAAAAGAAGTACTAGGGGTATTACTGCCAATAGTATCAATGGCAAGGCAATTCAACTGAAATGTTGTGTTAGAATTAACAGCATCTTTGATGTGAACACGAACAAAATGCAAAGATTTAACATTGCTATTGTTAATACCGGTAACCTGAATTAATGTAGGTTGCTTGGGAAGACCCAGTTTCTTAATGAGACTCTCACTTATGAAGTCATGGGTGGCGGCATTATCCAATAGGGCACGTGCTTCAAGCCATCTACCAGAAGAGTCTTGAACTTTTATTAACACGGTTGATAGTAGCACCTGGGAACTACGAATTGAGCTAGAGCTCTGAGTATAAGATTGCGCATTAGCTCCTGGGGATGCATCTTTAGAACATCCAGGGGAAGGAGCCTGACGTGGCTTTTCAAACCTATGAAGCAAGGTATGATGTTGAGCCTTGCAATGGGAGCAAGTATTTTTAGATAAGCAATCAGGCACCATATGCCTAGTTGACAAACAGTTATAGCAATATCTTTTTTGAGCTATTAATTTGCGTCTTTCATCGGTAGAAAGGGCTTTAAAGGCAACGCAGGAATATAACCTGTGAGGTGCTTTACAGAGAATACAATCCGTTGAGTTATGCTGAACAGTAAAGACAGCAGATTTGTTTATTTTGGCACCGACTGGTTTCACAACATTAGATTTGTTATCTGCACTCCTTGACATATGACAGGCTACAGCTGACAAAACCTGACATCTATTATTCATAAACGTAAGCAATGAGCCATAAGTATATGAAGTGTCATTTGTTAGTTCCCTCTCCCATGCCTTTAAAGTTGATGAATCAAATTTAGAAGTAACCAAGTGAACTAAGAATAGATCCCAGTGCTCGACCGGTTGATTCAACCGTGCCAATGCTCTGACGTGTAGTTGGACCGTGTCACTTAAGGCTCGCAGTGTTGACAAGCTGTCAGCTCGCAATGCGGGCAGGTTAAATAAGGCTTGAATGTGCCTCTGTAAACATAATTTTTCATTGCCATAACGGCCTTTAAGAAGCTCGATAGCAATGTTATAGTTTTCTCCTGTTAAGGGAAGTTCTCTTATAAGTTGAAGGGGTGGCCCCTGCAAAATGGATTTTAAGTAATGAAATTTCTGAATTTCCGGAAGTGTGGCATTATTATGTACTAATGAACTGAACAATTCAAAGAATGATTGCCACATCTCTTCCTTTCCTGAAAAATGCGGAATTTCAATTTTAGGTAGCAATGGTTTGATACCATTCCCATGGTCGCTAATTCTTCCTTGAGTTTCCTCTACCTTCAACGCCAGGGTCAAAGTTCTTACTAATGCCACAGCCTGAGCGTGTGTATCAAAATAATTACTCTCTACTTCTTCCCTATCTGATTGATGTTCTGGACTTTTGATTTCAATTTCAAGTTGCACGAGATCATATTTCTCGTACGCCTGTTCAAAAGCTTTTAAACGCTGAGATATAATATCAAGATTTTGTTCCTCTTTCGGTAGAGTGGCTAGATATTTTTGAAAACGGGTAAGTTGACCTTTGTAGGCCGCCCGAGAGTTTAACAGTTTATCGTCTATTATTACTGGCATGGCTGGGAAGTTGGAATAACTCACCTACCAAAGCTGCTTGCGGCACCAGACGGACCTGCTTTCCAGAAAGAAACCAGTTATGGAGTAAGCTGGGATTGTCTCCGCTTTCCCGCAGATCTCCTGCGCTAGCCACGATATACTGAAATGTATAAGGCAAATATTAGATTACACAAGTTCTGTTTTTTTTTGGAATAGAATTTGTGGTCTCAGAATAAAGGTTCTGGGTTCGATCCCGGGGTTGAGGTACCATGGAAAAGGGGTGAGTAGTTAGCACCCCAACTGGGAAAAGGGGGATTGGGATTCGGGCACACAGTGAAATTTAAAGAGCGATGAGGAAGAGACCAAATATTGATAACCAAGGTTTGATACATTTATTTAATTTGTGAAGCAATAACAAACATTTTCATTTAGAAGAATAATTAAAAGAAGCTAATAAAAAATGCAAGGTTTCTCCAGGAAACTTAGAATAAAGAAGAATTATAATAAAAATGCATAAAAAGGCCATATAAAGGCGATTAAAAAAGTATGTTTAAGAAAAATATCTAAAAACAAGCAAGAAGCAAGAAAAAAGGCTTAGCCTTGAAAAATGTATAAACCAAGTGAAGGTAGTTCACGTTACCAATAATTCGATACTTTTGTACTTAGTATTTGGCCCGCAGGAAGCGGGTTGTGATCCAAACGAAGGCTTCCTCTAAGCTGCCTCGGCATGCGTTCCGAGAAAGATGGATGGTGGCTCCATTGGCGAATTGCACCCCGCAGGAACAGACCTCTTGGTAATGATCTGTCCGGCGGTTTACAATCAATTGTAGTTTCTCATCGCCGAGTTGTAGTGAGCTAGCGGGCTGACTTAGTTGCTGAGGTGAAGGTCGTTGACTCATGCCTCGCCCAGCACGACAGAGTCCGAGTGATGAAGCATGCCGCCTGGCAAGGTTCCAGCCACTCAATGTTTACTAACAGGGCCTTCCCAAGAAGGGCCTTGCTGTGGAACGGCAGGCAGCCGTGGTCAGACTGGTTCAAGCAGGTAGATGTAGACAAGGCCGCAGAACGGCGAAGCGGAGAATTTATAGTGGAAATGACGACAGCGCGTCGAACAATCCAGAATGAAGGCGGGGCGTCAAACAGCCAATCAGCGCACAGCCCCAAGCACATTGCGACGGTTGCCGCTGAGATGAGCACAGTACCTCATGAAAAAGTGTGACAGTATGGTGCGTCTAGAAAGACACTTCAGAAAAAGGTGAGTTGACAAGAATAATAAAGAACAATAATTCAAAAGAAACGTGAGTTAAGTAAATAATCAGAACACCGTGTTCATACTGCAATTATAACGGAAAAAATAATGGGGCAAAATTGAACGAGTGTTTCAAACCGTGCGGGAAACATAGCCACAAAAAAAACATTCGCAAAAGCGAACATGCTGGGAGGGGCGAGAAAAAATTGCAGTAAGAAGGCGCAGAAGTTAGGTCTCGCGTGGCAAAGGAGCAATCATAGTGATTGGCCTGAGAAACTGGCCAGCAGAAGTCTGCAGTTTTACCACGCGAATCCTACCATCTCTGCCAGGAAAGCACTCAACAATCCTACCCAAATTCCAGACAAGAGGGGGACTAGGGTCTTTCAAAAGGACCAAGTCCCCAATCTGAAGGTTAGAGCAGGAAACACGCCATTTGCCACGCTGCTGAAGCAAACCGAGGTATTCCAACCTCCAGCGGCGCCAAAAATTGTTGCACAAACTTTCAATTTTGCGCCAAGAAATGGCTAAAGAGGATGGAGAATTAGAATATAATAAAGATGGGGAGGCAGTCAATGGACCACCGATAAGAAAATGGCCCGGCGTTAATGGTAGAAGATCTGAAGGGTCATTAGATAAGGGTGATAAAGGACGAGAATTAATTATGCCCTCAATAAAAATAATTAAGGAGTTAAACTCTTCATGAGATAGGGGGGTGTGGCCACAAACACGTCTAAGGTGTTTCTTAGTGAGTTTCACACAAGACTCCCACCGTCCACCTTGATGGGGCGCATAAGGGGGGATGAAGTGCCACTTGAAATTTCTCTGGTGAGCATAATCAGCAATCCTTTCCAGCGCTGCATTTTGAGTAAGAGCTCTCTTAATTTGCTCAGAAGCTCCGATAAAATTTTTAGCATTGTCGGAGAATACTTCTGAAGGAAGCCCTCGGCGAGCAGAAAATCTGGCAAAAGCTGCCAAAAAATAAGCAGTAGAGGCGTTGGTAACTAGTTCTAAGTGTACCGCTCCGGTGACCATACATACAAACAGCGAAATATAGAGTTTTCCACAAATACATCTTTTGGCCTCAGGAGAATTTTTTTCTGTAAACAAAAGGCCCGGAATAATCCACCCCCGTAAAGGCAAAAGGTCTAGCAGGGGCAGATCTAAAGTTGGGAAGATCACCCATGAGCTGAGTGGTAATTTTAGGGTTGGATTTAAAACTTAGAATGCACTTCCGGATAACAGAGGTAACTTCATGGACTCCGTTTATAGGCCAATACCTTTCCCGAATGATGGAAAGTAATGTACGGGTTCCAGCATGAAGATGCTGGTAATGATACTGACGAATGATTAGAGAAGTGACATGATGCTTTGAAGGAAGAATAATTGGGTGTTTTTTATCCTCAGAAAGATCAGCCAAAGATAAACGTCCTCCCACTCTTAATAAACCATCAGCATCCAAAAAGGGGGCGAGTGAGGAAAGCCTACTCGATTTCTTGAGGGATTGACCTTGAGACAACACCTGACATTCTTCAGAGAATATTTCTTGTTGAGTAAGCCATAAGATTTTTGTAGTGGCTAAACCTAATTCAGAAAGGGTTAAATATGGCTTAGGAAAAAGAGGTTGTTCTACCACAAAATATTTCCAACGAAGGAGATAAGCCATAACCCTCACCAATTTATGAAAAGAGGAATATCGCTGCAAGAGAAGGGGAGAGTCAGAAACGAAAAGAGAAGATCCAGTAATCTTACCAACATCTGGCAAGTCTGATAATTCCGGAAGAGGAAAATTTGGCCAAGCGGAAGGTTCTTGTAGAAGCCAAGAAGGACCGTGCCAGTATAATGTCAAGTTAGCTAACATAAGAGGGGAACATCCCCGAGAGATGACATCTGCAGGATTCTCCTTGCCAGATACATGATGCCATTGTTCAAAGTTAGACAATTGTTGTATTTTGGACACTCTATTAGCTACAAACACCTGCCAATGCGAGGAGGGTTTGGCAATCCATGCCAACGTGATGGCTGAGTCACTCCAAAAGTAAGTTTTGCTAAATCGGATTTTCAAAGATTGGCGGATTTTGACCGATAATTCAACCGCCAGAAGCGCAGCACAAAGTTCCAGTCGTGGCAAGGATAAGGATTTAAGAGGAGCCACCTTTCACTTAGCGCAAATTAAATTGGAAAAGAAATATGACTGGTCAAAATTGCGGCAAACAATATACGCACAACACCCATAAGCTTTCAATGAGCTATCGGCAAAGATGTGAAGTTCATATCCTCCACAGGAGGGAAAGGGAATTATCACTCGCGGGATAATGACATTGGAGAGATCTTCCAAGCTATTTCTATAAGAAATCCAATTTTTTTGCAACTCGGAAGGAACTGGTTCATCCCAACCAGTTTTCAAGGACCAAAGGTCTTGCATGAAAAGTTTTGCGGTGACGATAATTGGCGCCAAAAATTGGAGAGGATCAAATATTTTTGCAATCTCAGACAAAATTTGCCGCTTAGTTTGCGGTTTGATGTCACTGAGATTAATTTTGAAAAAGAAAAAATCCTTTTGAGGACTCCAATAGATGCCTAGAGTTTTGATAGAATTATTTTCATGAAGAAGCTCTACTGAGTCGTTATAGGCTGAAGTTAATGGAAATTTAGAAAGGAATTCTTCCGAATTAGAGTTCCACTTGCACAAGGAAAATCCGCCTCCCAAAAGCAAAGCTGTCAAATCCTTAGAGACTTGCAGGGCTTCAGGCACTGACTCAAATGAATGAAGAAAATCGTCAACGTAGAATGATGATTTTAACACTTCAGAAGCCTTAGGAGAATACAACGGGCCATCCTGTTCAGCAAGTAATTTCAACGTACGTATGGCTAGAAAAGCAGAGGGCTTTAGTCCATAGGTTAAGGTTTTTAGCCGAAAAATCTTGACAGGTTTAGTAGGCTCGTCGCGCCAAAGAATTCTCTGAAGGTCGCACTGTTGTTGATCGACCAAAATCTGCCTATACATTTGCTTGATATCAGATATCACTGCGATAGGGAACAAGCGAAAATTCATCAAGACAGAAGAAATGTCAGATTGAATAGGAGGGCCTGATAATAATGTGTCATTCAGAGAAGTTCCATTGGCATCCAAAGCAGAGCCATTAAAGACCACCCTTATGTTTTCCTTTAAAATCTCATTCTTCCAAACTGGGTGATGATTGAGGTAAATGACTTCAGATGGGGTATAAGAAGCCTCATCTTTCTTGGTAACAACCTCCATGTGATCAAGTGCCTCATATTCCTCCATAAACGTGGAGTATTGAGCTTTAACAACAGGGTCACGTTTAAATTTGTTTTCCACAGCATAGAGTGCTCTAAGAGCCCTAGAGTGTGTTTCAAATAAAAGAGGTGGATTATCCACTCGGGGCATTGTTACGACAAATCTACCCTCTGAATTGCGTTTGGTTGTTTCGCAAAACAGTTTTTCACACATTTCATTTTCAACCGAGGAAGGTGAAGCTGAATCTATAGTTTCGATTTTCCAAAATCTTTCTAAGTTGTAATCGAGACTTGTATTGACAAAATGACATTGAGAGAAATTTTGAAACGACTTACGAGGGACCTGACCCGTTACTAACCAACCTAGCTTGGTATGATGAACAAACACTCCAGGTGATATTTTAACCTTAGAGCTAAGGAGACATTGCCAAAATACTTGGGCACTGAGAAGTATGTCTACCGGGGCGCTCGTATTAAATGTTGGGTCCGCCAACTGAATGTTATGAGGAAATTGCCACTTTCTAATTTCAAAAGAAGTACTAGGGGTATTACTGCCAATAGTATCAATGGCAAGGCAATTCAACTGAAATGTTGTGTTAGAATTAACAGCATCTTTGATGTGAACACGAACAAAATGCAAAGATTTAACATTGCTATTGTTAATACCGGTAACCTGAATTAATGTAGGTTGCTTGGGAAGACCCAGTTTCTTAATGAGACTCTCACTTATGAAGTCATGGGTGGCGGCATTATCCAATAGGGCACGTGCTTCAAGCCATCTACCAGAAGAGTCTTGAACTTTTATTAACACGGTTGATAGTAGCACCTGGGAACTACGAATTGAGCTAGAGCTCTGAGTATAAGATTGCGCATTAGCTCCTGGGGATGCATCTTTAGAACATCCAGGGGAAGGAGCCTGACGTGGCTTTTCAAACCTATGAAGCAAGGTATGATGTTGAGCCTTGCAATGGGAGCAAGTATTTTTAGATAAGCAATCAGGCACCATATGCCTAGTTGACAAACAGTTATAGCAATATCTTTTTTGAGCTATTAATTTGCGTCTTTCATCGGTAGAAAGGGCTTTAAAGGCAACGCAGGAATATAACCTGTGAGGTGCTTTACAGAGAATACAATCCGTTGAGTTATGCTGAACAGTAAAGACAGCAGATTTGTTTATTTTGGCACCGACTGGTTTCACAACATTAGATTTGTTATCTGCACTCCTTGACATATGACAGGCTACAGCTGACAAAACCTGACATCTATTATTCATAAACGTAAGCAATGAGCCATAAGTATATGAAGTGTCATTTGTTAGTTCCCTCTCCCATGCCTTTAAAGTTGATGAATCAAATTTAGAAGTAACCAAGTGAACTAAGAATAGATCCCAGTGCTCGACCGGTTGATTCAACCGTGCCAATGCTCTGACGTGTAGTTGGACCGTGTCACTTAAGGCTCGCAGTGTTGACAAGCTGTCAGCTCGCAATGCGGGCAGGTTAAATAAGGCTTGAATGTGCCTCTGTAAACATAATTTTTCATTGCCATAACGGCCTTTAAGAAGCTCGATAGCAATGTTATAGTTTTCTCCTGTTAAGGGAAGTTCTCTTATAAGTTGAAGGGGTGGCCCCTGCAAAATGGATTTTAAGTAATGAAATTTCTGAATTTCCGGAAGTGTGGCATTATTATGTACTAATGAACTGAACAATTCAAAGAATGATTGCCACATCTCTTCCTTTCCTGAAAAATGCGGAATTTCAATTTTAGGTAGCAATGGTTTGATACCATTCCCATGGTCGCTAATTCTTCCTTGAGTTTCCTCTACCTTCAACGCCAGGGTCAAAGTTCTTACTAATGCCACAGCCTGAGCGTGTGTATCAAAATAATTACTCTCTACTTCTTCCCTATCTGATTGATGTTCTGGACTTTTGATTTCAATTTCAAGTTGCACGAGATCATATTTCTCGTACGCCTGTTCAAAAGCTTTTAAACGCTGAGATATAATATCAAGATTTTGTTCCTCTTTCGGTAGAGTGGCTAGATAGTTTTGAAAACGGGTAAGTTGACCTTTGTAGGCCGCCCGAGAGTTTAACAGTTTATCGTCTATTATTACTGGCATGGCTGGGAAGTTGGAATAACTCACCTACCAAAGCTGCTTGCGGCACCAGACGGACCTGCTTTCCAGAAAGAAACCAGTTATGGAGTAAGCTGGGATTGTCTCCGCTTTCCCGCAGATCTCCTGCGCTAGCCACGATATACTGAAATGTATAAGGCAAATATTAGATTACACAAGTTCTGTTTTTTTTTGGAATAGATTTTGTGGTCTCAGAATAAAGGTTCTGGGTTCGATCCCGGGGTTGAGGTACCATGGAAAAGGGGTGAGTAGTTAGCACCCCAACTGGGAAAAGGGGGATTGGGATTCGGGCACACAGTGAAATTTAAAGAGCGATGAGGAAGAGACCAAATATTGATAACCAAGGTTTGATACATTTATTTAATTTGTGAAGCAATAACAAACATTTTCATTTAGAAGAATAATTAAAAGAAGCTAATAAAAAATGCAAGGTTTCTCCAGGAAACTTAGAATAAAGAAGAATTATAATAAAAATGCATAAAAAGGCCATATAAAGGCGATTAAAAAAGTATGTTTAAGAAAAATATCTAAAAACAAGCAAGAAGCAAGAAAAAAGGCTTAGCCTTGAAAAATGTATAAACCAAGTGAAGGTAGTTCACGTTACCAATAATTCGATACTTTTGTACTTAGTATTTGGCCCGCAGGAAGCGGGTTGTGATCCAAACGAAGGCTTCCTCTAAGCTGCCTCGGCATGCGTTCCGAGAAAGATGGATGGTGGCTCCATTGGCGAATTGCACCCCGCAGGAACAGACCTCTTGGTAATGATCTGTCCGGCGGTTTACAATCAATTGTAGTTTCTCATCGCCGAGTTGTAGTGAGCTAGCGGGCTGACTTAGTTGCTGAGGTGAAGGTCGTTGACTCATGCCTCGCCCAGCACGACAGAGTCCGAGTGATGAAGCATGCCGCCTGGCAAGGTTCCAGCCACTCAATGTTTACTAACAGGGCCTTCCCAAGAAGGGCCTTGCTGTGGAACGGCAGGCAGCCGTGGTCAGACTGGTTCAAGCAGGTAGATGTAGACAAGGCCGCAGAACGGCGAAGCGGAGAATTTATAGTGGAAATGACGACAGCGCGTCGAACAATCCAGAATGAAGGCGGGGCGTCAAACAGCCAATCAGCGCACAGCCCCAAGCACATTGCGACGGTTGCCGCTGAGATGAGCACAGTACCTCATGAAAAAGTGTGACAGTATGGTGCGTCTAGAAAGACACTTCAGAAAAAGGTGAGTTGACAAGAATAATAAAGAACAATAATTCAAAAGAAACGTGAGTTAAGTAAATAATCAGAACACCGTGTTCATACTGCAATTATAACGGAAAAAATAATGGGGCAAAATTGAACGAGTGTTTCAAACCGTGCGGGAAACACAGCCACAAAAAAAACATTCGCAAAAGCGAACACCACGCTCTAGGCAAAGGTTTTCAAAAATAACTTCCTAATACCTAAATCTATATTTGATGTCAGCAGATTCATTTTCTGTAGAAATGCTTTCCTTGCCTGAGCCAACCTACTTTTTATATCCTCTTTGTTTTGCCCATCACTGGTTATTTTGCTTCCTAAGTAACAGAAGTCGCCTACTTCCATTAGCCTTTCACCTGCCAATTTGATATCCATAGAGGTTTCTGATTTATTTCGGCTGCATTCGAATATTTTTGTTTTAGATTTATTGATTTTCATCATGAATTCGTTCCTCAATACAGAGTTCCTCAATTATTCGACCAACCGATTAATCATTAAATGACCAATCGATTAATACATTAAATGCTCAAACGATTAATCGTTATACGTAGCATTTAAATCGATCCTTCTGCTTCAATTAATCGATAACTGAAATTAATCGATTTAAAGTACCAGCCCTAGTTTAAATGATCGGTCCTCCATGGGGATCAGGCCGTTCAGCCGTACTGTGAAGACTGGTATAGTGATACACTCTCCCAAACATATGTTTGGTTACAGTGTTTAGGTAAGTCATATTTAGACTAGTATGTGTAAGGTATAGGTTTAAACGATTGGTGCCCCCAGGATACCACGACTAGTGAGACGTGGGTTCGCAACCACGGGACCCCAGTATTGCATCCTCTTACTTGTGCCGGGCTCCCCTCTATCATCATTCCTGTCGTCCTCTCTTGGCCAACTCTTGTTCTCTTTCGGTACCGATGGTATTAGGGTATCAGAGGAGTCTTCAATTTTCTCATCTTAATTGCCCCATGTCTAATATTTCCTGATCACCTCATTTTTCGAGGAGCCAGATCTGTGCATAATACTTCCTGCCTTCTCTTCAAGACCCTCAAGAAGGCAGGGTGTGTGTAGCCCCACCACTTATGGTGCACCTGTGACAGTGTTACACTTTCAAGGACTCACGGCTGGTCTGTTCGGGAGTTGACAACCCTGAGGGATTCCTAAGCTGGATTCAGTTTCTCCACTTTTTCCATTGCCTTTGGTGTGGACCCTCTCCTATTTCCCTTTCCTATCTGCCTTTCATGGCTCTCCTTTCTTCCAAGTCCTTTAATGCTCATTCTTCGAGGGTTGAGGACATTACCTTTCCTCCTGTCTTTTATTTACCTTATTTATTTTTGAATTCCATTTCCTCTACTAGGATGTAAGTCGGTAGTTAATTTTAAAAGGAAGGAAGGAAGCTTGTAGTTTAACGTGACCGTTAATCTAGAGATCATGAGCCACGGGAGTTAATTTTAACTATAGTTTCCTTTTCCATTTCATTTTCATTTTCACTCTTATCCAAAGCATTAGGGAACGTTAACCCTGATATTAGTATCTTCAAAACAACAATTATTGTCATCATCATCATCATTATTAAGGATCGGATGTTAAGGAATTTTTTTTTCTGGGCTCATTTTAACGGAAATCTGAAAAATAAGTTTGAATGACGGGTCTCTGACCACGTTTAAAGCAATTTGAATTTGCCTATAAATGCATATTTCGGCCATTTTTATTGTTTTGGTCATATTTGGTCACTTTTCAGTAATATAAGGTCATATTTGGTCATAATTTCAGCATTTTTGTTAAAATTGAGGCGTCGTTAACAAGGTACGTGTTATCTGCGTCGAGTTTCAAACACAGGACTTCCGAATAGTGTAGTAAATAAACCGAGGAAGAACTGCATTTCAAGGCTATGCTACTGAATGAACTTTGAAAATTTTAATGTACTGTAGGCCTAACTCTCTGTCAGTTTGTATGATTAAATGTGTCTGGTGTATTATCGCTGATCACGTTTTGTCACTTAAGACGTTTACTGTACTTTAGTGGTACTCTACTTATCCCAAAAATTCATGTCATATTTCATAGTTTTTTTAGGATATATTTTATAGTTTTTAGGTAATATTTAGCTAGTTTTTAGGGCATATTTCTTGCATAGTTTGTACTTCTTTAGGTCTTAAACTTCCGAACCCTAACCATCATCATAAGGGCATAAATGCCAACCTACACTATTTTGCTCCTCCCCTCACCGGGTATGTCTCATTTTAGCACTATGATTGGAGTTTCTACCTGTACAACCTACAGTGCTCATTTCTGAAGATCCAACTAACTACAGGTTTGGTGGTAAAGGTGGCGCTAAGTGAATACTGTAGTTGAACAAAACACTTCCTTATCTTAATATGATCCCATTACGCAAACTACTGAATCAATTGTTATGAAAAATTATCAACATTTTCCTTAATAAGATAAAATATTTAAGTTACTAAAAAGGCAATTTCATTCACTGTTACCAACGTTACAATTAATCAATTCTTAAAAACAAAATATTAAGAAAAAGTTTCATTTATGACATTACTATTGAAGTTAAAGATTTGATGCTAAATACACTTAAAGATTTCATGGCTTCCAATCCAACTTAGAATCATGGTTCTCGTTCTTGAAACTTATTGTTTTAAATTTCTCCTTGAGTTTAAAAATAACTTTGTTTTTGAAGCAATGCATAAATGCTGCAGCCATTATTCCAAGTCAGATTATTGCACATATGCGGATAAAGAGACTGTGAAAATTGCAAGTAGATCGATGCAGTAATTTCTGATATAATGAACCTTATTTGTATAAAATTCAAAGTTGTAAAGAATAGCTGTCAAAGAAACGTCTGCAAATATATAAATAATGAAACGGTAACTGTTTGCCAAAGTTGACAAACTTCATTAATTATTAACTCGGAAATAGGTAAACATTTTTGCTCCAAACTTACTATGGCATTTCAAACACCAAATAAAGAGGAAATTGACTTTTTCTACCAAAACCTAAGTTAGCGCCATATTAAACAGAAAGGTAGCATTATTAATGACTTGATGGGAACTATCCTCCTTTGCTTAAACTGGGAACGAGAGAGTTGATGAACACTAACCATCACTAGCATATTAAGCTCATACTTGGTTTAGTTCTTTGGAAGATGTGACAATAGTACATTATGTACATTATGTACATTAGGCGAGTTGCATACGACTGTTTATGTTCGACGATAATTATTATAACTATTTTATGTTCGAACATAAATATTCATAAATATCTGTCGAGATTTCGCCAGTTTTATGTACTGAACAGAGTGCATGTGACGCAGAGAATACCTTGTATTTGACCATGGCCTCCTCGAGTACCCCACTGTGACACTAGGCCACGCAGTGAAATTTAAATTAGAAGGCCTTGGAACTCAGCGCAGGTGCGATGCTATCCTTACCTAATTGGTCAAACAACTGTTTCTTGAGCTCTGATTGGTGGGAGAAACTGTCTCATAATGAAAACTTGTACTATAATGAGCCTCATTATAGTACAGATTTCTTACATATAATATTTACATTTCGACATCGTCGAACTTAAACATATTTTATGAGTTATAATTGATTTCATCTTTAATGATCACTTATTAATATTACCCACGCACTAGTTGAATGTAATTATTAGTAGAAGCCATACAGTAGTGGCTACGCGGGCTAAAGCGCTGCGTTAGGTCAAGGGACCAAGCTCTCTGCTTACTCGGTAGACGCGTGGGTTCGAGCCCCACCGTCGGCTGTCCTTGAAATGGTTTTCCGTGGTTTCCCATTTTCAACACCAGGCAAATGCTGGGAGAGTACCTTCTGACAGGCCACGGCCGTTTCCTTCCACATCCTTGCCCAGTTTCATTCATCTTCATCCATTCCATCTCTCATCCCGACGCGCAGGTCGCCCACGGGCGTCGACTAGAAAGACCTGCACTCGGCCTTTCAGGAGGCTACACGACAAAAAAAAATGTAGAAGCCATTCATATAGCACAACGTCTATGATACTAGAGCTTGGCACATTGAATCTTTTCTAACATGCTCTCGGATCCATTTATATCTCGCTTTGTTCAGCGCTAAGTGTCGTTCATAATCTCAGCGCTGCTTCCTCTTATAGTAATAGATAAAAGACCTCATATAAACGAAAAACTGTGAGTGTGGTTTATAGTTGTATTGTTGCATAGGAGGCAAGGGTAATTCACTTTAAGTTTCAAAGGATGCATTATTCTGTTGCGAGAAAGCATAAAATATCGCAACTTGGTTTACATATTGCAAGCTGCAGCTGGGAGGGGTGTAAATCTCTCCTATGCAGCTCCACAGCTACTGTGTTTTATACCAGCGTTAATTTAATAACTTGTCTATTGATAACCATATTTCTAAAGTGTCGTCTCTCCACGATGTCACTGCATATAAAGTGTTCGTAACATAAGTAAACCCCCTCAAATATCTTCTGGTTAGTTCAAGATATCAACACACTTGATTTTCATTCTGATGAGTGGTAATACGTCAAAGTTACTGACCTATGAGTGTAGAATACAATGCAATACTCTCTGTTCCAAATCTCGGATAGCCAGAGATTGGGGCGAGAGTTTTATTTATTACAACCATCACCAGTTACTTGTGATTATTATTTACAGTGTTTCCCTAATAGCCTAATACAAAAATCCTTCTCAGTAAGGATAATAAATCGCAACATGAATTTAAAATAAAATGCCTGTTGCTCACGGTAAAATTTTCCTTCAAATTTATCGTACAATAATTTAATTTTATAAAATTTCTGTTCTCACGGTCAAATTCAAGTTTTATAAAACCTTTGATAAAACTTTCCATAAAATAGGACATGTTCTATTCCGTAAAATTAATTTTACGAAACGAATCAATCAGGGAAGCTGTCATGAAGATGATGCTGGCTCCACGTGGTGAGAAGATTGTGAAGCTCGCTTGTAAACAAACACTTCGAAAATGGCAGGCTCCGGCTGGACTAAGAAAGCTGTTAGTGTTTTACAGGACGAGTACCAGAAATATCAGTGTTTTATGAGGTTAAAACGCCCATATACCACAATAGACATGCAAGAAGAGAGGCAGAAATCTCAATCGCCGAATACGTTTCACAAATTCGACCGAACACAAGCCAGGCTGATGTGAAGGCGAAGATAAACGGGCTTCGAACTCACTTGCAGTCTCATTTCAGGAGAAATGGTTTGCCTCATGTTAGTGTCCTGTCGAATAACTTCGGGACCAACAAGATCTAGGAGTTTTTTAAAACTGCTTTCCTCCATTCTTAGAGAATTCCTATATGGATTCTTATCTTCTAACCTCAACTCATTTTCGACCAAGGACAGCATTCCTCAACTCTTCCCTTCTTTTTATCCATTCCCGAGGACTTCCTAGCATTTCTTTTCTTCCTTTTTACCACTGTACGACATATAATTGTAGCTAAAGCAGCAATTTTTGCAATTTTTGCTTTGTTGGAGCCATACTCTCAAACTAATGTGTGTTGAACAGCTGATTCTTGGTTCAGAAGTTTATCGGTAGATAGCGATCCTGATACATCCACGGATTTTATAAAATAATTTTACCGTGAACAACACAGCTTGCTTTCGTGCAATTTTTATAAAATTGGTTGTAAAATAAATTTTAAGAAACATTTTACCGTGAGCAACGGGCAAAGTCACAGAACCTACAAGTAATTTACATGGTATTACATTTAATAAACAATTATCAGAACACCAATTATTGCTTTTGTAAGTAGGGCCTAAGTAAGTACCTTAATTTTATTCTAATTGATACAGAGAGGCTATCCTAGACTTTAACCGAGTTTTATAGCCAAGGATACCAACCCCTTTACTCTTATATTTGTTTCACACGCATCTTGGTTGTGTTTCTCATCTGTCGCTTCCCTATCCCAGATTCCCCTGATAACATTAAAAAGTTTCCTCCATTCCCTATTTAGTAATTTTATTAAAGTGTGATATTAATACACTTTCTATTGTTTATATCTCCCCTATGGAAACTTTGCTCTTATTATTTTGGTTTCATTGCATCCTCTAATCAATCGACATTTGAGTACTTTGATTGTGTTTTCTGGGTTGCACATTCTCGAGATGGAGCGAAAATTATTCCTTGTTCATCACGTGCAATATAACTTCAGAAGATGACTTTCTGGTTTGGTAATGTTTCGTTTTTTGGGTATTTTCATAAAAATCTGATGATGATAATTGTTGTTTTAAGGGGCCTAAAATCTAGGTTATCGGCCCCTAATGGTGTGGGTGATCGTGAAGATGTAAATGAAATGTAAACTATAACTAAAACTAACTACTAACTTATATACTAAAAGAAGAAATGGAAAACAAAAGGAGCATATGACAAATAAAGGACAGGAAGAAAAGAAATGCCCTCAACCCTCGAACAATGCGGATTGAGGGACTCTGAAGGAAGGAGAGTGATGAAAGGCAGATAGGAAAGTGAAAGCGGAGTGTCCGCCCCAGAGGTAATGGATAGAAGGGGGGGGGAAAACCGGACCCAACTCAGGAATCCCTCGGGGTTGCAAACACCCGAACTCACCAGCCGTGAGCCCATGAGGGTGTAGCAATATCCAGAGTGCACCAGAAGTGGTGGGGCTACATACACCCTGCCTCCTTGAGGGCATTGAGCAGAAGGCAGGAGATAACATGAAATGAAAAAAGAATGATGACCCCTCGCAGAAGGATGGTATCAGAAAAGATGAGACAAGGGCCAATTAAGGCGGGAAAGAAAGAGACTCCCTAGGCCTCGGATACTCGAATACCGTCCGGGTCGGAAGAGAACATGAGTTGACCAAGTGACATCGACAGGAAAGAAGACTGAGAGGAGCCGGGCACAAGTAAGTGGAAGCAATGCGGGACTCAGCTGGGACCCCGTGATTGCCAACCCACGTCCCACTAGATGTGAGCCCCTGGGGGGATTTTCATAAAAAGGAAACGTCTGTCTGTCTGTCTGTTTGTCCGTCCATCCGAGATGTGTATGACTCTCCCATCAATTCGTAAACGCCTGAAACTAAATGAATTGTAGAATAAGTAGGAAGTAATCCTCTTTCTGAGCCCGTTAGCCACACATTTTAATTGGTGCTATCTTACCGAAAATAAATTTGTGGCCACCTGAGTTCATAGTCTAAGACGGTTACTAACAAAACTAATCATCAAATCTCTGCTAAGTGTGATTCCCTTTTACCATTTTAAAAAGGAATTTCTTCGCCCAAGTAACAAATTTAATGGCTAATTATTTCAATATGTCAGCCGTGCGTACTTTCCAAGTATTATACTCGATATTTTAAGTACCAATGGAGCAATGCTCACTTATTGACGGGTTGCGTGCCACAGCGCTAATTTTCTCGCCTGCTGTTACCAACGTTGCAGGATTGAATCCCGGCAGTCAGTTGGCATTTGAGGGTGCACAGATGCAAGGGAGCCGTGTCAGTAAATTTACTGCTACGTTAAAAGAGGCAAATTTCTGACACCCCGAAGCCTTAGAAAGTGTCAGTAGTTATAAAGGACGTAAATCCAATAACATTCATTAATTATTGTAGACTATCGCATATTGATCATGTTACGACATTCGAATTACGAAACATTGCAGTAAGGTAGAATTATACAGGAGATTATCTATATATCTATACCGACAAAAAAATCGGGGACCCTCTGTGTGTTATGTAAAAGACGATGTCGCAATCGGATTGGCGGAGAAAATTTTTCCCTTCGAGAGAATGAGGATACTTTGTTACTTCCGGGCGCGCGATTCAAATTGACGGGCTCACCGTATTTGCTAAGCCAGAGTGCAAGCCGAGGCGAACGAAGAAACTTGCGCATTCCCGCTAGCATTTCTCTGCCTCCTTCTATCACACTCTCTTCCCTCGCTGAAGCACACCAGTGGTCAGCGGCTTGCTCTGTGGCTCAGCAAATACAGCAGGCGAGTTCGTAGTTCTTTTACATAACACGCAGAGTTTTTTTTGTCGGTATAATTAAGATTCACCCCGTATATATAAAGCTCAATGTTCGTCTGTCTGTTTGTCTGTTGTTTATACAAATCTACACCGTTTCACCGATCTGGACCAAAATGTGTATACTTACCCGTTGAAACTCGACGAGTAACACTGTCTTCATGAAATTTCGGGCTGACCACTCCATCCCCTGCATTTAGACCCTTTGGCACAAATCTACACCGTTTCACCGATCTAAACCAAAATGTGTATACTTACCCTTTGAAACCCGACGAAAACGCTCTCTACATGAAATTTCGGAAAGAGCACTCCATTCCCTAAATTTAGGCCCTTTGGCACAAATCTACACCGTT
Source organism: Meconema thalassinum (assembly GCA_946902985.2). NCBI lineage: Eukaryota > Metazoa > Arthropoda > Insecta > Orthoptera > Tettigoniidae > Meconema > Meconema thalassinum. The sequence goes on from OX336391.1 coordinate 486,338,159, forward strand.
TCACCGATCTGAACAAACACCCTTTGGAACACGGTGAGTAACACTGTCTACATGAAATTTCGGGCAGACCACTCCATTCCCTGCTTTTAGGCGAACCAAAATGTGTATACTTACTCTTTGGAACCCTGCGAGTAACACTGTCTACATGAAATTTCGGACAGACCATTCCATTCCCTGTAATTAGGCCCTTTGGCACAAATCTACACCGTTTCACCCATCTGAACCAAATTCCACATACTTACAGGGGCGTGGTGGCGCAGCGGTCAAGCTGTATGCCTCTCACCAAGGCGGACCGGGTTCGATTCCCGGTCAAAGCATGTGAGATTTTCGATGTGAATTGCCATGTCCTGTGGTTCGGATTCCACGTAAAACGGAGGTCCCGTGGCTTATGATCGCGAGATTAACGGTCACGTTAAACTACAAGCTTCCTTTTTTACTTACCCTTTGGAACCCGACGAGTAACACTGTCTGCTTGAAATTTCGGACAGACCACTCCATTCCCTGCATTTAGGCCTTTTGAAAAGAATCTACACCGTTTAACCGATCAGAACCGAATGTTACATACTTACCCTTTGGATCCCGACGAGTAATACAGTCCACATGAAAATTCGGACACATTCACCGATCTGAACCAAATAGTTGGAACCCTTCGGGTAACACTGTCCATTTTAAATATCGGACATACGACTCCATTCCCTGCATTTAGGCCCTACAGCACAAATATACACCGTTTCACCTAATTGCACCAAATTGTACATACCAACCCTTTGAAACCCAGCTGGTAACACTGTCCACTTGATATTTTGGGCACCCTTCTCCATTTCTTACATTTAGAATAACAGACAAAATGAACTTGAAAAGCACGTTTTAAGGCCCTAGAACCATTCATGTCCGTAGTAGTGTAACTGTAAGAATATTTTAATAAGTCTATAGTTGGCTGGCAATGCAAGCTGCATCCCGTCGCGTCCCTCCTACCAGTGTTCTGGTTCAGAATTTCGAAAATAGTTACCTCTTACGCTGCTTATAAATTTCAGTCACTGGGAGTAATAAGTGCAAACATATTTCTTAGGCTCCTTAGAATATTATGCCTCTGTATAAGTGCGATGGTGTTGGTGCAGTACATAGAGGTTATCAGCTGCAATAAGCGTTGGTGCTTTCAAATTTACTTTCATTTATTCAGATCCTTATCCTACTGCGCTATGTGGTGATAAATGACACTATTGCTACCTCTGGAGCTCGGGACAGCCGATGTTTTCCAAAGTGCTCTGATTATTTTCCTACGGGGCTATGCGAAAAAGACTACACTGTTGGTCTCTGTTTTTTTTAACAGCCAATGAGATATAGGACCTAGGCAGTGTCTTTTATTTCACTTACTCCTCTTTCTAATCATATTTTTCAATTCGTTTGTAAATTACGTGTGTCAGTACTGTAGTTAGTTAAAAGCCGTTTCCCTATCTATTATTATCATTATCATAACAGGAAAATGACCTGAATGTTACGACTATTTTACTGTATTACTTATCACACCCACTACCACTACCACCACAAAAAGTTATATTTCTAAATTATTTTTTTATCTGTTAGTTTCACAAGTATCATGTGCCAGTTCAGTAATAGTATTCATTATCATTCATAGAACAAATAAATCCACCGGGCGAAGCCAGGCGCTACTGCTAGTCTTTAATAAAGGAGCGAGTACATGGGTCTCATGAATTCAAGATGGCGGTTATGCATACTATTAAAACGTAAAAATTATACATTATGAAATAATCCACAAATGATCTCCTTCTTTTTCTTCATCTTCCTCTTCTTATCCCGCTTCAAATAGGGTCGATGTTTCTGACCGTTCTTTCCCACATTTTCCTGTCCCACACATCATTTTCCTCTAACTTTTTCTTCTTCATATCTTCTCGGATATTGTGAGTCCATCTTCCTCTGGGTCTGGCCCTATTTCATTAAGGTAACACGTATTTTGGTACAATTTTTTTAAATTTGTAGTTAGGTTGGTTGGTTGGTTCCTTAGTTTAGGGTCTGCGACAACGCGGTCATATTGCCCCGTGTACTTTGGGTGTGTTTAGGATTTGTCTGATAACCGGTGTTAATTGTGATGGCTGTGTCATCTGTGATTCAGATAAGGACTGTAGACGATCAATTTTCAAGTAGGCCTAGTTCCTGCTTTTGCTACCAAATGCTACCGTCCACGACACCTAGCTGCGAACTTGGCTACTAGATGCCATTGCACCAGCACCTGGTGACGAACGTTGGAACTAAAAGAACGTTATCAAATCTAACCTACTAATTTTCGCTTCACTCAAGTGTAGTTAGTGGATGGTTCTTTTACATGCCATAAATCTATGACATGGGCACGCCGACTTTAATTCCCCTCCGAAGGAATGCATACTGAGGGATTTTTAACGTTCTTGACAAATCTACCAACTACGCCACCGAAACCGCCTAAAATTTGTAGTTAGTTGTTATTCATTTCTCGTTTACCCCTTCGGAGCGGAATTAAAGCCGGCGGTCCCATCATAGATTTATGACATGTAAAAGAACCTTCCACTAATTAAACTTGCGTGAAGTTAAATTTTCAGGTTAGATTTCGTTGAAACGCTCTATCAAAGTTCCGATGTTCACCACTAGGTGTCAGTGACATCTGGTAGCGAAAGTTGCAGCTGCTTGAAATTGAACGGAACTTGTAGCTCACCCCATGGGTGTCCGCATTGAAGCAGCTACAGCCTCTGGCGAGCCAAACATGTCCTCGGACACTCCCGGCACTAAAAGCCATACGCTAAATAATAAAAATATGACGTAATGCCGAACAGATAGAGAACAACACTCGCATGACACCTTCGATTTGGCGCATCGTTTCTGTGATTTTCTGCGAAGAGATATTTCTGTACATTCTCGATGGTTGCTCCAACAATAGTCTGCCATAATACACGTATGCCACCGTCCACAGCACTGTTCTTCCATGATCCTAATTTCTGAATTACTGTAATAAATTATCAGAAATTTATCAATATAAAAAGAAGTAGGAGAACAAAATGGAAGCAGATTTCGAATCAGCAGCACAAAATATGCCCAGAATTTGTTTTTAAATTCCAGACACCACAAAAAAAAATCTTTTTGTTCCCCAGTGTTACTTGACATATCTCTAATTCGCATGCCACAAGGATCTCAGACTGAATATAACGCGCATCCACGATATTCAACCATCGTGCCATCAAGTTGACGACGACGACGACTCCCAGTGACTCAATGGATCTTCGTGACTGTAGATGTTTTTGGTTCCAACGAAGTCTCTCATATCCTCCAGTGACATAGGCATTATATCTTTGATGGAGTCGACCCACCTCAGAGCCGGCCGCCCTTGTCTCCGAATCTCCCAAGCATAATTATTGTTTTCCAAGGAATCAGATCGTCTGCCGATAATGGTTAGTGGCTTCTGTAGAGGTCTCGAACAAGTGTCCCTTAGGCAAACTGCACGTCGTGTGATGAGGATAACATGAATGATAACGACGTCACAAACACCCTATCCTCGCGCCTTGAGGATTAACCATCTGAAGATAAAATCCCACGACTCGACAGGGAATCTAATTTGGGCCTTCGAACCAAATATTAGCGGCGTATACACTTCACAACGGAGCCGCATAATAACGAGAGTAAACCATTGGATTTAGTGGTGCGATGTGTGAACGATTAATGGATCTTTACTTTGGAGTTCAGGTGGAAATTCATGATACTCAGATTGAACGATGAAGAGCATCAGCGATTTGGAATAATCATGGCATCTCTAATGATTATGTTTGATTGTTATGTTTTACTCCAGAAAGGAAAGCATTGCTGTGGTATATCATCGAGCCTGTTCAGGGGTTTGATGGCTGACAGCTTTCATATCTTTAAACGGATCTATTTTTATCCCATTTCTGTTCTTGACAGCTCTGTTGAAATGACAAAACGAAAATCGAAAGTGAAAGCTTACACACTTCAACACAAAGGAAGTCGGAGTTACCAGATACTAATGACATACAACTTATCATCTTGCAGCAAACGATCCCCTTAATGACTCTCTGAGTGTACTTTGAAGTAGAGGAATAAGGGGAAATATTTCATCACTGTAATCCTATGCCCTTTATAAGGGTGTGGGCGGGGTAAGGAAACATGAGTAGGACGATTAAATCCTTGTTATAAGGGAGGCTGTACAAATTTGTTAGTGAGGGCAGAGTTTGTAAGGAATTCCGTCTTCATGTTCCGAAAGTCGATGTTGCTGATAATTTATATAAGATAAACGTAGGTATCATTGCGGCAGAACTAATTTTTATGGTAATATCCTTGCCCAATTACGATGTTGCTGCTAAAACTTTTAATTAAATACGAGTATTCTCTCACATACAATTATGCAACATTGGACGTGATCACCGTGAGATGGGTGACCACGTCAAAAATCATTCAAGCACTGATTTCAATTTACTTTTTATATGCCAGATACACAATAGTTGTTTGGCTCTACCTTCCCTAGGGTACCGAACATAAGTGAAAATGTATTATTGTCAAATATAATTGAAATAGTCAAGTTTTTTCTATATAAAACTACCAGCCGATCGCTGATATGCAAGTACGTACTCTTAACTAAATAGGTTTGGTAGACTTTGTATGACCACCGCCAAGGTCTCTAGGCAGCGTTGTAGCTCCTGTTTCAGGCGGCTTGGGCTATATTTCCAGTACAGGCAAACAGGTATGAAATGGCATTGGTCTAGCGTCGTAACGACAATTGCCGAGTTACTGCAAGTAGCGACATCTGTCAGGAAACCACGAAATGAGGCTCAGGGAAGCATTGTTTTGATCAAATGACCTCCATTCTTATGCTGAGCTTCTATGCCCAAGATAGCGGGTTCAAACCCGGCCGAAGCCGTCGGATTTTTAAGAGCGTTAAAAATCCCTCAGTATGCCTTCCTTCGGAGGGGAAGTAAAGCCGGCAGTCCCATGTCATAGATTTATGGCATGTTAAAGTACTTTCCACTAATTACATCTGTGTGAAAATAAATTTATAGGTTAAGAATGTAAACAACGCTCTTAGGTTTCTATGTTCGTTGCCAAGAGCTGACTGCGGTAGCGTCTAGTAGCTGAGTTCTGAACTAAGCCTAGTAGTCGTTTACGGTGGCGTTTGGCGACAAAAGTAGGAACTATTTGAAAAATTCTAAGTTGCAGTCTGCCCTTAAATTAAACAAGTAGTTCCGTGAAGATTTATACAGCCTATTTTCATATATCCTACTTATGTTAACTGCCACTATCAACATACAAAATCTCAGTTCGATTGCTGTAATAGATTCGTAGATATTGGGAACCGACTAAATATTTCGGATGGTCGCAATGTTGGATTTTATATATGTAGGTCCTCAAGTTATGTACTGTTACATGAAGATTATTGTGTACGTGTAACATTCAAACTTCAATCGCATGATTAGGCCACAAGAAGTAAAAACGAGATTTTAAAATTTCGCACAGCTGCCATATTGTGGTTATGGAAACAATTGAAATAAATTAGACGCCATTGGATTAACATTCGCATAAGGATTTACTGTACCAAGTTTCACTGCACTCGGATGGCTAAATTGCGAGGAACGTTCATGTGAATATTTATAATTCCCGTCGCCGCCATGTTGGATTTGTGATCACCATGTTATTTAAAGTCCTATAGGCGAACTTAAGTTTATAGCCCCTATGAATAGAAAATAATTCAGCTTGATTGCTATAATAGATTCGTAGATATTCAGAGCCGTCTAAATATTTCGGATGGTCGCCATGTTGGATTGTTAAATGTATAGGCCATAGAGTCATGTACCATTAAAGGAAAATTATTGCGTAGGTTTATTACTCAAACTTTCACTTCGATTGCATGATTACGACACAAGAAATAAAAACTTAATTTTCGAAATTCGCACAGCCGCCATCTTGAGGTTATGTAAACAATTGAACTAAATTAGATACCAGTGCATTACAATGTGTATAAACATTTCCTGTACCAGATTTCATTGCGTTTGGAACATTAAATCGCGAGAAAGGTCTATTTAAAATTTTCAAATTCGCTTGGCCGCCATGTTCGTTTTGTAGTTAACCGGTTTTTGAATGTCTTATAGATGAACTTCCAGTAGTGCCCTTTATCTCCGTACAAAATTTCAGGGTGATACCGCTAATAGTTTCAGAGATATAGAATGCCGGTGAAATATTTCGCACATCCGCCATCTTGTGGTTATGTAAACAATTGAACGAAGTTAGATGTCGGTGCATTACAATGTGTATACACATTTACTGTACCAAGTTTTATTGCGTTTGGTTGGTTAAATCACGAGAAACGTCTATTTAAAAATCGGAAATTCGCATGGCCGCCATGTTGGCTACGTAGTTACCAGTTGTTCAAAGGTTACATATGTGAAATTATAGTAGTTCCCTTTATCACCGTAAAAATTTCCAGGGTGATATCGGGAATAGTTTCGGAGATATTGAATGGTGGTGAAATATTTCGCACAGCTGCCATGTTGGATTGGTGAGACGTAACAAAATTTGAAGGGCACGGTTGGGGTCGCCTGGAATAGTGCTATGACCTTTCCGAGTTTCGTTGAAACCGCTCCAGCCGTTTAGATTTTATTAGGGACACACACACACACACACCTCACACACACACACACACACACACATACACACACACGCACACACACACGGACAAAAGGTGATCTCATAAGCCTATTTTTTCAAAATTGAAAATAGGCTAAAAACAGATACACATACTAATACAGCCATCACAATTAACACCGGTTATTAGACAGATTCTACACACACCCAAAGTACACGGGGCTACATGACCGCGTTGTCGCAGCCCCTAAACTTAAGAACCAACCAACCGACCTCCATTCTTCTGTAGTTTTGAGCTGGGCAACAGCCGTCTTGACCGCTATAGGCCTTTGCCCTCCCAATGCGGAGTAGGTAAGTAGAGTTTATACGAGAAAATACAAAGCACACATTAGTATTTTAATTACCGACAGCGGTAGCTATGCTCGCTAAAGCGCAGGATAAGGTCATGGGGCCAAACTACCTGCAGGCTCGGTAGACGCGGGTTCGAGCCCCGCCGTCGGCCGTCCTTGAAATGGGTTTCATGGTTTCCCCATTTTCAACTCCAGGCAAATGCTGGAACGATACCTTCTGACAGGCCACGGCCACTTCCTTCCTCATCCTTACCTACTGTAGTTTCATTCATCTTCATTCATTTCATCCCGCATTAACACTTCTCATCAGGTTGGCAACAGGAAGGGCATCTGACCGTAAAACCCGCCTGCCACATTAAATTTCATCGCATCTCATCCCCGACCCCGTTGGAAAACGGGATTAATAAGGGGTAGACATATATACATATATTATTATTTTAATTATTATTATTATTATTGTTATTATTAATAATATTATAGGTATTGTTACTACCAGTTAAAATATCACCAGCTGCCACTGAAATTCAACAACGTTGGTGGAAAAAATTTAAGCTTAATATTATTCCAGTTAGAGACTAAACAGAATCCTCCAGGCTGGTGTATATCTAAGCACCTGTTAGATAGCCCACATCTCAAGAGCGGGAAACACTAGCAGTAGTCGCAGGATAGTGAGACCACCTACCTGGGCAGGACTGCTTTAAACTTAGGAGTGACTAGACACAAGCGTTCTCAACCAGGTGATCGTGAGCACAATGGCGCTCTTTAAATGAAACACGTCATACGAGCACAAGCTGCCCTGAGATCCTTCCTTCAATTCGAATTCTGTTGCACGAACGGAAATAATAGTTTTTTCCATGTGTGTGAGATTTTCGAAGTAAAATGCCATGTCCTGTGGTTCGGATTCCACGTAAAATGGAGGTCCCGTGGCTCATGGTCGCATGATTAACGGTCACGTAAAACTAAAAGCTTCCTTCCTTGCTTGCAAGTTTGGACAGTCAGAAATGTTATCATTTTGTGACATATAAATAATTGGACATTCCTATTTTATGAGCACCACAAAAGATGCTGATTAAACTCGAAAATGTATGTTACCTCCTTGGGTCATGCAAGCAATTGCACCATGCCTGATGAGCGGTCAATCCCTAGCTATTTTAGCACTTCTGAGTATGGGAGAGAGACAGATAGGAAGAGGATAGAGACATGCTTGTTGCATTAATATTATTATTATTATTATTGGATTATACAGTACATATAACACATTGCTGGTGCATTGCAAGTAACTATACGGGCTTCAGGGAACCAAAGTACAGTTACTGAAACAGCGACTTCTAAGCTGGAATGTCGCTACCCATGAACTTCCGAACGATTCTGGTTGTTGATAGAACTACTGCCTTCTGCATTAGTTTGTATATTTACGTATCGAGACCCAGTTCTCTAAGGCCTTATTATTATTATTATTATTATTATTATTATTATTATTATTATTATTATTATTATTATTTATTTTGCGCATGCGCTTACACATTCTCAGCATTTGCTGGAAAGAAAACATTTACAATCCCAGATACCGTACATATCACAAGGAGCAAATTCTTGGTGACTGCATTGAGTAGTAGCTTCATATTTCCCTCACTGCTTCAGGCCTGATTGCCCAAGAACAGCCTTACTAAGCGACACGTAGAAAGTATGACTGTTTTCTGCATCAGTTTGAAAAGGCCTGGGTCTAATTTCAACGCCGTGAGCGATTCCTTTAAGTTGTTAGGAATCGCGCCAGTGCTGGATATAATAATAGGAACTGTCCTGACTTGTGCCATGTGCCATTGCTTCCTTATCAGTTCTGAAAGCTCTGTGTATTTTGACAGCTTTTCAACATGCTTTGTTAGTATGTTGCCACTGTTTGGGATTGCCACATCTATGAAGGTAGTGTGCTTCATGCATTTGTCAACAAGAACCAAATCATGTCTGTTGTGCACAGCTGATTGGTCTGTCAATACAGTACGATCCCAGTACAACGTAAAGCTGTCATTTTCCAGTACACTTTCAGGAGCATATTTGTAGTACGGCACTTTCTCTTGGCTCAGCAGTTGAAGGCGTATAGCCAGTCCTTGATGAACTATCTTGGCAACAAAATCATGTCTCTTCCTATATTCTGTCCCTGCAAAATGGCGACAACCTGATATAATATGCTGAACAGTCTCCGATGTTGGGCAACCGTATCTGCAATGGTCATCTTGCACACATGCATCCTTGATAATGTACTTAAGGTAGTTCCTCGTGGGGACAACCTGGTCCTGAATAGCCATCATAAAGCCTTCTGTTTCAGGAAACATCTGCCCAGAAATCAACCAAAAGTTCGACGCTAGCTTGTCGACGTGAGTTCGGATGACTTCATTGGGATGTCTTCCGTGCAGTGGCTTGGACAACCAGGCATTGAATCTATCCAAATCACTGCGCACCTGATTTTGAGTCTCTTCCTGACTTAAGAGTAGTGTAGTTGAATCATCTGCTTCTGTGACAGCCTTGTGTAGAATCGAATGGTTCGATACAGAACAGAAGTATTTTCTTAGCTCATAGATCTGTCGAGCTACTTGGTTGTTTATATCAACAATTCCTCTCCCACCCATATGTCTCGGTAACATGACTCGTTCCACAGATGTCCTGGGATGGTGTTTTCGTGATTTGGTCAGTGATGTTCTAATTTTCTGTTCTAGACTTGCAATGTCAGTTTTACTCCACTTGATGACCCCAAACGAGTAACTAAGGATAGGGACAGCATATGCGTTGATTGCCTTAACCAAGTTTTTACTGTTGAGGCTGGTGTTACAAACAAGCTTAATTCTTCTGTCAAATTCCTTCGTCAGATCTTGTTTCACTACTGAGTGTTCTATGTGTCGGGCTTGCTTCATTCCCAGATACTTGTAGGTCTCGTCAGTGAGCATTTTTGTAATCTGCTGGCCCTGAGCTGTTTCATATATTCCTTCCTGCAGCTTGCCTTTCATAACGTTCAGCGTTTTACATTTCTCCAGCCCGAATTCCATTTTCACATCCTGCGAGAAGGTTTCCACTATCTTCAACAGAAACTCTAGCTGTGCTATTATTATTATTATTATTATTATTATTATTATTATTAATATTATAGCGGGTTCGGTGGCGTAGTTGGTAGCATGCTGAACTGCTGTGCCCAAGATAGCGGGTTCAAACCCGGTCGAAGTCGTCGGATATTTTAAGAGCGTTAAAAATCTTTCAGTATGCCTTCCTTCGGAGGGGAAGTAAAGCTGGCGGTCTGACTGCGGTGGCGTCTAGTAGCTAGTTCTGAACTAGGCCTAGTAGTCGTTGACGGTGGCGTTTGGCGGCAAAAGTAGGAACTATTTGAAAATTCAAAGTTGCAGTCTCTACATGAATTAAAAAACAGATACACACACTAATACAGTCATCACAATTAACACCGGTTATCAGACAGATTCTACACACACCCAAAGTACACGGGGCTACATGACCGCGTTGTCGCAGCCCCTAAACTAAGGAACCAACCAACCAAAGCTGGCGGTCCCATGTCATAGATTTATGGCATGTAAAAGATCCTTTCACAGACTTAACTTGTGTAAAGCAAAATTGTTAGGTTAGATTTCGTCAGAACGCTCTATCAAAGTTCCAACGTTCACCCCTAGGTATCATTGATATCTGGTGGCGAAAGTTGGAACTACTAGAAATTAAACGGAACTTGTAGCTCACCCTTTAGGGTGTCCGCTGGAAGCAGCTACAGACTCAGGCGAGCCGAACATGTCCTCGGACACTCCCGGCACTAAAAGCCATACAATAAATAAAATAAATAAATAAATAAATAAATAATAATAATAATTAGTATTATTATTTTTATTATTGGTTTATACTGTACATATGACCAACGGCCTAGCCGTGTTGAAACACCGGATCCCATGAGAACTCCGCAATTAAGCAATATTGTGCGTAGTCGGAACTTGGATGGTGTGCCGGTTCTAGGCACTGCGCGCTGTTGGCCAACATAAGGAAGAGTGGAAAGGCCTTGTCCACCTACCGCACGTTAACTCCGGCTGGGGGAAGCCTCTTCGTAGGCTCGGACCTGCCTTCGGGCAGAATACCGATTAATTTTATTTTTTTACAGTACATATAACACATTGCTGGTACATTGCAACGTAACTATACGGGCTTCAGGGAACCAAAGTATAGTTACTGAAACAGCAACTTCTAAGCTGGAATGTCGCTACCAATGAACTTCCGAACGATTCTTTCTGCATTAGTTTGTATAGTTACGTATCGAGACCCAGTTCTTTAAGGCCTTATTATTATTATTTTTTTATTTGCGAATTTACCACTTCGGATCACGCTACAATTTCATTTTTTCTTTGCCTGAAGTTTCCTCTTCCTCCAGTACTCCTTCATATGGGCGCTATGCTGTTTCTTCTGCTCATCCGTCCAGGCTCTTCCCTTCTTTGTGGTTCTTGTGACGTGAAACCCTTCCAAATTTTGAATTATGTACTGAAATGTTTCCCTGTTTGACATCTGAACTTCCTGGATGTTGGAATTTTCGAGATCTTTTCGAACTTCCTTAATCCATGTCGTTGTTGTCTTCTTGTTCCACAGGTAGTCGAATAACTGTTTGGTTAGTCTAGTTTTGTCCATTCTGTACAAGTGTCCGAGAAACGATATCCTCCTCTTCTTCATGGTCTCTGAGATTCTCTCCACATTTTTATAGACTTCATTGTTGCTCCGAAGTTTCCAGCCGGTTTCAGTCTGGACTGGGCCCATGATTTTCCGTAGTATTCTTCTTTCTAGGATCTCTAGCTTCTCCAACTTGTAATTCATCGAGAGGCATTCGCTGGCATACAGGCATTCTGTTTTTACTACCGTGTTGTAATGTTTTAGTTTGGCATTCCATGAGATGCATTTCTTGTTGTAGATGTTTTTAGTTAGCCCATAAGCTCTTTCCATTTTTGAGATACGATCTTCTACAGCAGCTTTCTCTAAGCCGTTCTCTTGTATGGTTTCACCGAGGTATTTGAACTTTTTCACCCTCTGAATCCGTCCAATCTCTGTTTCAAGGAATTGTTAATATTATTATTATTATTATTATTATTATTATTATTATTATTATTATTATTATTATTATTATTATTATTATTATATTTGATTTAAATGGTGCTCGGCTTCTTAGTATGGCTTGAGAGTGGTGCTCACAGTCACAAATAGGATGAGAACGCTTGGACTCAAAGATCAAACTTTTGATAAACAAATCAATGGATGCCTGATGCTATGGACAGTGTGGGAAGTCCTAGTGTCGCACTTATAACATAAATGGCTTTTCCCAAGTTATTTCCTAGAGCTCCGTGAATATACTGTCTGAATGTTGCAGGGCTTACGGTTATCTGCTATTATTCTGAAATTATGAAATTCGTAACTTGTACATTATTATTTTTTATTGGTTAGTTTGTTCCTCAGTTTAGGGCTGCGACTACGCGGTCATGTAGCCCCGTGTACTTTGGGTGTGTGTAGAATCTGTCTGATAACCAGTGTTAATTGTAATGGCTGTATTAGTGTGTGTTATCTGTTTTTAATTCAAGTAAGGACTGCATACACTCGATTTTCAAGTAGTTCAAACTTTTGCTGCCAAACGCCACAGTCAACGACCAAATAGTTCTGAACTTTATTACTACGGTAGATGCCACCGCAGTCGGCTTCTGGCAACGAACGTTGAACCTAAGAGCGTTAGTCAAAGATAACTTGTAATTTAGCTTCACACAGGTGTAATTAGTGGAACGCTCTTTATCATGCCATAAATCTATGACATGGGACCGCCGGCTTTACTTCCCCTACTAAGGAAGGCACACTGAGGGATTTTTAACGCTCTTAAAAATCCGACAACTTCGACCGGGTGTGAAACCGCGACGTTGGGCATAGAAGCTCAGCATGCTACCAACTACGCCACCAAAGCCGCCATTTTGTATTGTATTGGGAAGGCACGAATAGGAGCCGCAACGTGTTTATTATTTATATCTCTCCCTAGCTATGATTCTTATGTTCTATACACCTGTCCAAATGTCAGTATTTGAAGCGACAAGTGACAGCGTTAAATGAAATGCTGATGGCATGCTAGGCGAGAGACTTGTGTGTCAGCTGGGTCACAGGTTTCTACGGCTGTCACATTCTTCAGGAAGCTTTAGTCATTCTGTGGCAACATTCTGTGCTCACGGTGCATTTTGTCAAGACATAGAAACAGGATAGGCATATCCGCTTGAAAATACGAAGATATCAGTACGATTTTGGAAAAGTGTAAATACAGTATACCCACAATCTTCACACCAAATTTTGTTTTAGAAAAACACCTTCCTGAGTCCCTCAATTTAGGCAATGGTGGAAAGGGCTCTGCCAACCTCGTGGTTTTCGGGTAGCGCTCTTGCCTCTCACCCGGATGCCACTGGTTCGTTTCCGGATTCCGTTAGGAATTTTAGAAACTAAGGAAGGAAGCTTGTAGTTTAACGTGACCATTAATCTCGAGATCATGAGCCACGGGACCTCCTTTTTACGTGGAATCCGAACCACAGGACTGACGTGAGGGCTGGAGCGGGGTGCACTCAGCCTCGTGTGTACAATTGAGTAGCTGTCTGACAGTGAGGTAGCATCCCAGTCACACCCTTTCAGCGTCCAGTCTACAGTACATAGTTTGCAAGTCTCTGTTTGCAAGTGAGTTGGATTCATGATCCCCTACTAGCAGTTAGATTGCTGCTTCCTCTACTTCTATGCCCCTTGCCCCACGGTGTAACCGTGTTGGTTAATTCGTACACGACGGCCGCGAGGACAGCTGTAGCAAGTCCCGAGTTCATAGGTTTGAATCCCGGCGCTGACAGCTGCTATCCTGAGTGTGTTTTTTTTTCACGTTTTTTTTCCACAGTCCCTCCAGAAAAGTTTCGGGATAGTACTCAACTTCAAGTCTCAGGACTCTTACCTCATCGCTAATACAGTTACACACACAACTACACGGGGCTGATGACCAAATGATTTAACAACAGCAACAACAACAACAATCTATGTCCTCGCCTTGAAATACTAAACAAACGCCTCCTCTGCTTCTCTTGCCCTCTATACTCTAGTCCATTAACCTCCTAAGTAATCTCTCCTCCTTCGACTGGCTGCGTGGCTCAGCGGTAACCTTCTCGCGTACTGTGCCCAAAGTTGCAGGATCAAATCCTGGCGCAGTCATCTGGCATTTGAGGGTGCTCAAATGCGAGGGACCCGTGTCAGTAAATTTACTGGTACTTTAAAGATCCCCTTCGGGGCCAAATTCCGCTACCCCGGCGTCTCTAAAGAACTCCGTTGTTAAACGAGACTTACAACAAAACAAATATTATCAATATAATTTATCCACCCTCGTTCTCATCACATTATCCCTCCATCTGAGTCTTCTTATTCCAACAGCCTCACCCAACGTGTTCATTTTCAACTAAGCCTTTGTCTCCTAACTATTCCTCTCGTAGCGTTACTCGATAACTTGGCGCATAATGAAAAGTGTAACCCAACATGTTAATTAGGCATAGGCCTACTTCTTTAATTCCTAATAATTAATATAATCTATGTTCTTCTAAAATAGTTAATACTTTGTATTAATTAAATCTGTTCTTAGTAATATCAGATTTCGTGGCATTATAATTCACTCCCCCACCATCCCTAATATATGGAACAAATCATCGTCTTTGGTCGATACTGGCTCCCGTTGCGGTCGTTCCTGCTTACTTTGTTTCATTTATTCTCAGGAATAGTTAAAAGATAAATGATCGAACAAATATTCCATATTGTGTGAATCATTCCCAAAGGTGGCGTAGTTGGTAGCATGCTGAGCTTCTATGCCCAAGGTAGCGGGTTCAAACCCGGCCGAAGCCGTCGGATTTTTTAAGAGCGTTAAAAATCCCTCAGTATGCCTTCCTTCGGAGGGGAAGTAAAGCCGGCGGTCCCTTGTCATAGATTTATGGCATGTTAAAGAACTTTCCACTAATTACACCTGTGTGAAAATAAATTGTATAGGTTAAGAATGTAAACAACGCTCTTATGTTGCTACGCTCGTTGCCAAGAGCCGACTGCGGTGGCGTCTAGTAGCTAAGTTCTGAACTTGGCCTAGTAGTCGTTGACGGTGGCGTTTGGCGGAAAAAGTAGTAACTATTTGAAAAATTCAAAGTTCCAGTCCTTACTTGAATCAAAAAACAGATACACACACTAATACAGCCATCACAATTAACACTGGTTATCAGACAGATTCTACACACACCCAAAGTACACGGGGCTACATGACCGCGTTGTCGCAGCCCCTAAACTAAGGAACCAACCAACCAACCATTCCCAAAGGAGCATAGCGAACGATTTACCCATCTCACCTAATCTATATCTATACAGTATTCAATTAAGTCCTCGATCGTTTCCGTCTGCTTGGCCGCGCTAATTACGAGAACTACTGGACGGATCTTGATGTGGTTTTCATCAATACAGGCTATAAATCATTTTTCGGCGAAGGTTCCTATATGTAAAAATATTCATCTATAACCAAAGGAAACAGAGCAATAACGATTTAAGAGAGACAAGTCGAATAAAGAAACTGAAATCCGGGCGCTTTTTCAGCTTACACTGGCTAAACCAGGACACTAGTTTGTGACAACGGTTTATATCACACCATTTATTTCACCCATTTTAAAATATTCTTGTAGTTCCATTTGGAAGATGGTAATAAATTAAACATTAGGAAAATAATGATCTTTCCTAAGCCATCTGCTAACAACACAGATGAGGTGTCGTTGTCTGATTTAGTACAGGGTGGTCAGAAACAAAGTCAATGGAAAATACACCTAATATATGCATTCCTCAGGATAGGTACAACTTTTTTTGCGCCTTTCTGGCCAAGGCCACTGCTTTTTTCACAGAATCTAAAAGAACACGTATGTGAATAAAATAAAGGGATTATTGTTTCTATAAAAATTAATTTGAAGTGATTTAAAAGTTATCCAACTTAAAAATTATTTTGCCTGATTAATTTTTGTTTTGTTTGGTTAATTTTTAAACAGCGCAAACAAATTATGGGAAAATTAATCCATTATTTTTTACAAGCTACATACTGTAGTTTTAACATTCTACATGAAAAACTGAAGGGTGTGACCAGCGCATATTTTTCTTCGCATTAATATTGGTTGTCTTCCTTTGGTCATATATGAATGTTACCACACACAAACCTTTCGATTATAAACACAATGTCATTTATATCTATGAAATATCTTCATTTGGACTTCATAGAGCTAACTCCTGTTTCATAACGCAATATCCAGTGTGAGTTATAATAATGTGCGAGTCAGCAAGTGAGTGCGCCTGCTTTTCAAGTCTGGTGGCCAAGGCCAGGGCCAATATTCATTCAACATTCTAGTGAAGACTTCCGAGTAGAGTGGAAAGTGATTTGATTAATGTAAGACGGTAGACTGATTTTTTTCAAAAAATCAATATTTAGTCTTTTGCGTAATTAGATACAGTAATAGGTTCTTTTCTGAACATTTATATGTAATATTTATTACTGTTCTCCAGTTATAACTCCATTATTAATTTTTAATTTTTATATGATATCTGCCACTCTGTAATAATTTTCCGCCCCCTTTTCATAAAAAAAGTTTTATATCTCCGGCTCTTTTACAGTTAGTGAGTAAGTTTTTTTTTTTTGTGTGTGTTGTAGAGAAACGTACGGTTCATATGTTGGTGAACCTGCTACAGCACATTTCGATAGTCGAATGTTTGCAGGTGCGCAAAGTTTTAAACAAAAGTTGTGTTTTCTAGCATATTATAAAACTTTGTCTCAATTTCTCAAACCGTAAGTTGTACACTTTTTAAACACCACTGTACTGCAACTGTGGATCCTCATTCATGTTGATTGCAGCAGAAATTCTGCTGTAATAAAATTATTATTAATTCCCTTCCCAAGAAAATTGGAATGCATGGAGATTCATGCATAAATAAATCATAAATGACAATGCCACTGCCATTTAGATCAGTAAGTTAAAAAGAGTTCTTTTAATTTTCAGTAAAAATTTCAGACAAAACTGTTCAGTAGTTTCTGATAAAACAGAGCTTAATTTAACATTGTCGGTGTAGGACCTACCGTCTTACCTGTGTTCCCGTGCGAAATCGGGCCGGGAATCTAGGCTTTGCCTAAATGTTAAGACAGATCAAAAGGAAAACTTATTATGTGATGGAATTTCTTTCCCAAATCAATTTTGGACACCCATAGAGAGATGATGATGTAGGGCCTAACATCGAGGTAACGGCTCTAATTATTTGGGTGTTCTTAAAATGATGACGTAATTGAAACTACTGCTACAGCAGGGATAAGGGAGGTGAAGGCCTTCAACCCTGGAAAAACGTGGATTAAGAAACTTGGAAAGAAGGAGAGACATGAAAAGCAGATAAGAAAGGGAAACAGACCGCCCCAAAATCAGTAGAAAAAGTGGAAAACAGACCCATCTCAGCAATCTCTCGGGGTCACCATCTCCCGAACTCACCAGCCGTGAGTCCTTGAGGCTGTATCTCTAAACAGGGTGCACCATCAGAGGTGGGGTTACACGAAGCCTGCCTCCTTTGGAACCTTGATCAGGAGATCTCATGATGAGAAAAACAAGAGCTCTAACCCCTCGAAGAATGAGGGCATCGTGAAAGATGAGACAAGGGCTAAATAAGGCGGGGAAGTGAAAGACTTCCTAGATCTCAGTTACCCTGGTTTGAAGAGAACAAGAGTTGACCAAGGGAGAGGGCGAATTTTCACGCATCTAATAATAATGTTATTGGTTTTACGTCCCTTTTAACAATTGCGGCTTTTAGAGACACCGGGGTGCCAGAATTTTGCCCCAAAAGGAATCTTCAACGTGCCCGTAAATCTCCCTCGCATTTATGCACCCTCAAATGCCAACTGATGGCGCCAGGATTCAATTCTGCACCCTTGGGGCCAGAAGCAAAAACGTTACCCCTGAGCCATGCAGCCAGCCGACACACGCATCTGATTATTAACGCGAGACTTGGATGACACAGGTTGGTTGGTTGGTTGGTTCGTTCCTCAGTTTAGGGACTGCGACAACGTGGTCATGTAGCCCGTGTACTTTGGGTGTGTGTAGAATCTGTTTGATAACCTGTGTTAATTGTGATGACTGTATTAGTGTGTGTTGTCTGTTTTTAATTCAGGTAAGGGCTGCAGATTTTGAATTTTTCAAATAGTTCTTACTTTTGCCACCAAACGCCACCGTCAATGACTACTAGTTGAGAACTTAGCTACTAGACGCCACCGCAGTCGGCTCCTGGCAACGAACGTAGGAACCTAAGAGCGTTGTTTACATTCTTAACCTATATACGTAATTTAGCTTCACACAGGTGTAATTAGTGGAAGGTTCTTTAACATGCCATAAATCTATGACATGGGACCGCCGGCTTTACTTCCCCTCAGAGGGAAGGCATACTGTGGGATTTTTAACGCTCTTAAAAAACGATGACACATCTAAGTGCGCGTGCTGGGTTCACATATTCTCTCTGACGAATAGCACTACTGTAACTTTCTCCCCCTCCCCAAATATTTTCCATTATCCCTCTCACTATTAACCTCATGGGGTGGTTCTTGTAAATTTGAGGATAAAATACCAGTATTGTTGATTTCCTCTTGATGTGTCTAACAGGTATGCAACATTTCAACAAGCTCGTGAATTTCAGGTTCACAATGTTTCCTTGTCAGAGCTGACTTGACCACATTTTGAGAATGACCAAGGATTTGTGTTATCTGCGCATGTCAACCAGTCGTAGTGAAGAATATTCATTACCGATTATGTCGGGCGTGACGTGACTGGCACTCAATGTAATATTGCTAGGTGTGGCAGTATACAAATTGCTAATAAATTCTTATTCGCGACTGTTCATAGACTGGAGATTATTATTGATTGTCCACGGTACGAACTTTATTGCTTACCATCAAATGCTTGCCCTAAAATTATTTTGTGGGACAGAGTGTCAGCTAAGATAAAATGCAATATCAGTGATCTCCTTCTAAAGTTGGGCTGCGTGAATAAGTCGTTTAAGAATCGTCCATCAAATCACATGATTGCAGATTAGATCCTGAGTCAGTTCGGTGTAATTTAAAGTAGTTTAAATTCGTTCATATAAGCCACAGCAATTACATAGGACGTTAATATGCCGCCTTACGTCATTATTATTATTTCTATTTTTATTTATTTTTTACTTGCGAATTGACCACTTAGGATCACGCTACAATTTCACTGTTTTAGTTGTAATTTCCTGTGCCTCCAGTACTCCTTCGTGAGATCGCTGTGCTGCTGTCGTTATTATTATTATTACTATTATCATCACCGAATGGCTCAGTGTTTCAAAGCTGTGTAATGGAGATATTTCCTTGAAATGGGTTATCCTTTCCCAACTCCAGTCAAATGCCAGGATGTATCTTCTAATAGGCTAGGAGTACATCATTCCGCAGATCACTACACCATAATGACTAAGATACAAACAGTAACGTTTTATTTATGATTAATTTCAATTAAACTTCCCAACCCCTAAATTTTGATACCCTCTGAAGATAATAGATTCGTGGCCCGCATTAATCAGCAGTACTCACTAGAAATTACAAGAAAGCCGGAAATAAGAAACTGTATCTGTCAGATAGCCGCACCAAATTTCGCTGTACTCAAAGTCGATAACAAGCAGCCTTATTACATTTATAGATAAACATAAATAGTCATTACTGATTACTTTCATTATTTCTATATTGATAGTTAACTGTTTTATTTTATTATTATTCCCCTAATGATAACTATGAACTTTATCAACATGTGAAGAAAATAACGGACACCATTCGCAAAAGAAGACTCTCCTTTTATGGCCATTTAACACGAATGAACTCCGGAAGATTGTCCAATCGAATCTACTTTTTGGGAAAGAAAACCAAAGGGATCTGTTTTACAGAGGTGGAAAAAAACCTACAAGAACTGGGGATGTCACATGAGGACATCTTGGTACGTGACTCTTTGAAGAAGAAACTTGGGGAAATACAGAGTTTTCAGCAAAAACCTATATTGAAAACCGGCAAGAAGTGGACCGAAGAACGAAAGGAAGCTCGCCGATGAAGAATGCGTGAATACTGGGCCAATGTGAAAGAATGAGGGAAAAGGCAGTTGAAATAACGTGGTCCATAGAAGATCGAAACGATTATATAATAGTAATATTACTGTTCTGCTGAAGTTTGGCTGTGGGCTGTTTGATCATCCACCGTACAGTCCTCATCATGCTCCTAGCGATTTCCACCTTTTCTTGTACCTCAAGAGATTTCTGTTCTCCAGTCAGCATTTTCATACAGACGAATAGTTGAAAACGAATATCACACGCTGGTTCCAATCGCAGGCGTCAGATTCTATGACACAGGACTATAAAATGTGACACCACGCTATGACAAGTGTCTCAATTCGTTTCGTGCCTATGTCAAAAAACACCTGACACTTAGATGTACCTGTAGCGAATAAATTTTTGCATATAACTATGTTTATTTTTTATTTTTATAGGGAAAATTTCATTTTGGATGCACCTTGTATTATCATCATCATAATTATTATTACATAATAATATTACAGGGTAACTTACACTTATGTAGACCACTGCTGTGAATTCAAGGGTTGAACTCTGCTACTCTCCTGCATATGTTTGTCAATAGGAGCTGGTTGATTTGTGGCAGGTATCCTCAGCAGGGTTTGCAAATTCAAATGGGAAAGATGAGAACAATGCCTGCCCTTGATGATGAACTTTATCATGCTCAAAGGAATTACAAACATTTACTTTGATCCAAAAAGACACAACATTTTATATGCACACACCACCATGATTTCGAACTGCTTTTCTGGAACAGTAGGCTATTCCAAAACTCTAAAACTGAAATTGTTTTTCGTTTCTCCTACTTTCCAGTTCAGAATCCTGCTGTAGATAAACTAGTTCATTTTCGATATTTCTTATTCAGGGCCAAAAATTGACATCTGATGTCGTTACTGACTAGGGACTTTCGACTAATTGAAATAGAAATCGATACTTTCGAAAATCATTAACACTCTTGCTGAAATAATGACGAAATGCAGTGATGAATTGTATGATGGGTTGCAAGTTTATTTCATCCTCTGGGATTTCTTGAATAGGATGTTTTCTAAAGAGAAAAGTGCCTATGTCGGCTGCGTAACAAGTTTATTTTTACCTTGTATATTAGTTTGGACATCATTCAGTATTTCTGTTACATCAGCCAGGACGCCAACTTTTAACTACCAACCTGTGAAACCAACGTCAGCGCTCGGATAAGTAACCATATACATAATAAAATTCAAGTGCATCTTCTAATTTCATTTATTTTTATTATTTTACACGTACACAATGGTTCATTATCACTTTGAAACTAACCGTATTTATTTACTCGATTCAGAGGCAGATAAATAATATTGTACATACAAAATCAAAGGAAAAACAAGATGTTCAGTAAAGAACATATAGCCTACTTTCTCCTAAATGCATGGGTATTGTTATAACTCTTTGTCCTTTTCAAGGAGTATAATTGAATGTTGGTTGTAGTAGCTTGTTGAAATACAACGTGCTATAGGGATATTAAACATGAATATGAGGTGCCCTTTGCTAGTGCTACCTCTGTAAAAAAATTCATTCAATTCGGTTTCACCGTGTTTGAATTGATCTGCACACATACATGGCCGCTATTTGCGAACTATTGGGCTGATGACCTTGTAGTCAGTCATAAGATGCTTTCCACAAAAAGGCATGTTGTTGCAAAATCCGGTAGAGATCAAATTATTAGGATGGTCGAAATTTGATTTAAGCTTTTAACATTTGGGTGGCCGTCATTCCGTTTCCGTCAAGAGGGCGGCGATATAAAACATGACACTGAGGTGCCTTTTGCTAGTGCTTCCTCTGTACCAAATTTCGTTCAATTCGGTTTCACCGTGTTCGAATTGATAGGGGGAATCGATTTGCACACATACTTGGCCACCATCTGCAAACTATTGGGCTAATGATCTAGCAGTTTGGTCAGAATATGCTTCCCACATAAAAATTTGTTGTTGCAAAATTTGGTAGAGACTAGATTATTAGGTTGGTCGTAATTACATTTTAGCCTTTAACATTTGGGTGGCCGCGATTACGTTTCCGTCAAGATGACGGTGATATAAAACATGACACTGAGGTGGCCTTTTCTAGTGCTACCTCTGTACCAAATTTCGTTCCATTCGGTTTCACCGTGTTCGAATTAATAGGGGTAATCGATTTTCACACAAAGATGGCCGCCATCCGCAAAATATTAGGCTAATGACCTATTAGATTTGTCAAAGGATGCTCCCTTCATAAAGGTATGTTGTTGCAAAATTTGGTAGAGATCGGATGATTAGGTTAGTCGTAATTTGATTTAAGCTTTGAACATTTGTGTGGCCGCCATTACGTTTCAGTCAAGATGGCGGCGATATAAAACATGACACTGAGATGTCCTTTGTACCAAATTTCGTTCAATTTGCGCTCACCGTGTTCGAATTGATAGGGGGGGGGGGACAGACATTCAGAGTACACACACTCACACACTCACACACACACAGACTCACACACACACACACACACATACACACACACAGACAGACACACTTTTTTTCGCCCTGTAGTGATCTCATAAGTCTACTTTCATTTTTTGAAAAAATCGAAAGTAGACTAATATGGAGTTATACATATATACTCAAACTGTCTTTGCCCTGAAATGAGCAACTGCTATAGAATTTTCTTGTGCCTTTAACAACAACTCCTCACTGCAAGAACGAAGGAAGCTTGTAGTTTAACCTGACCGTTAATCTCGCGATCATAAGCCACGGGACCTCCATTTTACGTGGAATCCAAACCACAGGACATGGCATTTCACATCGAAAATCTCACATGCATTGACCGGGAATCGAGCCCGGTCCACCTTGGTGAGAGGCATACAGCTTGACCGCTGCGCCACCACGCCCCCCTTCACTGCAAGAATCAAGGCAGCATATGCACTGACACAGATGCTTTGTTGTCTGTACCTCTCCACATTCACAAGTGTTGATTCTTGTAGGTGTAGGTATCCCCATTTCATTAGGTTATCCATAGTTTTGCCAACACCTGCTCGTAATCTGTTTAATGATTTCCAAGTGGCCCAGTCCAAGTTGTGCCCGGCTGGTAAGCATTCTGCTGGTGTTACCCCTATTGGAAGATGATTGATTTTGGCTGCCCACAGTTCTTCTCTGGCTTTGTTGGAGGATGCGGTAAGTGGAGATGTTGACTGTAAAAAGCTCTTCCTAGATTTCAATCTATGTTTGGAGGATTATATTCGTGCAGCGGGTGTAGCTCACTTTCTTCCACTTTCTTTCTTTCGGCATTTGCGGCTACATCCCGACGTATTTCAGGGGGAGCAATGCCTGCCATGTAGTACAGCTTGTCGACGGGAGTCGGTTTCAGGCATCCTGTAATAAGCTTTGCAGTTTCATTAAGAGCTACGTCAACTTGTTTTGCATGGGCTGATTTCTGCCATACAGGGCAGGCATATTCACCGGCGGAGAAACAGAGTGCCGTATATAACGAGATTCAAACTGCGGATCGTAATATAAACAATAAATAAACGACTATTACTCTACGTGCAATGAGTATATGTACATAAATTTAACCTCAACCCCAGTGAGGATGACCAATTGAAGGTCGAAACGCGTAATCATAAAATTGTCCCATTATAATAGTGATCATTCATAACTAATGCATGTATTGTTTTTCCAAGAGTGTGATTTACTTATTATTCATATGTTACATGCATTGTACCCTCGCTCAGTCATTGGGCAAATTTTTGTTTTCAGACTGAAAGAATGGCTTCAAAACTTTACATAGAAATTGAATACTTTTGTTTGTTGAATACATGCGCTACTGTGCCCCACTGCCTGGAATGGACTTAGAAAGTTTTCTAGAATTTCAATAAAGAATATTTAGAATTTAGATGTAAATGTACTGTTAGTAAAATTATTCGAAAAGCCATAATAGATATCCTCAAGAGCTGGTATACAACGTGTGACAATAAAGTTCTGTGAATAGTCCTGTACTATCAACATAGATGAACAATGCACGACAGTAAACCTACTGTCATTCGAAATAGTCCCCTCCCGTAACTATGCAGTGCTGAAATCGGCGATACATGTTCTGGAAACTTTGCTAGAAGGCGTCCTTTGGAGGGTGTTCAAAAGCCTCGTCACGTTGCCTTTAATGAATCAAGTACCGACAGTAGTGGCTGCGCGGGCTAAAGCGCTGCGTTAGGTCAAGGGGCCAAGCTCTCTGCTAACTCGGTAGACGCGTGGGTTCGAGCCCCACCGTCGGCTGTCCTTGAAATGGTTTTCCGTGGTTTCCCATTTTCAACACCAGGCAAATGCTGGGACAGTACCTTCTGACAGGCCACGGCCGCTTCCTTCCACATCCTTGCCCAGTTTCATTCATCTTCATCAATTCCATCTCTCATCCCGACGCGCAGGTCGCCCACGGGCGTCGACTAGAAAGACCTGCACTCGGCCTCTCAGGAGGCTACACGACAAAAAAAAATGAATCAAGTCAGAATGGTCGACCTGGCAACATGGGCGACACACAACGCAACGTGTAAGACCTCTTTTACACAGTGCGTGTTGAGAAGGATGAATTTATGCAATCTGCCATGCACACCTGTTCGGCGGGTGGCAGTAAGTAGCGTGAATGTTCTGTGGAATGGAAAGGCTCTGGAAACCATCGCCACGGGCGACGAGACCTGGTGTCTGAGGTACGTCTCCGAAGTCAAGCGTCAAAGTATGGAGTGGTGGGGTCCAGGTCCAGGGTCACCGAAAAGCCCTGAAGGACCAGAGGTTCTCAGACATTTCGGACATCCAAAGTAATGTGACGACCCAACTGAAAGATATCCGTAAAGAGTTTCCAAGACTTGTACAGACATTCTCAGGAGTGCATAACTATCCACGGGGATTACATTGAAGGACAGTAACTGCTGTTTCAGGTAAGAAAACAATCCGTTCGTAATATAGACCCAGTCACCAATTTGTCGGGACGTTTCCTTATTCTATATTTATTCACATCAACTATTTAATTTAAGCACTTTCACTATTACGTACCTTTTATTGGAATGCCAGATGAATGATCTATCCCCACTGACAATGACAATCACAACTGCCAACTTACTAACTACAACTTACTAACTAATATTATAAATGTCCCTACATCACTCCCCCCAGACTCCTTTTTTTTAGTAGCTTATGAGGTCACCGGGAAACCCTTCTTCATAGAGCAACTTCGATTGCAGATGCTTCTGCCATCTACAAGGGCTTACAAAGAACTGTTGGTATATTGGATTTCACGGCCAGTGAATTAAAACTCAGCAATATTGTTCTAGGTTTATGTCGTGTCTTGTGTGGGATTCATCTAGGACACCAAGCTGGCTCAACAGCGGGCTACTAGTGACCTGCCCGGACTCCCTCAGGAGTAGCGAACTGCGAGCTACCTCCCTTTTTATGAAGCGCACCTGCGCCTCTTTACTGCGAGAACTAAAAGCTCAAGCAGCCATAAACTCCCTATAAAGGCTTCCAAAAAGATGCTATTTTGGCTTTCATGGCGAGTGAGTGAAAACTCAGCAATTTCTCCAGGTTTATGCAGTGTCTTGTGTGGGGTTTCGCCTAGGACACCAAGCTGGCTCATCAGCGCGCTCTTGGTGTCCTAGGCGAAACTCCACACAAGACACGGCATATCCCTAGAAAAATAATTGCTGAATTTTACAAAGAACTGTTCGCAGAACTACAGCAGAAGAAACAAGAAGTTCCGTGAAGAACTATACAGCCTACTTTTCATGTCAATGATTACTCTACAGAATATGAACCTATCTAGAATAATGACGAAATTAAGTTGCTAATATCGAAATTTCCAATTAGTTCGAAATACTGTATACCTGGCAAAATGTATCCTAATAGAGCACTACAGTTGGCAGCCCTGATGACTGAATATATTCTTAGTTCCATCTCTTAACGTACAAAATACAAAATTTGGTTGAAGTCCAATGAATAGCATGGACGTTACATGCAGTTAAACATTGGATCTAACAGCGCGCGTAAAATCATGTTGGCAACAATGTCATGCATGTATTGGTCAGAAATAATCTGAAATAATATGATCTATTTTTGTGCCAATTTTGAATGAAATCCATTAGTTAGTATAGAAGTTACATGCATTTTAAAATTGGACCTATCGGCAGGCTTAGAATCATGTTGGCAGCACTGACGTATATTAGTTACTCCAAATTCGTCTAGAATGCCAGGTACTATACGTGTGCAAAGTTTAGAGCTATTGGCTTGCATACTTTCTGATATATTGATATTAGGGTAACAAAAATAGGGACAGCACATATTAACAGTTGGCAGCCCTGGTTGCTCCTTAGAATACGCATAGTCATATCTGTTATGGTACACATAGCACATACGAAATTCGGTTGAAATCCAAATGATAGTATGGAAGTTACATGCATTTAAAGTTGGACCTGTCAGCAGGCTTAGAATCATGTTGGTAGCACTGACGTATATAAGTTACTCCAAATTAATATAGAATGTCAGGTACTATACGTGTGCATAGTTTAATGCTGTCGGCTTGCATACTTTCTGATATATTGGTATTTGGATAAAATAAATTAGGAGCATTTATTAACAGTTGGCAGCCCTGATAGGTCTTAAGAATACGCTCAGTCATATCTGGTTATGTACACATACAACATACGAAATTTGGTTGAATTCCAATTGATAGTGTAGAAGTTATATGCATTTAAAAATTGGACCTATCAGGAGGCTTATAATCATTTTGGCAACACTGCCATGTTTGGCCTCCTGGACATTAAACTGAAATATTATGATCTGTACGTGTGCCAATTTTGAAATAGCTCCCATTCATACTTTCCAAGATATCCAACATGGAGCTCAAATTTCAATTGCGATTTTTTAGCACTGACATCATTTTCAAATATGGCCGTGAGATATTCAGGTATAGATCTTTACTCCTACCAAATTTTGTTTCGATTGCTGCAGCCGTTTAGGAGTTGATAGGGGGGGACACACACACAGCCAGACAGACAGACAGACAGAGGGACAGACAGACAGACAGACAGACACAGACAGACAGACACACATTTGCCCGATCTCATAAGTCTACTTTTTCCTCATTTTTGCAAAATGTGAAAAGTAGGCTAAAAATTATACGAGCCTTACAGTGGTCACATATGATGTGTAACATGTGATATGTTATCCTACTATATGTGTCCCGGGAGCGCAAATCCCTTGTTGACAGTGAACTCTGTTGGTCATTGAAATAACTACTTGTAAAACTCCACTGCCAAATCCTGACCGTAATGAATCATAATGGTTATTTGCCGTGGCGGAAGCAATCCACTGCCTACTTGATGCGAGCTGAGCTCTATACCGGCCAGTTAGTGAACCCATGCCAGCGATGTTATTGAAAATGGCCTCGTTTTGCCGATCAATGCACTGCCAAGTATAGGCGCGATTAAAAGTTAGGTGTGCGGGAGGTATATTGAATGTGTTTCCCCCAGTGATATGTTTAGACCAACGAAGTTTCAATTATTGTTAGTAGTCGGCGTTAATATGCTGAATTCCTACGATGTTTGGAGTATTTGTTGATGCGATTCCACATAGCCACATGGCCGACAGTACATCGAGTGCTTACATTAAATAAGAATAAATCAAAAGTATGAAGATTTAATAAATCGTAATTGTTTTCAGCAAATATGATAAAATGAATATTTTCACACCAAAGAACGACAGCTTGAAGATGATTTATTGTAGGAATATCTTAAATGGTGTCTCCAAACCTTGAACTAAACTGTATGCGATATACATTCCCCATAGCCACATGGCCTACAGTACGTCGTTGTACCGATCTCCGCCATCACGCGCACTCATTGTTTCTGTCCCTTGCACTTCCGTCCCATGCACTTCCGTCCCTTTTCCAAAATCACTCCCACAAAAATGTCCAGCTACCGAGCTACACATCAAACGGAGATAATTATGGAGAGATTTCTATTCGACCGATGCAATGATATTCTCCGAATGGAAGGGTGCCAATTATGATCTACGTCACACGGTGACGCGTTTTGTGGTTCATGGGTTTCTCAACTCTGTACTGACACGAGTAGTGACATGTATGCACATTGTGTGCATTCTTCTTATTAATTAAATAAAGAAGAAATAAAAAAAGGTGTGATTGAGTGACACAGGCAGTGGCCGACTTGATGTTTTTAGAATGCGCATTATGCAATACGCGGGAAAGGCATTTGCAGTTCGAACCCAACATAGGCTACTTCGCCTGATGCACCGACAATATCTTGCCACCACTGAAGCTCAAATGATCGGTAAACTCCTCGTAAAATCAACTTCCCTACTAGCACAGCACGTCTCCAGATAAGACGAGAAAGTATTGTTACATAAATTTGGGCTACTAGACATTTACTTAGTAAATTATGGATACTGATCTGTGGTCACAGGAATAAACGACCAGAATTCCGAAAGAAGCATAATTCTTATTTCCTTCCTTTGAACAGAGAATAGAACATAAAGCTAGACTTCCAAGCCAGCGCTTATCAACAAACTTGCTGACTAGGCTGCCTGCAGTTGAGAATGGGGAGGTGATGGGCTATTTTTACGGTACTAACCTGGAATCGACATAAAGCGCTGGAAGAATACGACGGGAAACGATACTCAACTAGGACACTATGAGACATTCAGAATGTGGAGCAAGCTGATCGCGTTATTCATATCTCGTCCGCCAAAAATACTGTACAGTGTGTTGTGAGAACAAGAACTCGAAACCAGCACCAGAAAGTTACGAATATTTATATTTGAATGAAACTCCCTATTATCTGAACTTACTAAAAGCAAGTATTTTCTTGCAAAACTAATATAGCCGTTTATTATACTTTGTACTGGTCGTTTTTATATCAAACATTCTGTCTTCAATTAAATAGTTTCCATGTGATGGACTGTGTAGCTTTTGTTTGATAGCTACATAGTGATAATCTGCTATTAAAATTGCTTTTCAGTTGGTCAATACGAGTGTACTAATTAGATTGAGAAGTAACAATTAGTTTCCTAATGCCTGAAATAAGTAAATGAATCAACCCCATTTGTGTGACTAGTGTTTTATTTAATGTACTGCATAAACCAAAGTTTAATGCTTTACAGTCGGTCAACACGATTGTGTAATGGGTGCTTCCCTAAACCTGAAGAAAATTTACATGAAATTAATAAAAATCACTTGGATGACCAGTTTCGTTCGGCAAGCGGACATCATGCAACCGTCTTAAACCAGTCTAAAACGCGTTAATGACTCAAATTTCCGTAGAAATTCAGAAAAAAACAGACAAATTTTCATTTTATCATTTTAAATGATCTTGTCGATTTCGTCGTTACGCTGGGGTCTGGCGTTACGTTACGGTGACGGGACGAAATGTACCCAGATGCACTGAGGTGTGTGACGTCATAGTACTGATTGGTGCATGTGTTCCACGACAATCTCTACTTCGTTAGTATAAGACAAAAATCCCCGATTCTTGGATGTCACAGGTAATCTCGAGAACCACTGGATGGATTTTGATGCGGTTTTCACCATTCTGTAACGGATACCTCGAGGAAAGATTCTGTAGAAAATAATTTATGTATGATCAAAGGGAGCCAAGCAGTAACGATTTCAGTGAAAAAGTCGAAAACAAACTTGGCGTCCGTGCGCTTCTTAAGCTTACGATGGGCAATCCGTTAAAAATATCAATATACTATGAGCGTAAGAATTGGTCAGCATGAAAAGTTCTACAAAAAAGTCCGCGAGAGCATATCTCTATCTACAATACATCGCCGACTATAAGTGTTTTTAGACTGGATGGAAGGGGCACGTACCCGCACGCTCTGTTGAGCGTGACGGCATGCCGCGCGCTTAAACTTGCTTTGCCCTTGGTTTGCACTTGCCGTTCGTGAGTAATTTGAAGCAAGATAAGTAGTATGCAGATAATTTTCTAACATGTCAAGAGTCTTTGGCTTCGAGCGAAGCGAGAAGCCTCCAGCCCTTCTAGCATTTTTCAGCATTTGTAGCATTTAAAATGATACAAAGTCTAGTCTTTCAGACTGACTGTCACTTTTTTATATATAGAGAGATCTTGTACCCCGCCCATTCATTGGGCACAATCGTGTTGACCGACTGAAGAGCTACAAATAACAATTTTGTACTGTATTGGCAACACTGAAAGAATGGCTTCAAATCTCTATATGAAAAAAATACCATCTTGTTTTATTAAAATTAACATCTATTAGCGTTTTGCTTTAAAAAACTTCAGTTTCAGTTTTATTTTATTCTACGGTGTAAAATCCTACCCTAAATACAAATACGCATACTAGTACGGACATCGCAGTGACACGGGTTATCAGAAAAGTCCTACACACATGTCGCAAAGTCGCTAAAAGAATCACCATCAACACAACAGTAAGGAAGAACTATCCATTACTGCAGTATCTTTATCTTCAGAAAGGCTTTACTTTATTCATTCGTTCATCTTGTGGCAAATGTGAAGGTGTGGCTTGCGGCTACACGTGCCGTACGTGGACTGTCATATCGACTGAAGAAACCTTCCTCATCGAGTGCTGGTGGGAACTGCTCGAAGCGATGGGATATCCCTCGGAGGAACAGCTGGCTAAAGCAAGTCGAGCGTGATTTGATTACGCAGCACCGCTCTGCCGCCTTGAGGGATCCAAGAAAATCTGAGGTTGGAACATCGTACACGCTGCCGAAAGCTAAGAGGCGTTCCCACATCTCTCTATTAATAATTCGTTTATCGGAAGTCGCACGCAATTGCTCGCTCAAAACTACAACCTAAATTATTTTGGTCAAAATTTGCCTAACGAGTAATTTAAGTTTGAGAAATCTACCAATATTTGACATAAATTATCTGCAGCATCCACCTGTGTAGTCTAGTTCCACTTCTGTACTTGGTATGTTTGTAGGTTCGTGTGTCTGAGTGTGGTTCTTCATCGGGATATTTCACGCTCTTTCATGAAAATTCCGGCATGACACCGTATTTTAATTGAAGAAAGCTTTCCAGTCGGTCAACATATTATTATTATTATTATTATTCTTTATTTGTTTCACCCACCTTTTGGGTACATGAAATCAATCTTTTTTTTTTATTGTTTTGAGCTTTTCTCTTGGCCCAGTATAGCCTCATCCCAGGGGCGGCTCCAGGATTATATTTTTGGGCAGGCACAGCTTGTGGTTACTGGGGGGTATGGAATACCCCCCAGCCGAAGGGGGTCTGGGGGTCCTCCCCCGTTTTTTTTAAAATTGGATGCAAATTGGTGATTTTTAAGGCTTTTTGATGGTACATTTTACTCTTGCTTTTATTGGGCTATACATGTGATATAGCCAAATAAAAGTAGTTTCTGTGTCTCAAATAAGGTTTTAGAGCATGCAGAGCCTAGATGTTTTTAGTCATGGAATTAAGCCTAAAATATTTCGTCACTTGTTTAGAATTTAGACCTTTAATTGTTTTCCAGATTGTGATAAAATAATATATTAACTGACGTTTTTGAAATTGACTGTACACACTCTCTAATTGTCAGGAAATAAAATTTTGACAATACTTAGAATCACTAATCACAATTCCAGTAAGTTGCTCCGATTACAGTAAGTTGTAATCACAATTACAGTAAGTTGTTGCATAAGATATGGTCTACTTGTAATAATAGTTTATTTGCAAGAGCCTACTATGCCTATTAGCTTTTATTGATTCAAAACACAAACTGACTTATTCTAACTATCTAAGGGGGATATTATTCGAAATAATGGATTAACCTTCAAAATAAAAACTCATAACACTTTTTGAATTTCAACAAAATACACTTCATTACCTATAAATTTCACAAAGCTAATTTTAACTTTAAGTAGAAAACTCAAAATACAACTCAAACCAATCCAATAATATGCACACAAACACATCTCAAATGCACAGTTCATTTAATGGATAACTGCAATCTCCTAACCTTCTGAGAAGCAAATTCAACGACGGGATGAGGATGGTTTAGAAGTTCGCAGCTTGCTTCTTTCGATGGATATTATTCCCTAACTGGTGAGTCTCTTCCCAGTAATTGTGGCCCGCAAATTTGATTTGATTCTCCTCATTGTAGAAAAAGTACTTTCAGCAGACGCTGTGGAGACGGGCATCGTCAATATAATGGTCATAATGTGTTGTAATTCTTCAAACGATGGGAAATCGTTTAAGTCTTTCAACACATCAATGCTACTATTGGAGTTGCCAAACATTAATTTACCTAAACCACACTGTACTTTTAGGGTAGAGGTAAAGTCATTATCCTTGTCGTGAAGTTCTGCAAAATTACACAAAACTTCAGGATTCAAAAACTCTTCTGATTTTGGATCACATGCCAAGATACAAGCCATTTGAACATCATTGTCAATGAACCTTTTATTCATTTCACATAGTTTATTGTCAAGTACATCAAAATACACTCTCTTAGTTTTGCCTTATGCTCACTTTCATCACTCTCTACACACTTTGACCTTCCCTTTCCAGAGGTTTCTAGAAAAAAATAGTCATCAAGACTTGTTGTTGTCTTTTGTTTACGGCGGCCTCGCCCAGTGTCGGCTGAACAATAAATGTCATAGTTTTCGCAAATCTGTTTTGTTTCTTCAAAAAATTCTTCAAACTTTTCCTCTGATCGAAACTGGCCTAAGCTATCCATTGTTGCTTTTACGAGCTTATGACACCTTCCTATATCCAGGGTTGGAGACTGTAGTTGCTTTGATAGGATATTTACAACTTGTAAAATACCCTCAAGACTAACTAGAATGAAGACATTCTCAAAAGATCTAAATTGCATCAGAAGACCTTTTGCCTCAGCTGCTTCTCTTGGTTTTGAACTTTCAGTGCACTTCTGCAAAGCATTTATTACAGTGCCAAACTGGTTCTTAAAGAAATTTACCCCCTTATACTTTGCCACCCATCTAGTGTCACTATGTTGAGGCACTGTGATGACTTTCCTCCCAGTTTTAGTATCTTGAGTAAATATGAACATTTCATAGCGAAGCGTAGAACACGATTGAAAAGCATATATTGCTTCCAAAAGGCCCATAGTTTCCCTAACTCTTTGTACATTTTTAGCGACGTCAACCAAGACTAAATTTAACCGATGTCCATGGCAATGTACGTAAAGGCAAGGATTTTCAGTCATCTGTCTAATAAGGGACTGCAGCCCGTTAAACCTTCCCGACATAACGGAAGCACCGTCATATGACTGACTTACAAAGTTCCATATTTCAAGTACAATTGATTCCATAAACTGTTTTATTTTGCTAGCTATAGATTCAGCGGTTAGCTCTTTCAATTGAACAAAACCCAAAAATCTTTCTTTTATCTTACATTGATGAACGTAACGACAGCAGATACTCATTTGTTCTGTGTGTCCTTCTTCTCGAGCTTCGTCCACTATAATGCTGTATACGTTACTAGATTTTATTTCCTCAACTATACTGCGAGTAATCAAATTCGCAGCGGTGTCTAAAGTGTCATTTTGTACATCTTTAGATGTACACTTTGCGTTTCCAGGCATGGTTTTTAGATTCAAATTAAACCAGTCATTTTCTAAACACAATAAGTTAATTAATTCTTCAAAGTTCCCACGATTTACATCCGAAAACTTCTCAGCCCCCTCCTTTGCTTCATCTGGTTCATTACTCTCACTGAAATTTCCGTTTTCACCCTCCCTGTGTCCTCTCAGAGCAATGTCTTGGCGTGCACAAAATATCACACTTCTCACGAGGGTCTTTAATGTATCTCTATTCTTTTCTATTGTTTGCACCATATGCTCGTTAATTTTGATAGTAACGGCACCAGTGTTTTGTGTATCCAGCCATCGTCTGTACTTTGTTAGGCAAAGTTTGCGACAGCTAGATTTCTCGTGTTTGTCTGACATTTTACTGAAATTTTTCCAGTCATTATATCCCGAAGTAGTTCGTACTTCTCTGCCTGTGACAGAGAAGTGTCGGCAAAAGAAACAAAATACAGCGTCATTTCCTACTGAGTATTCTAACCAAGAAAACCTACTATTCCAGTTGGTATGGAAGGACCGCTGTTTTCCTCCTATATTCCGTCTAGGAAAATTTAGCTGCGGTTGCTTCGGCCCATCACTGGCACTTGCGCTAAGATCAAGTGGTCGTTTCGGCTGAACATTCGTAGAAGGATCGTCAGTTTTTAGTTTTTTTAACTGCTTGAACTTCTTCTTCATCGGAACTTCTACTAGAAGACTCACCGTCAACACATTCTTTTGAAGGTTCATTAGGTTTCTTCAAAGTCTGCTTCAACTTCACCAAAAACTTTTCATAGCAACACTAAAAACCACCAAACAAACAGAACTAAACCAAGTGGCGTAATGGCGTTGGCGTAACACTGAAATGAGGACTATCGTCTGTCACTGCCAGTTCGATCCGCATAAACGTAAACAAAGAAAAACTCCCGCCAAGCCTCTAGCGCTAGCGTACAGCTGACTGTCCGTACAACAGGCAGTGTCGCCACCCTACTCAGCGCACAATCACTTGCAACTACAAACTATAACAAATATTCCTAAGTAAATACACTATATTCTTTAAGGGTAGGTACAATTTATTGATTTATATCTTTAACTTTGTAGTTTACAGTATCTAACTACTGTTTACTTGTTTTATATTAAATTTGAAATAAACCAAAGTAATTATTATGTAGTAGGCTATTTATAAATTTTTTACAATTAATACCCGGATTTGTTTGTTTGTTTGGAAAATGTGGGTAGGCCCGGGTTTACCCGGCCTACCCGCTGGAGCCACCACTGCCTCATCCTTTGAGATCTTGCTTCCCTTTCTTCGACAGAGATGTGGATCGTACGCTTTTGTTTGAGTTTCACTTGGAACCGTTGTTTTTTTTTATCCTTGGTGACGGTTTTGGCTGTTTTGTCCATGAGCATGATGTCTGTAATTTGGAGTTCCACAAGGTTTCCTTAAACCAAAGAGGTTTTGTTTTTCTATTACGGAAGTGGTCGAAGATCCTTTTGGTTAATCTCTTTGAATTCATCTGGAGGATGTGCCCATAACAATCAATTCTCCGTTTTCTTATTGTGTCCGAGAGTTTTTCAGTTTTTTGGTAAAGAGTTTGATTCCTGACATGGATTATTTTGTTGTTATGAAATTTGGAGCCTAAGATTTTGCGTATTATCTTTCTTTCCTTGACCTCCAGCCTTTCAAGCGGTCCCTGGGTGGGGAGAGACAATGTTTCGGCTGCATATAAGGCTTCTGGTTTAATTACCGTGTTATAATGTCTTATCTTGGTATTCCAGGAGAGAGACTTCTATCATTATTATTATTATTATTATTATTATTATTGCAAGCCTCCGTGGCTTAGGCGGCAGCACGCTGGCCTCTCACCGCTGGGTCCGTGGTTCAAATCCCGGTCACTCCATGTGAGATCTGTGCTGGACAAAACGGAGGAAGACAGGTTTTTCTCCGGGTACTCCGGTTTTCCCTGTCACAAATTCATTCCAGCAACACTCTCCACTATCATTTCATTTCATCTGTCATTCATTTAATCATTGCCCCAGAGGAGTGCGTCAGGCCTCGGCAGCCGGCACAGTTCATATCCTCGCCGCTAGATGGAGGCTACATTCATTCCATTCCTGACCCGGTCGGAGACTGGAAGCAGGTTGTGGATTTTCATTTCATTATTATTATTATTATTATTATATTATTATTATTATTATTAATCTATGGCATTTACATATCACTTTTGGAATACAAAGAAAAATACAGTATATACAAGATTTTCAAATTTACAGATAAATTATTTACATAGTCAATCACAATTGCTGTAGCATGAAAAAAGTCCAATCGGTTACCATAAAACAAGTTCTGAAGGCACTCTTCGACTATATGTCTGATTGTCTGACCCGGGTATCCACAGGTGCACTCAGGAGAGACGATCTTTCCCCATTTGTGAAAATTGTGCCCAATTATATTAGGCAAGAAAATTAATATGTATACAACGTATCCTGAAAGAAATATTACATACGATATATATCAGAAAATAATACGCTTTTATGTACCGACAGCGGTAGCTACACCCGCTAAAGCGCAGCGCTCGGTCATGGGGCCAAGCTACCTGCGGACTCGGTAGACGTGGTTTAGACCAGTGGTCACGGTTAGACCCCCACCGTCGGCCGTTCTTGAAATGTTTTTCCGTGGTTTCCCCATTTTCAACTCCAGGCAAATGCTGGGACGGTACCTACTGACGGGCCACGGCCGTTTACTTCCACATCCTTGCCCAGTTTCATTCATCTTCATTCATTTCATCTCTCATTAACTCCTCTCATGAGGTTGGGGTCAGGAAGGGCATCCGGCCGTAAAACCATCCGCCACATAGAATTTCATCTCATCCCCAACCCCGTTGGAATCGGGAATAATAATGAGGCGTAGACATACAATACGCTTTTATGTACATTTATGTATATTTTGGGGAAGAAATCTTGCAAATCATCTCAATTATACTGGAAAAAACTTGCATTTCTTGAGAAGTCAACGGGAATATATTTATTTGTTTAGAAAGTGCGTTTAAACAAATAAACAGGACGATAGCCTCTGGCAGAACTGTGTCATGTCCTTCCGGCATTACAGTAAAGCCGGGAGGGTGGTCTATAGCCAACATGGGACACTTAAAAGTAACTGATCGTGAGTTCAAATGGAACAGAATTACCAACAACAGTGATGAATTGCACTCTGATATTATAAAATACCGACAATTTGTTTAAAAGGTGACAGTCAGTCTGGAAGACTAGACTTTGTATCATTTTAAATGCTACAAATGCTGAAAAATGCTAGAAAGGCTGGAGGCTTCTCGCTTCGCTCGAAGCCAAAGACTCTTGACATGTTAGAAAAGTATCTGCGTAATATTTATCTTGCTTATCTTGTTACAAATTACTCGCGAACGGCAAGTGCAAACCAAGGGCAAAGCAAGGTCAGGCGCGCGGGATGCCGCACGTTCACCAGAGGGCGCGGGGACGTGCCCCTTCCATCCAGTCTAAAAACACTTCTAGTGGGCGATGTATTAAAGATAGAGATATGCTCTTGTGGACTTTTTTGTAGAACTTTTCATGCTGACCAATTCTTACGCTCATAGTATATTGATATTTCTAACGGTTTGCCCAGCGTAAGCTTAAGAAGCGCACGGACGCCAAGTTTGTTTTCGACTTTTTCACTGAAATCGTTTCTGCTTGGCTTCCTTTGATCATACATTACTTATTTTCTACCGAATCTTTCCTCGAGATATCCTTTACAAAATGGTGAAAACCGCATGAAAATCCATCCAGTGGTTCTCGAGATTACCCGTGACATCCAAGAATCGGGGATTTTTGTCTTATACTAATGAAGCAGAGATTGTCGGGGAACACATGCACCAAGCGGTACTATGACGTCACACATCTCAGTGCATCTGGGTACATTTCGTCCCGTCACTGTAACGTAACGCCAGACCCCAGCGTAACGACGAAGTCGACAAGATCATTTAAAATGATAAAAGTGCGTTTATACAAATAAACAAGAAGCCCGCACAACAGTACAGCCAGGCGAGTAGTTTAAGCTCATGCGAGATTTCTCGCGTAGGTCCCCGAGTACAATATATTTATACCTAATTGTTGCGAAAGATTTATGACAAGCTCAGTCATATAATTAATATTGTTACTTCAGATGTTTAAAGTTAAATCTCACCCAGCATCCTCTTCCCTCCCCTTATATGGATACTTATATGGTGTCCAAGCCAGATGTTTCTTGAGATACTGTTAACGAACTCTTACCATTTCCTCTATAACTATTCCATTTCAAACTTCTCTGAATAATGTATTTTCATTTATATTCCTTAGCAGAACTCCGTGTTCCATATTAGAACCACTTAAGAAGATACATTAAAACTACGAGCGCAAGTTTTAAGACCCAATTTTGCCTACTTTTGCAATAATTCCTCAAGTGAATGTTTATTTTTTATTAAAATTAATTCCTCACAAAAAATGTTATCATTATTATCTTGTTAATTTATTTTAGGGGCTTGGGACATCTTGTTAATCAGCCCCGTGTAATTGAGTGTGTGTTGATCATAACCTATGTTTCTGTGATGACTGTAGTAGTGTGAGTATCTATATTAGGGACAAGAATTCGATAGCTGCCATGACTTACTTGACTTAAATCGTTTCGCTCTTATCCAGAGCATAGGGCTTGGACGAAGGCTTCACCTCCTTCTTGCATTCATCATCTATAATCCTTCTCAATTATGTCTTTGGTCTTCCCCGTTTCCTTTATCTCTGTGGATTCCACAACAAAGCCTGTCTCTCCACAGCATCCTGGCATTTTCGGAGGATATGGTCAATCCACCTCCATTTTCTTCTCTTGATTTGGGTGGCTATTGATTCCTCTCTCGTTTGCTTCCAAAGAACTTCAATGGATATCACATTGAGCCAGAAGTTTCGGAGAATTTTACTGAGACATCTACACTGCTCAAAAAAAGTTTGGTATATATATATATTTCACTAGCAGAAGTACCCGCTCTTCGAACGGTCTTCGGTATTAATAACCAGACGTTATCATTTGAGCTACTGTTGCAAAGGTTAGGGGCTTGTCATTCCTTCATAAGTTTATCAGAACGAAGTTAGTTTTCTGGGTATATCGCAGACACTGTTAATTTAAGGGCCATAAAATGTAGTTTTCGAAGACCCTTTATAGACTCCCTAGTTTTGTGTCACACATTGGGAAGCGCAACATAAGCTTTGGTCGTCCTTCTAGGATAATTATTATTGTTCGCCTATTTTAGCATGTATTTTGAAAAGTTGTACCTTATACCCACTCTTCTATGAGAAGTACGTTGAAGAGTATTTTAAATGATTGGTGTATTGACTCATGGTTACAACAGCTAATTTTACGATGCTCCAAGCGCCAAAATATGAATTATAGGCGTACATAAACATAAATATATATCAACCACACAGTATCAAACAAATGATCTTTACGATGAACCCGTTTGTCGACAAAAATATTAGTTAAAATGTGCTCTCAAACTAAATTCACCTAACGTGTACTTCCTGACGTGAAAATAATATTGAAAACCTCGTAGAGGAATATATGTCAAAATAAAACTGATCCTCACCGTTGTGGAAAGTCCCCATCCCCAGGAAGACCCCTTTAATAAATTATAAAGGCTCGTGGTGCATGAAAATTCGGGATTTTTAGCCTCCAATTGCCCAAATTCCCAAAAGCTGCAAAAAACACTATTCCAATCCAGGAATTTTTGAAAATGATGTTGCTGTTTGGAGATATAATGGACCTTCTGTACAACATATCGCATATCGCACGTATAAGTCATGTGTAAAAATTCTAGGTTACCCCTTGACCCACTTAATCGCATTGTTGAATTTTACAGTCTATGTTTGATTCCAGGATAACCTTATAGCCATTTGCAAACTTTCACAGAAATGTAATAAATTGAGTGGCATTGCTTCTTACAGAAATAGATGGACAGTTGGATGTCACCTCTTGTGATACTGTTGTCATGGTTACCGGCTTGCATTACTTCGTTAGTTTCTTCTTTTTCTTCTTCTTCTTTCGGATGGGCCAGCTAAGGACTACGACGTTCAACTTTTCAGCTTGGCGAGGGACTTGATGTTTGCCCAATATTCGCGCTTTCTCTGGCTATGTTTCTCCTTTCTCTCTCTTGTCCAGATGATGCCGGTTTTCTTACAGGGTGGTCTGTCCTGAAAACTGTTCTGTGTAAGTATCTTTCTGAGATGTGATCGGCTTCTAATATCACTTTCCATTATCTTCAGGTCTTGGATGTCCTTGTTAACTTCTGTTAACCACGGTGTTATGCTCTTTCTATTCTCCCAGTACTTGAGAAGCCGGTTGGTTGGTCTTGTTGGGTTCAGCCTTGAGACATGTCCGTAGAAAGCCAAACGTCTCTTCCAGGCCACATCTGTGATTTTCTCAGTATATCTATATAGCTCCTGATTTGGTGTTCTTCTGTACTCGTCATCTATTTATTAGTTTATTAAATGAAATTAGTTATCCGGGAATATCTCAGAAACGTGGTTTTAGAGCCTTAAGACGTAGTAGCCTCCGAGCCACCGAGGGGCTGAAAATGAGTTTTGTCTCGTCCTTGTACGTCATATTATAATAATAATCATAATAATAATTTAATAATATAGGGATAGCGATATAATAGACCTTTAGTACCACACCCGCCCGTGTAAATCACGTGAAGAAATTCAGGAGTACCCCTTGACCCCCTTAAGCTCATTATATACGTATTGATGAATTTTACAGCATAAGTTGGTTCCGTGATAACCTTATAGCCGTTTGCGAACGTTCACAGTAATATAATAAATGGAATGGCATTGCGTCTTACAGAAATAGATGGACTTTAGAGATTGTGTTGCCATGGTTACCGGCTTGCATTCCTTCAATCATACTAATATATAACAAGATGTTCAGTAAAGAACATATAGCCTACTTTCTCCTAAATGCATGGGTATTGTCATAACTCTTTGTCCTTTTCAAGGAGTATGATTGAATGTTGGTTGTAGTAGCTTGTTGAAATACAACGTGCTATAGGGATATTAAACATGAATATGAGGTGCCCTTTGCTAGTGCTACCTCTGTACCAAATTTCGTTCAATTCGGTTTCACCGTGTTTGAATTGATAGGGGGAATCGATTTGCACACATGCTTGGCCACCATCTGCAAACTATTGGGCTGATGTTCTTGCAGTTTGGTCTGAATATGTTTCCCACATAAAGATATGGTGTTGCAAAATTTGGTAGAGACTAGATTATTAGGTTGGTCGTAATTACATTTTAGCTTTTAACATTTGGGTGGCCGCGATTACGTTTCCGTCAAGATAGCGCTGATATAAAACATGACACTGAGGTGCCCTTTGCTAGTGATACCTCTGTACCAAATTTCGTTCCATTCGGTTTCACCGTGTTCGAATTGATAAGGGGAATCGATTTTCACACAAAGATGGCCACCAACCGCAAAATATTAGGCTGATGACCTATTAGATTGTTCAAAGGATGCTCCCTCCATAAAGGTATGTTGTTGCTAAATTTGCTAGAGATCGGATGATTAGGCTAATCGTAATTTGATTTAAGCTTTGAACATTTGTGTGGCCGCCATTACGTTTCTGTCAATATGGCGGCGATATAAATCATGACACTGAGATGCCCTTTGCCAGTGATACCTCTGTACCAAATTTCGTTCCATTCGGTTTCACCGTGTTTGAATTAATAGGGGGAATCGATTTTGACACAAAGATGGCCGCCATCCGCAAACTATTAGGCGAATGACCTATTAGATTGGTCAAAGAATGCTCCCTCCATAAAGGTATGTAGTTGCAAAATTTGGTAGAGATCGGATGATTAGTTTAATCGTAATTTGATTTAAGCTTTGAACATTCGTGTGGCCGCCATTACGTTTCAGTCAAGATGGCGGCGATATAAAACATGACACTGAGGTGCCCTTTGCTAGTGCTACCTCTGTACAAAATTTCGTTCCATTCGGTTCCACCGTGTTCGAATTAATAGGGGGAATCAATTTTGACATAAAGATGGCCGCCACCCGCAAACTATTAGGCAAATAACCTATTAGATTGGTCAAAGGATGCTCCCTCCATAAAGGAATGTTGTTGCAAAGTTTGGTAGAGATCGGATGGTTATGTTAGTCGTAATTTAACTCAAGCTTTGAACATTTGTGTGGCCGCCATTACGTTTCTGTCAAGATGGCGGCGATATAAAACATGACGCTGAGGTGCCCTTTGCTAGTGCTACCTCTGTACCAAATTTCGTTCATTCGGTTCCACCGTGTTCGAATTAATAGGGGGAATCAATTTTGACATAAAGATGGCCGCCACCCGCAAA
Organism: Meconema thalassinum; assembly: GCA_946902985.2. NCBI lineage: Eukaryota > Metazoa > Arthropoda > Insecta > Orthoptera > Tettigoniidae > Meconema > Meconema thalassinum. Next base: position 486,380,271 of record OX336391.1, read on the forward strand.
CTATTAGGCAAATAACCTATTAGATTGGTCAAAGGATGCTCCCTCCATAAAGGAATGTTGTTGCAAAGTTTGGTAGAGATCGGATGGTTATGTTAGTCGTAATTTAACATAAGCTTTGAACATTTGTGTGGCCGCCATTACGTTTCTGTCAATATGGAGGCGATATAAAACATGACACTGAGATGCCCTTTGCTACTGCTACCTCTGTACCAAATTTCGTTCCATTCGGTTTCACCGTGTTTGAATTAATAGGGGGAATTGATTTTCACACAAAGATGGCCGCCATCCGCAAACTATTAGGCTAATGACCTAGTCATTTGGTCAAAGGATGCTTCCTCTACAAAGGTATGTTGTTGAAATATTTGGTAGAGATCGGATGATTAGGTTAATCGTAATTTGATTTAAGCTTTGAACATTTGTGTGGCCGCCATTACGTTTCCGTCAAGATGGCTGCGATTTAAAACATGACACTGAGGTGCCTTTTGTTAGTACTACCTCTGTACCAAATTTCGTTCCATTCGGTTGCACCGTGTTCGAATTAATAGGGGGAATCGATTTTCTCATAAAGATGGCCGCCATCCGCAAACTATTACGCTGATGACCTATTAGTTTGGTCAAAGGATGCTCCCCTCATAAAGGTATGTTGTTGCAAAATTTGGTAGAGATCGGATGATTAGGTTAGTCGTAATATGATTTAAGCTTTGAACATTTGTGTGGCCGCCATTACGTTTCCGTCAAGATGGCGGCGATATAAAACATGACACTGAGGTGCCATTTGATAGTACTACCTCTGTACCAAATTTCGTTCCATTCGGTTGCACCGTGTTCGAATTAATAGGGGGAATCGATTTTCACACAAAGATGGCCGCCATCCGCAAACTATTACGCTGATGGCCTATTGGTTTGGTCAAAGGATGCTCCCCCCATAAAGGTATGTTGATGCAAAATTTGGTAGAGATCGGATGATTAGGTTAGTCGTAATTTGATTTAAGCTTTGAACATTTGTGTGGCCGCCATTACGTTTCCGTCAAGATGGCTGCGATATAAAACATGACACTGAGGTGTCCTTTGCTAGTGCTACCTTTGTACCAAATTTCGTTCAATTCGCATTCACCGTGTTCAAAGTGATAGGGGGGGACATACATTCAGAGTACACACACTCACACACACACAGACACACACACACACACACAGACTCACACACACACATACACACACACACACAGACTCACACACACACATACACACACACAGACAGACACACTTTTTTTCGCCCTGTGTTGATCTCATAAGTCTACTTTCATTTTTTGCAAAAATCGAAAGTAGGCTAAAAATGAGATGGTGTGTGTCTGTCTTTCTGTCTGTCTGTCTGTCTGTTACCTAATAACGCAAGAACCACTGGTCCGATTTAAATGAAATTTTGCATGGATGTAGCTGAAATACCAGGTTTACATATAGGATACTTTTAATTTCGATATTTTGCACTATTAAGAAATGGCGACCATTTTAGTGACGTCACTACACCCTTTGGTTTCAAAATTTCATATTTCCATATCAAATAAAAAGAGAAAGGTAGGAAATAGCAAACTTTTGATGGTACATACGAGCTTTGAAATTTAATTTCCTATCCGAAAGGTCCTTATCACTTTTCGTGTATCTCCAACGGTTAGCGAGTAAAACCTACTTTTGTGACGTCACTACACCCTTTGATTTCAAAATTTCATATTTCCATTTCAAATAAAAAGAGAACGCTAAGAAATAGCAAACTTTTGATGGTATACACGAGGATTAGCATTTAATTTTCTATCCAAAAGGTTCTTATCACTTTTCGTGTATCTCCGACGGTTAGCGAGTATAACCTAAATTTGTGCAATAAAACACGGTCAACACCGAGCGGTGCAGTATATCTCTCTATATATAAATAGAAAATTTGTCTGTTTTCTTCTGAATTTCTACGGAAATTTGAGTTATTTACACGTTTCAGACTGTTTTATGATAGATGCGCGCGAAAATAATGTTTTGGTCTGTCTGTTTGTTTGATTGTCTGTGGACAAATTTGTTCCCTTATAACTCGAGAACGGCTGGGTGTATCAACGTAAAATTTGGTACAGATATCCATTAGAGGCACGACACTAATCATTGATGTAACCCTTCTCCGTACCTCTCATAAAAGGGGGCCTACCCCCTTAAAATGCATGCTGAAATAGGAGTAGAAGGACGAGACAAAAATCATTTTCAGCCCCTCGATGTGAGAGACAAAACTCGGGGGCCCTGAAGGGTCCCCGAAATCCACATTTTAAGGCCCTAAAACCAACCGTTTTTGAGATATTCCCAGAAAACTAATTTCATTTAATAAACTAATGAACGAATACAAGCCGGTAACCATGGCAACAGATTCTCAGAGGTCCATCTATTGCTGTAAGACGCAATGCAATTCCATTAATTACATTGGTGTGAAAGTTTGCAAACGGCTAGATGGTTATCACGGAACCAAATTAAGCTGTAGAATTCATCAATACGTATAATGCGCTTAAGGGGGTCACGGGGTACAGTAGAATTTTTTCACGCGATTTACACCTCCGGGTGTGGTACGGCAGGTCTATTATATTCCTATCCCTATATTATATTATTATTATTATATTATGGCGTACAACGAGGAGACAAAGCCCCCTCGGTGCCAGAAACAAAACTTGGGGGCCCTAGAGGGTCCTCGAAAACTACATTATAAGGCCCTAAAACCAAAAGTATATGAAATATTCCCAGAAAACTAATTTAATTTAACAAACTAATGAAGGAATGGAAATCGCTAACCATGACAACATTATCTCAAAGGGTGGCATCCAACTTTCCATCTATTTCTGTAAGAAGTAATGTCACTCTATTTATTACATTTCTGTGAAAGTTTGCAAATGGCTATACGGTTATCACGGAACCAACGTAGACTGTATAATTCATCAATGCAATTAAGGGGGTCAAGGGGTAACCTAGATTTTTTTCATGCAATTTTCACGTGCGACATTTAGTACAGAAGGACTATTATATCTCCAAATATTTGCAAAGTGAAATGCCATGCCCTGTGGTTCAGATTCCACGTAAAATGGAGGTCCCGTGACTTATGATCTCGCGATTAATGGTCACGTAAAACTACAATCATCCTTTATATCTCCAAACAGCAACATTATTTTCAAAAATTCCTGAATTGAATCAGCATTTTTTGCGGCTTTTAGGAATTTGGGCCATTTGAGACTAAAGAACTTGAATTTTCATGCACCACAAGCCTTTATAATTTATGAAAGAGGTCTTCCTGTGTATGTGGACCTAACACAATGTAGAGGGTCATTTTTTATGTGAGGTGTATTGCGTTTCGTCTACAAGTCTTTCAATTCTATTTCACGTCAAGAAGTACAAGTTAGGTGAATTAAGTTTGAGAGCAAATTTTAACTAATCTTTCTTTTGTCGACATACGGGTTCATCGTATGGATGATTTTGTTTGATACTGTATGGCAGATATACCCATATTTGGATATCTGGGTGATATGTTGTAGACAATAGAATTGTCTGTCTGTCTTTCTGTGTATCTTTATGTACGCCTATAAATCGTGTTCGTAGGTGTGGTGCATCGTAAAATTAGGTATGGTAAACATGCGTCAATACACCAATCATTTATAAAACTCCTCACCGTACTTTTCAAACAGTAGAAGGGTGGATATAGGGAAAAGCTTCTCAAAATACATGCTAAAATAGGCGAAATATAAAAAATTATCCTAGAAGGACGATCAAAGCATATGTTGCGCTTCTCAATGTGAGACACAAAATTCGCGAGTCTATAAGGGGTCTCCTAAAACCACATTTTAAGGCCCTTAAATTAACAGTGTGTGTGGTATTCCCTGAAAACTAACTTCGTTCTGATCAACTTATGAAGGAATGAAAAACCGCTACCATTGCAACAGTAACTAAATTGATAATATCTGGTGTTAATATATAACACCGTTCGAAGGACGGGTACTTCTGCTATACTAATATATAAAAATGAGATGGTGTGTGTCTGTCTTTCTGTCTGTCTGTGTGCTACTCAATAACGCAAGAACCACTGGTCCGATTTAAATGAAATTTTGCATGGATGTAGCTGATTTACCAGGTTTACGTATAGGATACATTTTATTTCGATAATTTGCACTATTAAAAATGGCGACCATTTTAGTGACGTCACTACACACTTTCATCAAAACTTCATATTTCCTTATCAAATAAAAAGAGAACGCTAAGAAATAGCAAACTTTTGACGGTACATACGAGCTTCACTTTTCGTTTATCTCCAACGGTTAGCGAGTAAAACCCACATTTATGACGTCACTACACCCTTTGGTTTCAAAATTTGATATTTCCATTTCAAATAAAAAGAGAACGCTAAGAAATAGCAACCTTTTGATGGCATACATGAGCTTTAACATTCAATTTTCTATCCAAAAGGTCCTCAACACTTTTCGTGTATCTCCAACGGTTAGCGAGTAAATCCTAAATTTGTGCAATAAAACACGTTCAACACCGAGCCGTGCAGTATATCTCAACATATATAAATAGAAAATTTGTCTGTTTTTTTCTGAATTTCTACGGAAATTTGAGTTATTTACACGTTTCAGACTGTTTTATGATAGATGCGCGCGAAAATAATGTTTTGGTCTGTCTGTCTGTTTGTTTGATTGTGGACAACTTTGTTCCCTTATAAATCGAGAACGGCTGGGTGTATCAACGCAAAATTTGGTACAGATATCCATCAGAGGCACGACACTAATCTTTGATGTATCTCTTCTCTGTACCTATCATAAAAGGGTGCATACCCCCTTAAAATACATGCTGAAATAGGAAGGAAGGAAGGAAGATTGTAGTTTTACGTGACCGTGAATCTTGTGATTATGAGCCACGGGACCTCCATTTTACGTGCGACATATAGTACAGAAGGTCTATTATATCTCCAAACAACAACATTATTTTCAAAAAATCCTGAATTGAATCAGCATTTTTTGCGGCTTTTAGGAATTTGGGCCATTTGAGAATAAAGAACCTGAATTTTCATGCACCACAAGCTTTTATAATTTATGATAGAGGTCTTCCTGTGTATGGGGACCCAACACAACGTAGAGGGTCAGTTTTTATGTGACGTGTATTGCGTTTCATCTACAAGACTTTCAATTCTATTTCATGTCAGGAAGTACACGTTAGGTAAATTACGTTTGAGAGCACATTTCAACAAATCTTTTTTCTTTTCTTTTTTGTTGTCGACATACGGGTTCATCGTAAGGATGATTTTCTTTGATACTGTGTGGTAGATATACCCATATTTGGATTTCTGGGTGATATGTTGTAGACAATAGAATTGTCTGTCTGTCTTTCTGTGTATCCTTATGTACGCCTATAACTCATGTTCGGATGCTTGGTGCATCGTAAAATTAGGTATGGTAAACATGAGTCAATACACCAATCATTTATAAAACTCTTCACCGTACTTTTCATACAGTAGAAGGGTGGATATAGGGAAAAACTTCTCAAAATATATGTTAAAATAGGCGAAATATAAAAATTATCCTAGAAGGACGACCAAAGCATATGTTGCACTTCTCAATATGAGACAAAAAATTCCCGAGTCTATAAAGGATCTCCGAAAACCACATTATAAGGCCCTTAAATTAACAGTGTGTGTGATATTCCCAGAAAATTAACTTCGTTCTGATAAACTTATGAAGGAATTACAAGCCGCTAACCATTGCAACAGTAGCTCAATTGATAATGTCTGGTGCGTCTCTAAAAGCAACAGTACTTAAAAAAGGATGTAACACCAATAACATTGTTATTATTATTATTATTATTATAATGTCTGGTGTTAACACCGAACTCCGTTCGAAGAACGGGTACTTCTGCTAGTAGCTTAATAAATGAAATTATTTTTCTGGGTATATCTCAAAAACTGTTGGTTTTAGCCGGTCGGGCTCCCGAGTTTTGTTTCTCACATTGAGACGCTGAAAATGAGCTTTGTCTCGTCTTTCTACGCCCATTTCAGCATGCATTTTAAGGGGTATGCCTTCTTTTATGAGAGGTATGGAGAAGTGTTACATCAATGATTACTTTCGTGCCTCTGATGGACATCTGTACCAAATTTTACGTTGATCCACTCAGCCGTTCTCGAGTGATGCGCGTGCAAAATTGTACACAGACAGACAGACAAAAATTTTGTTTTTGCGCGCAACCGTCATAAACCAGTCTGAAACGCGTTAATAACTCAAACTTCCGTGGAAATTCAGAAAAACAGACAAACTTTCATTTTTATATATATAGAGATAGATATATTAGAAAGGCAATGACTTCTTATAGTAGGCGGCTTCGGTGGCGTAGTTGGTAGCATGCTGAGATTCTATGCCCAAGATCGTGGGGTCAAACCCGGCCGAAGTCATCGGATTTTTAAGAGCTTTAAAAATCCCTCAGTATGCCTTCCTTCGGAGGGGAAGTACAGTAAATCCGGTGGGCCCATGGCATGTAAAAGACCCTTCCACTAACTGCAATTGTGTGAAGCAAAATTTGTAAATTAGAATTGATTAATGCTCTCAAGTTCCAACATTCGTCGCCAGATGCTGGTTGCGATGGCATCTAGATGCCAAGTTTGTAGCCAGGTGTCATGGACAGTAGCATTTGGTAGCTAAAGTAGGAACCACTTGAAATTATCGTCTGCAGTCCTTATTTGAATTAAAACAGATAGCACACACTAATACAGCCATCACAATTTACACCGGTTCTCAGACAGATTTTACGCACACCCAAAGTACACGGGGCTACATGACCGCGTTGTCGCAGTCCCTAAATTAGGAACCAACCAACTACTTAGAGTAAACCCATTGAGGTCTATACAATAACTTATTAACAAACTAAATATCGGTCCTTCTGAAAACAATAACAATCGTGGTTAGATAACAATGAAACGGTACAAAACAAAGCGAACTCGCTTCTAAGTGTCCCTTTAGAAAACAAAAACATTGAAAATCTGTATCTCATGATGATCAGTATCAGTCTTTAGTAGTCCTCCCCGCACACGGAGGAGGCTTGCTCTGAATGAGACCATCAAGTTTATCTTGGGAAAGCCTCCGTGGCTTAGGCGGCAGCACGCCGGCCTCTCACCGCTGGGTCCGTGGTTCAAATCCCGGTCACTCCATGTGAGATCTGTGCTGGACAAAACGGAGGAAGACAGGTTTTTCTCCGGGTACTCCGGTTTTCCCTGTCAAAATTTCATTCCAGCAACACTCTCCACTATCATTTCATTTCATCTGTCATTCATTTAATCATTGCCCCAGAGGAGTGCGTCAGGCCTCGGCAGCCGGCACAGTTCATATCCTCGCCGCTAGATGGGGTCTTCATTCATTCCATTCCTGACCCGGTCGGAGACTGGAAGCAGGCTGTGGATTTTCATTTCAAGTTTATCTTGGGGCAAGAGGTTCCACTCCTCTATGACAGCGTCAGTATACAATTGATGGCGGTAGTCCAAACTTTTGTTGAGCAGTATGTTTAGAAAGACTTGCAAGGTACTGGGGAGTTTGGGGGTGACCTTTCAAGTCTCACAAACGTACACTAGCCAACCTTTAAATTTGTTCTAAATACTCGGAGTTTATTCATTAAGGAAATCTCTCTTGCTCTCCCAAGTGGATACAATAAATTGAAGGCTCCATTTGCCTTTCGGATCCTTGCTGTGACATCCGCAACTGTCCCTCCATCATGGGTATCCATACTCCCAACATTATTCACATAATCTGTCTATATTTGACAGGGCCCCGTGTCGTAGCCGTGTTCGTTAAACCGTGCACTAAGGGCGCGCAGGCAGATGCAGAAAGACCGGAGGTCGTATGTTCTAATCCCGGCGCTGACAGCGGCTATCCTGAGTGTGTTCTTTCCCCGTTTCTTTTTCATACTCCCTCCAGGGAAATGCCGGAATAGTACCTGACTTCAAGTCCCGGGGCAGCTACCCCAATCCAGTGGTGAATTCAGTTACACACAAGTTCAACACACACTCAACTGCACGGGGTTGATGAGCAGGACGTCCCAAGCCCCTTGATTTAATTAACAACAACGATTATTTAATCATTTTGAAGGGTTGGAATCGAACTCGCGACCACTGCTTCAGACATAAATTGCTTAGAAATTCACGTATCGGAATTTGTAAAATAATTGTTACCAAAGCCTCCACTGTTCAGACAAGACGCACACCTCAGCCTGCAGCACAATTTAAACCAGTTCAATAAATCATTAAGCTAATCAGTTTAATCAGTTAGTGGCATCGCTCTAATTTGAAGAGCAGATACACAACTAACGACTACCTTCACCTTTGCTTCAGTTACATCCCATTACCTTCAATCTACTAACTCGTATTTCTGAGAATCTCTCCTTGGTCTCCTCCCACGTATTTGCATGTCAAATGCAATAGTTAGATATTCTGCACATGGGAGGTATTCACGTTCTCTATTTGATAATGAGATGTTGAGGTAACTAGCAATATCCTATCACGTTCCCCTCACACTCTCTAGCTGTTAATTTGAAGCCCATTCATGATTTATGTTACGAGATAGATTATCAAATCGATCTGACGCTAACTTGTTTATTCGTGTTACAGAATATCCTGCAGGCTATTAGAACAATTATTTTTAATATTTCAATTTTTAACTACCGGTTTCATTGTGCATTAGATATTAGTTTTATCTCCAGGCTGTATTTTCTTCAATGACTAGGAGGTTGCACAAGAGAAACAGTGGCTTTGTGGGCACTTAATGTGCCTCTGGTCCTGCACGAAATGCCACCTTCCACATGTAATAAATTATTCTTATTTGCATACAAAACCTATAAAATGCCGTAAATTGGTAATAATCTTATATCACTCATCCAAAATGGCCTAGAATAATTTTCGTTTTTCTCCTCGCTCCGTGGAGTTATGCTTCACATAATCTTAGTCCAGTGCTCTCGTAATATCACCTCAATTTGTTGAAGTCCACCTCCCTAGATTCAATACCCACATCAGCCATCCATCTTCAAATTGAACGGAACTTGTAGCTCACCCTATGGGTGTCCTCTTGAAGCAGCTACAGCCTCTGGCGAGTATGTCCTTGGACACTCCCGGCACTAAAAGCCATACGATAAATACATTTTTAAAAACTGCTTAATCCACGAAACTTTGTCTAAATCAGCAATACCATAAGTCAACTAATATGCTTCATTAGTACCACTTACGCATAAATGCATCACCGAAATACATGAATACGTGATCCCTCACTATTTCGGGCTTCGCTAATTCGGGGAGAATTTCATCGTCGCAGTATTGTGCCTGACATCATTCACATCGAGGCCATCTATTGTAAAATGTCGATCACATCCTCCTCCCTTCCCGTTCACTCCACTCGCGGCCAATAATAAGTACCACATGCATCATTATTGGTCATAGGCACGCAACAAAGGCAGTGCCTGCTCAGTTCGCTTTTTGAAGCCCACATGAGTTACTGTTACATGGTGTTAAATTCTATCTCTATGATAGCTTAAAAGTGTTTGGAAGTGTCGTAACTTACTGTTGTCCTCACTAGAATACAGTAAGATGAATGTTAGGGGTAAATATCCATCGATAAATTTTGAAGACAAAATGAGAGTGTTGGATAAAATCCAAGCCGGTGCTTCTACTCAGAGTATTAATACAGATTTAACTCCAAATGGAATAGAATTAATATGGTAGAAGCTTTCGAGGAGCGATTTCAAACGATTAGATAGTGTTAAAGAACGATATCTGAAGAGAGCTTTGGGAGTTGGGATTTATGCACCCTCAAGGATTGTATACGAATTAGCAAGGGAAAGCTTCTTCTTAGAAGACCTGAGACTGCAATCCGTGCTACCATCTACCGGCCCCTGCTACGCGCATCTCGAACTGCGGCGGAGGAAGAGAAAAGACATCGACCCTGATTTTTATAGCACTAGTGCAATGATGGATCGACAATGGACTTAGGCAGGACAGGATCTAAGGCATGTGGTAACGAGACTTGCAACTCTTGGTTTTCACCATAAGTTTTACTTAAGTCAAGGTTTTCATCAGCCAGGTGATGATTGTGTGTGTTTCGTTGTGTAACAAAAGGTGTGACCGTTACCACCCCTAAGTGTGCAATGAGAACTAAATCCATCAGAGACTACAGCGAAAACTAAAGAGCATTGTATGATCAAATTGTATTTAGAATGATATTTCCGTGTATTATGTAGGTTAAGTAATGCTCTTTCAAGCACTTCTTATTAAATTAACAAGTAGTTCCGTGAAGAACTATACAGCCTATTTTCATATATCCTACTAATATTAATTGCCTCTATCAACATACAACATTTCAGTTTGATTGCTGTAGTAGATTAATATATATTGAGAACCGTCGAAATATTTCGGATGGTCGCCATGTTGGATTTTAATATATGTAGGCCACAGAGTTATGTACTATTAGATGATGATTATTGTGTAGGTTCATTATGAAAATGTTAACTTCGATCGCCTGATTAGATCACAAGAAATAAAAATAATATTTTCGAAATTCGCACAGCCGCCATCTTGAGGTTACGTAAATAATTGAACTAAATTAGATACCAGTGCTTTACAATGAGTATAAACATTTGTTGTACCAAGTTTAATTGCGTTTGGATCATAAAATCGCGAGAAAAGTCTATTTAAAACTTTCGAATTCGCTTGGCCACCCTGTTCGTTTTGTAGTTAACCGGTTTTTGAAAGTCTCATAGATGAACTTCCAGTAGTGCCCTTTATCTCCGTACAAAATTTCATGGTGATACCGGTAATAGTTTCAGAGATATAGAATTCCGGTGAAATAATTCGCACAGCCGCCATCTTGAGGTTATGTAAACAATTGAATGAAGTTAGATTTCGGTGCATTACAATGTGTATACACATATACTGTACCAAGTTTCATTGCGTTTCGTTGGTCAAATCGCCAGAAACATCTATTTAAATGTCGCAACTTCGCTTGGCCGCCATGTTATTTTTGTAGTTACCAGGTTTTCAAAAGTCACATAGGCGAACTTCCAGTAGTTTCTTTTATCACCGTACAAACATCCAGGGTGATATCGGTAATAGTTTCGGAGATATTGAATGCTGGTGAAATATTTCGCACAGCCGCCATGTTGGATTGGTGAGACGTAACAAAATTTGAAGGGCACGGTCGGGGTCGCCCGGAATAGTGCTATGAACTTACCGAGTTTCATTGAAATTTCTCCAGCCGTTTAGAAGTTATTAGGGAGGGATACACAAAAATCCTCACACACACACGCACACACAGACAGACACACGGACAAATGTGATCTCATGAGCCTATTTTTTTCAAAATTGAAAATAGGCTAAAATTAATTATGACAGAGTTTGGGATTAGTAAGTCGATTTTTGTCTTCAAACCTCCCCGGAGAAGGTAAGTAGATACATTAGAGCATATTTGCATGATTTTAGAACTTCAAAACTGCACAGTACAATATTTTAGAAAACATTTCTACAATTGGGACGTTCTATAATTTGTACGAGACCTCGCCCCCATTAGTGAGAGTTTATGTATTTATAAATAGTCTACTTCACAAACGAAATACAACTGTTGAGATTATTTTATTTATCGTATGGCTTTTAGTGCTGGGAGTGTGCGGGGACTTGTTCGGCTCATCAGAGGCTGTAGCTGCTTCAAGCGAACACCCTTAGGGTGAACTACAAGTTCCGTTTAATTTCAAGTAGTTCCAACTTTCGCTACCAGCGGTGTGCGTCCCGCTCACTCCAGCACAGACACGGGCCCGTTTAGTGTGGAGCCGTCAACGTCGAAACTGGACCATAAATGAATGGAGGCATGTGCTCTTCACAGATGAATCCCGCTTCAGTTTGCAGGACGATTCCCGTCGCACAATAATCTGGAGAGAATCGGATAGCCGATACAGTCACAGGAACACCGTGGAACGAGGCCAGTATGGTGTTGGTGGTGGTGGTGGCGTTATGGTGTGCGGCGGCATGATGATGAATGACCGTACGGTCCTGCACATCTTCATGGGTGGTCGGAGGAACACACTGAACGCTCGGAGATACAGGGATGAGGTACTGAGACCACATGTTCGACTCTTCAGAGGTGCGATTGGTCCAGACTTCCTCTTAATGGACGATAATGCCCGACCGCACCGCGCTGCTCTGGTGGATGAATTTCTGACTGGGGAAGACATTGCCAAGTTTTGTTAGTTGTTGTGAAAGGTGTACCTTAGTTATCAGAACCTTCCTGACACTGTTCTTTTGGACACGTTGTGTGTGATTCAGCTTCCGTTTGTTCAGCAATCCGTCTGAAATTCCTATCAGGCGGTATGGCCTCGCGTAGCGATTACGCTTTACTTCTGGACACAAGTGAAGATATGACCTGCCCAGGGCACAACAATTTCAAATGCTTTAGTTACATGCTCTGCACATGCGATGTATTCAATTACAGTACTTAATAATGGGACGTTCAACAATACCCTGTCACGTTCCTCACGTAATTTATGGAATAAAGAAAGACAATGTATTACGGTTGTTATATGCCTAATGGCATGAAGGCATGTTCTCTATTACATTCCGGAAAGTTAAAAGAATTGGTTGTTGGAACTTGTGATGCACTCAAAACTTTAGAGCTCTAGGCCTAGGCCTATTTGACTTACTGAATATCTACCCACATCTAATCTAAATAAACACATCCCTAAAGTAACGGGCACGGACTTCTTAGTAAGGACAAACCTTATTTCTCTGATGTGGTGAGTTATTTTCGCTAGGCCTGCACTCTGTGTTCGAAATTTGAAACTCTGTGCCACCTATTGCTTTCATCGTACTCTAAATTCACTTAATCTCTGTCCAGCTCCGTGGCTATCGAGCTATACTTTGAATCGAGGTAACCCAGGTTCGTTTCCCGGGGACTGGGTGTATGTGACGTGTTCACCATTTATTAATAATTTTATTAATGCAGTTAATGGCAATGTACTTTTCTTTTCAGGACGGGTCAGGGAAGGGATATTGGAAGGAAATCGGCCGTGGACCTATTGAAAGGAAACGTCCCGGCATTTGCCTGGATGGTGAAAATGGGAAACCACGAAAACCATTTTCAGGACGGGATTCGAACCCACGCTCTCCCGATGACAGCGAGGCAATAGGTAGCGCTATACTCGAACTACTTTGAGGTTGAGCGTTGCGTTCTCGGCCACTGCGGCCGGGGTTCACAATTTATTGTATCCTCATCATGAAGCGCAGGTCGCTACCAGGCGTCCACTTGCACCAAGCACTCCGGAGGCCACATGACGTTATTTATGTATTTACTAGCAACTGCCCCGGCTTCGCCCGGGAACAGATATGATGCAAGGTGATAGGCTACATTTAACCGAGGTCTTACAGGTTTCCTTGTATACGACAGTCGTTTTCCCTCCAGCAGTGAACACGAAAGCTAGCTCGTTAACTGTCGCCTTAGTAATTGAATGGATTTTGTTGGAAGAAATAAAAACGTAAAAACATTTATAATGGGCGATGTATTTAAGATAGAGATATGCTCTTGCGGACTTTTTTGAAGAATTTTTAATGCTGAACAATTCTTACACTCATAGTATATAGATATTTTAACGGTTTGCCCAGCGTAAGCTTAAAAAGCACACGGGCGCCAGTTTTTTTTTCGATTTTTTCACTGAAATCGTTTCTGCTTGGGTTCCTTTGATCATAAATAAATAATTTTCTACAGAAACCTTCCTCGAGATATCCTTTACAGAATGGTGAAAACAGCATCAAAATCCATCCAGTGGTTCTCGAGATTACCCGTTACATACAAGAATCGGGGACGTAGCTTTATGCTTTGTAGAGATAGTTGTTTGAGTCTTCAGTCTTTTGACTGGTTTGATGCAGCCATCCATGCCTCCCTGTCCTGAGCTAATCGTTTCATCTCTACATAGCTACCACACCCTACATCCGAGGCAATCTGTTTAACATTTTCTAACTTTGGTCTACCCCTACCGTTCTTGTCCTCGACTCATCCTTCCATAACAAAGCTTGCTGTTCCTGGGTGTCTTAGTACGTGTCCTACCAACCTATCTCTTCTCTTCATTAGCAGTCGTCAGTAACATCTCTCCTCTCCCGATCGTCTTAATACCTCTTCATTTGTAACCCTATCTACCCATCTGATCTTCATCATTCTCCTGTAACACCACGTTTCAAACACTTCAATTCTCCTCTTTTCATGCTGCTACAACAGTCCAAGTTTCACTTCAATAGAGCACCACGCTCCAGACAAAGGCTTTCAAAAATGACTTCCTAATACCCTAAATCTATATTCGATGTCAACAGATTCCATTTCTGTAGAAATGCTTTCCTTGCATACAAATATAATACCCACCCCCACCCCCCGCCAATAGACCTGAAGGTTCAAAGAAGTCTTCGTCTCTAGCTGTCTAAAATATGATTGGCAAAGATATTATCACCCAATAGAAAATTAACTTGAGTCTCTGTCTCATTTTCTACAAATACTACAGTACGGTATGTATCGCAAAATAAATCGTAGAAATTAATTTTCTAGTAAATAGTGCTTGGGGGCGGATTTAATCAGCACTTTTCTGAGAATGGAATGTGTGATGATGAAACATAATTATTATATTTCCCACTTCCCAGCATCTCGCTACAACCTCTTCCGGTCAAATTCCTGCCAAGTATTCATTATGTTTTTTTTTAAATACATAATGTAGGTTATTACAGGCCATCTGTGGTTCCTCTGTAAAGTGTGCCCCAAGGCATCTTGTGAAATATCTTCATAGAATCATTATTTCCATTTTTTTCTGAGCACTTCTCGTTTGCTTGACCATTAAGGAATAGACTTAATGACCTCCTTATGAGTGTATTTTAGATAAGGTACGCAACACCTGATGATGCACCCGTTTGATTGATTACTGTACGAGATGACCTGACTGCAAATGTGCTGATGCTAGTGCTAATTAAGATGTTGCGAGCCAAATGTCACAAAGCACCGAGAGGCCCGCGCTGGACCTTTCATATACCTAGGTAGACTGTGCTATGTCATCCCTCAGGAGCTCACATCTAGTGGGACGTGGATTGGCGACCATGGAACCCCAGCTGAGTCCGGCATTGCTTCCAGTTACTTGTGCCGGAATCCTCTCCGTCTTCTTTCCTGTCGACCTCCCTTGGTCAACTCTCGTTCTTTTCCGACCCGGACGGTATTAGGGTATCCGAGGCCTAGGGAGTCTCTTCCTTTCCCGCCTTAATTGGCCCTTGTCTAATCTTTCCTGATACCCTCCTTCTTCGAGGGGTCAGCCTTCTTTTTATTTTTATGTTATCTCCTGCCTTCTGCTCAAGGCCCTAAAGGAGGCAGGGTGTATGTAGCCCCACCACTTCTGTTGCAACCTGGATATTGCTACACCCTCGGGGGCTCACAGCTGGTGAGCTCGGGAGTTGGCGATCCCGGGGGATTCCGGATCTGGGTCGGTTTTTCCCCCTTTTTCAGTGACTTTGGGGCGGGCCCTCTCCTCTTTCCCTTTCCTATCTGCCTTTCATGGCTCTCCTTCCTTCCAAGTCCCTCAAGCCTCATTCTTCGCGGGTTGTGGAGATTTCTTTTCTTCCTGTCCTTTATTTGCCTTATCCCTTATTTGTTTACCATTTCTTCTTCCAGTATTTAAGTCTGTAGTTAGTATTAGTTATAGTTTTCATTCTCATTTCATCTGTCACTATCCGATTAGGGGCCGATAACCTAGATGTTAGGCTCCTTAAAATAACAATTGTCATCATCATCATCATCATCATCATCATGTGCTATGTCCACCTCGTGATATAGTATATCGCATTCTAGCCTGCCACCGCGGAAATCCGGGTTCGATTGCCTCTCTTCGTAGATAATTCTGGTCTCAGGAAAAGCCTCATGAGCTTGAACTGAAGAGAGGTCAGTTTGATTCTTACCTCAGTCATCCTAGAAGTGGTTATCTGAGGTTTCCCACCTCTACTTCAGGCAAATGCCGGGATTGCACCTAAATTAAGGCCACGGTCCCCTCCTCCCCAAATCCTATCCCCAATTATAAACCCACCCACTAATATAGCTATCACAATGACACAGTTTATCAGACAGATTCCACACACACATGTACACAGGGGCTACATGGCCACGATGTCAGAAATCCCCTAAATGAATCAACAAAAATATAACAACGGAATGTGACTGATTAACGGATTCGCACGTACATCAGGTATACTCTACTTGAATGAGTGAATTTGGCATTATAATACGTCACATCAGTACTTACATGGGTTGGTTTTTTAGTTTTGGCACCTTAGTTATAACTGGATTAATATCTCACTTAGATGGTTCCATGTTTCACAGGCCCTCGATGTAGTCCCCACCGTTGCGTACAACGTGTTCTCAGCGATGCGGAAGTCGTTGGATCCCGTTGGCACTGCCCAATCTATTGATGTACGAAGAGAGCGCTCGGCAGCCTGCTCCCCGCGCAATGTCATCTTCATCTTCGGGATGAGATCATAGTCGCAGGGACTGATGTCGGGAGAATATGGGGGTGATAGAGGACCTCCCAGCCCCAGCGATCCAACAATGCCGACACAACGCCTGCAGTGTGTGCCCTAGCATTGTTATGCAGAACGATGGGCGGTGTACCATGTGATGGCGCCGTTTCCTTCTCAGAGCTCCTCGGAGATGGTCTTGCAGAAACGAACAATAGTACGCCGCATTAACGGTTTGCCCTTGGGGAACAGTATGGCAGCGCTTCCGTACCATTGAAGACGTTAAGCAGGCTGCCGAGCGCTCTCTTCGTACCATCAATAGATTGGGCAGTGCCAACGGGATTCAACCACTTCCGTATCGCTGGGAACACGTTGTACACAACGGTGGGGACTACATCGAGGGCCTGTGAAACTTGGAACCATCTAAGTGAGTTATTAATCCAGTTATAACTAAGGTGCCAAAACTAAAAAACCAACTAATGTATTAATAATATTTATGTCTTCCGGAGAAGGATGTAATCATTCCTCGGACGCTTACTGCTTAATATTTATTTGTCGGAACGAAAAGTACCGTACATCCTGTGTTTTGGTCTTATTCAAACCGCAACTTTGAAGAAATACCACGACATAGGCCGCAAAATTTTCCATAATTTCAAATGAGTTTCCTTCTTTCGGAATTCGCTGTAGTCTGTAAAATGAAAGCACGCTGTTAGATTATGTTAATAATGTAAGAGTTTCTTGCAAAAATGCTTCTAATACTTTATTAAGAAAATCATTATCTTTTTTTGAAGTTGAAGAAAAAGTTCTTCATTAATGGTCAATTTAATTTTAAAATTGAAAATAGTCGGAATAAACGCTCTTTCATGATGAACAAGGTAAGTCTACAGTCAGTACATGAAGCAACAAAAGAACTTCTGTATATTGGGTAGTGTGTTCTCCTCTTCGTCGAAATTCGGCAGCTAGGGACAACAATGCGGCTATCTTGGAACAATGGGAAGGAACTGAATGTGGTGTCTGGCCGATATTATTTGAAACTGTATGCAGAAAGAAGGTAAAATATGGAACATTACAGTGTAGCAACTCGTTTTTGACCCTGAATTGCTAGTGCTAGCTCCGAGTTTAGTGTGGAGTTAATGTGTGACGTGGGGACAGAATTGTAGTAGTACTTTGTAGTCAAACTGCCAATTGTTAGAATAAAGCAGGCTACAATGAAGTTTGCCGTGCGGTAGCTGGTAGCTAAGTGACAAGTTAATTAATATCGTATGGCTTCGGGTGCCGGGTGCAAGCTTTGTAATTTGACACCCAGAGGGTAGCTTGCGTGTCGAATTTCGTTGTTCCTTGAATCACTATGAAAGTCAAGGAGGTTAGATATCTAAGCTCCTTGAACATTATAGCGCTTTCTAGTAGAGAAATGGGGAAACTTTGTGTTAGCGGAAACTCCCGAGATTAATTTTGCCATTAAGAACACGGCCTACTGAATTCAAATGGGTTCTTTGACATGCCAACATCGTATGACATGCGTGTCGTATTTTTGCCGCCTTTCAAAATACACTTACCACGGCCAGGAGCGAACCTGCAATCTTGGGGTTAGTAGACCGACACGCTATCCACTCACCCACCGTGGCAAGCTAAGTGACAACTGACAATAATGGAATATTGACAATGTTGAATGAACTCGCTCCTTATTGGTTTACGATGAGGTAACAGTGGTGCTCACACCTTTCGCAACAGCAAGGAGCAGTGCATACTGTAACATGGAATTTTAAGGGACAAAGAAAGCTTAGAGCTTGGCATAATTTCTAGAGTTACTGATGGACTTCCTATGTCTTTTGAACTCCAGCTCCTTTTCATCTCTATAATCTTTCTTTATGGCGGCTTCGGTGGCGTAGTCGGTAGCATGCTGAGCTTCTATGCCCAAAATAGCGGGTTCAAACCCGGGCGAAGCCGTCGGATTTTTTAAGAGCGTTAAAAATCCCACAGTATGCCTTTCTTCGGAGGGGAAGTAAAGCCGGCGGTCCCATGTCATAGATTTATGGCATGTTAAACAAGTAGTTCCGTGAAGAACTATACAGCCTATTTTCATGTATCCTGCTCATGTTAATTGCCTCTATCAACATACAAAATTTCAGTTTAATTGCTGTAACAGATTCGAAGATATTGAGAACCGTCTAAATATTTCAGATGGTCGCCAGGTTGGATTTTTATTTTTGTACTATTACATTAAGATTATTGTGTACGTGTGGTATTCAAACTGCCATCGCATGATTAGAACACAAGAAGTAAAAACGAGATTTTAAAATTACGCACAGCAGCCATCTTGTGATTATGCAAACAATTGAAATAAATTAGATGCCAGTGGATCAACATTTGTATAAGCATTTAACGTGCAACGTTTCACGAGTCTCGGATAGTTAATTCGCGAGAAACGTCCATTTAAATATTTATACTTCGCGTCGCCACCATGTTGGATTTGTGCTCACCAGGTTACTGAAAGTCTTATAGGTGAACATATGTTCATAGTCTCTATGAACATAAAAAAAAACAGTTTGGTTGCTATAAAAGATTCATAGATATTGAGAACCGTCTAAATATTTCGGAAGCTCGTCATTTAGGATTGTTATATGTATAGGCCATAGAGTTATTTACCATTCAAGGACAATTATTGCCTAGGTTCATTATTCCAACTTTCACTTCGATCGCATGATTACGACACAAGAAATAAAAACTTAATTTTAAAAATTCGCACAGCCACCATCTTGAGGTTATGTAAACAATTGAATTAAATTTGATGGCAGTGCATTACAATCTGCAAAATCATTTACTGTACCACATTTCACTGCGCTCAGAGAGTTAAATCACGAGAAAAGTCTATTAAAATATTTCAAATTCGCTTGGTCGCCATGTTCGTTTTGTACTTTACAGGTTTATGGAATATACATGGGTAAACTTGTATCAGTACCCTTTATCACCGTACAAAATTGCAGGGTGATATCTGTAATAGTTTCGGAGATATAGAATGTCAGTGAAATATTTCGCACAGCCGCCATTTTGAGGTTATGTAAACAATTGGACTAAATTAGACTCCAGTGCATTACAATGTACCGTGCCGTACCAAGTTTCATTACGTTTGGATAGTTAAATCGCGAAAAAAAGTCTTTTTAAAATTCTCAACTTCGCTTGGCCGCCATGTTGGTTTTGTAGTCACCAGGTTTTTGAAAGTCTCATATGTGAACTTCTAGTAGTGCCCTTTATCACCGTACACAATTTCAGGGCGATATCGGTAATAGTTTAAGAGATATTGAATGCTAGTGAAATATTTCGCACAGCCGCCATGTTGGATTGGTGAGACGTAACTAAATTTGAAGGGCACGGTCGAGGTCGCCGGGAATAGCGCTATGAACTTACCGAGTTTTATTGAAATCGCTCCAGCCGTTTAGATTTTATTAGGTGGGACACACACACACACCTCACACACACACACACACACACACACACACACACGGACAAAAGGTGATCTCATAAGCCTATTTTTTCAAAATTGAAAATAGGCTAAAAACCTTCCACTAATTACACCTGTGTGAAGCTAAATTGGATAGAGTAAGCATGTAAACAACGGTCTTAGGTTTCTACGTTCGTTGCCAAGAGCCGACTGCGGTGGCGTCTAGTAGCTAAGTTCTGAACTTGGCCTAGTAGTCGTTGACGGTGGCGCTTGGCGGCAAAAGTAGGAACTATTTGAACTATTTGAAAAATTCTAAGTTGATGTCTGCATTTACATTTAAAAAAGAACACACACTAATACAGTCATCACAATTAACACCGGTTATCAGACAGATTCTACACACACCCAAAGTACACGGGGCTACATGACCGCGTTGTCACAGCCCCTATACTTAAGAACCAACCAACCAACCGAGGTCATAAAGAAAGTTTTACAACGCCATAACGAAGGACGGGCCATGAGCCAGATCGTACGAGCCAAACATGATTTGAATCGGCCGGAGCTGAAAAAGTATTAGGCCTAAGTCAGTTTTCATTACTTTTCAGGAGACAGACAAACGTCATTGACAGAACAGAACTTACGAAACACACTATACTGTATTAGTTACCTTTGTTGTGAAACAACTATTCAGGTGATATTTGTGTTCGCGGAATATCAATTTTAATTAAATATATATATTTTTTTTCAAATCAATTTAGGAAACTGACTTAATGCCTTTCAGCTCCGTGGTCAGTTTAGTGCGGTATAAAGCCATCCAGAACGGATATTTCACATGATATTTTATTTTAAAATGTATTTGTAACATAAAAAACACCTCAACCCTGTGGAGATGTAATTTACAATAACACTGTAATACGCGGGAATCTAGCAGTGCGACCAACATTAAAAGTACGGAATACGGCGCTGAAAGGCAGCAAGTCATTGACTTAATGCTTTTTTCCTCTGATTGCACTTCATGTAACAGTGGTATTCTGGCTTAAAGAGAAGGCTGATTTAATTCTTTCTTATGCCATTCGAAGGCCGTTGGGTCAATACTTCAGAATACTAAATGTTTAAAACAATGGCCATTTCCGGCCTATTCAATTATAGGGTCCCCGCGGAAGTAAAACGTGTCACAATCCCAGAAAACGTAAATGATATTGGTTCTGATGTAGGTTATAATTTTGACGACATATTCTCAACGCATACAGTCTGCAACCAGCGTTATAAAAGTAATGTCATTGCAGACACCTCCCATCATTTGGCTGGACAATGCTCGCATTCATATCACGCATCTGATGTTTCTACACGTCGGAATAGAATGGAAAGTGTTTTTTTTTTTATCCCCCTTACCTCCCGGTCTACAGCACCAGGGATTTGGCTTTGATACCAAAGATGAAGGAATCGTTCACGAAGATCTGCAGGTAATATACAGTACCACTCCCCTCGTACCATTCAGAAAACGGGCACTGCTACAAGAATATTACAGCATCGATATGGCTGGCAACAGGTTGTACACAATACTAGGGCCTGTAGTCATTTTATGAAAGTATATCTTTCGTATCATTACTTGACACAAATAAAGAAGAAACCCTCATGAAATTCTTCGTAGTATACCTCACTGATTAATTACTGACTTGAGATGAGCTCAGTGTGGTCCTCCTGTTGGTAATTAAGACATTTTATGCTAAAAGTCAATGAGCGCCCAAAGGCCGGTACCGCCCCAGACATACCAAATGTGGGAGTAATTTGCCATCAGAGGTTATCTGAGTTCAACTCTCACTAACGCCACTGACTCACTAATTACTTTATAGCGTGCTGTATGCTATCATCAAGTTACTTTAAACTTCACTTTGGATCTTCACAACTTCTGTTCGTGTATCATAAAAAGTTCATAATAATAACTAAGATGAGGAGTTGCTAGCTAGACCTTGCAGTTTTTGTCTTAAAACTGCTCTCTACGTCTTTGGTAATGAAGTGACGTCATGTAATTGAAATGTAAGAAGCTATATCAGAGATACATTACATATTTGGAGTTCAATTTTCTGCCGGCCATGGTAGCTACGAGGGCTAACACGTGAGGCCAAAGGGCTAGGCTATCTCCAGACTTGGACGACGTGGCTTTTTTTTACCTCACCGTCGGCCTTCCTTGAAATGGTTTGTAAGTGGTTTCTCATTTTCAACTCAAGGCAAGTCCGGGATGGATTTCACGGAATGGAAGGGAATTTGTCGGTCCACTTTGTAATATGTTGATATTCCATGTATATACGTATGTGGGCGCTGTCCCAATTTATTTATTTTGTTGTTGTTGTTGTTGTTGTTGTGAACTCTATACCTTGGGCAAGTTGTTTTCTTCTTTTCATAAGTCTCCTGTTGTTGACCTATGTAACTATGGGAACGTTTGTTGACCTTGGTAACAAGCAGCAATGTGAATGTGAATTGCTAGTTTTTATATTGTACTCTGCATATGATTGGAAATAAAATGATTAAGAACTAATATGTAATTTAGTGTCTACCGAGATGATGATCTGTTCTCCAAGTTGTTGCTGACAAGCCATATCTCGTAAGCTATCGAACCTACGGAAATAATTACTCTTACCAAAGTTAAAGAACATTAAATTTTCTACAAAAAAAAAGGTCTTATTAATTTTATCTCTAGATTAATTAATTAATATCGTATGGCCTCGGGTGCCTGGTGCAAGCTTTGTTATTTGACACCCAGAGGGTAGAGTCAAAATGTTACGAGGCAATCGCATTCACAATTGAAGAAAATTGACAAAAGTCACATCAGTGCCAGAGATTGGCTCAACTGCACTTACATTGCACCTAATTAACTGAAACTTAAATACGCATCAATTGAATCGGCCGGTGCTGAAAAGCTAAAACTTAACGAACACACTATATTAGTCTTCTATATTGTGAAGCAACTATTCAGGTTATATTTGTGTCAGCGGAATATCAATTTTAATTTAGAAACATATCTTTCTAATCAATTTTGCAAACGTGACTGAATGCCTCTCAGCTCCGTGGTCAGTATAGTGCGGCATAAAGTCATCCAGAATGAATACTTAACATGATATGTTATTTTAAAATGGATTTTTAACATATAAACCAGCTAAACCCTGTACAAATGTAATTTACAATAACACTGTAACACGCGGGAATCTTCAGTGCGACCAACATTAAGTACGGAATACGGCACTGAAAGGCAGCAAGACGTTGACTTAATGCTCTTCTCCTCTGTTCGCACTACATGTAGCAGTGGTTTCTGACTTAAACCCACAAAACAAATTACTTTGTGATGGATTTTGCCTTGCCAGTGAGCTACCGTGCTTTCTCTCCTGATGAAAATGTTTTGTGTGTAGCTTAAACAGAAGGCTGACTTAACTCTTTCCTGCGCCGTCCCAAGACACTTGGGTCAATACTTCAGAATACTAATTCTTAAAAAAATAACCATTTTTGACTTAATGCTTTTCAGCATTCAATTAATGTTGCGGTCAGGTGAATTAAATAGTGGACAATAACTTCAAGAAATGCCAATGTTATCAACTAAAACCATACAAAAATGAACAAATGCGTGAAATAAAATATTACCGTATATGAATGGACAATACAGTAATTAAGCCAGAGGCTCTCTTTGCATCAGATACACTAGTCTTGAGGAGAAAAAGGCAAATGGAAAAATTGGAAATCAAAGAGAGAAAATTTTGAGGAAGATCATAGGTCCTAAATTCCAAAATAACAAACAAGTTTTCTATAGGAAAGAACACCTTGAATGTAAAGTCGGAGAGACTTTCAGATACCATAAGGAAAAGAAGGATTGATTTCTATGGACACAAATACCGAATGAATCCTTCCCGAATAACCAAGCAAATCTTTGACTTCTTTTCCAAAAATAAAATAAAACCTAATTGGTTTACAGAAGCGGAAAGAGACCTGCGAGAACTCCATATTACTGAACTCATGTTAATGAATTGTACAACCAAAACCGTGACCAAAGACAATACTAACAAGCTCCAAGTCAGAGTCGATACCAGAAAACCGATGCAGATATCAGAAAAGGAAAGGAAGAGTAGATAAGACAGAATGGAGAAGTATTGGGAGCAAAGAAGAGCACAACCATGTAAGAAATGATGGATCTGACGTACCCCAAAGTGGGTGATTCGAAAAGGCGACAAATAATGTAAATTTACTCTAGTCCGCAATCATTTTAAATCCGGCTTCAATGGGAAATTTCGAAATATGTTGATTTCGATTTCATCTTCCATTTGGGCATCCTCCTCAACAGGTGGTGTAGCCTACTGTTAAAAAGTTCCCATGGCACTAGTGATAAGCGGCAGTGCATGTGATTCCTGTCTTTCTACATCCACATTTGTGCCCACAACCGGTTGTACACTGACAGAAGATAAAGTTTAATATGCCGTTAGGGGCAACAGAATCGGTGGTTATGATAGGCACTGAAGTATGATCGAGCTTGCGTTTCCAACCCCAAATATGAGGAGACAGCTCACTTCCCTGACACAGGAGAGTTAATACTCCTACGATTTTTGGGATAAAATATCACGTTCAGTGGCTTGAAATCTACGTAAAGGTGGTCTCGTGACTTATGAACGCGAGCTTTCCTTCCTTCCTTCCTTCCTTCTTTTCTCCCTCCCTCCGATCCTTCCTTCCTCCCTCCCTCCCTTCCTTCCCCCCTCCGACCCTTCCCTTCCTTCCGCCCTCCCACCGATCCTTCCTTCCTTCTCCCTCCCTCCCTCCCTCCCTCCCTCCTTCCTTCCTCCCTCCCTTCCACCCTTCCATCCCCCCTCCTTCCTCCCTCCCTTCCACCCTTCCTTCCTCTCACCCTTCCGCCCTTCCTTCCCCCCTCCATCTGTCCTCCCTCCCTCCCTTCCTCCCTTCCTTTCTCCCTCCCACCCTCCTTCCGCCCTCCGATCCTTCCTTCCTCCCTTCCTTCCTCCCTCCTTCCTCCCTCCCACCGATCCTTCCTTACTTCTCCCTCCCTCCGATCCTTTCTTTCTCCCTCCCTCCCTTCCTCCCTCCATCCCTTCCTTCCTATTACAGAATGTAGTGTGTACAAGGGCGCCGACAGGCACATATACTGCAGTTAAGGCGTATGTCTCGGAAGAAGCTACATGTCCTCTCTTGCCTGTAGGCCTACATGTCTTTGTAGTCGACGCCTATGGATGATCTGCGTGTAGTATTGAGGATAAAATTAAGGAAGATGTCACAAGACACTGAGCCCCCCCCCCCCCCCCCCCCCCCCACGAAAGAGGGATTCTGTTGGCCTGATGCTAGGATTAAAAGTCAGCTTTACCTCTTCCCACCTCCTCGCTCTTGCCGTCGCCCAGCAGGATTTCGGCGTCCAATATTGGGGTTCAAAATTTAAAGCGGCCCGTGCGGTTCTCACTACGTCATTGTACAACTTTGTAGGAATATTGTTTACTAAACTTCAACCAGATCAGAATTTTACAACGCAATCCGTTCCCTTGTAAATAGGAAATGGAGGAAGCCAGGTATATTAGTGAAACTTTTTAATGTTTGCCTATTAGGGGAATGAGGGATAGTAAAGCGACACAGAACAAAGATGCATGTGAGACAAATAAAGGAGAACAGGTGGCTGTAACCTAAACTATAAAACTAAGTTCAAGTCTAGGAAAACCTGCCTGTAGCAATTAGAATAAGATTAAGATAGTAGGCTACATAACTAATAGCCATCATTCGTGTTTTGATAATTGTTTATAACATTAAATTTTAATATAATGCAAATTATTTGTCAGTTTTGTGACTTACTTTTTAATTCATGTTGCGATTTATTTATCTTACTTAGAAGGAGTTTTGTTTTAGGCTATTAGGGAATCACTAACTAATAATCACATCTATCAGGTGATGGTTGCAATAAGGAATACTCTCGCCCCAATCTCTGACTAATAGAGATTTAGAGGGTATTCTATTTTATTCTATTCATTCTCCGATATAACTACAGATGTAAAAAAAATACGAGCCTTACAGTAGTCGCATATGATGTGTAATATCTGACATAAAAGAAACCTAACGTGAAATTGTTGATACACCCGTATTTTATAGTATTATTGGCACAAATATTAATCTATTGTAAAAGGGAGTGTTTTACAGATATTGTAGTTTATAATACGGAACTCATTTTATTAGATGATTTGTAGCTTCCACCAGCACTAGCCTAAATAATGAATACAATATGGATCAACTAGATTAATAGACGCGACACCGCTCATAACCTTAAATTCCTTATAAACAGGTCCTCTTGATTCACAGACCAACACGTAATTTCATATGGATTCTGTTAAAATGAGTCATATTAATATGATAAATATCGTTTAAAATGATAATCTGGTAGCAAAAATATCTACCCCGCCCAGGATTCGAACTCAAGATCTCTAGATTCACATACGCAATAACCCCATGGCTATTTCGACTACGCAAATATTGTGCACAAGATGGTGACTTATTTCCACGTTCCAATAATACTGCATTACGGAATTAAGTTTCATTTATATTTTGCTTGTTTTGATAATGTTCCTGAGCATGGGCGCCCATACGGAGGGGGGGGGGGGGGGCAGGGGGGGCCATGGCCCCCCCCCCCTGGATTCTTGAAAAATAAAACGATATGCAAATCAGACTGAGAACAAACTTTTTTTGCAAAAATGCTTTCAGTATTCTAATTAATTTGTACTAAATATAAATACTTCAGATATTTAACATTCTGACAGGCCAAACATTAAATACTGTATAGTGGCAGTGGGCGCTTTAAGCCTGTCTGGCACACCTCAGAAATCTGAATTTTAAAAATTACAATATTTGCTGAAGAATAGTTTTGCTTCAATTAGTGAAACACTCATTCGTTCTCTACATAGTCTATTACGTAATGGTGCTCGATCAGGCGCAATCTGCCTCGCTTATCACTTTTGCAACAACAGCAAATGTGTAGAAGCGTCATTGACAAACTGGCCGATATGGATTTGAATGTCATGTGGAAAGACGTAACTTCTGTAAGGTAGTTGACGAATATGTTGACGAATATGAGATAAGATCAGTAGCACCCACTGGAAGGTTAAAATCATCCTACATATTATGTCAGTTATGCAATAGTTCTGGTGTGCTTTGCTTTAAATTAGACACTTGAGTAATATTACAAAGGAATAATGTAATTTATATGCGCGTAGCCTATATTCCATTCGTGAGTATTGTGTTCGCTATGAACGGCCGCCCAGACTGTGTCTGTGTGCCGACAGTATTATTTATTAATTTTGTGTACTTCGTCTACGAATGTATTTATATTTAATTTAAAGGTAAGTAATGCAATCTTATCTTATTATATATAATCCAAAAAGGAGGTACTCACTCGTTAATCATCGTATCTTTGTAACCACAAGGGCTATGAAACTGAAATTTTGCATGTTGATTACTCTCAGTTTGTGGGTGCTGACTAAAAATTGTTCTTAGAATATTCAAGCTTTAAGTGGGTCTGTTCGGCCATTTGGCACTCATGCATGGGTTAATATCGTGGGCGCCCTCAGGGGGCCTGGATTTCCGAGAATGTTGAAATAAGATTGTTCATTGTCACACCAGTTTATTTCATAAATGGAAGTTACAAATAGTCAACTGACAACTGTTACAATAACAAAATTCTGTAATGTTGCTGACTTAATATGTATTTACAATTGTTAAATAAAAATATGGTTCTAATGATGCCATGCACTCTGTCACCAATGGATGATGGTGATGATGATAATTGATGTTTAAAGGTGCCTAATATCTAGGTAAGCTCCAAATTTCAATACGGTTATGCCTAGTGTTAAATACCGCATGTTTCCCTATCACTATCTTGAGTGGCTACTACTTTTGCTACCTCACTTCGGCAGTGTCGATATGAAAAGCACGTTCTGGAGATATTTTTAGACATTGCAACATCGATAGCGTTTCTTAACTCCTAAAATAAGCTTTTCTATGCTGACTAGTAAAACCCTGGTCCTGTAAGGTCGTGCTTACAATATTGGATAATTTACTATATTCAGGCCCGTATTGACTGGGGGACAAACTTGCAA
The DNA here is from genome assembly GCA_946902985.2 of Meconema thalassinum. Taxonomy (NCBI): domain Eukaryota; kingdom Metazoa; phylum Arthropoda; class Insecta; order Orthoptera; family Tettigoniidae; genus Meconema; species Meconema thalassinum. Next base: position 486,408,373 of record OX336391.1, read on the forward strand.
CTGCTAAGGCGGCAGGTTTTAGGGACGGAAAATATTCTGGGAAACTGCTTGGTCATTAAACGCCAAGTTGATTAAGTTTAAGCCCTCCACAAGAGAATATACTGTTACGGCTGTGAGTTTGTGTCATCACTCGCCGCATGGGTCACAACTGCCCCAGGGCTGGGCTGTGCCCTGCCTCCTGTATTGCGCGCGCCTTATGCAACAGGGCTACTAGGACAAAGGGTTAGTCCAGAATATTCGTGACTGGACCAGCGATGGAAACCTCGAGAAGCCGTGGACCCTGGATGGATCTAGAAGCATTTATTGAGTCACCGGCCTGCTATATAAGAGTGACCCGTCAAGCAGTGGTGGTTGTTGTGTTTTACGAGCTAGTGCGAGCGATTGTCTTGAGCGACAGAAGTGTGGTGACTTGCGAAACCCCTAGTGAAGCTGATTCTCTTGACACCGAGGAAGTGATCGTGGTGCTTGTGAAACAGTGTATAGTGCAGTGACAGACCTAGTGCAGCTATTTCCAGCGAGCGTACGGGAGCGGACTCATTAGCGAAGAGGATTAACTGTGGTCTGTTGACAAGTGAAAGGGAAAGTATTCTCGACGAGGAGGAAACTGGAGTAAGGTAATGATTGCTGTTGAGTAGTGTATTTTTCTGGCTGCAATAAAATTAATTATTTCTTTAAGCAGTAATTGGTGTTGTGCTTCCTACCCACCGTAATCCAGTTAACAAAAGTGCCACTAGGGGTGGCACGTAACAACTGGTGTCAGAAGCCGGATTACGAACTCAAGCACAACACCTGACGGTCCTGGTTTCAAAACCCGAGCAGGTCATTTTCTCTAATTTTCCTGTGAGTGCATGCCCTTTACAAGGCAAACAACTAAAATGGAGGCGCAATTGGCAGCATTGCTAGAAAAGTTAAATGGCATAGAAGACGGCCAGAAGAATTTAACCAAGGAGCTAACTGCCAAATTGGAAGACAGACAGAAAAGTTTAGCCGAGGACCTAACTTCCAAATTTGAAGACGGTCAAAATAAGTTAGCGGAGGACCTGAAGAAGATGGAGGACGACCAGAAGAAGATGGAGGACGGCCAGAAGAAGTTAGCCGAGGACCTAACTGCCAAACTAGAAGACGGCCAGAAGAAGATGGAAGACGGTCAAAATAAGCTAGCGGAGGACCTGAAGAGGATAGAGGACGGCCAGAAGAAGATGGAAGACGGTCAGAATAAGTTGACACAGGACCTGAAGAAATTAGAACTGGGTCTGCGTGAGGAAGTCACGGCAGTGGAAAAGAAGTTCGACGCCTTACAAGTGGAAGTTGCCGAGCTGCGCCAACGCCCGCTGATGGGGGTGGAGGAGAAATTCAACGTCTTACAAAAGGAAGTTGCCGAGCTGCGCCAACGCCCACTGACGGGGGTGGAGGAGAAATTCAACGCCTTGCAAGTGGAAGTTGCCGAGCTGTGCCAACGACCGCTGATGGGGGTGGAGGAGAAATTCAACGCCTTACAAGTGGAAGTTGCCGAGCTGTGCCAACGCCCGCTGATGGGGGTGGAGGAGAAATTCAACGCCTTACAAAAGGAAGTTGCCGAGCTGCGCCAACGCCCACTGACGGGGGTGGAGGAGAAATTCAACGCTCTACGAGAGGAAGTTGCCGAGCTGCGCCAACGCCTGCCCACCGTTACACCGGAAATATCAGGAACGGGACATAGCAGAGTGACGCCCCCAACCTTCGACGGAAAGGTCCCGTGGAGCACCTACTTACGTCAGTTCGAGGCGGCCTGTTCCATAAATAACTGGAACAACACAGAAAAGGCTACAGCTCTCATTGTAGCGCTGAGAGGCGACGCCCTTAACGTCCTTCAGGCCATCCCGACTGGATCCCAGGACTACGCTTCCCTGATCGCCCATATGGAGTCCCGATATGGAGATAGCCATCTTCAGCAGGCCTATCAGATGCAGCTCCGGACCCGGGTACAGAAGAACGCGGAAACCCTGCAGGAGTTCGAGATGGACATCGCACGCCTCGTAAGGCTCGCCTACCCAACAGCGCCGGCCGACTTTCTGGAGCAGATAGCGACGCAGACTTTCACCGACGGGCTACGGGACTCGGACACTCAACAGGCGCTGCGTCTCGCGCGCAATAAGACCCTGGCAGATGCGCTGAGCCACGCACTTGAGTTCGAGACGGCAAAACAGGCATCCAGAATGCACGCGCGGGTGCGTCAAGTGGACGTCGACGAACCAGTAAAAACCAACGAGACCAAGCCCCTGGCCGACGAATTAATGGAGGCGCTAAGCCGTTTCTTCGATAGTCGCGGAACCACCAGCAACGACACAGCCGGAAGACAACCGGAGAGGCGGCCCGGAAGAGGACTACCGACCTGCTGGGCCTGCGGTAAGAAAGGCCACCTGAGCAAGGACTGCGGTGATCGCCGCCGCCGAGGGTATCCGACGGGAAATCAGTCGTCTGAAAACCGCGCGGCCCAGGGAAACGAGTATTAGCCAGCCTTGGGGGGCAATGGTTGGCTTGTGACAGTCGTCAAGCCCCAGCAGTCCAAGTGCGTGTGACGAAGTTACGGAGGGACAATAGCAGCCTGATGGTCGACGGAGTCGTCAACGGAGTGAGCTGGCCCATGCTGATCGACACGGGAGCGTCGAGGACCATCGTCAATCCCACCGTGATCCCGAAGTGGAGAGTGCAACCCACAAAAAGGAACCTCCAGCTAATAACCGCGACCGGAGAGACCGCACCGGTACATGGCGAAGCATCACTGGAGCTCGTCATTGGTCGACGGGTGGTGAAGCATCCAGTGCTTGTGGCTGACGTATCAAACGAAGTGATCATCGGACTGGACTTCCTGGACCAGAACAACATCATCTTGGACTTGAGTACCAACACTCTGCACTTCGGAGGTGAGGAACTTGCTTTGCAACCAGCACACGAGGCCGTCACCGCACGACGAGTAAGGCTGAGAGAGGACGTCATCGTTCCTGCCAGGACGGAGGTCAGCGCCGCCGTAATTGTCGACGGAACTGCTGAGGGAATGGCGGCTGTCATCGAGCCAAAATATGAGGACATCCAGACAAAAGGATTGCTAGTTGCCAGGACCCTCATCAACACGACGCCTCGGCCGTACATCCGCCTGTCCAACCTGAACGACTGCGATATTACGGTTCACCGGGACACCAACCTAGGAGTCTGCGAGCCCGTTACCTGGATTGCCCGCATCACAGAAACGACGGACGGACACCTGCAGACGGACAACCGAAGAAGACGCGCCCTGCCAGAAGAACTACAGAAGCTGTACCAAGGATCCCAGGACCATTTAGACGAAGAGCAATCACGCCAACTTCAGGACCTGCTACGCGAATTCCAGGATGTCTTCTCCGTGGGGAGCAAAGACTTCGGCAGGACAAGCTTGGTCCAGCACAGAATCGACGTTGGGGACAGCGCACCGATTAGGGCCCCATTCCGACGTGTCCCGCTCGCCAAGCAAGCCGAAGTCGACCGGATGGTAGAAGAGATGAAGGAGCAAGGGGTGATCGAGCCATCACATAGTCCTTGGAGTTCTCCGGTCGTGCTTGTGAAGAAGAAGGACGGTTCCACCAGGTTCTGCGTGGACTACATGCGGGTGAACGACGTCACGAAGAAGGACAGCTACCCTCTACCCCGGATCGACGACACGCTGGACACCATATCAGGGTCAAGATGGTTCTCCACCTTGGATTTGAAGAGTGGCTACTGGCAGGTGGAGGTCCACCCTAAGGACGGCGAGAAAACGGCGTTCTCTGTGGGCAGCGGGCTCTGGCAGTTCACCGTCATGCCATTCGGTCTGTGCAACGCCCCTGCGACCTTCGAAAGGCTAATGGAGTCCATTCTGAGGGGACTACACTGGAAGACCTGCCTGGTCTACCTAGACGACGTCATCGTTCTGGGGAGGAGCTTCTAGGAGCACTACAGCAACCAGAAGGAGATCTTGTTGAAGCTACGGGCTGCCCAGCTGAAGTTGAGCCCCAAGAAGTGTCAGCTCTTCCAGAAGCGGGTCCAGTACCTTGGGCATATCGTCTCCGAGGAAGGGATGCGCACCGACCCAGAGAAGACCGCAGCTGTGAGGGAGTGGCCAGTTCCGAAGGACAAGTCCCAACTACGAAGCTTCCTGGGACTCTGCACTTATTACCGTCGCTTCGTGAGGGGATTCGCCGACATCGCCAAACCTTTACATCGACTGACTGAGAAGGACGAACTCTTCACGTGGACAGCAGAATGCCACAGTGCCTTCGAACAACTCAAGCAGGCTCTGTGCACCGCACCTATTCTGGCCTACCCCAGACCTGCAACAAGGTTCATCGTCGATACCGATGCCAGCGACTTTGGCATAGGGGGAATCCTGTCTCAAGTAGTGGACGGCGAGGAGATAGTAGTGGCCTACTTCAGCAAGGCCTTGTCAAAGCCAGAAAGGAACTACTGCGTCACCAGGAAGGAGCTGCTCGCCATCGTGAAGACCATTGAACACTTCCACAAGTACCTGTACGGGCAAGAATTTCTCATCAGGACCGACCATGCATCCCTGCGGTGGCTCCTGAACTTCAAGCAGCCCGAGGGTCAACTCGCGCGGTGGTTAGAGAGGCTTCAACAGTACAACTTTGAGATTCAGCACAGGAAAGGCCAGCTGCATTATAACGCGGACGCCCTGTCACGAAGACCGTGCCCCGAAGACTGCACCTCCTGTGCCCGAAGGGAGGAGAACGCCGGGATACAGTGCCGAAGGACTACCGTGGAACTTCAAGGGAGCTGGAGCCACGAATCTTTCACGCGGGCACAAGCAGAAGATGATGACCTGGGACTGATAGCCGAATGGAAGGGGGCCTGTGTCCCCAGACCCGGGTGGAACATTGTGAGTGACTGCAGCCCAAAGTGTAAGTCCTACTGGGCGCAGTGGGACTCGCTGGTTGTGAGGGATGGCCTCATATGCCGTACCTGGGAGAGCACCGACGGGAAGACATCTCGGGAACAAGTCGTCGTTCCAAAGGCTATGACGGAGGAAGTCCTGAAGGAAGTTCATGGAGGATCATCTGGTGGACACCTAGGGATAAAGAAGACCCTGGAGAAGCTGAGAGAGCGGTTCTACTGGATCGGATGCCGATCAGACGTGGAGAACTACTGCGCGAGGTGCCACGATTGCGCAGCCAGCAAGGGCCCAGGACGAAGACGACGGGGTCCTCTGAAGACCTACAACGTGGGCGGCCCCATGGAGAGAGTGGCCATCGATGTTGCTGGGCCATTCCCGTTAAGCGAGGCAGGGAACCGCTACATATTAGTCGTCAGCGACTACTTTACCAAATGGCCGGAGGCGTATGCGCTCCCTAACCAAGAAGCCGCGACGATTGCAGAGACCCTGTTGGAGGAATTCGTCAGCCGGTACGGAGTACCCCTGGAGCTGCACTCCGACCAAGGGAGGAACTTCGAGTCGCAGGTGTTCCAGAACCTATGCCAGCTGCTGGGAATCCGGAAGACAAGGACAACGCCGCTACACCCTCAGTCCGGCGGGATGGTAGAGCGATTCAATCGCACCATCGAGAACCATCTCCGAATAGTCGTCAGCGAGCACCAGAGGGATTGGGACAAGCATCTTCCACTATTTCTCCTGGCCTACCGCGCCGCCGTGCATGAAGCCACCGGGTGCACACCAGCCCGGGCCATGTTTGGGAGGGAGCTCCGTCTACCTGTCGATCTTGCCTTCGGCCGACCTGGGAATGATCCGGTCCCGGTAAGCCAGTATTGTCAAGAACTGGTCGACCAACTGGAGGACGTACACGCGTTCACGAGGTGGAAACTGCGGATCGAGACCGACCGAATGAAAACCCGATACGACCAGCAGACGGATGCCGGCGGATTCCACGAGGACGACCTGGTCTGGCTCTTCAACCCATTGCGGAAGAAAGGCCTGTAACCCAAACTGCAGAAGTCCTGGGAGGGCCCGTACCGAGTCGTGAAACGGATCAACGATGTCGTCTACAGGATCCAGCGGAGCCCGAGGGCGAAGATGAAGATCGTGCATCGAGATCGCCTGGCAGCCTACGGAGGGACACAGACGGACCAATAATTGATCGGGACGATCAGCCTTTTTAGGAAGGGGGTGTTGTTACGGCTGTGAGTTTGTGTCATCACTCGCCGCATGAGTCACAACTGCCCCAGGGCTGGGTTGTGCCCTGCCTCCTGTATTGCGCGCGCCTTATGCAACAGGGCTACTAGGACAAAGGGTTAGTCCAGAATATTCGTGACTGGATCAGCGATGGAAACCTCGAGAAGCCGTGGACCCTGGATGGATCTAGAAGCATTTATTGAGTCACCGGCATGCTATATAAGAGTGACCCGTCAAGCAGTGGTTGTTGTGTTTTACGAGCTAGTGCGAGCGATTGTCTTGAGCGACAGAAGTGTGGTGACTTGCGAAACCCCTAGTGAAGCTGATTCTCTTGACACCGAGGAAGTGATCGTGGTGCTTGTGAAACAGTGTATAGTACTGTGACAGACCTAGTGCAGCTATTTCCAGCGAGCGTACGGGAGCGGACTCATTAGCGAAGAGGATTAACTGTGGTCTGTTGACAAGTGAAAGGGAAAGTATTCTCGACGAGGAGGAAACTGGAGTAAGGTAATGATTGCTGTTGAGTAGTGTATTTTTCTGGCTGCAATAAAATTATTTCTTTAAGCAGTAATTGGTGTTGTGCTTCCTACCCACCGTAATCCAGTTAACAAAAGTGCCACTAGGGGTGGCACGTAACAATACTTTGGCATTGTTGATTATTTAAGGACATAAATGAAAGGATCGCCTTAGTCACCATGGTGTTCTTGCTGTTGATCTGACTTGAATGTGAAATTGTACTGCCCCCGTAATTGAATTATGTAGAGACCACGGTGGCTATATTTGAAATTATAAGGAAAATTATGGTTGTCATAGTTATGACGTGGGTAGTCATGACGTAAGCACGGATGACGCAAATGCTATGCTAGCAGGCTACTTGAGCTGAGATTCTCAGTGACGTCAGCATTTAGTCGAGAATGTTCCAAGATGTACGACGCAGTCGCAGGAAACGAGGAATTCTGCTGAGGAAGAAACTATGCTATTGGAGGAGAGGCTTGAACCAATGAACGATAGTTTAAAGGAAGACGGAGATTGCTGAAACTATGGTATTTTTATTGCTTTTGGAATGCAGAATTGTGGAAATCCATTTGCAGTAAAGGCATTGATTTGGAATTTTGGTGAAATTTATTTTCAGTTTTTGAATTTTGAAAATCCGTCATGTATTAACGAAGTTGGAACTTGTAGCGATGACGTAGTATCACGCTTTGGAAGGGATGGAAACGCCCCTCGAGAAGTTAATAAAAGGGCTTGCGCAGAAGAGAGGAGCCTCTTTCGTTCTCCGATTATTCTGAGATCGCATTCTCAGATCATCGAAGTCTATTGTGAAAGTTCTTTTCTTATACATTCATTATAGTGAGACGTCGAAGTGAACAGCAGTGAAAAGAATCGTCTTTATAACGCGTGGCGAGGCCACTATATTAACGAGATCCAAGTCAAACTAGGTGAAGTTAAAACGGACCTTAGAAAGCTTCTACAAGTTTAGCTTCGAATAGTTAGCGGTCACCGATAAGCTAATTGTATTGTGCAGTGCTACATGCAGTTATAGAGAAAATCTGAACAATTTCGACCGATTAATTTAAAAGATATTAGCAGTTTTATACGACTGACAAAAGTGATTATCTCGCCACTAGAGAAGCACTTTTGTATAGCCAGAATCAACGCAAGGCTAACGCTGCGAGTGGAATAGAAAGACTTCAGATTGCTTGGTTACAGAACGATACAGTATAATGGAGCAATTGAATACGGCAGTTTGTTCTTCTGATACTACAACCGAAGAGCAGATGGAAGGCTAAAAGGGCTTATTGCAATTGGGACATACTTCAACGGAGTAAGATAGCGACATGGAACTTCGCTAATTGCTATTCCACACAAGCGAACATGCGGTGAATACCATCTACACCCATGTTTCGTAATTAAAGGCTGAATACCATCGAACAGCCATAGAAACAATTTCATACTCTGAATATGAATAATTTCTTCGGAAATTTCTACAAAACTTCATGGCGATTGTCTACTGGAACTTCAGGGAATTTTTCAAGAGAGGTCAGGGATATCCCGACTCACAAAGAAGATTATTGCCGGAAGGATGTCTATTCGTCTTCGAGGAGCAGAGCGATTCACGGAGAAGGAAGCAGTTCGATTCTCCGAGGGTGCTATTTCCTATTTCGAGGATGGAGCTCAACTTTAACGTGGTGAAATGGATCCATCAGCAGTCTTCTTTGGGGAATTTTCCTCTGGAACGTCAATCGGCAGATAAGGTAGTCGTGAACGTTTATTGTATTTGAGTTTACTAATGATGTTTGAGCAACTATTTTTCCCATATTTTTATCCTCATGTATTTTGCCCTATTTTCTTGTTGAGATTCTTATTCTCAGTACACCTTGATGAGTTTTGCATTTTTTTTCGACGATTTATTAAGACATTGTTATGTCATGGGCATAGTAAATGATTTTGAATCAGTTGAGACTGATATTTAGATTTTTCAGTAATTAATAATTTTTGCAGTCACGATTTGACTGTAAGTTAATGATTTTTATGGCAGATTTAAATTCAGACAGCGTGTCATTTTATTAAAGTAATTCTACCCCAGTTTAATTACTTTGACCAATTTTCTGTCATCATCAAGAAGGAAGAACATTTAAATGATTTTAGAGCGTTAAAGTCTCTTACGTTGTCGACGATCTTGGAAATACTAGTCGTTATTTGAATTGATTGCAACAAAGACATTTATTGTCAGTTATGAATGAACATTGCACCATAGACACTTTTGTGAAAGAGTAACTTTAATAATGAATTATTGAATGCATTAAAGTCAAGTACTTTTGTTAGGAGTTTTTCTCAATTAGAGATTTATAGAACGATGTTTGCATTCCCCAGTCTAATTGGATTCTATTCGACTACTTTGCATTTTAGTCGCACTTTATTTGAAGATAGTATTTTCATACTACAATTTTCTTTTAAGATGTTAATCTTAAATTTTGATAGACCAGACAGGCGTATATGAGCGTATTCACTATTAAATTTGTTTGTGATTGGCAAGTTTTGACTTCATTTCGGTTCATGAATGAAATCCACGAATGTTAAATAGAAAAACAGTTTTGAAACAATTAATGATTATTAGAATTTTTAAGTGGAACTATGAATGTATAATCGCTAGTGCAGCGCGTGTTGAAAGTCGCTGAGATATAATGCCCTTGAATATGAAGGAAGTTCCCACAGGAATAAATGTTAAAGAATTATTTGTGGAAGTTTTGTAAGTTATGTGGAAGTTTTTAATGCCATATAGATTAATATATGATGATTTTGGGCATATTTTTAATGCAGATTGTGCATTAACTTGTTAGCGAAGGATTTTCCGCTGGAGTAAGATTGTTATAGTTCGTTGAAAATTAATCAAGTGAGTTACTGTTATAATTAACACGAGTTTTGAAAGAATTTGAGATAAGATTTTGAATGAAGGTTGCCGTCACAAATCATTATTAAAAACTTTATTAAACCAGATTGTGACACTAATATGTATAACTAACCTTCATTGGTCGATTATATTAATCACGATTATGAAAATTACCAACCGAATGAACATGTGGCTAATGTATTTATTAAATTAATAATTTAAACAATTTAAATGTTAATATTGTAAATAATTGTTGTAAATATTTTTGAAAATAATATGGAACGAGAGTGATGTTAAAGGCGTGCTTATAATATTTTTATTGTCTTTGACAAATATTATAAACAATTTCTGATTGTTATAAATAATTTATGTGATTTTGTTATAAACATTTAAGAGCTAATTAAACATTTGGATTGAAGTTAACAAGTTTAAGAAATTAACATAATGATCCAATAGGATGTGAGCAAAGTACTTGAAAGATTTGCGTAAATATAATGTGAGTTGTCTTATAGACATTTAAAAGTTTGAGAGAACAAGCTGTATTCTTACGTAACTTAGCACGTGAGAAGGGAGTGCATTTGACCAGTATGCAACAGGCTGGAAGGTAGCCCGCAGCTGTGCCAACATATGGTTCTCAGAGAGTGAGGTCGTACACACTCTGGCCTTGCGACTATAAATACCATTCTCATGTTTATTAAAAGGAAACCAAATGCTCTATATATGTCACACCCTGACGTCCTTCTCCAATCCAATAGTGTTATGAATATTACGTTATTTGGAGCTCTTGGGAGCTAAAATGTTTTACATCATGTTGTATGATAATTTTTGCAAGTCCTACTGGAGGACGTAGTCAGATTGACTTGGACTACTGATAGCCACGTGTATTTTGTTGTGTTATCAAAATCATACCCTTTATTAGAAATAAAGCTTTTGTACAGTTCAAAGTTCTCGTCTTCGTCTTGGTTCATTTTTAAATGTCATGGTGGAGGTTATTGTGTGAACAGACTTTAGTGTTCCTGTTGTCAACTCAAACCCCGAGATAATTAAGAGGTAAGTAACGGTAAGTATGAACCCCCGTCTATTTTGGTGTGTTCCACAATGATTTCCTGTGAACTTCTGTGCTCTTATCTCGATAGTATCTGTCAGTGCCATTTTCATTGATGTAACTGTGCCGGTGCAATTGATAATTGGCAATCCGATTGAGGGGGCGGATATCTGACAGCCTACTATCCAGGTAAACGGGGACAGTACCAATGAGGAAATTCCAAACTTGTTACCGGTATTTAAATAATTTTTTTTGCACATTGGTTGTGTATGATATCTGTTAAAATTCAATCTGCATTCTTTGTATTATTTTTTTAAAATGTAATTTTAGCAAACGCATATTTATAGCGTATGCCACTCGTAGTTAAATACACACTCAGGCGAAGAAACAGCCTCATATGTTATGGAAACTTTGCAACTGCTCGGCTTCACTGGTTGCGTGAGGGTTAAACACCTGTACGGTATGAGTAACAGCAATAAACATTCACTCTTAACTACACTGGTTACTTCATAAATAAAAGCACTATAGATTTGGTAAAATGTACAATATATTCTGATACCAGACATGAAATACACTTCGCACCATCCTCGTCATACAGACTATCTAAAACTCCCTATCATATTCACACAGGCACACTTATGACATGTTGATGACCCTCGGAAATAATGATGACTGGTACTTACAGGCATTGACTTCAGCTGTGACGACTTAACTCTACTGATTCGAGGGTTAGTTGCTCCCAGAGAATCACTCCTACTTACTCGCAGCACAATTACTATATATTTCACACGCAAGCCTCTCAACTATGAATATTATGTACATTATTACTTTGATGGTCAGCATCCAACGATTTATCTAGTTTCGTGGATCTGATTATACAAAGATGCTTTAAATCCGTGTGTTGGATTATCGCATCTAGTTCGCTCCTGAGTTTACTAATACATAGCATATTTTACTAGTATTTGTCGTATAACAATTTACCGCTATGGTCTCAGAATTTCGGTAAACAGACGTTAGTTTACAATACTTCATGCGATTCGAGACAAACAATCTAGACTAATTGTTTGAAACTAGGCTCATAATTCCCTTGAGTATGTATAGCCAGCAACTCAGTAATTGCACATCGAACACCAACTTGTGATCGTCTGAAATACCTTCCTTCTCCACCAAAAACACACTAGTCCAAAATACAAGTTCCACTCCCTCACGGAGTCATAACAAGAATACGAACCACTCCACATGGAGTCCAAAGGATGAGTACACCTCCCTACACGCGGTCCAAAGAATGAGTACTACTCCCCACGGAGTCCTAAGAATGAGTCACCCTCACAGCTTCGTCAAGTCCTAATAACATTCATCTCCCCTCCACAAATCACTGGCCTACCTAGCTTCCCTCACGGGTCCAGCCAATCAAAACAAAACATTACCATATAAGGAGTGCCTTCTTGGTCTTCAAAATACCCTAGACACACCCCTGACACAGGGTTACCAAGCCTCCTACCTGCATGAGTCATCATGCACTTGAGCTTGCGAGAGAAAAACCCAGGCGACAACAACCCTACTTCCTGGTTCTTGCACACAATTCCAGACTCTCTGACTGAAGATTATTCCAATGTTAAAATATTCACATACAACTAGACTCAGATCCTGCCAATTACAATCCCTTAAAACATAAACAAATTAATCGGAAATAAATCACATAATATTATACACTTCATTACATAATTATAAAACACAAAAAGACATCAAATAAAAATATGTGGACGATTATGAAAATCGTACGTCCCGAAAGTAAGGGTTCGATCCCTTGTGACCTGGGAAGGTTACAACTTTAATAAATCTGCATATTCCAAGTCGGGGGCCGCAACGTAAATCCATCGTGGCATGCATTGTAAGAAAGGACAGGATGTAGTAATTTGATCTGTAAGCCCATCTGTGTAGTTGAGTACCTCAATTTAAGCTCCACGATGACGACTGGTTACCTAAATATTCGAAATTTGATTGCCGACGCTGACAGCAGCCATCCCTAGTAGGCCTATGATATTTTCAACACTACCTTCAGGGAAATACCACGTACGTATCATGTTTCATGTTCCGGGGCACTCATCTCAAAACTACGCTATCGGTACTCTGAAATAACATTACATATACACACTCGCCTAATGACACGTTATAACATAAAACAGAATTTCACTCACAGTCAAGTACAAGGGGTGAAGTTTAAACCTGTTTACATTTACAACAATGCCAGTTATTGAATATAAAAAGGTTAATTTTCCCCTCTTCAAGGGTAGCCTTAAGACACATAATTTTAAAACTCAAAAAGTATTTGTATTAGATTGGTTAGACAGTATATTTTTTACGTCACAGGTACAATAATACGGCGAAATATATCACTTGTTATTTTATAAAACTCAACGGAATTGTACGATATCTGTTAGTTTTATTTTATCGTCTATTATTTTCATAAACAGAGAAAAGCTTGAGCATAAGGCTCAATTTCACATTGAAAGAAATGGTTTGTTTACGTTCGTATCACCTTTCCTCTTGTTTCAGTCGAGAATGCGAATAATGGTAGTAAGAAGTAAGTGATATAGTGGTTTTTATCCATTTTATTTAGTGGTTATTAATAATCAGGCGAAATATATTTTATTGACAAAACTAATTTTTACTAAAACCATAGGCTCGAGTTTATCAGTTCGTTAACTACAAGTGTTTCATGATTCTAGTAAGAGCAAAGCGAAGTATTTCCGATTGGTTGTTTAGAAGAGGAAAGACGTGACGATCTGCTGTAATGGCCAGTACAAACTAGATACCGTAGCCTACCGTATTTGGAAACAGTGCTATTTAAATAATTGTCTGATTCAGATGTTGGGATATTTCCACAGTTTAACTTAGTGATTTGGGATCATGTGAAAATATATCCAGTTATTTAGAAAGTTGGCGAACTGGATTAACGATACCATTTTAATGAACTACGGTACTTGATTTTTATTTTTGTCGATACCACTAATTTTTTCCTGTTTTTAAGAACTGAACATTACGACGTTGAATCACGAAGAAAAGCGAACGTTAACGGACAAAAACTCAAAGAAAACATTCCTCCCAAACTTGCCACAAAGTAGCCAATAGTTTCAGAGCAGTCAAATAATGAATATCACGAAGACGAAGTAAGTAAGAAATGATTTTTTTTGTGTGTGTGGGGGGAGGGGGGGGGGGGTGGCGATGGGGAGGGGGGGGGGGGTGACAGGTAGGCAATGAAACGAAAATATTTACTTGCCCCCCCCCCCCCTGGAAAAAATCCTATGGGCGCCCATGTTCCTGAGTGACATTGAGTTTAAAATGCCTTATGCCAATGCAATGCCGACTACTTACAATGTTTGATATTAAGGCATTTTACCATTTAAATACTGATACGAAGACTTCGAACATGTACCATGCCATTTGTTTAAATCACTTGACACCAGAGTTCGCATGAGCGTTTTCCGTTCAGTATGTCATATACATTCCACATGGCCGAGAGTGCGTCATGGTATCAATTTTCGACACCGCGCGCTGATTGTTTCTCTTACCAGTGCCGGCTGGATCGATCGATCGAGTTGGCAGTGCGTCTTATACTTCCGTTCGATACACCACTGCCAGCTAGGGCACACTTCCATTCGATCGATCGAGCAGGCAGTGCATACTTCCGTTGTCCACCACTGCCAGCTAGTACACTTCCGTTCGATCGATCGAGCGGGCAGTGCATACTTCCGTTGTCCAAGACTGCCAGCTAGTACACTTCCGTTCGATCGATCGAGCGGGCAGTGCATACTTCCGTTCAATCCACCACTGCCAGCTCGATCGTTCCGATCCACTTCCGTCCCCAATTTTTAAAATCACTCCCACAAAACTATCCAGCAACCGAGCGGAAAGATGTTACACATCAAAAATAAAGCGTTTCAATAATTCAAATAAAGTTGCAAACATATCCATGTTTGATGCTCTTCAGTCTACCAGGGGAAATTTGCGTTTTTTTAAATTGCCAAATCGAATTTACTTCTGGATGGCCCCTTGTGATATTCAATTTTCCATTTGTACTTGTAATGAGGAATGAGGCTGTAAGACACGTGTTTTAGCATCGTTCAGGAGCCTATATGTGAGTATAATGCACAATGTAAACCCATTTGTCACAAAAGATCTGTGTGCCAATGTCTCTATTTATTCCATCCAGTTTCCTTAACGGACTGCATGTCCAGTCTTCACATCGATCATGTAGCTATGCACTTCACTGTTTGTATGCAGCTACCGTGCATTTTATTTATGAGTTATGACTATATACCACCGTGCCCTCTTGCTGTCGATAGCTTGATAAGTGAATTTATAAACGCTGATGGCAACCTTTCCTGGGAACGATGGTCGATATCTACAGTTCAAAACGTCTTAGCTACAACAGAGTTTTACTACCTTCAGTCATCAGCGTGATGGCATATCTGTCTGTCTGTAAAGCCATTAGCCTGGGGAATGGTTGTATTTAACCCTTTATAGGGTAAAAGACTGTGGGTAGAAAATATATATTTTTTGCACATTTGTAATTGGGGGTGATAGATGAGTAGGAATATGCAACAATTTTGTGGGTGTGGATTCTATTTGATGAAATATGGGGTGGGAAACAGTATGTTTTCTTAAATGATCAATGGGGTAATAATCTCCCACCTCCAAATTATGATGATACTGTGTTTATCACTCAAAAATGAGGTTTATTTAACAGGTTTTTTTTATTTAGTCAATTTACCCTCTAGGTTGGTGGTTCCCACGGACTCAGCGAGGGAACTCACCACTACCGCCTCTATGGGCAGTGTCCTGGAGCTTGGAACATCTGGTCGGGATGGATACAACTGGGGAGGTGTGATCAGCACTTCGCCCAGGCGGCCTCACCTGCAAAGCGAACAGGGGCCTCATGAGGGAGAGGAAGGGATGAAAGATTGGGATGGATAGGCTAGGAAGAGGGAAGGAGGCGGCCGTGGCCTGACAGTATCTACCATCCTGGCATTTGCCCGAAGACGAAGTGGGAAACCACGGAAAACCACTTCGGAGGATGGCTGAGGTGGGAATCGAACCCCCTCTACTCATTTGGACCACCCGAGGCTGAGTAGACCCCGTTCCAGTCCTCATACCACTTTTCAAATTTCGTGGCAGAGCCGGGAATCGAACCCAGGACCTCCGGGGCGGCAGATAACCATGCTGACCGCTACGCTACAGAGGCGACTTTAACAGGATATAATATATAAAAACACCCATCACGCTCTATAATTTTTAAAAAATATAACTCCCACGCAAAATAAGGTCAGTGACCTATATCATCTTTGCCGAAAACTGCATAACAAATATAAAAGTGATTTTGGAATGTTAAAAGTCAATATATTGGAATAAAATTCAATAATTTCAAAATAGTATTTACTAAAAACACAGAAAATTAATTCTAAAAATCTTCTATTCTATGGCAAACACCTTGAGCAGGATAATTATTTCCATTCTAGCTGAAATAGTGACCAAAGCCATTATTAACATTGTATTTCAGTTATACACCAACGTTTAAAAATCTCTTATCTTCAATAAAAACACCTTCTTCTGTAAAAAAAAAATCCACAGCCCGCTTCCAGTCTCCGACCGGGTCAGGAATGGAATGAATGAAGCCCCCATCTAGCGGCAAGGATATGAACTGTGCCGGCTGCCGAAGCCTGTCGCACTCCTCTGGGGCAATGATTAGATGAATGGCAGATGAAATGGAATGATAGTGGAGAGTGTTGCTGGAATGAAATTTTGACAGGGAAAACCGGAGTATCCGGAGAAAAACCTGTCTGCCTCCGTTTTGTCCAGCACAGATCTCACTTGGAGTGACCGGGATTTGAACCACGGACCCAGCGGTGAGAGGCCGGCGTGCTGCCGCCTAAGCCAATATATTTCTTTCACTCAACACAACCAAACTGGCGAGCACGTGCACTGTGGAGACCACTGGAATATATGCTTCCCACCTTTGATTACTGATGACAGTATACATCAAATTAATGGGCTTTCAATATTTCTCTGCATCTAGCTTGTGGATGCATGTGGAACTACTTGAAATGAAAGGGGTGGGAAGATTTTCTCCCTTACACCATTCTATAAATACATGGTGGGAAGATAGTATCCCAAGGACCTATAAAGGGCTAATAACATTACCACAGGACGTATGGTTACAAACTTCAAAAAATGAGGCAGTGAAGTACGAGTAGTTGGCTATTAGGTTTCTCACCAACTGCGGCAGTTCTAACCCTGTAAGTAGAACAATTCACAGTATACAACGGCACTAGCTGTGCCTCGAATGGCATTACTAGGCACTGCCCATATCCCAGCAGTTTCGTACTATTAGTTTAAAAAGACCCTGTTAAGTTTGGATCAAATTAATTAATTAAATAAATAATATTACGAGCCTTACAATAGTCGCATATGATGTGTAACATATGACATGTTATCCCTTGTTAAAAGTGAACTCTGTTGGCCATTGAAATAACTACTTGTAAATCTTCAGTGCCAAATCCTGACCGGTTTTCAGCAAATGGGCCTATGATATAATGAATATTTTCACACCAAACAATGACAATTTTAAGATGATTTATTGTAGGAAGAATATATTTAATGGGGCTTCCAAACCTTGAAGTAAACCGTATGCGATATACATTCCACATAGCCACACTACGTCGTGGTATCAATCTCCACCACCGCCCTCATTGTTTCCGTCCCATCCATTTCCGTTTCATCCATTTCCGTTTCATTTTTCAAAATCACCCCCACAAAAAATATACAGATACCGAGTCGAAAGATGTTAGACATCAATAAATAAACACGAAGCCATGTCTATCACTCTAAACTAAACACAAATACGGGAACAAATACTAAACCTTATTAATATTGTTAGAAGCCTCCGTGGCTTAGGCGGCAGCACGCCGGCCTCTCACCGCTGGGTCCATGGTTCAAATCCCGGTCACTCCATGTGAGATCTGTGCTGGACAAAACGGAGGCAGACAGGTTTTTCTCCGGGTACTCCGGTTTTCCCTGTCAACATTTCATTCCAGCAACACTCTCCACTATCATTTCATTTCATCTGTCATTCATTTAATCATTGCCCCAGAGGAGTGCGTCATGCCTCGGCAGCCGGCACAGTCCATATCCTCGCCGCTAGATGGGGGCTTCATTCATTCCATTCCTGACCCGGTCGGAGACTGGAAGCAGGCTGTGGATTTTTTCATTAATATTGTTACGTGTACCCATGCTTCCTTCACTAATGAGTATCAGTCACATAACCTCAGAAACACCATGGTCACAAAAATTTAGAATTTCATACAATCTCTTAAGCGGTATATTATAGCCTGTACAGTTCTTACAAAACAGACGTACAGTAAGGCCTACGACCACAGTTGCTTCAGACCACATGTAACTGGAAAATATTAATAAATGAAAGAACTATATACTGAATATAAGAATGAAATTACAAAATGAAATTCCTCAACCCTTAGGAAATATCAAACAAAAATACATCAAAATCGCAAAAATCAAACTGTAGGTTTTTAGCAATTAAAAACTAGCTCTCTTACTTTCGGATACGTAAATTACGTACCCTTCCAAAGCCTGTTGGCAAGAAGCTATTAATGGATCATCTATGGTAATGGAAATCTATATGATTACAGAGATTAATTTATTCCCAACGTTTAACGTCATAGCTCTATAACGTGTCGTTCCATTAGAAAAGTGAACAGACCACAACATGCCTAAATGTCATTTTAAGAATGTTTCTGTAAAACAAACCAATAAGAAGAGACGGTTAAAAGTCCAAAATAAATAATTTTTCTCCAAAAAATATTTCCAGCCCAGATTGACGCTCTCATGGTCTTGGAGGCAAATACAAATCTTCATGAAACAACATACAGCCGTTCTCATATGATGCGCATGAAACACATAGACAACATAACATTTCTTGTCTGTAAACAATCTACAGACAACATTTTAATATTATTAATAAACGTCCATGGTATATACTGGACTTTAACCAAACTTTTTATGTGCATTGGATGATTTAGAACATATACAGTAGCTGTGCTGATTATTAGATCTACCAGGGCTACCAACTGTATATTTATGATATCAAGTCCTTTAAACACTCGAGCCCACGAGACTACCAACTTCCTAGTAATATTTTGAGATCATTTGAACCCTATGTATAATATCGTAGAATTTGTTCTAATAAACTGTTTGAAACTCTATTCACTACAGTTTCTTAACATTGCAGATATTTTTTTTAGCAACACGCAAATTGTTATGGCTTCAAGGGCACATAGTGCCCTTAAGAAGTATATTCTCATATGCCTACGGACCTACAACTAAATCTACACCCCTGACATCCATCCATAATTATCTACAATTACACCCCTAGTATCAACACCAATTACGCCTATCTGTCCAACACCCAACACTACTTCACCCTCGAAGCCACCCCCAAAGCAGTAATCAACAACCGCAACACAACTCTTTCTACATCAAGCCGGTAGAGCCAGGCCACAGCTCTTAGCTAAGCGCTTGCTTCCCCTATAAACAATTATACAGGAACTACTCCTCACAACAACTGTGTAGCAAGCTTACCACAGTCAGCAGTATTGAAATACTTAAATAGGCCTCCAAAACAAGAGAGGAGGTCTGTTGCCTTCCGAGACTCTGCCCGAATCTACAGCGACGACAGCGTACCTCAGATGAGTGTGTACCTCTCAGGGTTCCACAAACAACCAACATCTTACCCATTTACCACACCCATTTACTCTGTACTTTCTAATACTTGTAACACTGATTCATTGAGTTGCTCCTATATTAAGGGAAGCACACATACTTTTTATCAAGCCACTAGTAAATTAGTACGTTTCACTACCATTGCCCGATTGTTCTTTATTGTCATTATTGCCCTGCTTACTGCCTGATCCCCTTCTCACACCTTACCCCGTCACCGCATAACCACAAGATTGCTACGCAAGTACTATTAGTCTGTTTACTACAGACTGTCGACCTCTAAACGAGCACGCACGCACACCGTACGCATATACGCATTATCAGCAACTCTTTAGTTGTACTCGCCGCGGCTCTCTCTTAGCCATCCCGGCAATACTTTTATCGTTGAGGCGCATCCCTTAAAATTATAATCACTACCCCGTAGAGCTTCGCCCGTTTTCCCCGACACTTCCGACATCACATCCTCACGGAGGAACCCCCGGTCTTAAACACCCTTTTCACTCACCC
This sequence comes from Meconema thalassinum, assembly GCA_946902985.2. Lineage (NCBI taxonomy): Eukaryota > Metazoa > Arthropoda > Insecta > Orthoptera > Tettigoniidae > Meconema > Meconema thalassinum. Next base: position 486,428,242 of record OX336391.1, read on the forward strand.
TAATTGCCCGCAACCCTTCTCACACACTTACACACACACACCTATCCCCTATTACACCGTTTCAACCCCCCTAAAAGGATTAAAACAATATACAGAGCGTCCTCAAAGTCTCTCCGCAGCGACGACCTACGCGGGTCTCGCCCTGCGGGACGTGTTAGGATGGCAGCACATTCATATCGCTTTATACGCAAAGTCTCACCGCAGCGGTTGGCATAAGCATGCACTTGTTCCGTGTTGACCTTCAACTGGAGTGATAAGGTGGGGAACACCGGTTTCTTTATTGCCGACAGTAAGTGCCTGTGTGTGACAGTGTTGACGCTGTAAGTTGTGTTCTTGTCAAGTTCTTGTGTAAGCTGAGTCTAGTGGGCGTGTGTTTTTAGTGGAAGAGATTTTCCGTGTTGGTGGAAACTTTACGGCACACAGTGTGATAGTGGTGGGTACCGTATATACAAATGCATTAGTTAATGTAATGTAATTGTTGTCCTTGTAACAACATAACATGAATGTTCTGCCAACCCAACACGTCCCGCAAGGCGAGACACTCGCTGCGGAGAGACTTTGCGGACACACTGTATATATCAGTGTTGCCAAAATAATTCTACGTATGTTCATAAGCTTCAAGTTCGACTGAATGAAACCTCCTTAACATTTAGTGTATTTCTACCAAATTTTGTCTGTACAGTGTATGCTATAAGAGATATTTGTGAATATTCTCAAAGACAGCAGTTCTACCAAAAACCCTATAACTCGCTCTGAGCATTGGAGCCATAGACTCTCAATATCTCAGAATGAAGTTTAACAAAAATACTCCTTTCATGTTTTGTTCAACTGTGAAAAATCAAGAGTCATAGAAACCATTCATATTCCTATTTAAATAAAATCTTAGTTAGTTGGCTGTAGCGATAGGATTAATATTCAGACCCTTGTTGCGAAAGAATGGGACAGTAACTTTCCCATAGTCTCTCCATTACAGCTCAGAACGGTCAATGTTAACGACCTGTCGAAGCAGATGTAACTGTGAGTTAAGTAATTCAGTAATTGGGTGAATATTGTCCCATATTCGTGATGGCCTCGTTTAAAGCGTTTAATGAGATACATAATGAGCTATTTTGGTTTAGGGAATAGAGCGTAGAATAGCGTGCTCGTGTAACAGGAAACGGTATAATTAGTTTAATCTAAAACCACTGGCCTAGTGATCGTAGTAAACGCTTTTGGTGTTATGTTGATAAGTTTGTCCTGTGCGTGATGATTCTCTGAGAGGTCGTGCAACCTGACACCAATTCTCCTCGGTAATTCCTTGCTAGTTAGATGTAGAGCACAACATAATCGTAATAAGTGGATTACCACTTGGATTTCCCCTCCCTTAATCCTGCAATCACTGGTATATGATAAGACTTACAAGTACTAAAACTCAGCAATTCTTCTAGGTTTGTGATGTGTCTTGTGTGGGGTTTCGCCTAGGACACCAAGCTGGCTCATCGGCGGGCTCTTGGATTCCTCGCCTGGACCCCCACAGGAGTTACGAACTGCGTGATACCTCCCTTTATATAGAGTGCAACTGCACCACTTGACTGCGAGAACTAAAAGCTCAAGCAGCCTGAACCACCCTATGAAGGCTTCCAAAAAGATGGTATATTGGCTTTCACGGCCAGTGAATTAAAACTCAGCAATTCTTCTAGGTTTGTGCCGTGTCTTGTGTGGGGTTTCGCGAGGCGGGGACACCAAGAGCCCGCCGATGAGCCAGCTTGGTGTCCTAGGCGAAACCCCACACAAGACACGGCGCAAACCTAGAAGAATTGCTGAGTTTTAATTCACCGGCCGTGAAAGCCAATATACCATCTTACAAGTAATGTTTACTCAAGAGGCATCAAGTCATGTAAATGAAAATTGCAACACCAGGATCACTCCTGGAGTGCTGCAACTAAACACACTGAACGAATGTTTTGCTATGTTACGATTATACAAATTTCAGGTCCCTCTCACCTCAAATGTGGACAAAAAAATCTATCCAGGATGTTTCCACCACGAGCTGCAATACTGTGGTGAATTCTGGAGTCAATAAGATCCTGGTTCACTTCGTGGGGAATCGTGGTGCATGGTTGTTGTACTGCACGAGTCATTTCTCCCATAGTTGTGGGTGGCCGAGGCAAGTTGGCCACTAGTCCACCTGTCATGTCCCACACTTGCACAATAGGGCTGATGTCCGGTGATCGGGCGGGCCAATGCCAAATATAAGCTTGTGGAGAGCTCCCATCGAGATGCGTTCAGTGTGAGCGTGGGTATTGCGAGTCTCGACAATCTTGAAAGCACTGTAATTGCTTCTTTGTATGTGATATAAATTTCCGTGAGGGCGCCAATTCATAGATAGAATATTATGAATGAATATTATTTTAATAGAGACACAAGTACTCATTCATCTCAGGAATGGTGTGTTTTTAACACCAACCAGGACACTACAGTAAACAAGGCAGCTTAATATTATACTGCAACATAACAATAAATCATCGGAATGCTACTTACTATTTAGTGGTCTTAAGGGATGTTACCTTATATTTAAATTGTTCCTGTAATGTAGTCACAATGATATAATTTCCAACTTATATCATTGGTCTTTTTCCCCTTTATTTAAATTAACTTCCGTGGAAGAGCTATAGATGAAGCCGTAATATTATAACTAATACGACGTATTAAACAAGACAGATTAATCCAGTATATTCTCCTTCACGTCTTTTTTCCCCAGCTCCTCCTCTATGGAACACCAAGACTAGCACTCTCACATACCAAGTGCAAGACTCCACCGCACAAGCGCTCCAAAGCACACACAGCTGCATGAAAATGGTACAATCGCCTACCTAACATAATAAATATTACAGCACGTTAAAGGCACACCATTCACTCAACACTACACTAGCACGGTCTGTTAAGTTTAGACTGTCACCTGTCGTTAGGCCCTATACGCTCGAGGAATATTAACATTTGGCTATCCCCGAAAATTTGTAAATTTCTAAAATTGAGTTTAGGGAGGAATTATACCCACTAAGAAACTTTTCTTCACACGTAGCCTGTAATAGTTGTTGAGTTTTAAAATATTTATCATTATCACTATTTATTTTAGCCAAAATCTGTAAAAAAGAAATAATGAAAAACTAAATTTATATCAGCCCGGCGTTAATGTCTTGTGTTTCGGTATGATGGTAGATAAATAGGGATATATGGATGGATGGATGGATGCATGTGTGTATGTCGACCCTTATAAACTTCCGAATGACTCAACTAATTTTAATCAAATTTTATATGCATGATGTTCTCAAAACCAATATTTGACTTTTATAGTGATCACTGATGTCATTGCTGCCTACCTTAAATAAAAGCAAATGCCAACTTCACGGTCAACACTGAATTACACATTAGCTACAAACCTTTTCAGCGTAACAGTACTAAAACTAAAACGTTAACATAACACAGAAGAGAAAGCAGTTTTTCAAGATTTTGGAGGCATCATGGTCATTCATCTCCATGTACTTAGTTGTGTGTAGAATTTTGTCTGATAATCTCTGCTATTATTATTATTATTATTATTATTATTATTATTGAATTTCCATAGATGGAATTCTATTCTGCTTAGCGTATTAGGGATATAGTTGGACAATTGCGAACCTCCGTGGCTTAGGCGGCAGCACGCCGGCCTCTCACTGCTCGGTCCGTGGTTCAAATCCCGGTCACTCCATGTGAGATTTGTGCTGGACAAAGCGGAGGCAGACATGTTTTTCTCCGGGTACTCCGGTTTTCCCTGTCACAATTTCATTCCAGCAACACTCTCCACTATCATTTCATTTCATCTGTCATTCATTTAATCATTGCCCCAGGGGAGTGCGGCAGGCTTCGGCAGCCGGCACAGTTCATATCCTCGCCGCTAGATGGGGACTTCATTCATTCCATTCCCTGACCCGGTCGGTCGACTAGAAGCAGGCTGTGGATTTTCAGTTGGACAATTACAGAAAATTCAATACTTACGTTACATTAGGCTATAATAACCTATGACGGATGAATGTAAGGAATTGAGAATAAGATGATTTTTCAAATATAGTGAACCCTTATTGATCTTCGATAAATAAGTATTCATATTTATTATTATTATTACTACGGCCCAGGCAGCACATAAGGAAGTCGACTTGGATATTAGGGAGGCCAGCATTTCGTAATGATTGCAACAGAAGCTGAGTTGGTAGCTATTCCTGGGGGACGGCCAGAATTAGTCGAGTTCAAGGCCAAATTGTGCAACTACTGTACCAAAATTGGAGACATAAAGGAAGAATCACGAGGTCCTCTCAACGAACATACGATTGAATCAGCCAATCGCAAGAGACCAAGCCGTGACCACGAGGTGGACGGCGTCAGTAGTAAAAAGCGCGCGGAAGTGTATATCTAAGGAACCGCCGAACGGATTAATCTCCGCTCGAGTAATTTGAGACGTTGGATTTATTTGGAGAAGAATGACACTAGCCCCATCTTTGTGAGACAAAAACTCTGGAAGTTTTTATCCGACTCCACCCCACTCCTCCGCCCTTGTCAGTTTCTCATAAATAGTCTGGCCTGACGCTAATCTAAATCTATTCTTGTGGAGCCTTCAGAGGCATACTCCACGCCAGTTTGAAGTGTGATTGTGACGCTCGAATTTATCTAAGTACTTAACGTGTGGAGCCTTCAGAGGCATACTCCACGCCAGTTTGAAGTGTGATTTTGACGCTCTAAAATCAGTGAAGCTAATTTATTTTCTGAGCTCTGGGAAGCTAAAGTCGCAGCGTTTGCAGTATCGAATTTTAAAAGCTATTATACATTTTGTTCTAAAATCAACTAAGTTGTGTGATCTAAATATTTCACGCCAGCGCGTGATAAACTGTAACATTCTTTTAAAGACGACGAGTTCAACTTTAAGGGGGAAGTATCGTATCACCCTAATTAGCGCTTACCAGAACCGAAGTCCAAGACGGGACGGAAATACCGGACGAGATAGCGACTGCGAGTGCAGCCAGGATTTTGAACTTGTTAACGAGCCAGTGGCGCGGACTCGAGATGTATATTTTATGTATAAATTGTGTGTATTGTATGTGTGTTTTTATAGTGCGTATGTGCGATATAATTAGGGCCAGTCTTCGCTATTAATCGCAGTAGGACAATTGTGGGTGAACTGAGTAGCCTGCAAGCGATTATAGATAGGCAAATATTTAACATTGAACTTTTCTGCCAAGGAGTCGAGACCAAGATGATCAGCACGTGGTTTGAAGTTGGGATGAGCTTCAAGAAATCAACGCAGACGACTACTATGGAGTGCTAAATTGTCCATAGGGCAATGGGTTGAGGAGGATGTCCTTAGTCCTACATGCAGAATCGGTGATGTACTAAAATTGGATTATTTCAATTATGTAGTTAGATTTGGCCGGGGAACTTTGTAAATAGTCATGTTTTTCTTTCTTGTTTTATAGCTGTTTTTCTTGTACCGACACTATATGTTTAAATGTCCGTTGGCGCGTGGCCAATGTGTTTGTGATATTTTGATTTTTTTTTCTTGAGTCATGTGTAATGTACGCGGCATGCGTGCGTGATTTTTATCCTTGCAATTGCGGAACCCGTTACATTCGATAAATGGTGCTTTATTAACGTTAATATTTGAAATAGGAATGGGAGGAAATGATTGTAAAACATTTTGCTGAACAGGTTATTATTCATGTTAGGGTAGCCGAGTGCACCAACTTAAAAGTAATTGTAGAACACCTTCGTTCTAATTTTGATAGATTTTTCTTGAGTCCTTTTCAGGTGACTAGTCACGGCATAGAACGATGGCGCCAGCATGTGGATATTATTTGTGTCATTTATTTCAGGGTCTGTCACAACCCATACGTGTGATTAAGTGTGTGTTGATGTGTCTAGTGTGTGTTGATTCTACGTGAGGAGGGGGTAGTTGTCCTACCGCCCTTATATATTTTTGCTGCTGTTGTATTTTTAGATGGAAAGACAGAGTGCTCTTGGGAGACTGCTGATTCTTGTCCATATGTTTTTCTGACACACACGTATTATTGTGCTTTGGGGCACATTTCTTCGAGGTTCGACCCCATGTCCAGGGAGGTCGAGGTTATTGACACGTGGGTTGACAGACATGCAGAGTTCCACAAACCGCCCGTTTTGCCTGTGACTTATTTTGATAGGCAGTCCTTTTTGTCCGACTGAACCCTGTAAGCTTTCATGTAGCAAACCTGTTCGTTGTGATGGCTAATTTTTAAGCCATAATTAATTGGGGAGTTCGCCATGTGTGTAACGGATTGTTGTACCTTGTATGGATAAGAATTAGTGATTAACGTAAATGTTGGCTGTTTGCCTATTGCTTTGTTGATGACTCGATTTCATGTAATTTTGTTTGTCACACCCGTGTGGTGTAGTGGTAGAGTATTTGTAAATTTTGACAGCGGTCATTTGAGTATTTTTCTATTGGTCACGTGTTAATGTACTTGTGTTGATTTGTATGAGAAGTCCTAAGTTTTTAGGCAGTAAATGTTGCTACGGCAATTCAAGTCCAATTTCACACGGAAATTTTGTGTTTGTTTATAGTAGATTTAGGAAGTGTCGGTTTAATTTAAGTATTGTAGTTGTGTTCCCTTGTGTCGGTCTAGCTCTAGGAAATGCGGATTCGTTGTTTGAAGGGTCATTCTGGATGATAACGAATCACGCATTCAAAGTACACATCGTGATACATGTAGAACGGCGTACGCACTTATATGGTCACTTTTTGTATCTTTTATTTAAGGACACTTGGTCCAGGTAATTAATCTCTCCAGAGATATCGCCTAAGTTTTTGGCATTTTTATTAAGCGGGAGTCAGTTGGGAGTTTTTGTTGTTAATTGTTTAAGCGTAAATATGGTGATTTGTTATTAAATTCAGTTGTTTTAACCCTGGCTTCACTCTTTCCTGCATGTTATTTTGTTATATGTTACCCTGCAAGTTAATGAAGCGCCCTGACAGCAACTTACGAATATGACCTGTTACGCCCCGAATCTGAGTCTCATATGCTTCTTTGCAAGGGTTCATAAAACAAAAATGGCTGCCCAAGTGGGGATTGTTGTTGTTGTTGCTTCGCTGATCTCATATTTATTTCGTTGAGAAATGATGCCAGGTCAAGCGGACATGTAAATTCAGTAAATGGAGGCGATGTTGTACCGCCATGTGCATTAGTAAAATCACTGAGTTCCTAAAGTTAGAAATATTGAACAAGGTTAGAATTTGATTTGGTATTTGTTATAAACTTGTTCTGGCGCCCACATTAAAATTAGAAATTTGCATTATTAATGAACTCAGTCAAAGCAGGAAGATGTTGCCTTATATCTGACATTTAATTGACTTCGGTTAATTGGTGTTTCGTAAATTCTGTTGGTTAGGAATTTAAAAGCAGATCACTAGGGGTTATTTCGTTGTTTGGGAATAAATGTCATTGTATTCAGTAAATTTTGTTACTGAAATTTTCATTAAATTAGAGCCAGTAATATTTAAATGTGTGACATGTATGTGCGTATAGGGCTGAAACCTTAGCCCATAACCCTGTTTTTCTCTGAATATATTTTGTGTGTGATATGGCGAGTGTTGATGAGATAAAGGCATTGTTAGAACAGATGTCGATCCAAATGTCCGCGAAAACGGAAGAACAATTAGTGCAGATGTCCGTAAAAACGGAAGAACAATTAAAAGAACAGTTAGAAGCTCAGCGTGAGCATAGTGAAAAACAATTACTTGATATGAGCGGTAACATTTCGGTCCAGTTAGAAGTCCAGAAATTAGACACTGACAAACAATTCAATGAACTAAACCACAAATTGTCACAACAGGCGGTAACACAGACCGAACAGTTAGGAAAAATCACGAATGATATTAATCAGAGCGTTCAAAAAGTAGAGAAACTGGCAGGCGAGGTTGCGGAAAACAACATCAAACAGTTAGGCGAAATGAAGAAATTGGAGGCGAAATTTGATAACAAATTAGTACAATTTGACGAGATGGTGGCAGATAAACTCAAGCAGATAGAGGCAGCATGTGTCAGTAACACCGCGGGAGTGAAGAAGACCCAAGAGAAACTACAGCAGCAAATTAATTCGGTAGATAACAACGTGCTGGAATTAATAAAGGAAATAGATAAAGTCGAAGTTAAGGCTGAAACCGAGCGGATACACTTGCGGGAAAATTTAGAGGAGCAATTAGGCAGAACACAAGAGATCATAAGAAAAGAGATGGAAGGCCAGCTAATAAACACACAAGAGGTCATAAGACAAGAAGTAGGGGAGCAGCTCGTCAAAACTCAGGATAATTTGGAAGAACAACTAGTAAAAACGCAGGAACGGATACGTGAAGAGCTAGAGAAAAATCAGGAGAGGAACGAGGAGAAAATAAATAGCTTAAAAAGTAGGATCCGGCGAGATTGGGACCAGCAGGCTCATGCGAATAAGGAAGACAGGCTGGCAGTTTTAAAGCGAATGCAGGCACTGGAGGAAAATATGAAGTCGAAATTACAGGAACATTCAGAATTAATCATAAAAAACGAGATTAGATCGTTAGAGAATGCGACGTTATTTTCAAACGAAAATATTCCGGAAAAGCAAACAAGTATTGGAAGTCCGGCAGGTTCGAAGTTGGCTGAGGACACGAGTCGGGGTCAAAGTCCCAGACTAACGACTAATGCATTCCAGCAGTACAGGGGGGAGACTTCAACTCCGCAACCGAACTTGGCACCAGCCCAAGTCATCCAAGTCATTCGGGGTAATGATTTTAAGCCCGATAAGTTTAAAGAACATTCAGGAACCACTCCCAAAGCATTTCTACGGCAATTAACTGACTACTTTAATGACCAACACATCGGCCCGGAGAAACAATTAAGACTGGTGGAGAAATTTTTAGAAGGACCTAGCCTGACCTGGTTTTTAAGTTTCAAGTACACGTTTACAGACATGGCTCAATTCCGCGAGGCGTTTTTGAAGAAGTTTTGGAGTCCTTCGTTACAGCAAGGGTTAAGAATGGACCTGTACACGCGCAAATACCACAGTACACATCCAACCCGTTTTTCAGAATTCTTCAGTCAGCAATTGGTAAAATTCAGGGATTTTGATGACCCGCCTAGCGAGCCGAATATGGTTCTAACCATCGGGAAACAACTCCCAATGCATATCCAACAATTATTAGTCGCAGGAAATATTCAGACCGCAGTCCAAGCCGAAGAATTACTCAGACACTTAGATGAGACGAGTATGGTAAGCCCACAGACAGGAAGAAGGAATTTGGAATGTGTCAACACGGCAGAGGTAGTTCAGGGACTCCAAAATAACCACGGCCAGGGGAACCAAAGTAAGACACAGTCCACAGGGACACAGTTCACGCCAAGAAGACAAGATTTTGACGGCCGAAACCAGTTCCATAACAACAATCAGAATTATCAGAATAACCGCGGGAGATATCATCAGAATAACCAAAATCAAAATAATCAGTGGACGTACCAGCGGGAATACACGAATTGGAGGGGAAACCAGAGACAAGGTAGACCTTACCAAAGAAATGGAGATGGTAGATGGAGTAACGGCAGGGACTATCGCCAAGAAAACAGAGGGGATTATAGGAATAACTGGGACGAACGATATATTGAATCCCGTAAATACTTGGATCAATTAAGTAATGAAGAAGCGGAGAAGGAGAAGTGGGGGCGTGCCATGGCGAACAGACAGAGCCCAGACAACCATCAAGGAGAGGGGGCAGAGAGTTTACTGAGGCAACAGGAGCGACAGAATGATAACCGGCGAAACACATCTAATGGGGCCCGGGATAAAAAAAAAAAACAAATGAACTGAAAGGAGACAGGCTAAAAACGGAGATCGCCAGGGAGCAAGAAGAGATGATAGTGGCCAATATAGAAGAGTGGGTAGCATTCCCAGACGACTGCCTGGAGGAAGTGGTGAAGAACCGTGAAAATGTTATCAGACAGCTACCAATTATTTACGCGCATATTGGAGGTATGAGGGTGAGATGTTTGATTGATACAGGTAGCCAGGTGAGCCTAGTCACTGAAATTTTGATTAAAGAAATAGCAAGAAAACAGACTGTTCCTATTATGCCGGTACCGCTAATGAAAGTCAGAGGTGTCATTCCTGACAAAACTATGAATTGTAAACAGCAAGCATTTCTAGATCTGGAAATATTGAACCATACTTTTTCACAAACATTCATTGTTATTCCAAAGATGAACTACAATATAATTTTAGGAGCCAACTTCATCTGCGATTTTCATGCTGTAATTGATTTACATAACAACACTGTAAGCTTCAAACAAGTAGAAGGATTGGATCATGTGGGTTTAAATATGGAAGAGAATCCGCTGGAGAGAGAGGCCAATACTTGGGTTGTTGAGGAATGCACTAATGAGGCCGGAGATAAGATCTTGAGGGGAGAGCAAGTTAACCAGACAGCAGTGCTAGAAATTGACAGCCGAGATATCTCGCAGGAACTTTGGGTGCATTTGGCGGAAGAAGAAATGGGCGGAACCAAATTCGAAATTCTACTTCAGGAGCGACTTAAGGAAGCCATCGTAGGGGAATCTGATAGAAGAAGATTGGAAGAAATTTTAAGATTACATAAAGGAGCCTTTGACACCGTACCTGGGAAAGTTTTAAATTTTCAATATGCGATGCAGGTAACAGATTGGACCCCATTTAAAAGTAAATTGTACCCGATCCCAGAGAAGCATTTTTCTCAGGTGAAGGATATTATTACTAACTTATTAGATTCTGGCATGATAAGGAAAGCTGCAACTCCTTATCTGAACGCAATATTGGCTGTGACCAAGCCAAACGGATCAATTAGGCTATGCCTAGACGCGCGAGTTTTAAATAGCAAACTGCTAGTTGAGCACGACCAAGCACCGAGGATCAAAGATGTTTTGAAAGGCTTCCGCGGGAAGAAGATATACTCAAGTGTTGATTTGACGAATAGTTTCCACCATCTTGAACTTGAAAAAAAATCCCAACTGTTGACGGGATTTTTATTCGATAATCAAAGTTATATCTGGTGTCGAATGCCCTTTGGCGTGAAAACTGCGGGATGTGCACTCATTAGAGCACTCGATAGAAATCTGACTGAGGAGGTCAAGAACTTCACCACGAGATATGTTGATGACATATTAATCGCTTCTGAGACAATGGAAGAACACTTGATAAATTTAAATAAACTGCTGGACAACCTGAGAACCATGAACTTCAAGATCAACTTAAAAAAGTCACATTTTTGCCAGAGCGAAATTTTATATTTGGGACATATAATTGATGTCGAGGGCGTGCGGCCTAATCCAGCCAAGATTGATGCTATTAAGAAATTTCCCACACCTACCAAAGTCAAACATGTTAGAGCATTTTTGGGAGTGACAGGTTTCTTCAAAGAAAATTACCCTGGTTACACAGAAACAGTAGCGCCTATGCAGGAGATGTTGAAGAAAGCGAATCGATGGTCGTGGAACGAGGAGTGCGACAGGTCTTTTAAAGCAACGAAGGATTTATTGGAAAACTGTGTGAAACTTGGATATCCGGATTTTGAGAAACAATTTATCATTCAAGCAGATGCTTCGTTAATTGGGATTGGTGCTATGCTGTACCAAGAGGACGCTGAAGAACCCAAGAAGAAATCCTATTTGGCATTTACGAGTCGTAAATTACGGAAACATGAGAGGAACTACACAGTTACGGAACTTGAGCTACTAGCAATTCTATATTCTCTCCAACAGTGGCGCAAGATGATCTATGGTTATTCCATCATTGTTAGAACCGACCACCATGCACTGACATTTTTATTTAAGACAACAATAGCAAGTGAGAGAGTTACGCGCTGGTCCATCTACATACAGCAGTTTGACATCACAATAGAGCATTGTCCTGGGAAATTGAACGTCATACCAGATGCCTTGAGTAGAAACCCTGAGGACGGAAACGAAGTAACAGCGGAAGTTCACAATATTACCTTGACACCTAAGGCTCGTGAGTTTTTGGCAAGATTGAAGGATATTCGGAAGGAGCAAGAAGCTGACCCATGGATGATGATGATGATAAAATTCTATAGGAAGGAGTTACAACCAAATTCACCGGAGTACCGGGAAGCCAGTGCTAAACAAGCGAGATTTCACTACTTGAATAACTTGTTACATAAGTACGTGGATGAGCATCATACTAAACTGCGGATCTTAGTTCCAGCATCACTACAGAGGGGATTAACTTGGCATGTTCACGAGAGCCTAGCACATATCGGCACGGATAAGACTGAGGCTACGATAGGGGAGACCTTTACTTGGCCCAAGATGAGATTCACCATTGTTGAAGTAATTAGAACGTGTGACGCTTGTCAGCGCACAAAGCCGAACAACTTTATTCTGAAACAACCTCCAAGACCACTATTACCGCAGAAACCATGCGAGATGCTCGCGATTGATTGCTTTGGTCCTTTAGTAAAAGGAAAGCGTGGATGTCGACACCTCTTGGTATGTGTCGATGTATTTTCGAAGATGGTCGTGCTATGTCCTATTCAGAAGACGACATCAAGACAAGTCCTTAGTCGAATAAAGAACAAAGTCATTCCGATGCTTGGGAAGCCGGAATCCATTCTATCAGATCACGGTACCTATTTCACAAGCAATGTTTTTAGGCAAGGTTTGGAGAGCCTAGGAATAAAACACATATTTTCAAGTATTCGTCATCCTTGTGGAAATCCGAGCGAAAGAACAATTCGCTGTGTCGCTAAATACTACAGAGTAATGATTCCTAACGAACACAATAAATGGGTAGACAAAGTAGGGGAAATTGAGATGTGCATGAACACTACTAAGCACGAGTCGACGGGTCAAGTCCCACTGATTGTACACCACAACAGATTGCCGGAAAGAACTTGGGACAAGATCATTCCTTGCCCAAGGGATCCATTATTAGCGCATGATTTGCGAATCCAGCGAACGAGAGAGCACATGAGGAACCAAGCGGACCGAAGGCTGAGACGGTACCGAGGGAAGAAGTTTCACCGAGAGTTACAAGAACAAGAATTAGTGCTGGTTCGTAGACCACCAATCTCCGACCCTAAGAACAAAGTCTTCGCCAAGTTCTGTCCAAAATTCATTGGCCCGTTCCGGTTAATTAAGAATCTGGGTAACAATGCCTACAGATTAGAAGAAGTGAGCACTGGTGCAAAATCTGTTTTTAATAGCGCCAATTTGAAACCGTACTACAGAAGGGAACCATTTGATGATTAGGAAAGATGATATGTGCAGAATCTGTATTGCCAAAAATTTATATTTTTTTGAAAGCAAACACTCAAATCCACGGGGAGCGCGTGAGTACGCACTTTGTTTGTAAACAACGAGCAGCTGAGACGACGGGAGTGGCAACTACGTGAGGAGAAAGGGGAGACCTAGAGAAAATATGAATGACATTCCAGCGAGAAGGGAGCACACTAATTGAGTCAGAGGGGCATACACTCGAGCAGCTGAGTGAGATTTAAAGAGATGAGTTGTTACTACAGTGGATTTTGTTTTTGAAATCTAAACCAATAAATTGTTTCGAATTTCAAAACCTTGCTGAGGATAAATGAACCCTTATTGATCTTCGATAAATAAGTATTCATATTTATTATTATTATTACTACGGCCCAGGCAGCACATAAGGAAGTCGACTTGGATATTAGGGAGGCCAGCATTTCGTAATGATTGCAACAGAAGCTGAGTTGGTAGCTATTCCTGGGGGACGGCCAGAATTAGTCGAGTTCAAGGCCAAATTGTGCAACTACTGTACCAAAATTGGAGACATAAAGGAAGAATCACGAGGTCCTCTCAACGAACATACGATTGAATCAGCCAATCGCAAGAGACCAAGCCGTGACCACGAGGTGGACGGCGTCAGTAGTAAAAAGCGCGCGGAAGTGTATATCTAAGGAACCGCCGAACGGATTAATCTCCGCTCGAGTAATTTGAGACGTTGGATTTATTTGGAGAAGAATGACACTAGCCCCATCTTTGTGAGACAAAAACTCTGGAAGTTTTTATCCGACTCCACCCCACTCCTCCGCCCTTGTCAGTTTCTCATAAATAGTCTGGCCTGACGCTAATCTAAATCTATTCTTGTGGAGCCTTCAGAGGCATACTCCACGCCAGTTTGAAGTGTGATTGTGACGCTCGAATTTATCTAAGTACTTAACGTGTGGAGCCTTCAGAGGCATACTCCACGCCAGTTTGAAGTGTGATTTTGACGCTCTAAAATCAGTGAAGCTAATTTATTTTCTGAGCTCTGGGAAGCTAAAGTCGCAGCGTTTGCAGTATCGAATTTTAAAAGCTATTATACATTTTGTTCTAAAATCAACTAAGTTGTGTGATCTAAATATTTCACGCCAGCGCGTGATAAACTGTAACATTCTTTTAAAGACGACGAGTTCAACTTTAAGGGGGAAGTATCGTATCACCCTAATTAGCGCTTACCAGAACCGAAGTCCAAGACGGGACGGAAATACCGGACGAGATAGCGACTGCGAGTGCAGCCAGGATTTTGAACTTGTTAACGAGCCAGTGGCGCGGACTCGAGATGTATATTTTATGTATAAATTGTGTGTATTGTATGTGTGTTTTTATAGTGCGTATGTGCGATATAATTAGGGCCAGTCTTCGCTATTAATCGCAGTAGGACAATTGTGGGTGAACTGAGTAGCCTGCAAGCGATTATAGATAGGCAAATATTTAACATTGAACTTTTCTGCCAAGGAGTCGAGACCAAGATGATCAGCACGTGGTTTGAAGTTGGGATGAGCTTCAAGAAATCAACGCAGACGACTACTGTGGAGTGCTAAATTGTCCATAGGGCAATGGGTTGAGGAGGATGTCCTTAGTCCTACATGCAGAATCGGTGATGTACTAAAATTGGATTATTTCAATTATGTAGTTAGATTTGGCCGGGGAACTTTGTAAATAGTCATGTTTTTCTTTCTTGTTTTATAGCTGTTTTTCTTGTACCGACACTATATGTTTAAATGTCCGTTGGCGCGTGGCCAATGTGTTTGTGATATTTTGATTTTTTTTTCTTGAGTCATGTGTAATGTACGCGGCGTGCGTGCGTGATTTTTATCCTTGCAATTGCGGAACCCGTTACATTCGATAAATGGTGCTTTATTAACGTTAATATTTGAAATAGGAATGGGAGGAAATGATTGTAAAACATTTTGCTGAACAGGTTATTATTCATGTTAGGGTAGCCGAGTGCACCAACTTAAAAGTAATTGTAGAACACCTTCGTTCTAATTTTGATAGATTTTTCTTGAGTCCTTTTCAGGTGACTAGTCACGGCATAGAACGATGGCGCCAGCATGTGGATATTATTTGTGTCATTTATTTCAGGGTCTGTCACAACCCATACGTGTGATTAAGTGTGTGTTGATGTGTCTAGTGTGTGTTGATTCTACGTGAGGAGGGGGTAGTTGTCCTACCGCCCTTATATATTTTTGCTGCTGTTGTATTTTTAGATGGAAAGACAGAGTGCTCTTGGGAGACTGCTGATTCTTGTCCATATGTTTTTCTGACACACACGTATTATTGTGCTTTGGGGCACATTTCTTCGAGGTTCGACCCCATGTCCAGGGAGGTCGAGGTTATTGACACGTGGGTTGACAGACATGCAGAGTTCCACAAACCGCCCGTTTTGCCTGTGACTTATTTTGATAGGCAGTCCTTTTTGTCCGACTGAACCCTGTAAGCTTTCATGTAGCAAACCTGTTCGTTGTGATGGCTAATTTTTAAGCCATAATTAATTGGGGAGTTCGCCATGTGTGTAACGGATTGTTGTACCTTGTATGGATAAGAATTAGTGATTAACGTAAATGTTGGCTGTTTGCCTATTGCTTTGTTGATGACTCGATTTCATGTAATTTTGTTTGTCACACCCGTGTGGTGTAGTGGTAGAGTATTTGTAAATTTTGACAGCGGTCATTTGAGTATTTTTCTATTGGTCACGTGTTAATGTACTTGTGTTGATTTGTATGAGAAGTCCTAAGTTTTTAGGCAGTAAATGTTGCTACGGCAATTCAAGTCCAATTTCACACGGAAATTTTGTGTTTGTTTATAGTAGATTTAGGAAATGTCGGTTTAATTTAAGTATTGTAGTTGTGTTCCCTTGTGTCGGTCTAGCTCTAGGAAATGCGGATTCGTTGTTTGAAGGGTCATTCTGGATGATAACGAATCACGCATTCAAAGTACACATCGTGATACATGTAGAACGGCGTACGCACTTATATGGTCACTTTTTGTATCTTTTATTTAAGGACACTTGGTCCAGGTAATTAATCTCTCCAGAGATATCGCCTAAGTTTTTGGCATTTTTATTAAGCGGGAGTCAGTTGGGAGTTTTTGTTGTTAATTGTTTAAGCGTAAATATGGTGATTTGTTATTAAATTCAGTTGTTTTAACCCTGGCTTCACTCTTTCCTGCATGTTATTTTGTTATATGTTACCCTGCAAGTTAATGAAGCGCCCTGACAGCAACTTACGAATATGACCTGTTACGCCCCGAATCTGAGTCTCATATGCTTCTTTGCAAGGGTTCAATAGGATAACGTGGTTTTGTCAGGTCATTATTGCAGTAACTCAGGTGACATTTTATAATACGGTATATATCACATTCTTTCAAAAGAAGGGCAGTCGAAAAGCTGGTGATGTTATGGTTTGGGAGGATTCACAAAAGCATGTATAGTCGTTTAGAATAGTGATATGAAATCGCTCGAAGTATGAATTGAATTTTTTGTGTCCAGTTAAGAATTTAGTATGCACAAAGTTCGAAACAAATTTTGCTGAATCTCGGGGAAAAATATTTCTCTCGCAACAAATCCTTTCGAAGTTGAGAACCAAATATTATTCCACTGGTGTGTTGTGCAGTTTATGATCTTTCTCGTTTGGTGACATATTGGAGTTATGTGTTATTGTGGTTAGTGTGTGTGTAATTTTAATTCAGATGAGGTTTGGGAAGGAGGCAACCGTGGCCTTAATTTCTGAACCATCCCGGCATTTGCCTGGAGTAGAAGAGACAAACCACAGAAAACCACTTCCAAAATGGCTGAGTTGGGAATCGAACCCACCTCTGGACCCCTGGGGTGAGAGCCAAGAATGCTAGCCACTGCACTACGACCGGGTGCATTAGCCGTGGTCGTTACGGCATGACTGCTGGCAGTCGCTCATATCCGGGAAGCGAGGAGATTCGAATCCCCCCGCCGGCAACCTTGAAGATGGTCTTCTGTGGTTTCCCATCTTCCTTCCAGGCAAATACCGGGGTTGGTCCCTAACTATAGGCCACAGCCACTACCTTCCAACTTCTCGTCTTTACATTCCAACTTCCCTCCCCAACGATACTTGTCGCTCACCCATTGGGTGTCCATCACGAAGCAGCTACAAAACCGGTGAGCCGAACATGTCCTCGGACACTCCCGGCACTAAGAGCCATACGCTAAGAAAAAACTGCACTACGAGACGGACGCGTGGTAATTGAAAGTCAGGGAGAAATGATACTTGGTACCATAGTATGAAAGGCTTGTACAAGTGACCTCTCTCTCTCCTGAAGACAACCGTCCATAATCCATTTATATAAATCATTGTGCGGCCAGGATTTATAGACATATATAAATGACACTCACATCTGATAAATGTGTGAGCATTTGCGAATGGAAATTCTCCCTTATGCTTCATCATTCTCATGAGAAATGGTGCAGCTCTTACAGAATCAAAGAGCTGGAGGGAGTTCCAATAAAGCGGACATGCTAGTTCTGTCGCTTAAGCTCTGCGAATGTTTGCTTAGTCAATATATCCCGCAAGCTATTGTTGCTCCATAGGATTACAGAATCTTCCCGCCTCCCTTCCATCCGACATTCAGTTGATCTTACTGATATAGTTACATACTGTTCCTAAACCTCTACTTGCTTGTCTGGGTGTACGTCATTAATTTGTTCAACCTCATGGCAACGTGGCTAGTATTCTTGGCTCTATTGAAAACTTACTTGTGCCGGGCTTTCTGCTTTCCTGCCGACCTCTCTTGGTCAACTATTTCCTGCCTTAATTGACCCTTGTCTCATCTTTCCTGATACCCTCATTCTCCTTCTTTTCATGTTATCTCCTGTCTTTTGCACAAGGCCCTCAAGGAGGCAGGGTGTATGTAGCCCCACCACTTCTGGTCCACCCTGGATAGTGCTACACCCTTAAGGGCTCACGGCTGGTGAGTTTGGTAGTTAGCGACCCAGAGGGATTCCTGAACTGGGCCCGTTTTGTCCCCTTTTTCCTCTGACCTTGGGGTGTGCGCTCTGCTCTTTCCCTTTCTTATCTGCCTTTCATGGCTCTCCTTCCTTCCAAGTCCCTCAATCTTCATTCTTCGTGGGTTTAGGGCATATCTTTCTTCCTGTCCTTAATTTGCCTCATCCTTTATTTGTTTACCATTTCTTCTTCTGGTACGGTAAGTTTGTACTTAGTATTAGTTATAGTTTTCATTCTCATCTCATATTTCACTATCACCCAAACCATTAGGGGCCGATAACCTAGATGTAAGGCCCCTTAAAACAAAAATTATCATCATCATGATCTATTGAAAAATATTAGATTCCATTTTTGAGTGTTGCCTAAGTAATCTACTAGTACCGGCTGAGTTAGCCGTGGTCGTTGCGGCGTGGCTGCTGGCAGTCGCTCACATTCGGGAGGCGAGGATGTTCGAATCCCCCCGCCGTCAACCTTGAAGATGATCTTCTTTGGTTTCCCATCTTCCTTCCAGGCAAATGCCGGGGTTGGTCCCACGCGACGGTACTTGTAGCTCACCCCATGGGTGTCCGCATAGAAGCAGCTACAAACTGGCGAGCCGAACCTGTACTCGGACACTCTCGGCACTAAAAGCCATACGCTAAAATAAAAATAAATACATCTACGTAATTTAGAAGCCGGTCAACACGAGTGTGACCAACATGATTGGGTGGGTCCGCTTCGTTGCGTAGTGACTAGCACTCTTGGCTGTCCCCTCGAATGCTCGGGTTTGATTCCCGGCTCTGCCAAGAAATTATATTCTCATCCTCGTGGGGTAAAACTAAGAAGAGGCGGGTTTGATTCCCACCTCAGCCTTCCTGGAAGTGGTTTTCCGTGGTTTTCCACTTCCAATCCAGGCAAATGCCAGGATGGTTCCTAAATTGAGGCCACGGCCATCTCCTTCCCTATCCTCAACAGAATTACAAATACAAACACTAATACTGTCATCACAATAACACAGGTTATCATTCAAATTACACACACACACAAGTACACGGGACTACATGACCACGAAGTTGCAAAGCCCCTAAATGAATTAACAACAACAATAGATTGGGTGGGGAGCTACAATTCATTCTCGAAGGTTTTCCCTAAAGTTTCTCCACACTTCCTCCAGGCCAATGCCAGGATGGTACTAACCTTTCAAGATATGTGTGCCGGTGGCCGAGGTGGGAACTATTCTTCGTTTACTTGTGTCACGCTGTCAACTTGCTTGGTAGCTTGTCACGGTGGGTGAGTGGATAGCGTGTCGGTCTACTAACCCCAAGATTGCAGGTTCGCTCCTGGCCGTGGTGAGTGATTTCTGACAGTCGGCAAAAATACGACAGGCATGTCATACGATGTTGTCATGTCAAAGAACACATTTGAATTCAGTAGGCCGTGTTCATAATGGCAAAATTAATCTCGGGAGTTTCCGCAAACACAAAGTTTCTCATTTCTCTACTTGAAAGCGCTATAGTGTTCATGTAGCTTATATATCTAACCTCCTTGACTTTCATAGTGATTCAAGGAACAACAAAATTCGACCCTCTGGGTCTCAAATTACAAAGCTTGCACTCGGCACCCGAGGCCATACGATAGTATTATAATTAACTTGCTTGGTTGACAGGTACAGTTTAGCGGGTGGGATATGATTCACCTCTAGTGTCCTCAGTCATCGTTATAGGCTATTCTCCGTGGTGACATGTGCTCCTGTTACGCTTAGCTGTAGGCCTACTGTTAGGAAACAATTAGAAACACGCAATCTTATTTCAACTATTACAATTATTCTTTCCGTTCACAATTCACAATAGTCCAACATAAGTTGTCCGCGCAGTACTGCTTAACTTATGTTCAGAATGTACTCCGTCATTGTTGTGTCCCTCTCCTCGTCCCGCAAGGCTCCTGCTGATATGATCAACATACGCTGGCGCAGCCAAGTTCAGCGGCACTTGCATTTTGAAACACTAATACCTTGTTCTAAATCTCGTGGCACGTGTTGCACACACTTATACGGCGATCTCAGAATCAAATCACACACTAAAGCACTAGGGGCTAATGATCAAGATGTCCCATGCTCCTAAATTATATCTGATGTACGTTCTACATACAATGATACATTATGCAAAGAGCCTATAATGGCAATAATTAATACACGAGTATGTTTATAATTTCCATACGGGTGTCTTAATTACCATTATAGGCGAGTTGCAATCGACTGTTTATGTTCGACGATAATTATAACTTTATTGTATATCTAAAGGCTAGTCCACACCAAAGTTAATGAAAACATTTCTCAACATGTTTACTAAACATTTGTTAACAAACTTCTTCAACATTGAATAAACTGTTTGTGAGGTTATAATGGATAGGGTCAGGAAGAAGAAAGTACTTACAGCTGCAGCTTTCATTATTTTAGTGAGTACAATCAGAGAAAAGCGCAGACGCAAGGTGTGGTAAAGAAAACTATTGGAAAGGCGTTTAGAATTGAGTTTGTAGAGAACACTTATTATGTCAGAACTATTAATTCATGATGCAGCAGGCTTTCAAAACTTTCTGAGAATGTCTCCACATGACTTTCAGTTCTTGTTGACAGTAATTGGGCCTGAGATTGCAAGAAATGACACAAATTATCGGCAAGCCATCTCCATTAGGCTAGGTATAACATTAAGATTCCTAGCAACTGGTGACTCCTACACTTCACTTATGTACTTGTCTAAAGTATCAAAACAAGCAATTTCAGTTATGGTGCCTTAATTGCGTCTTTGCGCATGCGCGAACCGAAATGTTAACTAAAACACGAAAAGTTAATGAAAAGTTTCATTCACAAAAGTTAAAGAGATTTTGTTCATGAACATACTCGGAAAGTTAACGAACACGCTATTTTGTTTATGAACGGTCAAAAATGTTCATGAACATTGTTCATTAACAAAGTTAACAAAAACATCTTTGTGTGGACTAACCTTTTACATAAATATTCATAAATAGCTGTGGGATTCAGTTAGTGAACAGGGCGCGCTGGCGTTGCTGACTGAACAGAGCGCACGCGTGGGTCAAGGCACTCCGAACGCAGAGACCATTCACTTTGCTTGCCAACACAGAACACCTATTGTTTACAGCGGATTTTGAGCGCATGCGCGAAGGTATCCTTACCTAATTGGTCACACAACTGTTTCTTGAGCTCTGATTGGTGGGAGAAACTGTTTCGTAATGAAAAATAGTGTTATAATGAGCCTCATTATGATACAGTTTTCTGACATATAATGTTTACATTCCGACATCGTCGAACATAATAGAATAATATGATCTTGTTCCATATTTTTGTTTAAGAAAAATTATCACTTATTCCATGGCTCTCCAGCTTAACTATGCACTGGCCTGCTCAGAGTTGCACAGCTGCCATTAGGTGGACATTATGTCATACGCGATAAAGATAGCTGTATTGAGCTGATGAGATGAGACGAGTTATCAGGCAGTCAGATGGCGGTGCAGGCCTTGAGCCGTCAACTGATGGGTACGAGTAGGTCAGGCTAGGCTTTAACGTGAATATAAACGGTATGTGAATTAGTTGATTACCGTACTATGCTTTCTTAATATTCGTGTTTCACTATTGACTCCTCATGTTCTTTTTTGTAACACTATCCATATAAATTCACAGAATATTATTTTCTGTTTGTTTCAGGTGAGTACAACAATGAGGTGGTTTCCTGCTGGCTGCACAAGCTAAGTAAAATACTGTATGTTACTGCATTTTCAAGTTGCGTTGGAAAAAAACACATCTACCAACATTGGAAATTACTACGTCCCTCACAGATGTACGGCATTGAGTGGATAATTTCAACATTTTACACGACAGTTTAGTTAACGTAAAGGAACCTATCAGGAATTCTGTAGAGATCGAATGATATGTCTTTTACAGCACTGATATACTCCAATTAGTTCAAAAATATTTGCTTTGACACTTATTCACTTTTTATTACAAACTGGTGATTAGTTAGTTATCCTCTACCGTGTGTGCAAACCCTCAATTTTATTGTGATACTGGAGACAAACGCATGCCAGGTTAAGGTCACTTTATGAACTCATCTGTTTGTTGTTTAATGTTGCGACATGCATTTGTAAAATCAAAATACAGGAAACCTCTAAACGCTGACAGCTGATAACCATGGCTCTATGTGGCAAAAAAAAAGTTGAAAGGAGCACATTTGAAGTGTATTGCTGCGTAAATTGCTTTGTCAAAATCGAAGGTGCGGCTTTGGTGGCATAGTTTGTAGCATACTGAGCTTCAATGCCCAAGATCGCGGGTTCAAACCCGGCCAAAGTCGTCGGATTTTTAAGAGCGTTAAAATCCCTCAGTATGCCTTCCTTCGGAGGGAAAGTAATGCCTGCGGTCCCATGTCATAGATTTATGGTATGTTAAAGAACCTTCCACTAATTACACCTGTGTGAAGCTAAATTATATATAGGTTGAACATTTGAGTAATGTTCTTACGTTCCTACGTTCGTCCTTAAGAGCCGACTGCGGTGGTATCTGGTAGCTAAATTCTGAACAAGATGGTCGTTGACGGTGGCGTTTGAAAACATTCAATGTTTGCAGTCCTTACTTGAATTAAAACAGATACACACACTAATACAGCCATCACTATTAACACCGGTTATCAGACAGATTCTACACACACCCACAGTACACGGGGCTACATGACTGCGTTGTCGCAGCCCCTAAGCTGAGGAACCAACCAACCAACCAAAGTCGAATGTGACAGTATTGATTCCAGCACACATAATGAGAGTTTAACCCTAAACATCTCGCCTACAAGGTTTGCACTTAATGTACAATTCGGCCGATAACCTACATCTTAAGGCTAGTTAGTTATGTGATTTTTGTTTATTAAGATACTAGCAATCCGCCCGGTACCTTTAACGGTTTAACCAGCTTAAGATTAAAAGGCACACAAACGGCGGGTCCCAGACGCAATTCAGAAAATCCGAGGTGAACAGCGAAACTCCAAACACATATACTCTTCTCTGAAGTCTTAACTCGATACGAGTTGACAGTTTGATGCTGGTCGAAGCTGGAGTGATAGGCTCACTCGCTACCTCGTAATCTTGCTCCAAATCTTCACTGAATGGAGATTTTGGAAGAAATTAAAACGTAAATACACTTATAGTGGGCGATGTAGTAAAGATAGAGATATGCTGTCGCGGACTTATTGTAGAACGTTTCATGCTGAACAATTCATGCACTTATGTTGTTGTTGTTGTTTGAGTCTTCAGTCTTTCGACTAGTTTGAGGCAGCTTTCCAAGCTTCCCTGTCATGAGCTAATCGTTTCTTCTCTACATAACTACCACACTCTATAACCGAGGCAATCTGTTTAACATATTCTAACCTTAGTTTCTCTCTACAGTTCTTATCCTCGATCCTTCCTTCTTTAATCTAAGTTTGCTCTTCCTGGGTGTCTTAGTATGAGTCCTATAAACATATCTCTTCTCTTCATCAGCTGTCGCCAGAAACATCTCTCCTCTCCCACTCTTCATTCGTAACCTATCTATCCATCTGATCTTCATCATTTTCCTCTTACACCACATTTCAAACGCTTCTATCATCCTCTTTTCAGCTGCTCCAGTAGTCCAAGTTTCACGTCCTTAGAGTGCCACGCTCCAGACAAAGGCCTTCAAAAATGACTTCCTAATATATAAATCTCTGTTCGATGTCAACAGATTCCTTTTCTGTAGAAATGCTTTCCTTGCCTGTGCTAAACTACTTTTAGGTAGATTTCATTACAAAGCTAACTATTGCAATGGGTACCATGTTTCGACTTCCGGAAAATTTCAACATATCTTCGCGATTCACATTCCCCAGACCCCAAAACCACCGTCAGTTCAAAAGTTTATATATAATTTATGTATATATATCAGTTTCTTGTGGACACGATAACTGCCGTAATTTTGCACCAATCACTTTGAATTTTTTACTTAATATGTATCCTTATAAAATCTCGGTCGAGTTCGCTAATGGGCAAAATCGGTCAAGGGGGTTAAAAATGGGGGGCTTTTTTTTTTCGAAAAAGTGAAATATCACTATAACTCCCTTACTATGTGAAATATTGATTCCCTTCAAAGTTCATATTATGTGTCAGATAAGTGCCAAAAATTTATGTTTAAAAGGTGTTTTGATAGCACCAACCATTGACCAATGGGGTGGAAAAAAGTGGTTTTTTTCGGGAAACATTAATCATGTCTCTTTTAATAGGCACAATATCAAAACCGTACAAAATGGACGATATTCCCCTAATAATTACCTAAAACTTTTGTCTGAAAGAATTTTTGATACTACCCACCATTACCCCAAGGGATGAGAAAAATGATTTCGGAATTAGAAGAAAATGCCAAGAGCCATCAGAGGTTACCATGACAACGCTTTGAATTGAGATATCAGAGGTTGCCATGACAACGAGATCACATTCAGTTTTCCATCTGGCTATGTAGGATGCGGCTTCGGTGACGTAGCCTAGCTGGCAGCATGCTGAACCTCTATGCCCAAGGTCGCGGGTTCAAAGCCGGCCGAAGTCGTCGGATTTTCAAAGAGCGCTGAAAATCCCTCAGTATGCTTTCCTTCAGAGGGGAAGTCCAACGTTCGTTGCACGTTACTGGTTGCGGTGGCATCTAGTAGCCAAGTTCACAGCTAGGTGTCGTTGACGGTATATTTGGTACCAACATTAGGAACTACTACTTGAAATTGACCGTCTGCAGTCCTTACCTGAATTACAGACTAATACAGCCATCACAATTAACACCGTTTATCAGACAGTTTCTACACACACCCAAAGTACACGGGGTTACATGACCGCGTTGTCGCAACCCTAAACTGAGGAATCAACCAACATCTCTGCGGGAGATAAAATTTGACGGGAAGAAGTAACAGACTGTTAGATAGTTACACATCAGTTCCAAACCTTGCATAAGGACGGTGTGACCACAAGTATAACAAGTAGTTCCGTGAAGAACTATAGAGCCTATTTTCATATATCCCACTAATGTAAATTGCCTCTATCAACATACTAAATTTCAGTTTGATTGCTGTAATAGATTCGTAGATATTGAGAACCGTCTAAATATTTCGGATGGTCGCCATGTTGGACTTTCATATATGTAGGGCTTAGAGTTATGTACTGTTACAAGAAGATTATTGTGTACGTTTATTACTCAAACTTCAATCACATGATTAGGACACAAGAGGTAAAAAAGAGATTTTAATATTTCGCACAGCTGCCATCTTGTGGTATGGAAACTATTGAAATAAATTTGATGCCAGTGGATTAACATTTGTATAAGGATTTACTGTACCAAGTTTCACTGCACTTGGATGGTTAAATTGCGAGAAACGACCATGAGAATATTTGTACTTCGCGTCGCCACCATGTTGGATTTGTGATCACCAGGTTATTGAAAGTCCTATAGGTGAACTTATGTTCATAACCCCTATGAACATAAAACAAATCAGTTTGATTGCTTTAGTAGATTCTAAATATTCCGGATGGTCGCCATGTTGGATTGTTATATGTATAGGCCATAGAGTCATTGTACCTTTAAAGGAAAATTATAGCGTAGGTTCATTATTCAAACTTTCACTTCGATCGCATGATTACGACACAAGAAATAAAAACTTAATTTAAAAATTCGCACAGCCGCCATCTTGAGGTAATGTAAACAATTGAACTAAATTACATACCAGTGCATTACAATGTGTATAAACATTTGCTGTACCAAGTTTCATTGCGTTTGGATCATTAAATCGCGAGAAAAGTCTATTTAAAACTTTCAACTTCGCTTAGCCGCCATGTTCGTTTTGTAGTCAACCGGATTTTTAAAGTCTCATATATGAACTTCCAGTAGTGCCCTTTACCTCTGTGCAAAATTTCAGGGTGATACCGGTAATAGTTTCAGAGATATATAATGCCGGTGAAATATTTCTCACATCCGCCATATTGAGGTTATGTAAACAATTGAAAGAAGTTATATGTCGGTGAATTACAATGTATATAAACATATACTGTACCAAGTTTCATTGTGTTTGGATGGTTAAATCGCGAGAAATGTCTATATAAAAGTCTCAAATTCGCTTTGCCGCCACGTTGGTTTTGTAGTTACCAGGTTCTCAACGGTCGCATAAGTGAACTTCTAGTAGTTTCCTTTATGACCATACAAAATTCCAGGATGATATCGGTAATAGTTTCGGAGTTATTGAATGCTGGTGAAATTTTTCGCACAGCCGCCATGTTGGATTGATGAGACGTAACATAATTTGAAGGGCACGGTCGAGGTTGCCCGGAATAGTGCTATGAACTTACCGAGTTTCATTGAAATCGCTCCAGCCGTTTAGATTTTATTAGGGGGGGGGGGGCACACACACGAATCACACACACACGCACACACACACGGACAAAAGGTGATCTCATGAGCCTATTTTTTCAAAATTGAAAATAGGCTAAAAATGGACCCCTAAGCCAATAAAATGTTAAAAATATGCATAGTAAGACGAAAGAAACGTTAATTGAGCTCCAATTACATTGTAAAATATTTTCTCGCAATAAATGAGGTCTGATCCTTGTACGAAAACCTGCATATTTTGCCTATTATAGCCTATCCCCTAGTTTGCCCGGTGAAATCTACCTCCGCCTTCCGGCGTGCCGAGAGGAATTTTTATATCCTTTTTGCTTCTTATAGATATTTTTAACGGTGAACCCAGCGTAAACATAAAAGGACGGCAGGTTCTTTTCGACTCGATTCACCGAAATCATTACTGCTTGGCTTTCTTTGGTCATAATTGAATATTTTCCTCGATAAATCCTTTACAGAATGGTGAAAACCGTATCAAAATCCATTCTCGAGATTTCCAGTTCCATCCAAGAATCTGGGAATTTGTTTTATCCTAAGTAGATATTATTCGTGGTGATTGACCGTAAAGTTTGCTTGCTTAGTGAAAAAGGAAACGTTTAGTTTTACTTGACCGTTAATCATGCGATCATGAGCTACGGGACATCCTTTTTACGTGGAATCCGAACCACAGGAAACGGCATTTCACTTCGAAAATCTCACATGTATTTTAGGGAATCGAACACGGTCTACCTTGGTGAGAAGCCAACAGCTTGACCGCTGCGCCACCACGTCCCTGGCTTGGTTAGTGTTAAATTAGTTATTGAGGTTTTAAGGAGCGGATCTAAGAAGTCATCTGTCCAAAATGATTAGTGTGATATCTGTGGTTGTTATTAAATGGTCAGGTTAGAGTGGATTGTGAACTTAGCTGCTTATTTGAGCAATGTGTGGTCCGTTCTTGTTCAGCTGCTACCACCACTACCAATGCATTCTGTTCATAATCGAGAAAATCGATACACAAAACAAGATGTTCAGGAAAGAACATATAGCCTCCTTTCTCCTAAATGTATGGGTATAGTTATAACTCTCTGTCCTTATCACCTCCTAATCTCTGCCTATTGGAAGTGCAAATTGGTAAACTGGATTTGAGCAGTGGCGTTCAACCATAGTTTATAATTTACCCCAGCATTTTGCAATTTCATCAGTAAACACTCCAAGCAACGTAGGTATTCATTATATTAACACCGACTACTTACAATAATTGAAACTTCGTTGCTCCAATAAGGTCCATCCACAATGCGGAGTCGGCAGTCCTT
This sequence comes from Meconema thalassinum, assembly GCA_946902985.2. NCBI lineage: Eukaryota > Metazoa > Arthropoda > Insecta > Orthoptera > Tettigoniidae > Meconema > Meconema thalassinum. The sequence goes on from OX336391.1 coordinate 486,456,272, forward strand.
AGTTGGTAGTTCTCAGTCGGCAGTCGCGATCCTCCCCGTGAATACTATAGGCACCATACACGACATGCAGTTGTAGTTGGTAGCTGGCAGTCGGTAGACGGTTGTTGGCAGTCGAGAATTTTATCCTTGACTGCCAACTACCCGACTGCAGCAATGTAATAGCCAATCTGAGCAGATCAGAAACTGACGTCACGTTGTTGTTCTGTGTCGTGTACAAAGAGGATATAGGCCTAAGTGAAGTAACTTCGCAACCCGTAACTGTATAATCTTAAATACACGTTATAACAAAATAATCCATCTCCAAATCATCCGTATTGCAAGTTTTGAGGTTATCAACAACGCCTCTGTGTACAAGGAATAAACGAATGTCACTGTATTATTACTCCTAGCAGTCGTTAAGAATGGGTTCACTAACTGGCCGGTATAGAGCGCAGCTCGCATCTAGAGGCCTGTGGTTAGCACCTTCATAGTACAACTTAAGGTTGGTAGATGTCACTCCGGTGGATAATGTTGTTTTAATTAAGTATATATTTTCCATTGCAAAATGCACCATATAACACTTTATTTCATAACATCTCAGTACTCAAGAAACAATAAATATAAAAACATTCAAGCAAAAATTCAACTCTGAGAGGATTTGAACCCCCGCCAGCCTGGTGAAAGACGGTAACCCTAACCACACAGCCAATCGTACACTCACAACCCAAGCGTTATCAATCAAATACATACAACGTATTAGCAAATAATCACTTGGACTGAACGATTTCTTCACTGGAGTAAATTTCAAACCGAGTTCATTTCATATTAAGTTCATATAATTTTTATCAGTAGGTTATATTGCATGCAACATACTGAAATTAATAAAATATAGGTCAGAACGAGAGATCAGCTGCCATCTTGTCTGTAATAGGGACACCTCGGCTTTTTAAAGTCACTTCTGCACTATAAAATTACAATATAAACTTTTAATTTCGAACGGGTCACGCCCTTTAGAATAGTTTAAACTATTCTCGGTTCGAGAATCAGAAATTGAGGGCCCCATGTTATGGATTATAAAGTTTGCATAATTCACACGGCCGCCATCCTGAAATGGTACGGCCGATGACCTTGTCGATTGGGCACAAGACGCGTCTTGAAGGTATGTTGATACGAAATTTGGTATAGATCCGATTGATTAGTTTGGTCGTAATTTAATTTTAAATTTTGACCATTTGAGTGGCCGCCATTAAGTTTTGGTAAAGATGGCGGCAATATAAAACATGACACTGAGGTGCCCTTTGCCAGTGCTACCTCTGTACCAAATTTCGTTTAATTCGTTTTCACCGTGTTCGAATTGATAGGAGGGGACAGACGTTCAGAGTACACACACACTCACACACAAAACACAGACAGACACACACAATGTTTTGGCCCTGTGTTGATCTCATAAGTCGACTTTCATTTCTTGCAAAAATCAAAAGTAGGCTAATTAATACTCCACATTCCTATACACCGAACCATGAAGTTCGATAAATCTTTTGTTTGCACTGCGTCACGCTTCTTCAACACCTACGATTTATATAAGTTCGTCAACATTGCAAGCACTGCAGCTCTCAAAAGACGTCTTTCACCCTGCTTCTTGGAGCAGTAGGCTATACCTCTCATATCTGATTACTGCATCATGTTAAAATACTATTATTAGTTCAATTATAACATCAGGACAATAGCTGACAAGCTGCCTACTTTAATAGCTTCTCTTGTATATGGTGTTCGTTTTTCGGGCTGATGGCCTGTAAGCACTCTTTTGTATATAATTTTTCCATTATTACTATTATTATTATTATTATTATTGTTATTATTATTATTATTATTGTATTATTACTGTCTTATTGTTCCTATACTTGTTAGACAATTATTATTATTTATGTTGTGAATGTAAGTGAAATGTTTTATTTTTATAAGCCCTAATCTTATTTTATGTAGGGCGTTGCTGTAAAGGAGCTCTTAAGCTCTAAGTGTAGCCGTGAAAATGAAATCAATCAATCAATCAATCAATCAACCACTGCCTTCACTGAACTTGACTCTTGACAAGTTTCACTAGTTTAATAACTACTGCAACTAAATAAGTGTACGAATTTTCATGACATTTACTCCAGTAGTTTTGACGCCAATCCATCACAAATAAATAAATAAACAAAGAAACATACAAATAAATACAAAGTTTTAGCAAAACATTCTAAATGTTCAGACGGAGAGCTTACTTGGGGATTTACCTGTCACAAGGGATGCTCAAGAAAAATTTCCATTGCTTCGCACTTTCCTGTCGAGCACCTCCTTACCGAAGAGGTTGCTTCAAATAAATGCTTAATTGGTTCCAATCACCTACATGTATGTTTTCCACGCTGTAATTGTTTACTAGCATAACACTTGCAGCCCATCCCATGAGGTCTGTGACCCCGTTGCGACACCATTCTTTGCCCCGTGTAAAAATGTCACCTCATCTCGTATACAGAAATACCAAAGGAGAATGTTCTTAGAAACAGTCAGGATGAATTATTGTAGTCTTCTCTCTGCTAACAAGCTGAAGGTGAATCCAGGAGCTACAAGTTCATAATTAACGGACTTCCATTATTGTTGGTGCATAAGGTATGTGTCGCGTTCTGGTTTATGGTAAGTGGGTAACATGAAATCTACTAAAACTTACTGTCCCATCGCATATTTATAATCGATACATACATCAGACTGCAGTTATTAATGTTAAGGATATGAGACTCGTAGAGATAGAGGTATACAGGATGGTGAGTGGCAAGTCTGCAATTTTACTTTAACTAAACAAGCCATGGGGAAATTAGAGAAATATTTACAGCAGAACAAAAGGTTCAAAGTGAAACTATTACAACTCTGCGAATTGCTGCTTACATTGTAATATCAGTCAAGTCATCAGAGGATTTCAGTGTCCAAATGCTACGGAAACAGTTTTGAGGAAAGTATAATTAATCAAAATCAATAAATGTAAAACAAAATACAAGGAATTCAGTTAAAGGAAATCTTACTTTCTCCTAAATTCATGGATATAGTTGTATTATTAACCGTATCACACAGTAAAATTTCGTAGAATTATTGGGTTGTTAAACCTCATGAGTTAAGTAATACGCACTGATACGGTAAAAGAGTAAGGGTTGGAAATATGACATGTCGTGTAACACACACTTACATACAAATATATGATTTCCCAGTAAAACCGTCCTATTCGAGTCTATTGTCGTGGTTAATGTCGTCATTGTAACTGATTTATACTGTTTATATTTGAACGTTGATCACGTCCCTAGGTGTTACCTAAATATATCCTACACGTGACCCCTGGGTAGTGCTAAGCGAGCAACAGCATTAAAAGTGAAAAACGATATGTCCAGTATAAGAAATAACGTTTCTTTTCAGAACCATCAAACTAGAGTCGATGAACACTTAGTCCTCATTGGGAGCTTAACATTGAAGGCATATATTCTGCCAAATGTGAGTATCTACAGAAACAACTGTATAACCTTAACATTGATGGTGTCAACATTCAATAACACACATCAAAGATGAGCAGGACCTCCAGCGAAGATGATGCATATCCGGGTATACACTGGTTAAAGGCGTCCATCATCCTCAGTATGGAATAGCCACTTATATCAAGTCCAGCTTAAAACGGAGTACAAGTAATTGATTTCACAAAGGACATCTACACAATAGTACTCCAGATAAATGATTTAACAAGAAGTTCCGTGACGAACTAGAGCCTACTTTTCTTAAAATGTAAGATTCATGCCAATGATTAATCTATATGGATCTATCTAGAATAATGACGAAATTAAGTTGGTAATATCGAAATGTCTGGCATAATGTAGCCTAATAGAGCACTACAGTTGGTAGCCCTGGTGACTGAATATATTCTTAGTTCCATCTCTTAAGGTACAGAATAAAAAATTTGGTTGAAGTCCAATGGATAGCATGGACGTTACATGCAGTTAAACATTGGATCTACAGGGTGGCGCACGAAATGTGTCACCATTTGTTTCGTACATAATTTATGAGTCGCACTAGATAACCCGTTGAGCATCTGAACAGTAGTAACAGTGGAGCTTGGAGAAACAAATGAGTTATGAAATGACGCGTAATTCACGATACCGTCCCTAGGAGAACAGTGTTTCCAACATGGCCGACAATGGAAGACTTTTAGTAACAGCGATCATCAGTTGTGCTACTTTTTCATGAAACGAAAAGTCCAGTTACGACTCAGAGGTGGTTTCGACAACAGTTTACGACACGGTGGGCTCCTTGCTCAGAAGCTCACGGCAGAACACAAGCGGCAAAGACTATTGTTTGCTCGCTGGGCGGAGGATAGGGAAAAAACTCTCAACAGCGTTTGGTTTTCAGACGAGGGGCATTTTCATTTTGACGGTGTGGTTAACAAACAAAATGTACGCTTTTGGGCTACTGAAAATCCGCAAGTCCTTCATGAACATCAGGCTCCGAGGATTATTACAGTGTGGGCCGCAATTTCCAGACATGGACTTATAGGACCTTTGTTCTTCGAAGAAACGGTGAACAGTGAGCGTTATTTGAGCATGCTCCGCAATAACTTTGTTCCTCAGCTTCTTGCTACTGCGTTGCCCTTCAACTCGCAGTGGTCCATGCAAGAAGGGGCAAAGCCACATACGGGAAGCATTGTGTTGGATTTCTTGCACGAGCGTTTCGACATGTGGGCCATTTCACTCTGATTTCCGGATCGTTTCAATGACGGTCAATTTTGACCCCCCAATAGTCCAGACCTCAACCCATGTGACTTTCATTGGGGGTACCTAAAGGAAACAAATTTCCCGAAACGTCCACATGATTTAATGGAGCTCAGACGCCTTATTCTTCAAGCTTGCAGTGAAATCACGGAAGACATGTGCTACAGGGTTATCGCGAACATGAGTGTTCGTTTGTAGGAAATTAGGAATCAAAATGGTGGACATATTGAGCATGTGCTGCGTTAGAATAAATGTCCACAGAGTATACTCCATGGTAGTATATGTTCATTTGAGTTTGTCTTGACAGTAAAGCTTTTATTCAGAAACAAAATGGTGACACATTTCGTGCACCACCCTGTAACAGCACGCGTAAAATCATGTTGGCAATAATGTCATACATGTATTGGTGAGAAATAATCTGAAATAATATGATCTATTGTTGTGCCATTTTTGAATGAAATCCATTTGTTAGTATAGAAGTTACATGCATTTTAAAATTGGACCTATCAGCAGGCTTAGAATCTTATTGGCAGCACTGACGTATATTAGTTACTCCAAATTAATCTAGAATGCCAGGAACTATACGTGTGCAAAGTTTAGAGCGATTGGCCTTCATACTTTCTGATATATTGTTATTAGGGTAACACAAATAGAGACAGCATTTATTAACAGTTGGCAGCCCTGTCGGCTCTTAAGAATACGTTCAGTCATATCTGGTTATGTACACATAGCACATACGAAATTTGTTTGAATTCCAATTGATAGTGTACAAGTTATATACATTTAAAAATTGGACCTATCAGCAGGCTTATATTCATTTTGGCAACACTGCCATGTATGGCCTCCTGCAAATTAAACTGAAATATTATTATCCATACGTGTGCCAAATTTGAAATATCTCCCATTCATACCTTCCAAGATATCCAACATGGAGCTCAAACTTCTATTGCGATTTTTCAGTAGTTGGTAGCACTGACATCATTTTCAAATACGGCATTGGGATATTCAGGTATAGATCTTTACTCCTACCAAATTTTGTTTCGATTGCTGCAGCCATTTAGGATTTGATAGGGGGGGGGGGGGGGACCACACACACAGCCAGCCAGACAGACAGAAGGATAGACAGGACAGATAGACAGACACACATGTGCCCGGATCGATCTCATAAGTCTACTTTTTCCTCATCTTTGCAAAATGTGAAAAGTAGGCTAAAAATAGTCAATCTGTAAAAGCTTCCATGTGTGAATTGGGTTCCTAAAGTACCGTACTGCCGGTTTTTGACCACCCTTGTGTATACACTGGAGATATCAACAGCCATTACACGAAATGGCGATATGACACCGTAGATGTGAATGAGGAGGCACTGGTACAATGGGCCTGCATTTGGTCTTTGATGCAAAGGACAAGGGTACTTTCCTTCCTGTACGCTGGGGTAGGGATTACAACTCAGACTTGGCATTTGTGTCTAAAGACCTTCTGGATCAACCACTTCACACCAGCCGTACTGTTCTGTCTAACGTCCCGAATAGTCAACACCGACCTGTTATGGTGGAAATTAGTTTGAAAATCCCCCCCCCCCCCAGGGGCTCACATCTAGTGCGACGTGAGTTGGCGACCACGGGACCCCAGCTGAGTCCGGCATTGCTTCCACTTACTTGTGCCGGGCTTCTTTCATGCTGTCTTCTTTCATGTCGACCTCCCTTGGTCAACTCTTGTTCTTTTCCGACCCCGACGGTATTAGGGTATCCGAGGCCTAGGGAGTCCTTCACTTTCTCGCCTTAATTGGCCCTTGTATCATATTTTCTAATTCCTCCTCCATCGAGGGGTCGGATCTCTTGTTTTCTTTTCATTATATATCCTTTTCTCTTTAAGTTTCCCGCACTGTTTTTGTTAATTGGCTCCCCGTGTATCTAAATGCCCTTTAGCGATTTTTTAAAGCCTCTACACTCCATTTTGTAGGTCTTTTCCATCTACGTTGCATTTTGTAGGTCCTTTCGATCTAAATTGCGTTCTGCGAGTGTTTTCAACCTCAATTGCATTTTGTAAGGATTGACAATCTAAATTGCTTTTTAATAAGTCTTTCAATATAGGGGGCTGAACTATTGCGAGTATTTTGAATTTCAATTGAATTTTGTAGTTTCGACCTAAACTGCTTTTTGCAAGTATTTTCAATCTAAATTGCATTTTGTAGGGTGCGCATTTTGCAAGTATTTTGATTCTCAATTGCATTTTGTGGGTATTTTGATTCTAAATTACATTTTGTAAGTATTTTCAACCTAAATTGCATTTTCTAAGTATTGTCCATCCAATTGAGTAGTTTGAATCTACCATACATTTTAGCCTATTGAATTTCAACATCTATTGCAACGCTGCCCTCTTCATTCATACTCTGGACTCCCTGACTTCTTGTTCTGTCTCACTCCAAATATAATTAGTTGGCTGAAAAGCATGGTCTTTAAAGTATAATTATGTCGTATTTCTTTTGCATATTGTACGTAATCACCATACGATTAAATAAATAAACTTACAAATGGCGCTTGAATAAGAAATTAATGTCGGGGAAATAAGTATAGATACTCGAGTTTAGAGGTCAATGAAACCTTTACCTGTAGTTTTACATAAAAACAACCTACACCAAAATTTTCATTGTTTTATTTGTTGATTAACGATATAGAGTAATTATTTGCATTGTATCTCGTTAAAATTCTATAGCAGATTGTACAAAAAAAAATAGTTTTATATTCATGTGACTAGCGCTAACACTGCGTCTTAAACTGTATAAGATGTCTCGTTTACCAAGTTTCGAATATTTATTCCTCTATTGCATTCCGAGTAAATTATTTAAGGTGTGAATAGTACACCCACCATCTTGAATGTATGGAGTCGTTCATCTTCATCCGTTTGCAGGATAACCTCTTATAAGAGCCTGCCTACTAGCTGTGTTTCTCATAGCTCTAGTAGTTGGTAGGTTGTCAATGCCGTGCTGTAGTCATTGTTATAATACCCAGGCGCCCTCGGGGATATTGTGCATGTGACTCCAGATTCAGTGGATTATTTGAAGAACTTGGACATTAATTTGTAAATATGTTGTAAATATGTTTTTTTCTTGTGATATCTAATATTACTGTATGCCATACGATAAATAATAATAATGTGGTAATGTTATGACTTGTGTTAGCGAGGTACATTTTATAATACTCGTACTGTACAAAATGTTGTGATAATAGTACAATCTCATTCTATTATTGATCTTACAGATTTAATAGCAACCACCCTCCCTCTTCATCAAGAATTATTAAATCGCTGGACTTATGCCTTGTATAGATAAAACCTCTCTACGTGTCTACATTCTTGCGGAGTTTCATACCAGTGTTGATCTAACTGATTGTGGATTATCGATTTGAATGACTTACATCTGCAAGATAACAACTGCACGTTATATGCTGTGTGATAGTATAGTGACGAAAGCCAGAAAAATAGGGCTATCTTACCATGATACTCCTCTTATACAGAGTTATGTGTTAAGTGCGCAACTACATTCTGAATAATTTATATTAATAATTTAATAATACGCCCAGCTCGATAAAGTCATATCTGTTTAAAGAAACACTGAGAATTTTGCATCATCATCTATTCTTTTAGTGTTCAGTGTAGTCAGCTGCATGAGAACGGATGCCACATCGCTCAAACAACAAATAAAAACACAACGTACCAAATGTTAAAGAAATCAAACACGAAAATATTTTAATTGGAGGTTTTGAAACATCAATGTTGTCATCAACGTCCAGAAGCAAAACCTCGCTACGCCACTGACCCTTTTTTATAATTATTTTCAGCATATCATGTCTTGTACAACCATACTTCCTCTACTTGAACGTACTTTATCCCTCTTCAATTTAAATGAACGAGTCTTCCTGTGTTATATCCAAATATCTTATTTCCATGTACCTTCAGTAACTCATTGCTCAAAGCCTGTGAGAAGTGATGTCCACTCATGTGAATGAGCCCACTGCGGAAATGCAATCAAAATTATTACGCCATTCTCGTTCTCTTAGCTTCAATTATAGATCATTTTCGTGCTTGAAGTGTCACTACGAACAAAAAGCGCTACGTACGAGCGAGATAATGCAGCTGAATGCATTAGCCGGCTCAGGCGACGGGAACTAATAAGTTAATCTGAATGTCAGTCTCACTAAGTGACACGAGTGCACTTGTGCCTATAAGTGGGTCGGAGGTCGTCCTAGGTCAGTGCCGCATCCTCCCTGCTCCACTCGCTACCAGCTGTGGGATTACCGGGGATACATTTTAAATTTATTCCAGGAGTATTGATACATAGTTTTGAGCGTATTCAAGAGTGTCAATTCATGTTCCATGATGACAATCAGGACCTGTACGCTCTCACATCCAAGGTTTGAATCGTGACGCAGACAGCGGCCATCCTCAAAGATGTTCCTTTCGAGTTTTTCTGCACTTCCTCCAGTAAATTCCAACTACGTAGAGCTGACCAAGTGACTCAAAGAGCGTAAAATGAATTAGCAAGAATCAACAAAAACCCGGCCGAAGCCGTCGGATTTGTTAAGAGCGTTAAAAATCCCTCAGTATGCCTTCCTTCGGAGGGGAAGTAAAGCCGGCGGTCCCATGTCATAGATTTATGGCATGTTAAAGAACCTTCCACTAATTGCACCTGTGTGAAGCTAAATTGGATAGGTTAAGAATGTAAACAACGCCCTTAGGTTTGTACGTTCGTTGCCATGAGCCGACTGCGGTGGCGTCTAGTAGTTAAGTTCTGAACTTGGCCTAGTAGTCGTTGATGGTGGCGCTTGGCGGCAAAAGTAGGAACTATTTGAAAAATTCTAAGTTGCAGTACTTAAATTAAAAAACAGATAACACACACTAATACAGTCATCACAATTAACACCGCTTATCAGACAGATTCTACACACACCCAAAGTACACGGGGCTACATGACCGCGTTGTCGCAGCCTCTAAACTTAAGAACCAACCAACCAACCTGAATCAACAATGAGTAGCTGAATTTCAAAATGGTACCCATACCTTATTTCTAGTCCTCGAACACTTACCCCAGTTCTGTTACACATACTACAACTGTCACATCTTGAGAACAGGTTATCAGACAAATTCAACACGCACTTGGGAATACGGAGCTGATATTAATAATGATCGTGTGGCCTCCGGAGAGGCCGAGTGCAGATTTACCTAGTTGACGCCCGTGGGTGACCTGCGCGTCGTTTTGAGGATGAAGTGATGATGAAGACATCACATACACCCAGTCCCCGAGCCACGCGAATTAACCCCAGGAGATTAAAATCCCTGATGGCTCGGCCAGGAATCGACCCCGGGGCACTTCGGGCTAAAGCCTAGCGCGCTAACCATTTACCCACGGAGCTGGACACCATGATATTGAAAGGCCCGAAGTAAAATAACCACAACGGTGACTAACAAAACTGCTTTCGGGAATGATAGGAAGGAAGCTTCTTCTTGACGGTTAATCTCACGCTCATGAGCCTCGAGACTACTTTTTTACAGGGAATCTGAATCACAGAATGGAAAATCTCACGTATATTAACTGGAATCGAATACGGCCCATTTTTGTGAGAGATAAGCTGGTCGACTCTACTCTACCGCGACCTAACGATACGCCACAGATAAATTTATAAACTATAATTATTATACAATCAGGTCTGTCTAGGTGAGAAACAAGCAGTTTGACCACTGCCCTACCACGCCCTTCGCAACCCAATAGATAAATATAAAAGCTATGATTATTATGTAATCTGGTATATTGGCTTTCACGGCCAGTGAATTAATACTCAGCAATTCTTCCAAAGCCAATATACCATCTTTTTGGAAGCCTTCATAGGGAGGTTAAGGCTGCTTGAGCTTTTAGTTATCGCAGTTATGAGGTGCAATTGCACTTTATATAAAGGGAGGTAGCGCGCAGTTTGCTACTCCAGTGGGGGTCCAGGCGGGGACAGCAAGAGCCCGCTGATGAGCCAGCTTGGTGTCCTAGGCGAAACCCCCACACATGACACGGCACAAACTTAGAAGAATTGCTGAGTTTTAATTCACTGCCCGTGAAAGCCAATATACCAACTATTTGGAAGCCTTCATAGAGAGGTTAAGGCTGCTTGAGCGTTTAGTTTTCGCAGTTAAGAGGTGCAGTTGCACTTTATATAAAGGGAGGTAGCGCGCAGTTCGCTACTCCTGTGGGGGTCCGAGTGGGGACACCAAGGGTCCGCTGATGAGCCAGCTTGGTGTCCTAGGCGAAACCCCACACAAGACACGGCAAAAACCTAGAAGAATTGCTGAGTTTTTATTTTGCAATCTGTTTATTTATATTAGTTCAATCTCTGGTAGTAGTTTCTTCACATCTCAGAACAATCCACTGTGTGTGAATACTTGAACGAAGCGCTTGTTTGCCAAGCCTTGACCTGTGAGTGTTTTCCACCTCTTTAAACACGTATCATATGGTCAGCTGTCAGGTGGCTTGGAGTATGTGTACACAGCGTTAAAGCATCGTTGTTCTAACCTCAGCTAGAAAGGGAAATCCAATTTGGTCGTGCTGGAGGTGATACCGTTTGGTACATCATTGCAAGGCGCGCAAAGATTACCTGTCCATACAACTTTTCTAAATGCAATCATCCATAATGAAGTTCCTCAGATCAGTAAATGGATTCTACCTGAAAGATAGCAAATGCAAGGAAGAAATGTGTCAGCAATTAAATATATTTTTACTGGTTGATGCAATGTTTCAAAGCAGAGAAAATTGGAATACAAATCGTTCTAAGAAAAGACTAGAAGACCCGTGCTGCTCCGCAGCATTCACTTCAACAATCCTACAGCACTTCTGTCCATATGACATTTGCATGTCTTCATGCTAGTGACCTGAACAGACATTTACGGTACCGTCGCTTTTGGGTAAATGATGAAGTAGACTTATGAGATCAAATCTGTGGGTGTCGCCTGTCCTCTGTGTGTAAGTTTAAAAAGGCACACGGACGTCAGGTTCCAGACGCAATTCTGAAAAGCCGAGGTGAACAGCTAACTCCAAACACATAAACTATACTCTTCTCTGAAGAATTAACTCGACACGACTTCGCAGTTTGATGCTGGCTGAAGCTATGGTGATAGGTCGCTCGCAAGCTCGTAAACTCACTCTGAAGCTAGTAATTTAAATTTCCACTGAATGGAGATTGCTGGAAGATATGAAAATGTAAAAACACTTACAGTGGTCGATGTGGGAGCTGTCGCGGTCTTTCTTGCAAAACTTTTCATGCTGAACAATTCTCAGAGAATATCGATATTTTTAACGGTTTACCTAGTGTAAGCTTAAAAGACAAATGAACGTTAGGTATTTCTTCAACTCAATTCACTGAAATCGTAAATGCTCGGCTTCTTTTGGTCATAAATAAATGTTTTTCTACCTAATCCTTCATCGAGAAATCCTTAACAGAATGGTGAAAACCGCATCAAAATACATCAAGTTGCTGTCGGGATTACCCGTTACATCCAAGAATTGGGAATTTTGTTTTATACTAAGTAGATAGAGATACCCACACAACTTAAGGCTACAGCGGTACAAATTGGTGTTTTGTCTACTTATGAACAATGGTATAAATTTAAAATAAAAGTACGGTCTCTTATATTTGAATTTAGAGATGTAACTCTTGGTTAACATATAGAGGTGTGCAAATTAATAGAATTAAATAAATAATTTTAATTAGTCATAATTACTTTTATTCAAAATCATTTTATTGACCAACTTCTTTTGTTGTCCTACTTAGTACTGTTTACTCTCCCGTGGAATTACACCTTTTCCAATAAGGAATTGCGTCTGGAAACTTTATTGGAGTCCGAGGGATATCTGAGCGGGTCCATTTTCAATTTTTCATTGACTTTAGAATTCAAGTCAGGTGATTTCAATGTATAGTTCATGAATCTTTGAATAATTCAATAGCGTTCATCAGTTAAAAGACCCCAAATCCCTCCGCTCTATATTCACACGTAAAGTAGAGTGAAGTAATAAAAACGAAACGTCTGGCATTTTGCATTTGCAAGGCTATTCTGTAAGTGGAAATTCTAAAAAGTCATTTTAATTTGAGTTTCTTAAATGAAAATATAATTAGGAGTCTTGGTTAAACATTTGAAGTAATTTCATCGCCTTGTAAACACACTTAGTGCATTAAACCGTGAAAAGTAAAAATGCAATGTTGGAAAACTGACATCGAATCTAATAATTTGCACATATATGCAAAGACAGCTATCGCCTCCACCCCTACAGATAGAATAGTAAGTAAAGGCGATTGATGAGAAATGAAAAGATAACTCACACAGAAGGAATTAATATTTATTAAGCTGTAAATTTGATTGAGTATATCTTTGTTATAGAAGTGAGGGAATGAAATAACTGGATGTGGGATAGTAATCACCGATGTAGGACAATATTACTTTTTTTTACCATTACCACAGGACAGTTATCGTATTAGGGATGCGGACGTCCTTGTATAATTGTTATTTAATCTGTGCCCCGTTTGCTGAGGTCTTTGTTCCTCCGCAACATTCATTTCAAAATTCTAATAGTACTTCCTTCCATTCGACATTTGCTGTTCGCATGCCTTTTGGTTCTATTTGAACTTTGACGTCATGAAAGGATTTTGCTCGCGATAGTGCGACATACAGTAAAGTTGTCCTTGGATAAACACCGGTTGAGGTAAATAAATGCCTACTTGATCTAGTGTTTGACCTTGAGCTTTATTGCTAGTTATACAAAAAGCCCAACGTACTGGAAACTGCCTCCTTTTGAAGGAAAACGGCATAGAAGTATCTGATGGCGTAAGGTCAAGGCGAGTGAGTAGGACATTGTTTCAAACATTTACGTCAGTAATCATTTCCAGGTGTAAGCAATTGTCATGCATCTTCCGAACCAACAGTCTAGTACCGTTCAACAGACCTTGGGTAACATTAATATTTCTCAACAAAATCACAATTGAGCCATCTTTTAGTCGAAGGATATGAGGTGGCAATCCACGTATGCCTATGCTGTGTAAAAATTCCATTGGGAATTGTAGAAGTTCACTCTCATCTTCAGTAATCAAATTATTCACACTGATGTAAGTTCTCGATGATCCGGGGATTAGGTCTAAAACTTTGTTATTGATTTCTTTACAATGTTCATTTTTAGGTGCTAAAATCGCTAATTTTGAAATGCGTGAAATATTTTTCAGCGTGGGACTAATTCTGAATTTTCTCCATCGACGTGAGGGTATTCACCGTTGCCAATTTGTATCAAGAAGTTTGCAAAGTCACGTTGATCTGTATCCGCTCGCATATTTTTGTTGAGTTAAAAATTTTTGAATAATGGCCACAAAGGGTAGAAGCTTACTGACATTTGGACTGATGCTGCTTTAGATGCGTGAGGCACAACAGGAAATACCTGCCTAAAATCTCCACCTAAGATGATTATATTTCCTCCGAAAGGCACGTCGTTATTCATGATGTCCTTGAGCAACCGATTTACACACATCAACGCGTGCTTATTAGCCATAGGGGCTTCATCCCAGATGATAAGTTTTGCTGATCGAATATAAAAAGCTTCCTTGCTGTTAATTTTTATTCCTGATACAGAACTTTCATGTAAATGTAGAGGTAACTTGAACTGGCTGTGTACAGTGCGCCCCTGAGGTAGTAACATTGCTGCAATACCAGTCCATGCAACAGAAACTACATTTAACCCCAAATTTGCGCAACTGCGAATCAAGCAGTAAATAAATGTTTTTACGGTGCCCCCTGGACCGTCAATGAAATATGCATTACTCATCCTTTCATTGCTGTTTTGTACTAACCCCAAAATGTCTGTAATTATAGCCGTTTGGTTTCTATTTGCTTGGTTTATCGTCCGACTTAATTGATCCTCATTAAGTTTTGGATAATTCATTGGTAAATTTGTCTGAGGGAAATTATCAATAATAGCTGGCAATTCGAGAGAAGTACTGGGAAGACCATGGAGCTTTAATGTATTAGAAATATGTATAAGAGTGAACTGATATGCAATGTTAGGTTCGTGAAACTGAAGATAATCTTCTGATAAAGAATTCTTGAAAATGTCCCATAACTATCTTACATTTGAAGGGGTCTGAAAGATACATATGTAAAAAACAGTTGTCGTAACTGAGAAGGCATCTGAAATTGTGACGCTTCTGCCAAACAACGCTGCCATTCAGAATCGTCAATCAGCAAACCTTGCTCCTTAGCTGTTTCTTTAAAAGTAGAATAGACAACTGCTTTGTATGTTCGTAGATCCTGGGAGGTAGCAGCTATGGCGTGAAGCAATAACAGGTGTAAATAATACCTTTCTGTTTCTGTAGGCGAAACATTATACATTCTGCCTATAGTTTTTGAAACATTTTTTCTTTTTTTGCCACTGGCAGTTGCTCTTATTCCTGACGTAATATACTGGTGTTTCAGGATATATATATATACGGACTTCTGGCTTGCGAATCTTGATTTAACTTGAACGACGCTTGTAATTCCGTGTTGCGCAACTGTGCTTGAAGTAAAATATCAGGAGCGTTATCATTTTTAAAATATATATTTTGCAAGTTTGGCAAGTGAACTGGTAATCGCACGATAGAATGTGACTGTTCTCGCCTTCAGGACATATTTTAACAATGCAGCAGTCATGACCTTTATACATATACTTGTGGATTTTAATATATAAGATACTTGTGGATGTATTCAACACTCCGAAAACTTGAGCATATTTCAACATTAATATGAGCTTGCAAGTAAAGTAAAAGAAATGGATTGTAGGGAACAATGCATCGACTATCGATTTCAATGTCAATGCCTCGAATTGTTTTCATAATAATCCATCCATTATTTCTTCTCCTATATGAAGGATAACCATTGGCATTATCTTTGGTTTCTTCCTGAAATTGTTTAGGGAAATCTTTCTTACATACGCCATCTTTCATACAGACTGAAGATGGATTCAAAGATACGCGAGGACCATGTACCATATGACGCCTTACCAACTCGTATAGCGCTTCATCCTCGAGTCTGGTATTTCGGCTGACACCACACTGTCAATGTCAGAATTTTCTCGAAACTTACAATCTTCCATTAATGTTAAGAGTAAATGGATGTGCAGGAGACCTCGTTTTTGAAATTCCACTGTATATAGATGTGCTTTTACCGAAAATTTCCTTAACATTAATCAATCGTAGCAATTCCTTTACTTTGCAATGGAAAACTCTCACTTCAATATCAGGCCTATTATTAGCCGTTTCCCAGAGATGAATGCTGTTAAGTATTTCTGGCCAACCCGCATTATAGGTGAACGTAATGACCGACTCTGAGATTTTCATTTTCTGCTCGTACATGCAAGGCGTCTGCTAAACCGGCATATGTATCAACTCGTAACTTCGTTTGTTGATGACGTATATATTTTAACCGGTCACCTTCCATATGACAGTAGTAATCCACGAATAAATATCCATTTTGCGAACTTGAGCAGCGACAACTAACTCAACATGACCTCCATGAACACCATTCATAGACATATACATTTTGTAATCATCACTCGTATTGATAGCAGTTTCGTACATATCGCTGTTGCCAACAATAAAGGGAGAATAATGATTCCACTTGTCTGTAACATGTTTTACAATTCGCTTTCTAACCTGTGTAAATAAACTCTGATTGTTGTACTCACAATATGCCTATGACCTGAACAGACAATTACCGTCACCTTTAATCTTTATAACAATTGTAATTGAGTGTCGCCTCTCATTCATCATAATATGATTCATTGTATTGATTGAGCACACAACCTATAAGGACGAATGATGAAACGAAAAGAAGGCAGCTTGTAGCTGGTGAGACCAAAGACTATATAACAGAAAGATCGGATACACAATACAAAATGGCGGTTCCAACATTTAACTGTAGTGGCATCTTCGTGAAATTAGTTGTCTTTCGTATACAGTATTTGTTGTCATTCAAAGAGATGTTGACATGACAGTGTCATTAGCAAAATGACTGCTGATTGTGCATGAGCATTTCAGTCTCAAAGAAATCCATTCTTTGAGAAATTTTAATTAAATTATGTGCACAGAATCCCCTTCTGCTTATTGTATGGACACATGCGACATTAGCGCCCGAGTGAAACAGGTAGAAGTTAACGATATCATGTATGGATACATGCGACATTAGCGCCCGAGTGGAGCAGGTAGAAGTTAACGATATCATAACGTAATTAGGGAACTCTCTGTTAGTATCAAGTTTGATTTATTATTGGGTGGCGTTGAATATCAAGATACAGTGTTAGTCGTTGTCGCCTAGCGACAATATGTCCGTCAAGTCATTCGATTCTATTTTCGTGAGACCTTGGAGGAAGTAATATTCGCAATTATTTTAATACACGAATGATATAATCACGTAAGGTGGGTATCAATCAACGGTGCTTGATGGGCATTACATTTTAAGACAACAAACGTCGTCGTAGCGCAAATACTTCCCGAGATATTTCAGTTTTAGAAAAGGGTGAATTTTTTTGAAAACTATTTTAATATATAAGAAGGCGACAGAATCATGGAGTTTGCCCTTGAATTAGAAGAAAACTTTCGTTGACCCATGAAGAGAAGGAAGGAAGGAAGGAAGGAAGGAAGGAAGGAAGGAAGTCGGAAAAAGCTAATATAAGCCATGAAGAGGAACTAAGTACGACTTTTCATCGTCATTAGGTTCTTATTGATTTCATCATTAAACTAGATTTATGTTCCAAGTCGAGCATCGTCTTTATATTGACTTGAACTCATAGCTTCGCGCGGTAAAGCCGTACTGGAACGATTTATTTACTTATCGTATGGCTTTTAGTGCCGGGAGTGCCCGAGGACATGTTCGGCTCGCCAGAGGCTGTAGCTGCTTCAAGCGGACACCACTAGGGTGAGCTACAAGTTCCGTTCAATTTCAAGTAGTTCCAACTTTCGCTGCCAGAAGATATCAATGATACCTAGTGGTGAACGTTGGAACTTTGATAGAGCGTTACAACGAAATTTAACCTAGAAATTTAGCTCCACACAAGTTTAGTCTGTGGAAGGATCTTTTACATGCCATAAATCTATGACATGGGACCGCTGGCTTTACTTCCCCTCAGAAGGAAGGCATACTGAAGGATTTTAACGCTCTTAAAAAAATCCGACGACTTCGGCCGGGTTTGAACCCGCTATCTTCGGTACAGCAGTTCAGCATGCTACCAACTACGCCACCGAACCATGAGGGCATTGCTCGCAAGGGCCCCTATGAAGTGTTCACCTTCTTTGCTTAATTTCCTAAATGAAGCAATGAGTAATGACATAAGGCACCTTCATGTGTTTTCGGATGCAGCCATAGGACGAAACAGGAACCATTCTGTGGTAAGGCTCGTAGCAAGACGAAGGTTTGAGACAATCCACCATTGTTTCCCCGTGAAGAGACACTCATTATCTTCCCTGTGTTCGAGATTTTGGTGTTTTGAAGAGGAGACTGAAACGGCTGGACAAAGTGTATCTGGATGGCTTCGGTGGCGTAGTTGGTAGAATGCTGAGCTTCTATCCCCAAGATCGCAGGTTCAAACCCGGTCGAAGTCGTCGGATTTTTTAAGAGCGTTGAAAATCCCTCAGTATGCCTTCCTTTGGATGGGAAGTAAAGTCGGCGGGCCCATGTCATAGACTTATGACATGTAAAAGAACCTTCCACTAACTACATTTGTGTGAAGCTAAATTTGCAAGATAGATTTGATTAATGCTCTATTAAGTTCCAACGTTCACTGCCAGGTGCTGGTTGCGGTTGCATATAGTAGCCAAGTTTATAGCTAGGTGACGGTGATGGTAACATTTGGTAGCAAAAGTAGGAACTACTTGAAATTGATCGTCTGCAGTCCTTACGTGAATTACAGATAACACATACTAATACAGCCCTCACAATTAACACCGGTTATCAGACAGACTACACACACCCAAAGTACAAGGGCTACATGATCGCGTTGACGCAGCCCTTAAACCAAGGAACCGACCAACCAAAGTGTATCTGATGAAAGAATACGCTGAAGAAATTGTCCACACAAGCGCTCAGGATAAGTTTGAAGTGAATCTCATTGAATCAGATGACATGTCGGATTTCAAGATGTGGTGGCCGAACTTTTACAGGAAATCAGTCCTGTCGACAGCAACAGTTGGGAGAGGTGTACCAAAAGAAGGAAAACAGCCTTTCAACATCTCCGAGTTCATGGAATTCTGTTGTTCTGCTCACCAAGTCGGTATTGTGAAATGTTTGTTTATTTATTTATTTATTTGTTTATCGAATGGCTTTCAGTTCCGGGAGTGTTCGAGGACATGTTCGGCTCGCCAGAGGTTGTAGCTGCTTCAAGCGGACACCCATAGGGTGAGCTACAAGTTCCGTTCAATTTAATGTAGTTCCAACTTTCGCTACCAGATGCCAATGATACCTAGTGGTGAACGTTGGAACTTTGATAGAGCGTTCCAACAAGATCTACCTTAGAAATTTATATTCACACAAGTTTAGTCTGTGGAAGGACCTTAAACATGCCATAAATCTATGACATGGGGACGCCGACTTTACTTCCCCTCCGAAGGAAGGCATACTGAAGGAGTTTTAATGCTTTTAAAATATCCGACGACTTCGGCCAGGTATGATCCCGCTATCCTGGGCACAGCATGGTACCAACTACGCCCCCAAATCCGCTACTGTGAAATACAGACCATACATTAACAGTGTTGTAGAGCATCACTTCCCTCTTACGCACCGTAATAACATTCCTGCACCACCATCACAGCTAGCGTACCCAGAAGGTTTCACACCCATCCAAGACAAGATAGTGGAAGACATCAGGAAGTTCCGGGACTATCTAACTTATTGGGGGGAGGTCCACAGATTTTATAGAAACATTCTTGTGTTGCCAACCTCTACCAAAGGGGATGCATAACATGTTTACAAAGGCAGCGAGGTGTGAACAGTATCAAGAACTTTTCCAGATGTTAACGTAAAATTTTGATTTGAATTGGGCGTTACTCTCTTTGTGTGCCATTCAAATATACAAAGGTTTCGTGATGAAACAAGATTCACATTTATACCCGTATTACTTAAAATATATAGGCTATATAATTGCAAATTCAGTGCGATTTCTATACTTACATTTTCAAAATTCTGGCTTGAAGGATTTTGAAATGTAATTTCTCAATGATGACCAACTATTTTCATTCTATTATTGATGCTCTCTATTGCGGTCGTGGTGAACGATTTATTGCCTTCAGTAACGCTGCAGAGTGAGATTAAAATTGAGCGGCTGAGGTGAGAACAGAATTGTTGTTCCTTACCTAAGGGGCTGCGACATCATGGCCATATAACCCCGTGTATTTCGTTGCGTGTGGAATTTGTGTTATATCCTATGTTATTATGTTGGCTGTAATAGTGTGTATGTTTCTAAATCGGGAATAAAATTAGGAAGGAGGCGGCCATGGCTTTAAGTGAGGAACCATCCCAGCATTTGCCTGGAGTAGAAGTGAGGAAACCTTTAAAACCCATTTCCAGGATGGCTGAGGTGGGAATAGAACTTACGAAGTTGAGTATACCCGTTTCAGGCTACTTTTTGGTGTGGTGGCAAGCGATCTTCGCTGTCGCTCTGGAGGTGTGAGTTCGACTTCGTGAGGTAAAACTGAAAAGTGGTGGGTTTGAATCCCACCTCAGCCATCCTGGAAGTGGTTTTCCGTGGTTTCCCACTTCTACTCCTGGTGAATGTTGGGATAGTTCCTAACTTAAGGCCACAGCTGCCTCCTTCCTAATCCACAACTTAATTAAAAATACACACCCTAATACAGCCATCACAATAGCACAGGCTATCAAACAAAAATCCACACATACCAAAGTGCACAGCGCTAATTGACCTCAATGTCCAAGCCCCTCATGTGGAACAACAACAATCTCCCCCAAGTGGTGGTCAGGTAAGAATGGAAGTCCAGCTCCTGTATAGCACAGATGTAAATTCATTGCCGCAATACTGTTGCTCCCTTTTCAATAAATTCACTTTTTGGAATATGGGCAGGTTGGATTAAGAAAGTAACATGTAGTGGCAAATAATTTATGTCAGTGCTGTACATGACTAGACTAACTACGCTTGCCAACGTCGCTCATTTGTTATGCTCACCATTGTACTCCTCCAGTTTTCATTCCCGAGCAACAGATTCAAACAATTCCGAGCGAGGTAGGATGTACCTCAAATTATTGCTTTAAAACTTCTACTGTCGTACAGGGAGTGGCAAAAAGATCTGACGGTTTTTAAATCACAACAACACAAACATTTTAAATGATGCAAACTCTTTTATTACTTATAACAGCAAGGTGTACATGCCAATTAATGGAAAACATGAAAGAACAATAGATTTTAACTTTTAAGATTTGAAGATAACTTCTTTCAAATTAATGATGCCCATCTTTTGCCATGCATTCTTCCAGTCTTGCACTGAAGCTTTGCATAGTCATTAGGCTTCAACTGCTGGAAAATAACCATTTTATACGGTTGAAAATGCAAATCGAAACGCAATATTCGTCTCACTGTTCGATCAGACATTTGCAAAGCAGCAGCTTGTTTACGAGCCGGAAGATCACTTCACTTCAGGCAAATGCCAGAATGTTATATTATTTCAATTTCTGGGCACATACCACAATGCTGGATACCAAAATGTATTCAAAATAGCACATTCCTTACATACCAATGACCACGGAGATAATGAAACCCCTGAGAATGAGGGCAATAATAATAATAATAATAATAATAATAATAATAATAATAATAATATTATAATCATTGGTTATATGCCCCCTTTTAACTTCTGCGAACTTTAGAGACGCTAGGGTGGCGCAAATTCGCCCTGAAGGGAATTTTTGACGTGCCAGATTCCCTCGCATTTAAGCACCCTCAAAAATTTCGGCTGATAGCGCCAAGATTTGATCCGACAACCTTGGGGACAGCAGGTGAGACGTTTACCGCTGCGCCACCCAACCAGCCTGCTGCTGACTTAATGTAATATAATTTTTTTTAAAATATGTTTTTATGATATTGAAGCAAGATTTCTCTGCCTTCGTTTCATGCCAAAAAAAAAAGTAAATTATTAAGCGTCAGTTCAGTTTCTATCGACCCTGCTGCTTAGCGGAATGCGCTGAATGACACTCCAAGACTGCAGTAAGTAGCTGCGGAGAGTACGAAGGTTATAATTCACTTGATGAGCGGCTGCGATCACAAGTGTGATCTTCCTCACCAAAGAAATGTTAATTCCCAGGCCATCTAATCCATTCCCACACCCATATAATATTACAGTTGTACTCGCTGCTACAGCCATTATAATAGAGTAAAATATCAAATACAATACATAAAGAAGTGCATTGGTCTTGTGACCAAAGAAATTCCAAGCCCTTATCTGAAGCAATAACAATTCTATCTTGAACAAAGTTTTTTGAAAATCATCTTAAATACTCAGTTCTATTCGTTTTTCTGATATAACCGTAACAGAGTTCGATATAAGTTATATTATGGACTACTGTGAATTCTGTCAATTTTGATCTGATGATGTTCGCTTGGCGAGCGAAAAAACATGTCAACCTTATTAGCTTTTCTAAAACCCATAACAAATATATATATATATATGTATTAAACGCGTGTATTATTTTCAGGTTATTTTCCCGCATATCCCAGTAATTGTGATTATGATTATATTATGTTGACCGACTGAAAAGAAACAATTGAAGGGCATGCGGAATGATAATAGTGTCAATAAGAAAGCACTAAAAATGACTTCAAAGTTCTCTATATTTGAAAATGTATATCGTATGGTAGCGCTAAATATGTCGTGCCTAAATTTGGATATCGACCTGAGTGAAGCTGAGAACTATTGTTAGTAATAGTAATAATGACATTAAAATATTTTGCATGAAGTGTTTCTTTAATTTATAAATTAGCATATCATTAACTACTTGGATAAATAATCGTTTGTTTATTGTCGCTTCATTTACGGGAACAAACATCTATTGTCCTTGGACAGGCCAGTAGGAATATTGGATTGAACATCAACCAGCAGAAAATTAAATACTGTATACCGGTATGGCTGCTGGGAAAGCATGTAAGGAGAACATGCCAGCTTCAATAACTGTGGGCAGTTACACCTTTGAGAGAGTTGAGCTGTTTAAATATCTGGGATCGGCAGTCACATACTCAAATTATATCTCATGTGAAATTAAACAGAGATTAATAGCAGGCAACACCGCATATTTTGTTCTAACAATACATTTCTCCTCCGAGGCTCTTAACTTGTATCACCAAATTAATCATAAGACCAGTGGTTACATATGCCTCAGAAACTTTAACATTAACAGAAAAAGATACCAGAATGCTGGATATTTGGAAGAATCATTAGCCCAATCTGTGAAAGAGGAAATTGGAGAAGGTACAATCATGAGTTGTACATGAAGTTGTACCTATTAGAAGAATATTGAAATCGGTCAGATTGAGGTGGGCCGGGCACATAGCACGGATGAGTGATGCGGAAGTAGCATAAATAAATATCGCATGGAAATCAATAGGTAAAGAAAGGACACGGTTGATCGAGAATCAGATGGATGGATGGATGGAGTCAAAGAACTGTGGAAAATGGGCTGTAGAAATTGGAAAGTTATAGAGTTGGGTCGAGAACAATGGCGGAAGAAGATGAAGATGAATTATCAGTCATACAAACATTCTCACTTTTTCATGAGGTTTGAATTAATTCAATTCCCGCTGCTCTGCAAGCTCATTCATATTTACAAAGTGAGCCTTCGTATGAGTCTGGTTGGTTGGTTGGTTCTTAAGTTTAGGGGCTGCGACAACGCGGTCATGTAGCCCCGTGTACTTTGGGTGTGTGTAGAATCTGTCTGATAACCGGTGTTAATTGTGATGACTGTCTTAGTGTGTGTTATCTGTTTTAGGTAGATTTCATTAGAAAGCTAACTATTGCAATGGGTCCCATGTTTCGACTTCGGGAAAATTTCGACATATCTTAGCGTTTCACATCCCCCAGACCTTAAAATCACAGTCAGTTCAAAAGTTTATATATATATATCAGTTTCTTGTGGACACGATAACTGCCGTAATTTTGCACCAATCACTTTGAATTTTTTTCATAATATGTATCCCCTTAAAATCTCGGTCGAGTTCGTTAATGGGCTAAATCGATCAAAGGGGGTGAATATGGGAGGCTTTTTTCGAAAAATTGAAATATCGCTATAACTCGCTTAACATCTGAAATATTGAATCCATTCAAAGTTCATACTATGTGTCGGATAAGGCCCTAAAATTTATATTTGAAAAGTTTTTTGATAGCACCAACCATTGACCAAAGGAGTGGGAAAAAGTGGGTTTTTCGGGAAACAATAATCATATCTCTGTTAATAGGCACAAAATCAAAACCGTATAAAATGGACAATATTCCTCCAATAATTACCTAAAACCTTTGTCTGAAAGAATTTTCGATATGACCCACCATTACGCCACGGGGTGAGCAAAATGATTTAAATTATAAGAAAATGCCAAGTGCCAAGAGAGGTTGCCATGACAACTTTACTTTTAATTGATAAGGGACGAGCCATCAGCAGTTGCTATGACAACGCCACTGCACGAGATCACATTCAGTTTTCATATGTCTGTGGGAAGCGACTTCGGTATCGGAACTGGTAGCATGCTGAACTTCTATGCCCAAGGTCGAGGGTTCAAACCCGGTTGAAGTCGTCGGATTTACTAAGAGCGCTAAAAATCCCTGAGTAGGCTTTCCTTCGGAGGGGAAGTTCCAACGTTCGTTGCGAGTTGATGGTTCCAGTGGCATCTAGTAGCCAAGTTCACAGCTAGGTGTCGTTGATGGTAGTATTTTTAGCCTACTTTTCACATTTGGGAAAAATGAGGAAAAAGTAGACTTATGAATCGGGCAAATGTGTGTCTGTCTGTCCTTCTGTCTGTCTGTCTGTCTGTCTGGCTGTGTGTGTGTGTCCCCCTATCAACTCCTAAACGGCTGCAGCAATCGAAACAAAATTTGGTAGGAGTAAAGATCTATACCTGAATATCTCATGGCCATGTTTGAAAATGATGTCAGTGCTACCAACTGCTGAAAAATCGTAATTGAAATTTGAGCTCAATGTTGGATATCATGGAAGGTATGAATGCGAGCTATTTCAAAATTGGCACACGTATAGATAATAATATTGCAGTTTAATTTCCATGAGGCCATACATGGCAGTGTTGCCAAAATGATTATAAGCCTGCTGATAGGTCCAATTTTTTAATGCCTATAACTTCTACACTATTAATTGGAATTCAACCAAATTTCGTATGTGCTATGTGTACATAAACCGATATGACTGAGCGTATTCTAAAGTGCCACCAGAGCTGCCACCTGTTAATAAATGCTCTCATTTTTTAAAATCCAAACACCCATATATCAGAAAGTATGCATGCCGACAGCTTTAAATTTTGCACACGTATAGTACCTGACATTCTATATTAATTTGGAGTAAGTTATATACGTCAGTGCTACCAACATGATTCTAAGTCTGCTGATAAGTCCAATTTTAAAATGCATGTAACTTCTATACTAACTAATGGATTTAATTCAAAATTGACACAACAATAGATCATATTATTTCAGATTATTTCTGACCAATACATGTATGTCATTGTTGCCAACATGGGTTTACGCGCGCTGTTAGATCCAATGTTTAACGGCATGTAACGTCCATGCTATCCATTGGACTTAAACCAAATTTTGAATTCTGTACCTTAAGAGATGGAACTAAGAATATATTCAGTCACCAGGGCTGCCAACTGTAGTTCTCTATTAGGCTACATTATGCCAGGTATACAGTATTTCGAACTAATTAGAAATTTCGATATTACCAACTTAATTTCGTCATTATTCTAGATAAAATCCATATAGATTAATCATTATCATGTATCTTAAATTTTAAGAAAAGTAGGGTCTTTAGTTCGTCACGGAACTTCTTGTTATGAAAGCCGGATCTAAAGATCCTATAGGCTTTCATATAGCCGTGGTATGTTGGAAAAATTCTCTGTATGTATGTATGTATGTATGTATGTGACGTTTTTGCGTTTAGCAAAGTACAGGTCGGAATTTTCAAGATATCAAGCTGAAATTTGGTACGGTGTAAGAGTTATGGCCTGTGACGAACCCTATTGTTGGGAGTTAAAATCGGTGCAGGGCCCGACCTTTTTTTGGGGCCCTGAATTATATCCCTTTTTTGGAACCAATATATCTCGGAAACGGTTGGTCGTATCGAAAAACGTTAAATATACAGGTGTAAGATTTCCACGGTATGCAACTTTTTTATTCAAAACGATTTTTTGATATCTCTCACCGTTTTCTTTCTTTTGGGCCCTGAAAATGTCCATTGTGCGTGACATTTTTGCGTTTAGCAAAGTACAGGTCGCAATTTTCAAGATATCAAGCTGAAATTTGGAACGGTGAAAGAGTTAGGGCCTGTGAGGAATCCTGTTGTCGGGCGTTAAAATAGGCGTAGGGCCGCACCTTTTTGGGGGGCCCTGAATTTCAAACTTTTTTTCTGGAATCGATATATCTCGGAAACGGTTGGTCGTATCGAAAAATGTTAAATGTACAGGTGTAAGATCTCCGCGGTATGCAACTATTTTACTCAAAACGATTTTTGATATCTCTCACCGTTTAAATTTTTGGGGACCCTGAAAATGTCCATTGTGCGTGATTTTTTTGCGTTCAGCAAAGTATAGGTCGCAATTTTCAAGATATCAAGCTGAAATTTGGTACGGTGAAAGAGTTAGGGCCTGTGAGGAAACCTATTGTTGGGCGTTAAAAACGGTGCAGGGCCGGATCTTTTTATGGGCCCTGAATTTCATCCCTTTTTTTGGAATCAATATATCTCGGAAACGGTTAGTCGTATCGAATAACGTCAAATGTACAGGTATAAGACCTCCGTAGTATGCAACTTTGTTACTCATAAGGATTTTTTGATATCACTCACCGCTTTCTTTTTTGGGACCCTGAAGATGTAGGTATGTGCGTGACGTTTATCCGTATAGCAAAGTACAGGTCGCACGTTTCAAGATATCGAGCTGAAATTTGGTACGGCGGAAGGGTTGCGGCCTGAGAGAACCCCTAGTTTTGGGCGTTAACATCGGTGCAGGGCCGGACCTTTTTAAGGGGTCCTGAATTTCATCCTTTTTTAAATTGATTTATCTCGGAAACGGTTCGTCGTATCGAAAAAACTTAAGTATACAGGAGCAAGATCTCATTGATTAGCAACTTTTTTATCCCTTATGATTTTTGAACTCTCTCACCGTGTTCATTTTCTGGGGCCCTGAATGACATTATTTTTTTTTCGAATCGTTATATATGGGAAACGGTTGGTCGTATCGAACATAGATACATCTACGGGAGTAAGATCTCAGTGAATAGCAACTGTTTTAACCTTTATGAATTTTTGATATCTCTCACCATTTTGTGTTTTTGGGGCCCTGGATTGTATCCTTTTTTTTTGGAATCGACATTTCTCGGAAACAGTTGGTCATATGGAAAGAAGTTAAATCTACAGGTATAAGATCTCAGTGATTTGCAAATTTTTAACCCGAATGATTATTTGATATCTTACACCGTTTTCTATTTTTGGGGCCGTGTTTTAATCTTTTTTTTTCGAATCGTTGTATCTCGGGAATAGTGCGTCTTACAGAAAAAGGGAAATCTACAGGTGTAAGATCTCAGTAATTAGCAAGTTTCTACCACTTATCATATTTTGAAATCTATCACCGTTTTGATGATATTAAATAGTTTGGTTTTTGAAAAAAAAAAGGGGGTCCAAATGTATATAATAGTTTGTAAAAATTTAACTGATGGTCTCATTGAATTCTACGGAAAATTATCTATAATAACCCGTTTTCAACCTTCAATAAGTTAAATAATGTATTGTGCCCTTGTATATAACAGCGTCGTATATACGAGAATCAAACTTCGGGGAGCGTTCAGTCCGGGTATGCTTTCACTAGAGCTCAAATACCAGACGGCTGCTTACAAATACAAGGACCATATGCAAAACTATAAACTAAGAAATGAGTGAAAAACAAATAAAATTACCACCATTTAATAACTGAATAAAAACAACAAAACATAAAAAATAATATAAACAAAGTCCACCCTGAACTTTACTCCCACAGTACAATAATTTACACAGATCTGAGTGGCCTAGAAAGGTCCACTCCAAAGAAATAAAATTGTGGATCAAATTCCACTTGTCTGATTAATATGTATGCACGCGTATAACTACGCTAGAGAAGAAATAAGTACTTTTGATGGAGATTTGCTCACAGATGGAACAGCCAATATGCTTGCAAACCCCCATACTGCAAACCATTATTATGGCTTTATGGGACACACTCGTAGAATAACATACCAACAATTAAAGTTTTACTGACACACGCAACCATTTAAAATTTATAAACTAATTGATCTCCATCGAGATCGCAGTGAGTCAGGAAACTCCCAGCAAAACAGAAGCTTGCCCAATGGCTCATATTGCTCAACACATACATGACAACAACGTGACCGAACATCGAGACCACCCGAGGTCAATGAACATGACAATAATTAAACAAAAAAAAATAAGATGCCTAAAACCCGATGATATTTACATGAAATAAAAGCATGGATAAGCTAACACGCTGGGACTCGATCAATCAAAACGCGAACAGCACCCATTTACCGATTACAATTCTTTTATCATTAAACAGGCTTTATTTTAATATAAGATAAACATTTACGAAGAACGGAGACCTGGTCCGTGAATACTAATGAGCACAGCTTGCTCCTTATCTGATGGAGTGCGCCGCGTAGAAATACCTTCACTTACCACTCATTAGCGTCTGTGTTCAAAACCAGCCCTCCTTGTCGAAGCTTTGAGTCATGCTATTTATAACAAGAGACTAGACAGTCCCGTTACGCCACCTGTTAATCGCGACATATAAATTCACACACTTCTTGTCAATTCCAAAGAATTGCAAGAACATCGTAGAAGGGGATTCCAACATTTTCCTCGCAAGGATTAAATGCTTAACCTGGCCAAAGCTTCAGACAGAAACCAGGGTTCCCGAAAACTCCTATCCCATAAAACACATATTTGCAGACTCAACAAAGCATTTAGGGCAGAACACAACACAAATCTACCACGGGCCGACACTCCAATCAAATATCATAGATTTTGTGTACCAAGACACTAAAAGGGAAACTTCATCAACAAATAAAGTCATTGGGCATATGACCCCTCACTTAACAAAAATGCAACAAACGGCAATTAACACACAAGCCTGTGTAACAATAAAAATCTATACAATAAAAAGATTTCCCACCAATTCTATTATCTACTCTAGTTAATTCAGTTTCGCTTCTGTTATGATATCGGTTCCCAATTTGCGTCGCTTAGCCGCGCATTTTACGGTAGCGATACGCACTCGAGTACGCTTGCCCCGTGTACTTGACATCAACAAAAAAATAATCTTCATACAGGTAGAATACATGCCACGTTGCTCATGAACTAAACTAAAGTGTGTCAGTACCACAAACCAACTACAATAAAACACGAAGACAAAAATAAAATAAAATATTTACACAAAATAATATGTTCCCACAAAACCATAACCAGTTTGTCAAATAATTAAATTATTTAGTACTCATTCCTCTTTCTGCGTCGTCTCATCGAACATCGCCTGACATTCTCTCTCCAAAGTGTTTATCTCATCTCAGACCACATGGAGCCGTAGAAACGTTGGTTCGATGTCTTTCTCTGGGTCTGGAGTTCCATCTTGACGTTGAATAAAAATAAAAAAATAAAATGTTATTTATAGTCACACGTAATTTTCTATCTAAATTTTGCCAATAGTTACTTTATTCACCATTTGTCTAGTGCAAAATTAAACGTAGACTTTCCCTAATAGTTGTAGTCGTGGGAGACTACTAAAATCTTACCGATACACAAATTTCACACTCAGCTGTGCGCACACAACTTTATTATAATGTTTTCAATAATGACCCTATCTCTGATAAATTTAACACAGTATATCTTCACGGTATGGAAAAGAATAAGTGATCACCTCGCGGTGTCACCAAGAATCAACCTCCTCGTCACTCAGACGACAGTATTTATGTGAATTTGGCAAAAAGACGGAGGGAGAGGGAAATCTATCACTAACTTCTATAATAATGCGACTATTGGCATGCAACAGGTATCAAACAGTTTGAAAAATTATACAGGTCACAATGGGGCTATCGTGCTCTGGAATCGATCATAGATTTCGTTAATCCAATCTTTCCCGCTTTCAACTTCAAGCCGGCGTCAGACGCTCCCTTGGCGCTAAAATTGGTGACCCTCTCTGATTCATGACGTCAATATCGCAGTTTAGAACAGAAGCCTCTGTCCTATGATTGGTTGAAAGTTCCTCTCATCTCTCTCATCCAGCAACTATCTTACTCGTAACGCTAGGGTGACAAAGAAATTACGGTCTGAAATGAGTCAGGACCCCAACACACCTTTGTCTGATAAAGTGTCTGTCAAACATTCCGATCTCGTCACTCCTTTGTTTCAGGACTGGGCACGTTCAAACGTACTGTCTCCACATAAGCTTGACATTTCGCAATCCAGTCTGGCCTTCCTGTATGATTCTGGCAGTAAAATCAGAATATAATGAAATGAATAATTAGGATCATTAATATGCGTAGCTTATTAAGGGTTCAGTATTTACAGCTGTAAGATATTTTCCATTTCCGAGGACGGCCGGCTTTCATAACCACGTGATGGTGTCAGCATTGCCTAGAATAACATTTTATAATTTTCCTACATTTCCACGCAATCGGGTCGAATGTCCGAAATGCAAATCCGCAGACCTTGCCGCAACGAAGTTGTTGTTTGAGATTATTACCCATCTTGCTCGCCGCAATGTTGCGCGA
Source organism: Meconema thalassinum (assembly GCA_946902985.2). Classification (NCBI taxonomy): domain Eukaryota; kingdom Metazoa; phylum Arthropoda; class Insecta; order Orthoptera; family Tettigoniidae; genus Meconema; species Meconema thalassinum. Next base: position 486,487,101 of record OX336391.1, read on the forward strand.
ACGTCTAATCCAAAGCAGGTCATACAGCGTGGACTCCTACTTGTTAATTATGTAGCCTATTTTAGGTAGATTTCATTAGAAAGCTAACTATTGCAATGGGTCCCATGTTTCGACTTCCGGAAAATTTCGACATATCTTCGCGTTTCATATCCCCCAGACCCCAAAACCACGGTCAGTTCAAAAGTTTATATATAATTTATGTATGTATATATGTATATATATGTATAGAAATCAGTTTCTTGTGGACAGGATAACTGCCGTAATTTTGCACCAATTACTTTGAATGTTTTACATAATATGTATCCCATTAAAATCTCGGCCGAGGTCGTTAATGGGCTAAATCGGTCAAAGGAGGTGAATATGGGAGGCTTTTTTCGAAATATGGAAATATCGCTATAACTCTCTTAATATCTGAAATATTGAATCCATTCTAACTTCATACTATGTGTCGGATAAGGCCCTAAAATTTATGTTTGAAAAGTTTTTTATAGCACCAACCATTGACCAAAGGGGTGGGAAAAAGTGGGTTTTTCGGGAAACATTAATCATATCTCTGTTAATAGGCACAATATCAAAACCGTACAAAATGGACAATATTCCTCCAATAATTACCTAAAACTTTTGTCTGAAAGAATTTTCGATATGACCCACCATTACGCCACGGGGTGAGCAAAATGATTTAAATTATAAGAAAATGCCAAGTGCCAAGAGAGTTTGCCATGACAACTTTACTTTTAATTGATAAGGGACGAGCCATCAGCAGTTGCTATGACAACGCCACTGCACGAGATCACATTCAGTTTTCATATGTCTGTGGGAAGCGACTTCGGTATCGGAACTGGTAGCATGCTGAACTTCTATGCCCAAGGTCGAGGGTTCAAACCCGGTTGAAGTCGTCGGATTTACTAAGAGCGCTAAAAATCCCTGAGTAGGCTTTCCTTCGGAGGGGAAGTTCCAACGTTCGTTGCGAGTTGATGGTTCCGGTGGCATCTAGTAGCCAAGTTCACAGCTAGGTTACGTTGATGGTAGTATTTTTAATTATGTAGCCTATTTTAGGTAGATTTCATCAGAAAGCTAACTATTGCAATGGGTTCCATGTTTCGACTTCCGGAAAATTTCGACATATCTTCGCGTTTCACATCCCCCAGACCCCCAAACCACTGTCAGTTCAAAAGTTTATATATATGTGTGAATGTGTATATATATATGCATATATATCAGTTTCTTGTGGACACGATAACTGCCGTAATTTTGCACCAATCACTTTGAATGTTTTACATAATATGTAACCCCTTAAAATATCGGTCGAGTTCGTCAATGGGCAAAATCGAGTGAAGGGGGTGAAAATGGGGGTGCTTTTCTCGAAAAAGTGAAATATCGAAGCCATTCAAAGTTCATAATATGTGTCGGATAAGTGCCAAAAATTTATGTTTGGAAAGTTTTTGATGGCACCAAACATTGACCAATGGGGTGGAAAAAAGTGTTTTTTTCGGGAAACATTAATCATATCTCTCTTAATAGGCACAATATCAAAACCGTACAAAATGGAAAATATTCCCCTAATAATTACCTAAAACTTTGTCTGAAAGAATTTTTGATCTGACCTACCATTACGCCAAGGGATGAGAAAAATGATTTCGGAATTAAAGAACATGCCAAGTGCCATCAGAGGTTACCATGACAACGCTTCTAAATTGATGAGGGATGAGCTATCAGAGGTTGCCAAGACAACGCCATTGCACGAGATCACATTCATTTTTCCATCTGACTGTGGGAAGAGGCTAACTGGTAGCATGCTGAACTTATATGCCCATGGTCGCTGGTTCAAAGCTGGCCAAAGTCGTCGGATTTTCTAAGAGCACTAAAAATCCCTCAGCATGCTTTCCTTTGGAGGGGAAGATCCAACGTTCGTTGCGAGTTGCTGGTTGCGGTGGCAATTCGTAGCCAAGTTCAGAGCTAGGTGTCGTTGACGGTAGTATCTGGTAGCAACATTAGGAACTACTGCTTGAAATTGACCGTCTGCAGTCCTTACCTGAATTACAGACTAATACAGCCATCACAATTCACACCGTTTATCAGACAGATTCTACACTCACCCAAAGTACACGGGGTTACATGACCACGTTGTCGCAGCCCCTAAACTGAAGAACCAACAAAAATCTCTGCGGGAGATAAAATTTTGCGTGAAGAAGTAACAGACTGTCTGATAGTTACACATCAGTTCCAAACCTTGCATAAGGACAGTGTGATCACAAGTATAAAAATGAACCCCAAATGACAAGAAGGTTACCATCCCCATAATACAATAAAATGATAAAATATGCATACAAAAACGAAAAAAAAAAGTTAATTAACCTCTAAATGTAAAATACTTTCTTGCAATCAATGAGGTCTGATCCTCCTAAGAAAACCTGCATATTTTGCCTATTATATCCTATCCCCAAGTTTGCCCGGTGAAATCTACCTCCGCCTTCCGGCGTGCCGAGAGGATTTTTTAAAATTTAATTACTGCAACTTAGAATTTTTCAAATAGTTCCTACTTTTGCCGCCAAGCGCCAACGTCAACGACTACTAAGCCATGTTCAGAACTTAGCTACTAGACGCCACCGCAGTCGGCTCTTGGCAACGAACGTAGAAACCTAAGAGCGTTGTTTACATTCTTAACCTATCCAATTTAGCTTCACACAGGTGCAATTAGTGGAAGGTTCTTTAACATGCCATAAATCTATGACATGGGACCGCCGGCTTTACTTCCCCTCCGAAGGAAGGCATACTGAGGGATTTTTAACGCTCCTAAAAAATCCGACGGCTTTGGCCGGGTTTGAACCCGCTATATTGGCCATAGAAGTTCAGCATGCTACCGACTACGCCACCGAAGCCGCCTTTCGTATGAGTCTATTTCTCTTAAGCATTCCCATTCTCACAAGGTAACTTCACGAACGTTAATCTCCCGATTTTGCTGAAACTTAGCACCAATATTGATCAGATCACAAGCAAACCATATTTGATGGATTTTCACCCCCAATTTTATGCAAGATGTGGTGAAACTGTATGCCTTTGAATACACATGCGATACTTGATACATCCCAGGTTGATAAGCTTACCGAGTTCTTGTAACCTCTCTAACCTAAACGGAGTAGTTTTGCCATTTCTCTTAGCAGCCTGCGTATTGTAAGGGGACGACGGTGCTTGTTGCAGCACAATTGCCTGCTAGTGATATAAAAGCTTGGGGCGTATCAACTCGCCTGCTTAAGTCATGCAAGTCAGCAGAATTTTGCCCTCTTTAGGAATCACCCAAGTGAATTTGGGGACCAAATATCATCTATTTCTCATGTCATACTGTATTTTTTAGTGGAAGAATCAGGTCCGTGATCTTCCTTTGTCTGACTAACATTCTTCCAGCTAGCACTTCAGTGCAACAGAATCTAGCTGAATACTCAGCTATTTAGAAAATAGTTCAGCTAACTTTTTGTTTTGTTTAACGTTCGCTTTTCTACATGGATATTTTATTTTGGACTAAGTGTCAAGCCAAACTTTGCGTGATACATGTTTTAGTTATACACAAGTAAGTGTGATGGTCTACCGCGCACCTTGCCCTTAAGCGGGCGCGTGCAGATACTACCCGCATCTCATTGCTGCCACTTCCACGGGAAAAGGAGTTGTACAGTATAATAAATATGCTTTGATAGTTTACCTTGTTCTGGATTTGTACCTACTTGTACCCACAACTCCAATGCAAAAATAAGTAAAACGTTATAAAGAAACTGGTTTACTGGCCTATCCTCATGCAAATTGTGAGTGGTGTAAACACCTGCTCGCCTGTAATATAACCTTATTAGAGAGCTTGTTAAAAAGGTTCACAAATATTCTACATCTAGATCTGAAAAACATATTCATGATTGTATGTTCGTCAGTGTATGGAAGAATTTCCTTTCCATTTCCTAATTTTTGTGCAATAAATAAGGAACAATGTTGTTTTTGTTCATTTGATTTATTTGTGACATTGAAGTCATGTAGCCCACGTAGTTGAGTGTGTGTATAACTTGTCTGTATTATCGTGTTGGATGTGTTGGTGTATGTATTTGTAATTGGGGCTAAGGTTTCATGAATGCGGCCATGCCAATGGTAAGTTATACTGGAGTAGAGATTGGGAAACCACGGAATGCCACATCGAGGATGGCTGAGATGAGAATCAAACTCACCGCTTATCAGTTTTGCCTCTCAAGGAGGCTCAATGAGCTCTTTTCCTTCCCTCAGAATATAATTAATTTCTTTCAGACCCAGGCCCCTTAGATCCCTAGTTTCAATACGTGTCCTTAGACCACAGAAGTTGACCTAAGAAAAAATTGCTACTGGCACAATAAAAACACACTAATGATTTTCATTCAACATTTTTATTTTTATTCAGGGCCGTACTTGTAATGAAAGGGAAGGATAATTTGAGCCAGCCGTCTTTCATCCTATAGAGCCTTCCTGCAACTGATCTGGTCCGATAAATATCCCATGAGTAGAGCCTGCCTTTCAGTACTGGGAGGCGGGAGCTTAGTCCTGGATCGAACTGCATTCTCTCCTATGATGGATGATCAGGTTGTTTAAGGAGCAGTGCAATGAACCAAAGAGTGTTATTGTACATGTAAATACCGCAAAGGTAATCTACAGAAAGTACCTAAGCCGATAATACAAGGGAGATGTACTTCTTTACTAAGTAACTAGGATGACAGCGTTCGATATCAAGGACTGTGGGGTCGTTACAGAGTTGGGTCGTTGAATTTTAACCTCGATTTTTTATTACCCGTTTGATTATGCCGACGGCTATGTCAGGAACTAAGCGTTGTTTACAGCTAAACTTAGCTATGCGACATGTAGCTCTGTGTGTTTTTGGGAGGGAGATATGTCTGATAAGCTTTGTCATTGTGATGGCTGCACTAGTGTGTTTATTTTTAATTGGTGCTAGGAATCGGTAGGTGGCAGTCGTACCTTAATTTAGGAACCATTGCGGCATCTGCCTGGAGTAAAAATGGGAAACCACGGAAAACCAATTCTAGGCACCCGAGATGTGAGTCAAACCGATCTGCCCAGTTTTGGCCCACGTGACCCACAAACCAGAATTATAATTCATGGAAGAGCCGGGAATAGAATACAGGTCATATGGATTTGTAGGATAGCTTTTGGTGCTTTATATCTGCTGTCGACAGTAAACAATTATGATTTGACTTGTAGCGTGGCATAGACTGAACCTGGATTAGTCATTACCCGAATCTTATTTATATTCGGCAATACCAGAAAGTTCCTCAAATGTATCATGTCGTTAGTAAACTTCTACGGTATGTAGTAAACAGGTAGCCAAATGTTCTGCGTTTAAGGCCAATTATTAAAAAAATCATGCGATAACATGCAAGTATTCAAAAATAAAATAGATATGCATTATCGACTAAATTAACAAAATATTAAAAATATGAAAAATTAACATACTTTCATTGTTGATAACAATAATGGCATTTGGCTTTCGGAGAGACTTCGAGGAGTCCTTTCGAGTTGACGGCGTAGCTGACCTGTGCCTCGTGATATAAATGAAATGAATAATGAATACGCTACAAGCACTTAGTCCCTGAGTCAAGAAAATTAACAATACGAAGATAAAATCCCACGACACAACCGGAAATCGAACCCGGAGTCCTTTTCATGAAGGGAAAGCTACGAAGTAAGACTTCAAAGAACAAGACATTCAAATATATACATACATTTATTGCATATTTTAAATAAAGAAAACATGCATTTTCATGAGCTCTCGACGTATAATTCTGATAGATTAACTTTCTATTTTACATCTACATGGCTTCTACACACGTGGTCAAATTATTATTCGAATTAAAATAAATCTTCCCAGTTCATTAACAATTTGTACCTCTAATTAGATAGTTACCGGTACCGGTGTTTTCACAATGTTTCTGGTCATTGATGGAAATGGAATTTCTCTATTTGAGCTAAATGATATTCTATGTAATTATATTGTGCCGAATCAGTCCTTTCTACCCCATTCTCTTATGAAAAAGTGTCACATACTTACGTAATCGACAAATATTTTCTTTCAGAAAATAAACATATATGCAAATACAGTATATAGGATATTTTAATAAATAGGCAACATTGACTACGTATACATATTTATAATCCAATAACAGTTCGAGCAATAATGTAGCAGGTCCACCTCACTTCCTAATTTATATATTTTGATTTTTTCCGATGTTTCCGATTTCAATGCACCCAAAATATAGAAAATTATTTAAAAGAATATCTTTACTTGAACATATACTGGTATGAAAACGAATCGTTAACAGATTGAGAATTAATTTCTTAATCTGGAAAACTAATATAGAACATACAGAATGACCACGTCGGTTTTGATGTGCACTACACGACCTTATACATGTATTATGTACTGTAGATCTCCTTGATCATAAATGTGAAAATCCGTTTCTTGAACATTATCATGTTGGAAGCCATGTTTCAGTGTTCCCCTAGTAAACGAAATGTATGCTTTTCAGTCGGTCGACAAAATTGTACCCAATTGTATTAGGCGTTGTGCCCAAAACAAATTGCATGAGATTATGGTGTTTAAATCCATATTCAGTGTTGAACGACTGAAAAGCATCTACTTTTGTTGCATGAGATTAATAAATCACTTCGATGACATGTTAGGGCATAACACCCAATGCAATTGAGTACAATCGTGTTGACGTACTGAAAGCATTAATTTCGTCCATTTCTTGAAATTTATCAACACTTTTGTAGGTTACGTTTACGATAATAATGTTCAGTGACACATTTGGATAATGACCTGTTTTCATTTGACTGACCATCATCCACAAAACAGTATTGGTACTCACACTCTCATTAACAAGAACTGTTTATCGAAGTTGTTTCAGTTTGGATGAGCGCCAAGGGGAATACGGTAATACTGAAGACATGTAAGACTATTGCTTTACATTCGCTTAGGATAATATAAGCAGATAGCCTAGCTGGTTATATGTCTGCGATATAAAACAGAGATAATTCTTGTTTTACGGCAATTATCTATAAATGTATTGCAAATTTACTTAGAGACTTCAAAGGATCGGCTAAGTCCTATTAAACGCCTCAATTATTGTTGATTCACATTATTCCTGTTTTAATAGAGTGGCATACATGTCGTCCACCGTCTGATATCTACTTGGGTTAGTAAGTGTAATTGACAAGTGATTGACTTTAAAACATGAGACCAGTTCTGCTTGTTGTTTATGTCAATAATAGTTTTCCGAATGACAGTAACGTATGTTATCTCAACCAAATTCTAACCTTTTCAAAATACAGTCATCATCATCATCATGAACCGGTTCCAGTTTCCCGGGTGCGGTGAATGAGCGCTCTCCATTGAGTTCTCTCCAAAGTTACTATCCCAATTACCAAAACAGTAGTACAAACACTCTGAAACTATTTCCGCTTCTAAACTTGTAAAATCGACCTGATTCTCATCTAAAAATGCTAGTAAAGTGATTCATAGGCGTTTTGAAACTACTTATGATTAATAATTGAGAACACTCACAGCTATATCGGTGGGTCCGTGGTCACTCCCTGTGAGATTGTGCTGGACAAAACGGAGGCAGACAGGTTTTCCTCCGGGTACTCCGGTTTTCCCTGTCAAAAACTGTCGTTCCAGCCACTATCATATCATTTCATCTGTCATTCATTTAATCATTGCTTCAGAGGAGTGCGACAGGCTTCGACAGTTCATATCCTCGCCGCTAGATGAGGGCTTCATTCATTCCATCCTTGTCCCAGTCGGTCGACTGGAAGCAGGCTGTGGATTTTCATTTTCACAGCTATATCGGGGATTGGTGACAAATACAAGGTTTGATTTTTTAGTAGTGGCAACTATTATTTTGCTCGTCACTTCAGTATATGTTGAATTATTATTCTCCGCATTTTTGAGCAGAAGTTTCAATGTATATCTCGAGACTCAAGAATGTGGCTATGAATCAAACATAGTGTGTGTATTTGAAATCCGAAGTCGCACTGATATGCATGTCTTGTTTCAATCTAAAGTATTTCAAGACTGTGAACGCTCAAAATGCGAAAGAATAGCTACAAAACTATCCGACCAAACCTCAGTCCAAATGCGTGCGTGTGAGGTCTTGGCGTAAGCCAGTGATTCTTGGAATACAGACTCTTTCAAACATTGTTGAAGACAGTCACATAAACAATGTCGAGAAAAGAAATAGAGCTACTAAGCGTTCGCTAGAAAGGCAAATATTTTATTTCTACAGTGTTGATTAGAATGTGTAAGCAAGCATTAGTGTTACCAAATGTTCTTATATAAACGACTTCTCTCTGGGAGGTAACTAATGATCACAATAAAAGTAAATAAATGCACGAAAAATAACAAACTGCTCCGTTGAAGGTCATTAACTCAGTGTATTCTCAGAAAGAACGTTTAAAAATAGTTCAGGTTTAAGGACCTCTGCTAGGGCATGTTAGGAATGTGTGAATTTGAAAGACAAAGAATTTCGATCATTCATTTTCTTTGAACAAGTAGACTTGGTCCTGGCTTTGTACATTGAAGGTATGGTTTCGACCCCACCTTAGTCTGACAGTATTTAAAGGTGTCTCGAGGAGACAAGAGTTACAAGAATGCAACATCCCGGTGTCTCTGAGGTAACCACAAGTTATTAACAGTAGCGATATATTATTTTTTCTGGCAATCGTACTTGGCTACGTTGGGGTGACTAGAAGTCGGTCCTCGAATATTTTGTTTAAATTCCTCTTGAAACCCATTGATAGAATATACCGCAGGTAGCTTATATACAGGGTGTATCTTAATTATACCGACAAAAAAATCAGGGACGCTCTGCGTGTTATGTAAAAGACGATGCCGCAATAGGATTGGCGGAGAAAATTTTTCCCTCCGAGAAAATGAGGTTACTTTGTTACTTCCGGGCGCGCGATTCAAATCTACGAACTCGCCGTAATTGCTGAGCCAGGCAGCAAGCCGCTGGCCACTGCTGTGCTTCAGGCAAGGGAAGGGAGTGTGATAGAAGGAGACAGAGATATGCAGGCGGGCATGCGGCAAGCCGAGGCGATCGAGGAAACTTGCGAATGCCCGCCAGTATATCTCTGTCACCTTCTATCACACTCCCTTTCCTTGCTTGAAGCACAGTGGTGGCCAGCGGCTTGCTCTCTAGCTCAGCAAATACGGCGAGTTCGTAGATTTGAATCACGCGCCCGGAAGTAACAAAGTAACCTCATTTTCTCGGAGGGAAAAATTTTCTCCGCCAATCCGATTGCGGCATCGTCATTTACATAACACACAGAGCGTCCCTGATTTTTGTCGGTATAATTAAGTTACACCCTGTATATCCATCCAAACAAGTAGTTCCGTGAAGAACTATACAGCCTATTTTCATATATCCTACTTATGTTAATTGCCACTATCAACATACACAATTTCAGTTTGATTGCTGTAATTGATTCGTAGATATTGAGAACCGACTAAATATTTCGGATGGTCGACATGTTGGATTTTCCATATGTAGGTCCTAGAGTTATGTACTGTTACATGCAGATTAGTTTGTACGTGTAGTATTCAAACTTCAATCGCATAATTAGGACACAAGATGTAACAAGGAGATTTTAAAATTTCGCACAGCTGCCATCTTGTGGTTATGGAAACAATTGAAATAAATTAGATGCCAGTGGTTTACCATTCGTATAAGGATTTACTGTACCTAGTTTCACTGCACTCGGATGGTTAAATTGCGAGAAACGTCCATGTGAATATTTATGCTTCGCGTCGCCACCATGTTGGATTTGTGATCACCAGGTTATTTAAAGTCTTATAGGTGAACTTAAGTTCATAGCCCCTATGAACATTAAAACATTCAGTATGATTGCTATAATAGACTCGTAGATATTCTGAGCCGTCTAAATATTTCGGATGGTCGCCATGTTGGATTGTTAAATGTATAGGCCATAGAGTCATGTACTATTAAAGGAAAATTATTGCGTAGGTTCATTATTCAAAGTTTCACTTCGTTCGCATGACTACATCACAATAAATAAACACTTAATTTTAAAATTCGCACAGCCGCCATCTTGAGGTTATGTAAACAATTGAACTAAATTAGATACCAGTGCATTACAATGTGTATAAATATTTCCTGTACCAGATTTCATTGCGTTTGGAACATTAAATCGCGAGAAAGGACTATTTAAAATTTTCAAATTCGCTTGGCCGCCATGTTTGTTTTGTAGTTAACCGGTTTTTGAAAATTTATAGATGGACTTCCAGTAGTGCCCTTCATCTCCGTACAAAATTTCAGGGAGATACCGGAATTAGTTTCAGAGATATAGAATGCCGGTGAAATATTTCACACATCCGCCATCTTGTGGTTATATAAACATTAAACAATTGAACGAAGTTAGATGTCAGTGCATTACAATTTATATAAAAATATACTGTACCATGTTTCATTGCGTTTGGTTGGTTAAATCGCGAGAAACGTCTATTTAAAAGTCGCAAATTCGCTTGGCCGCCATGTTGGTTTTGTAGTTACCAGGTTTTCAAAGGTCACATAAGTGAACTTATAGTAGTTCCCGTTATCACCACACAAAATGTCAGGGTAATGTCGCTAATAGTTTCGGAGATATTGAATGCTGGTGAAATATTTCGCACAGCCGCCATGTTGGATTTGTGAGTTGTAACAAAATTTGAAGGGCACGGTCGGGGTCGCCCGGAATAGTGCTATGACCTTACCGAGTTTCATTGAAATCGCTCCAGCCGTTTAGATTTTATTAGGGGGGGGGGGGACACACACACGAATCACACACACACACACGCACACACTCACGGACAAAAGGTGATCTCATAAGCCTATTTTTTCAAAATTGAAAATAGGCTAAAAGCAGTTAAATGCGGCTCCCATACCTCCTGTCTAAATACGAATTTCATGAATGAAATTGGAAAATACTCCCAGCGCGCATATATCTATTCATCGGATAAATCTAATAATCCCCGGTGGTCCTGTATTGGTTGGTTGGTTGGTTGGTTGGTTTCTCAGTTTAGGGGCTGCGACAACGCGGTCATGTAGCCCCATGTACTTTGGGTGTGTGTAGAATCTGTCTGATAACCGGTGTTAATTGTGATGACTATATTAGTGTGTGTATCTGTTTTAATTCAAGTAAGGACTGCAGACATTTAATTTTTTCAAGTAGTTCCTACTTTTGCCGCTAAACGCCACCGTCAACGACCAACTAGTTCAGAACTTAGTTACCAGATGCCACCACAGTCGGCTCTTGCCGACGAACGTAGGAACCTAAGAACGTTAGTCAAATGTTTAACATATATATAATTTAGCTTCACACAGGTGTAATTAGTGGAAGGTTCTTTAACATGCCATCGGACAGCCTGCTTTACTTCCCCTACGAAAGAAGGCATACTGAGGGACTTTTAACGTTCATAAAAATCCGACGACTTCGGCCGGGTTTGAACCCTCGATCTTGGGCATAGAAGCTCAGCATGCTACCAACTACGCCACCGAAGCCACTGTGGTCCTGTATATTATGTGAACATGGCTACATTGAATATTATTGGTCTTACCCTTTACAAATTACGAACTAACGTACAAATAAAACTTTTGTCCCGAAATGTACGGTTAAGTGTAATCCAGGTCTCACTAAACAGTCGCTCGCCTCAACAATGCTGGTAGCTCTCAAATTACTTATCGTTAGAAAATCCTAACTATGAAATCTACCAAAAGCAAATAAAGGCTTTTTTTATATTTATTTCTGCAAAACTATTTCCTAACTAGTGATATCGCTCCTTTGCTCCAACATTGGCATACTTTTTCAGCATTTGCCACAATCCAGTGGCGGAAAATATTATTTATCGCTTGATTAAATCGATATACGCTATCTTTCATCTGGGCAATGTGAGTCTACATAATTCGTTGTGCCAGTTTCCGAAAATATTGCAATGAATTCAAGAACATTGGTACTTGGTGTCTCTTACACTCATCTGAAGCCATTTCAACATGGGGTCAAAATCTTGACATTATTGAAATAATTCACAGTTCAGTAACGACCTTTATGTATTTGAATGCAGTTTCCCGCAATCATCATAATTTGAGCAAATGTTGCAGCAAATGAGCAATATAGTCTCAATGTCTGTTGTTTAGCCAGCAAAAGTACACACATCAAAAAAGTATTGCATCATTTTGGTGCGAATAGGTCCTGCACTTCGACATACAAATGGCTTAAAGATACACACAAACAACGTTTCAGCTCTCTTTATTGCTCATGTAAACCACACATTGCCAGTTGTACAATCCTACAGCGAACCTTTCGGAAGTTGTGATCCAGATTGCAGCATACACAAGTACCGCTAATACCGAGTAGCACGTCCTCTTGCATTGATGCATGCCTGTATCCGCCATAACATACTACTATCCACGAGTTCATCAAGGCACTGTTTATCCAGTTTGTCCCACTCCTGAACGGCTATTCGGCGCAGATCTCTCAGATTGGTTGGTGAGTCTTCTCGTCCAAAAAACAGTTCTTTTCAATGTATCCCAGCATGTTCAAAGCGATTCATGTCTGGAGAACTTGCTGGCTACTATAGACGAGCGATGGCGTTATCATGAAATAACGCATTCACAAGATGTGCACAGTGCAGGCGAGAATTGTCGCCCACGAAGACGAATGCCTCCGCGAATTTCTGCCGATAAGGTTGCACTATGGGTCGGAGGATGTAATTTATGTATCGTTTTGGTGCCTTCCATAACCACCAGTGGCGTACGTCAGCCCCACATGATGCCACCCCAAAACACCACCTTGCTGCACTCGCTGGGCAGTATGTCTAAGAAGTTCAGCCTGACCAGACTGTCTCCAAACACGTCTCTGATATTGACTGGTTGAAGGCGTACGCGACACTCATCTGTCAAGAGAACGTGATGCCAATTCTGACGGGTACAATCAGCTTGTTGTTGGGCCCATCTATACCGCGCTGCATGGTGTCGGGGTTGCAAAGGTGGACCTCGCCATGGACTTCGGGAGTGAAGGTGCGCATCATGCAGCCTATTGCGTACAGTTTGAGTCGAAACACGATGCCCTGTGGTGGCACAAAACGCATTATTCGGCATGGTGGCATTGCTTTGAGGGTTCCTCCAAGTTGAAATTCGTAAGTAGGGGTCATCGACTGCCGCCATGGCCCTTGGACGGCCTGAGCGAGGCATGTCGTCGACATTTCCTATATCTCTGTACAGTACCTCCCTTATATCCGTACAACATCACTTTGGTTCACTCGGAGACGTCTGGAAACTTCCCTTGATAAAAGCCCTTCCTGACACAACGTAACAATGTGGATCCGATTAAACGGCGCTATTGATTTTCTAGGCAAGGCAGAACTACAGACAACACGTGCAGTGTACCACCTTTCTGGTGGAATGACTGGACCTGATCGGCTGTCGTACGCTCTCCGTCTAATAGGCCCTGCTCATGCATGGTTGTCTACAGCTTTGGGCAGGTTTCGTGCATCTAGGCACGCTCAATGGGACTAGGTTCGTGATGCTATATCGACATTCAGCGCCAGTGGTTAGGCGAACCTGGAACCGTGATGCAACACTTCTTTGATGTACTGTAAGTTTCAAAAGCATTTGCAGTACCGGTAGCAAGGCCCCTTCTGCTTGGCTCGGTACTAGCATAGACTACTGAATCCACAATGTGTGTATGGCACAAGGAATTAGACTAACGAACGCCGTTGCGGTGGATTTCGGAATGACGGGGAAATATTATCTTGGTTCTCTTTGACGAAACACACAGGGCCACCTGTGTGCCAAAGTGTGAACCTAACTTGAAAAAGCCCCTCTCTACCAAATAAGACTTGAAAATTTACCGTAGTTTGAGCGTGATCGCATTGGCACAATTGACTATACACATCTGCCCGTACAGCAGGAATTCCTGGTTCGATTCCCAACTGTGGTCACGTTTTGAAGCCTTACTAAACAGATATGGCTACTCTAAAGAGAGCTATGTCATAAAGCTATTTTTATTATTATTATTTTAGCTTCGGTCGTCTAGGGACCATGAGCCAATTTTAATGCTTTGTCCTCCTCCTTCTTCTTCTTCTTCTTCTTCTTCTTCTTCTTCAAGTATTCTTTCATCATCTCACTGTGTTTTCTCTTTCTTTCCACGGACCATTTCGAGGCAGTTTTCTTTCCTTTCCTCCCTTGGAATCCTTCCATTTTTAGCAATTATTGCCTAAAAATATCTCTCTGTGGTGTCTCTTCTTATCCGATATTGTTTCTTTCCAAATCCTTCTTGTACCTAGGTTGTTGTTGACTTCTTGTTCCACAGGAATGTGAAGATCTGATTGGTTAATCTACTGTCTTCCATCCTGTACAAATGTCCCAAAAAATAGCAATCTCCTATTCCGTACTGTTTCTGATATGTTTTCTATTTTTCGATATATTTCATAATTACTTCTTAATTTCCAGAATTCTGCAGTTTTTAAAGGACCGGGTATTTTGCGTATAATTCTTCTTTCTACTACTCTAATTTATCCAATTGTAGTCCTGTACGAGACATACACTCGCATACAGGCATTCCGGTTTGACTACTGTGTTGTAGTGCTGTATTTAAGATCTTTAGAAAAACACTTTTTGTTATAGTTATTCCTACGCTCTTTCCATATTTCGTATTCTTTCTTATACAGCAGAAGTTTCCAAACGATTTTCTTGAAAAAATTCCCCCAAATATTTGAACTTCCTTACCCTCTTTACTTGACCAATTTCTGTTACTACGATTTCTGGAGAATTTTTAAGGTTTGTCATAATTTTTTTTTTTCTACAAAAATTCTTAAACCTGTTTCCTAAGAGATTGACCTGTATTGCTGTGTTTGCCAGATTTTCACAAAGTATGGAAAAACCATCTGCAAATGCTAGGCAGATTATTTCAATACCTCTGTTCTTTCTTCCCATTGTTATTGGTGATAGCTTATGTTCTTCCAGTTTTTAATTCCAAATTCTTACTACTTTCTTCAGGACGCAATTTAAGAGGAGAGCAGACAAGCCATCACCTTGCCTTACACCTGTATTTGTTTTGAATGGTTTAGATATTTCACCATGTTATTTCATTTCTGATATAGTGTCTGTAAGGGTGTCACGAATCAGGTTTGCCAATGTTGATTTAACTCCAAATTTTCGGATTAAATTATCTAGAGGAGTGCGTTACAGGAGAATAACCACGTGGTTTAGCGGCTGGCACCCCACAGGTCCGTGTTCAATACCTGGCTCTGCTAAGAAATGTATTTCTCTTCTGAGAACTGGAACGGGATACACTCAGCACCGTGAGGCAAAACTTAGAGAATGTAGGTTCGATTCCCACCACAGCCATCCTGGAGGTGATTTTCCGTGTTTCTCCATTTTCATTCTGTTCAAAAGTCGGAACGGTTCCTAACTTGACTCCCGGTCAAAGCATGTGAGAGTTTCGAAGTGAAATGGTTCGTATTCCACGTAAAAAGGAGGTCCCGTGGCTCATAATCACAAGATTCACGGTCACGTAAAACTACAATCTTCCTTCCTTCCTTCTTTCTTTCCTTCCTTCCTTCAAATTCCTAACTTAAGGCCCTGGCCGCCTCCTTCCCAATCCTCACCTGAACTACAAGTACACATGTTACTACAGACACCACAATTCTATGTCTACCCCTTATTAATCAGATTTCCAACGGGGTCGGGGATGAGATGCGATGAAATTCCACGTGGCTGTTTGCTTCTACGGCCGGATGCCCTTCCTGACGCCAACCTCATGAGAGGAGTTAATGAATGAAGTTGAATGAAAGCCCAATTACAAGTAGTTCCAACTTTGGCTACCAGACGTCACTGTTGCCCGGCGGCGAACGTTGGAACTTGATAGAGCGTTTCTAGCCAAACAACCTACAAATTTAAATACACACTATGGATTGTTGTGGTAGGTTCTTTTTAATGCAATAAATCAATGACATGGGCCCACTGGCTTTACTTCCCCTCCGAAGGAAGGCATTCTGAAGGAGTTAAATGCTCTTAAAAATCCCCTCCGAAGGAAGGCATACTGAAGGAGTTTAACGCTCTTAAAAATCCGACGACTTCGACTGGGTTTGAACCCGCGATCTTGGGCATAGCAGTTCAGCATGCTACCCAATCCGCTGCTAGAGATACCACAATAACTTTGTTAACCAGACAAATTCTACTCATACCCAAGTACACAGGGCTAATAGACCACGATGGCCAAGTCCCTCAAGTGGAACAACAACAATGCATGGGAATATTGGAAATGGTTTGTGTAGTGAAGTGCATCATTGTTAATCTAAATGTCACATACACCGGTAAAGTTGTATCAACTACCGACAACTTTACACGTCTTTGTAAACAGTGCACTATCTCGGAATTTAAAGTCTAGAAATGCAGCAATAAATGCATTGCAACACAAGAGTTATTATGCAATTGCTGGAAAAGTGTTTTACAAGTTGAAGTTAGTGACTACGTGGTTCGCTTTAATGTCGCGCACTGCATTAGGCGGGAATTAAACTCGGAGGAATTTACTAGCGTATTCTGGAACTGCTCTTGCACTAACAGCACATATCTCAGTCCGAAGACGCTCCGTACATACAGAGAACGAACGAATCGTTTCTCTTGGGAATGGGAGCATCTCGACGTCTTATATTGCATTCTCATTAAGCAGCAGTGCGCAAGGAATTCTGTATTGCGCGGGTCAGGCTTCCATAGGGCGGTTCTCCCTATACTAGTCTCTCCCTCAGTCCCGAATATACGAGTAATATTGTCAACAGAAAAGTCGTATGTATAATTAACTTTCGGGGTCTGAGATTCGATTCGATTCCCGGCTCTGCCAAGAAATGTTGTTCTGGTCTGAGGGTTGGAACGGGGAACACGCAAGCCTTGTAAGGCAAAGCTAGGAAGAGATGGGTTCGATTCTCATCTTAGTCGTCAGAGAAGTGATATTCACTGGTTTCTCACTTATATTCCAAGCAAATTATGGGAAGTATGTTAACTTAAGGCTACGACTGTTAACTTCTAAATCCTAACCCTAACCACACACATACTAGTACACCCATTAAAATGATACAGGTTATCAGACAAATTCTATACATATCCAAGTACACGGGGCTACATGACCACGATGTCGCCAAGCTCCTAACCGAATCATCATCAACAACAACAAAAATTTCACAAGATGCCAACAAAGTTGGTATTTCGAAGTTTGTAAGACTGTAGGAGTAATTATTTTAAGAGAAATAATTTTAAAGATTTGCTGATGACATAGTTATCTTAGCCGACACTCCAGAGGATTTCAATGAGTTTTAAATGGTATGGACTCCGTCTTGAGGAAATAATTCATGATAAAAATTCAAATGTAAAATAAAAAAATATTGGAATGCCACCGAAAGAAATCAGATTTGGCCGAATTGGTCGAATTGGCAGGTGAAAAGCTAAAGGAAGTAGGAGACTTCTGTCACACAGGAAGCAAAATAATCAGTGACGGACGAAGCAAAGAGGATATAAAACTAGGTTAGCACAGGCAAGGAAAGCATTTCTACAGAATAGGAATCTGTTGACATCAAAATATAGATTTAGGTATTAGGAAGTCAATTTTGAAATCCTTTGTCTGGAGTGTGGCACTTTCTGGAAATGAAACTTTGATTGTTGGTGCAGCAGAAAATAAGAAAATAAATGCATTTGAAATGTGGTATTTCAGGAGATAGAGTTACAAATGACGAGGTATTAAGAAGAGTGGGAGAGGAGAGATGTTTCTGGCGACTGCTAATGAAGAGAAGGTAAGATACATACTAAGACATCCTAGAATAGCAAACTTACTTATGGGAGGTAGGGTCGAGCACAAGAACTGTAGGGATAGACCAAGGCTATATTATGTAAAACAAAACGCCTCGGAGGGTTGCTATGTAGAGATGAAAATATTCGCTCAGGACAGGGGGGGATCATGGAGTTCTGCATAATACCAGTATATGAACTGGCAAGGGAACCATTCTACACAGAGGACCAGAAACTAATGCTGCTCCTGCCACACACCAAGCAATCATCTCAATTAATAGAGCTAGGGAAGCAAAAACAAAAGTAATACCCGAAGACGTTTACGCTACAGACGCCATGATAGACAGGAGATGGGCAAAAGCGAACCAAGAACTACGGTCGGTGCTAACCAGACTTTCGGTGCATGGCTCTCACCACAAGATATGTAGAAATGACAAATTTCACGAACCAAACAATGCATTTGTATGCGTACCATGAAACGAACATTGTGAAACATACCACCTAACTAAAATGTCATATGACGATTATGTCAATCATCGACTATAGCAAAGACTAGGTTCGCCCCTGGCCGTGGTAAGTGATTTTTGAAAGGCGGAAAAAATACGATACGCATGTCATACGATGTTGGCATGTCAAAGAACCGATTTGAATTCAGTAGGCCGAGTTCATAATGGCATAATTAATTTCGGGAGTTTCCGCCAACACGAAGTTCCTCATTTCTCTACTAGAAAGCGCTATAGTGTTGAAGGAGCTTATATATCTATTATCTCACCTCCATGACTTTCATAGTGATTCAAGGAACAAAGAAATTCGACATGCAAGCTACCCTCTGGGTGTCAATTACAAAGCTTGCTCCCGGCACCGAGGCCATACGATATTATTATTAGATCTAAATGTATCATACACTGTACAAAGGATAATACATCTTTATGTATGCAGATTTGTGCACATTTTATGTAATAATAATAATAATAATAATACCAGTCAAAAGCTGAAACAACAGCAACAACAACAAAACTGGAGCTTCCTCAAAAATAATGTACTTCTTGTGTACATTTTGTCCCAGTGATAATTGTCAGTGTCAGTATCTGATGAGTAATTGATGGAAAACGATGAAGCTGGTGCTACCCCAATATCTTACATTGCCTCGTCGTGAACAGTAGCTGCACTGAGCAAGGAATTCCGTATTGCGCGGGTCAGGCATCGTCAGGGTGGATCTCACTAAACTGGTCTCTTTCTCAGTCCCGATTTGGAAGTTACTCCAATCTTGATATACAGACGGTGTTACACTTTCAAGGCAATTGTGCTTTAAACTGATTGAGACAGATGTATTGACTCAGGATTGGGTGAACCGGTACAACTTGTAACAATCTTCTGTTTCTTCAAGGACACATACAGTACCTGATCGCCTGAGTGAGGAAAATAGTCGCACGGTGTTGACTCAAAGAAAGTGATGAACTGTCGTTTAATTCTGTTGTCTGTTATAAAAAAGATAATATCATTACTAAGGTCCGGAAGTTCATGCACTATTAAATGTTTAAATATACATGCAAAAGTGCACTATTATATGCATCACGTTTTAATAAATATGCACTATGAAATAACTACGGCAATTACGATCACTCCGTATTCTTTAGCGTTTCTATTTTGAATATAAAGAAAATATTAACAGACGGACATATAACTACACCTGTTGTTTTAAATATCTCAACTATGTATTGTATGTCTACCCCTTATTATTCCCGTTTTCGAACGGGGTCGGGGATGAGATGCGATGGAAGTCTTTGTGGCGATGATTTTCACGGCCGGATGCCCTTCCAGACGCCAACCTCATGAGAGGAGTTAATGAGAGATGAAATGAATGATGCTGAATGAAACTGGGCAAGGATGTGGAAGGAAGCGGCCGTGGCCTGTCAGAAGGTACTGTCCCAGCAATTGCCTGGTGTTGAAAATGAGAAACCACGGAAAACCATTTCAAGGACTTCCGACGGTGGGGCTCGAACCCACGCGTCTACCGAGTCAGCAGAGAGCTTGGCCCCATGACCTAACGCAGCGCTTTTAGCCAGCGTAGCCACTACCGTCGGTAAATATCTCAACTATGTAACAGTTCTAAATAGTAGGAAATGTTATTGTATGAAACTTCAATCGGTATTAACCATCAATAATTATTTTATTATGTTAATGTTTTTGTATAACTGTTATACAATTTGAATAGCCATTGAATTTTTTAAAAACGAAAATAATTTTACAATATTTACATAGTTAATGCTGAATAAAAGCAATTGATTTTAACTTACAAAAAGGACTGAAACGTACCAGGTATTAAAACAACTTTAGTATTATTCTGTGATAGACTCTTGGAGTTCGAATCGAAATATACGACTTCAAGAACATGAAGTAACAAAAAGCGCTTCAAAACAATAGGAAATTAGAATTATGTCCTTCTGAAGTAGAGATACGCACTTAAACAGGCAAAGGTGAAAGATATAATGCATTGTACCAAACGACCAAAATATGCATATATATGCAAAAATATGATTTTTCATGAACTTCCGGGCCTTAGGCTAATCATTACGTAGAGATAGGAACTTAATCATATCTGAAAGTTTCCTTACTGATAAATAAATTAAAATAAATACCAAATGGTAGGTTTAATTAATGTATTCCACCTTAACCAATAGTTATGATTAATATGAAATTAATTAATCAGTACGGTTTTCGGCTGCATTGTGGCCTTCATCAGCTTTGTCTGGATTCTAACAAATTAAAATCAAATGCAAACATGTAATAAATAATACTATAAATCGAATTGTATAAAAAATGACAATTAATCTTAATTAACAGTATATTTTTAAATATAAATATGGAGTAATACTATCTATGTATGTATACCCCTTATTCCCGTTTTCAACGGGTTCGGGGATGAGATGCGATGAAAGCCTATGTGGCGAGTGTTTTTACGGTCGGATTCCCTTCCTGACGCAAACCTCATGAGAGGAGTTACTGAGAGATGGAATGAATGAACACGAAGAGGCCGTGGCCTGTCAAAAAGTACAGTCCCAGTATTTCCTTCGAGTTAAAAATGGGAATCCAGGGAAAACTGACGGCCGACGATGGGGCTCCAATCCACGTCTACTGAGTCCGCAGATAGCTTGGCCCCATTGCTTAGTGCTGGGCTTTAGCAAGCGTAGCTACCGCTGTCGGTGGAGTAATACTGTCTAGTTGTGGTGTTGTCTACTGGAAAATGCTAATAAAAGAATCTGTCTGTTAGGTAGCCAGCCCACAGTGAGTCAAAATCGAAATCTAGGAGGACAAAATTATTTATTTTCATAATTAAAAAATCAAAATTTATTGCTTCTACACCATTCTCATATAATTGCCGCTCACAATTCTGGGATACGCATCTTAATGTAAATCTGTCACCACTGTTCGAGCAGTCTGAATTTGGGGGTGAATGTAAGGGGCCGTGGTTTGGTTGTCTTTGTGGTTAGTGTGATGCTCTAAGATGGAACATGCAGCTGAAGGTATGATCTTTGTAACGTGTTTCAGTTATTAATGGGCGTAATTGTTACGTAATATTAGCTATATTTGCATTATATAATATTTAACTATTATTTATAAAATTATATTTTCACTTAGATTTTTAGTAAGTCGCGTCACTCTGCGTCACTTCCTACTTAATGTTAAAATGTAGATAAAGTCTTGTAGTTTACGCCTGTTATAAGATATTTTGCATCTTTTTGCAACTTACTTAGTTATTTTACGTTTTAGAAGATGCCGCGCAACCAGTTTTCACACGTTTACAACTGTTTAAAACACTGGGTTCGACGATTATGTCAAATGTGGAACTTTGTGACTTTGTTAAAAGTAAATTACAAAAAAGTCAGGGGTAGAAAATTGTTCTGAAGAGAAATCAGAATGCTCTATCCAACTCCTAGTCGTAGACAATTTCTTGCATTTGTAGACGTAAAGGTCTTAACTGATGTTTATTATGAAGTAAACAAATTATATACGTTACTTTCACTCTAAATTCATGATTAAAACGTAAAAATAATTTTGTTCCCCTAGATTTCGATTTTGACCCACTGTGCAGCCCAGAGGCTGGTTGGATCCTTAAAAAGTACCGCCATAGGCAGCACTATAATGAGGCATACTAGGCAGGATGAGGATTGAGGTAGTTTGCAATTACTTTCCTCCCTGAGTCAGAACAATAGCACTTACTCTATGAGTAGAATCTTTCACAGTACACACAGGCACTAGTTGTGCAGCACCACAAATACCCCAATAACTTCCATACAATCACAGCCATGAATGAGACTGAGACATCGGTGGAAAGCCACATCAAAAAGAATATCTATCTTAAACACGTAAACAATTAATTCTGTACCCATAAAA
Organism: Meconema thalassinum; assembly: GCA_946902985.2. Classification (NCBI taxonomy): domain Eukaryota; kingdom Metazoa; phylum Arthropoda; class Insecta; order Orthoptera; family Tettigoniidae; genus Meconema; species Meconema thalassinum. The sequence goes on from OX336391.1 coordinate 486,509,348, forward strand.
GTTTACTTATGCACTAAACTAGACATAATACATTTTATCTAATTTTTAACGCAAGCACACAATAACAAGAAGTTATTTCGTTAGGAAACACACAACCTAATTAATTTCTGCATCTGCAAGGACTTGAATTTTTCGTTCGAAATTCATACTTGTCAATATTCCTAACGAACTGATTCATCGGAAAATTATAGCTTGCCACGGTGGGTGAGTGGATAGCGAGTCGGTCTACTAACCCCAAGATTGCAGGTTCGCTCCTGGCCGTGGTAAGTGATTTTTTTGAAAGGCGGCAAAATACGATACGAATGTCATACGATGTTGGCATGTCAAAGAACCCATTAGAATTCAGTAGGCCGAGTTCATAATGGCAAAATTAATCTCGGGAGTTTCCGTCAACGCAAAGTTCCTCATTTCTCTTCTAGAAAGCGCTATAGTGTTCAAGGAGCTTAGATATCTAACATCTAACCTCCTTGACTTTCATAGTCAAGGAACAACGAAATTCGACATGCAAGCTACCCTCTGGGTGTCAAATAACAAAGCTTGCACCCGGCACCCGAGGCCATATGATATTATTATTATCGGAAAATTATTAAAGAAATATTTCCAAAAAGAACTGAAATAGGCTACCTCCTTTCCTTATATAACTCCAGTTTCATTAGTTAACCAATACGTTAACATTTATTTGAAAATGTGGTGCCAATATGTGACACGTCCAATTACTTCTAATTGAGACGTTTACACGTCGAAGTCGAAGTCGAAGTCTAGATTTTAATATTAAGTATTAATTTTCAACTTAATAATGTACTTACGTAGAGAAGTAAGGTCCATTTTGTTAGACATTCCATCTACAAAAATTCATGGTCATTTCTTTGCTACATTCTGAGTTAAGGATTTTATGTTCTAATGGTGCGTAGACCACATATTCTAAAGGCATGAACAAACAAGAATATACTCCATTGCCTTATATTATCGTGCTTGTTTTGTTTTCAATATTGAATCAGTTCTTTAAGAAATATTGTTTTATTCACGGCCAGTTTTATAGCAAATGAGCTTTTTCAGCAATTATATCATGTTGTGTATGATATGTGAAAGCTATGAAGGTGTTCAGCAGAGAGTTAAAATGTATTGGAACGACCAGTATTTGAACCTGGAACTTTCCAGCCTGATGCTTCATCCAACTGGCTACACGTTCATGTACTGCCTGTGGTTGGCACTGGCAGTTATACTGGGACGTAAAGTGTACTTTTCTCAACAACACTACATTGGTAAGGCCCTGTGGGGCTTTGTTGGGATTAAAGTGGTCAAAAGGCACAATACGTTGAATATGCTTCATTTAATAGTCCTCAAATAATGAATTAGATGAACCAGTCAATTTGGTAACACCTGTTACTTATTGATGTTAATGCTGTGTCCCTCTTTAACGTCATGAAAGTATAATTATGGTGTGTAATTCGTATACACAAGAATTGGACCATTCCATGAGAAGTTATTCATGACTAGGACCCGGATTTTTAGGTGGCATAAACCGTCACTTTACGTTCCTTGTATTCTAAAAATAGGTTATTTTAGGTTTTCCTTCCGGGATCAATAATTTTCTGTTTTTCTTATTTCTGTGAAATTTATTTATGAACTTATTTCACAAAAGTTTACATTGTCACTTACTATTGCCGGGCTCCTCTCCGTTTTCTTTCCTGTCGGCCTCTCTTGGTCAACTCTCGTTCTCTTCCAACCCCGACGGTATTAGGGTATCCGAGGCCTAGGGAGTCTATTCCCTTCCGGCCTTAATTGGCCCTTGTCTCATATATCCTGATTCCCTCCTTCTGCGAGGGGTCAGCCTTCTTTTTATTTTCATGTTATCTTCTGACTTCTGGTCAAGGCCCCCAAGGAGGCCTTCTTCTGGTGCACTTCTGGTGCACCCTGGATATTTCTACACCCTCAGGGGCTCACGGCTGGTTAGTTCGGGTGACTTTGGGGCGGTCCATCTCCTCTTTCCCTTTCACATCTGCCTGTCATGGCTCTCCTTCCTTCCAAGTCCCTTAATCCTTATTCTCGGAGGGTTTAGGGCACTTCATTTGTTACTGTCTTTTATTTGCCTTATCCTTTATTTGTTTACCATTTCTTCTTTAGTATGTAAGTCTGTAGTTAGTATTAGTTATAGTTTTCATTCTCATCTCATGTTTCACTATCACCCAAACCATTAGGGGCCGATAACCTAGATGTTAGGCCCCTTAAAACAACAATATCATCATCGTACTGCATTTGACGGTAGTAACCTGAACTATCTCCGCCCTACTGCTTGTATTTGCGGTAGAAATAATTTTACGATGCATTTCAATGGGGAAATAACATTCTTTATTTGAAAAAGGCAAAACAGCTATTTAGGTTATTTTAGGTGTCAACCCCTCATTTAGTTCTTTTAGGTGAAATGAAATTCACATATTCTGCTCCAGGAAGTGTGAAACGAACATATATGTTGAAATCTGTGAATTACATAGCCAGGGAAAAAATAGGTAAAAACCTAGGAATCTGGGCCCTATATCATGACAAACCATAGTTTTGGTATCTTCTCTCACTGATGGTGCTCAGCATTGCAGAATATGCAGAATATATAGTCAATATTTAATGCTCGCGGTTTATAATGCCCTTCAGTAGCCTTCTCAGCTTGTTAACACTAACAGTGATAAAAATGTCCAGCATAACTCAATACATTGCTAGCGTTTCGCCCCAGCGTGCCAATTGGGCTCTTCAGTTGGTAAAGACACACCTACCAAGACGCGTAGCAGGTACACACTGAGAAGGCCAATGCAAGACGCATCGCCACATATGTGGCCACGTCACGAGCATGCCAGTGCACCACCGGAGTATTGTATTCAATGCCAAAGCATGGTTTATTGTTTTTGGAAGTGGAGTTTGGCTACTACCAATCGTAGCGGTGGGTTCTTTTATGTGCCATAAATCTATGACATGAGTCCGCCGCCTTTACTTCCCCTCCGAAGGAAGCCATACTGAAGGATTTTAACGCTCTTAAAAATCAGACGACTTCGGCCGGATTTGAACCCGTGATCTAGGGCATAGCCACCGAAACCACTAGGATCCAATAATGCAGGTCATAAGTAGGAACAAAAACAGATTTTTTAGTCTTTTTTACTTGGCATATTTGAGATAGTTATTGAAGGCGATACATTCGAAGTTCTCCTCTTTTGTTTCTTGTGAGTGATACAGTAGGTCACAAATAAGGCTGTTACAAGTGGTTTATCAATACAAATAAATGTTTCCTTCTCCGTCTATGCTGATTGAGAAGATGAATTCAGATGTTGCGCTGATACACGGCTGAATCCCTGAATGCATCGTCCTGTGATGTGTCTGTCAGGAAAAACATTCATGACCAGTCCTATTATTTAGAGCTTCAGCTGTTGCTACCGCTGGATTCCTGATTGATTTTTCCCTCTATTGACATGTTCCGGACATGGAGTACACAACTGGCCCTTGCCAACAATGAATGGGGTACCTTAAAATGAAAAATGAGTTCAGGATGTCGCATTAGCGTTTAATGGGAAGATGGCTCGTAATTCATTCATGAGCCGCTGATGGAGTGTGTCGCTTAACGCAATACACTATTTATGGAATGATGGACTTATTATACCAGTATTTGAAATGTCCGTTCACCTCTATTGTATGTGCCACCTCATTCTACCAATGGTTCACAACCTGTAGGCCGTTGATGGATGCCTCATTGACTCTGAAAATATCAGAATTAAAAAGATGTTGGACATAACCATTTATAAACTTGGGCCGAGCATAAAGTAACGGGTTATTCACGAAGTAGGCCAGTATTTAAGAATGTTGTTCACACTAGTTGATTTAAAAAAAATGCACATTATAATAATATATATAATGAGGCACCCAGGAAAGAAATACTTTGTGGTCTTCGTAGACTACCGTAAGGCTTTTGACCTCATTGACAGAGCGACGCTCGTCCGGAAACTCAATCACCTACTAGGGGCTACACATCCGTTAGTAATCATAATCTCGAATATCATCACATATAACTATGTCCAAATATCAGATAGCATAGCCCTATCCAAAAATATAACCCAAACAAACGGAATCCTACAAGGTGATCCAATCAGCCCAATATTATTCAACATCATGACAGCAGACATCACAGAAATAATCATAGATACATCAGCATCACTTTTACTTTATGCGGACGACATGGCAATAGGTTCAGAAAACATAGAAGAGCTCCAAGAGGTCCACCACAGGCTCACATCATGGACAGAAAGAAATGGCCTACAAATTAACCACAGCAAAACCAAACAGATGACCTTCAGGAAAGGAGGAAGGCATGCACTTAAAAACACAATGACTCTTCACAACAAACCACTAGAAGTAGTGCCGAAATTCAAGTACCTCGGAGTCACCCTCCAAACTACTCTAACATCCTACAATATCCACGTTAAAGCCATCTACCACATCGAACAACCTCAACAAATATCATTGGGTACAGCAATGCTACTGTTCAGAACAGCCATATCACCAATAGCAACCTATGGGATTAGCATTACCTGGGAAAAACTCACACTCAGCAACCTGATGATAATAGAAAAAGTCAAGGCCCGATATCTTAAGGGGATTTTAGGCATAGGAAAGTCTGCCCCTTCAAGGTTGACATATGTATCAAATAAGGAGGACTACTTCATCGACGACATCAAAATACAGTTTTACCTACCAAACACCAAAGCCTATGAGAATGCACGTCGAACCTTAAATGGGAAACGAAATGCCATTTGATCCGACTTTTACTCCACAGATGTCATAATGATGGAAGAGTGGAAACAAGCTAATTACGAACTACGACACGTAATAACACGTTACGCCACCCATGGATTTCACTATAGATTCTGCAAAACCAAGAATGTCCACCAACCGAATGAAGACTGTGTATGTGACCTGTGCAACGATCATTGTGAACGGTACCACGCACAAAACTGCAAAATGAGGACAACCTCAATAATAAGACTGGCATTAGGATAATTGATCATACGTACAAATATGTATTTGCACATTGTGCGTTTTTCTTTTAGTAATAATAATATTCATAAATATATCTGGAACATAAGCATAGATGTTTGAGAGAAAACTATGAACTTCATAAAGACCTGTAATAGTATAAACAGTATAACTAAATACCTTATGTCAATAAATTGAATCAATTATACATTATTGATTATATTACTGTAGTTTCGGCCACATTATGGTCCTCTTCAGTAATTGTTTTTTAAAATAAACTATTATAACTGCGAGCAAAGTTTGAATAGTTTGTACAGAAGTAGACTTATTAGATCCACACGGGCCACACGTTGTCAGTCTCAGTCTGTCTGTGTATGTATTCTGCCCCCCCCCCATCAATTCAAACACGACGAAACAAAATTGAACCAAATTTGGTACAGAGAGCTAGCAAAGAGCACTTCAGTGCCTTGTTTCATAATGCCGCCATCTGTACCAAAACTCAATGGTGGCCACTCAAATGGTCAAAACTTAAAATTAAATCAAACTAATCATCGGTTCTTTACCAAATTTGGTAAAACATACCTTCGCATGGGACGCGTCTTGCGCCTAAACTACAAGGTCATCAGCCATACAATTTCAGGATGGCGGCTGTGTGAATTATGCAAGCTTTATAATCCATGACTTGGGAACCACCAGTTCCAGTTATCGAACCGAGAATGGTTTGAACTGTTCTAAAGGACGTGAACCGTTCGAAATTAAAAGTTTATATTATAATATTATACTGCACAAATGACTTTAAAAACCTGAGCCGTCTCGGTTACAAGACAAGATCGCAGCTGACCTCTCGTTCTGACCTATATTTCACTAATTTGAGTATGTTGCATGCGATATAGCCTACTGATAGAGATAATAAAACTTTGTATGAAATGAATTATAATGAATATACACTCCAGTGAAGAAATCGTTTAGTCCCAGTCATTATTTGCCAAGGCGTTGTATGCAAATCAATTGATAACGTTTGACCTGGGTGGACAAGTTTAGCTCTGTTGTTAGAGCTTTGGTCATTCACCCGGCCGGAGTTCAAAGCCTATCAGAGTTGTATTTATGTATTGTTATTCAAGTAGGCCTACTGATTCTTTATAAGTTTCAGTGTTATGTTGTGCATTTTGCAATGGAAAATATATATTTAGTTAAAACAAAGTTTTCCACCAGATCTGCAAGAGTGACATTTACTAGTAACCAGTTGAACTATGCGTTTGGTAACCACGGCCTACTAGATGCGAGCTGCGCGGATGTTCACCGATACCACCAAGTATATCATAGGCCCTAAAATAATGGATTATGATTGGTGGAAGGATGAGCTAGATCTGATTCAGACACTCGTCTACAGATAGCGTGCCACTCCCGTTTACAGAGAACGAGAAGGAGCAGCTGATGTACTAATGTTGGTTTACGGTTATGTTAGTTCATTGAAGTAAGGAGTCACGTCCAGAGGTTCGGAATCCACGTAGAAATGAGATCTTGTTCCTTGTAATCGTTTGGTTTAAGGGCCAAGTAAGATTACAAGCCATTTCTTGTTGTTTCGATATAAGTCAATACAGTACATCTGTGTACACATGCACCTGAGATACAACAGGGGCGTATACAAAGTGCATATAAAAGGCAAATGTTAGGCGCTCGTCAACCATATATCGGTAACTATGGACGTAGCATTACTTTTTTCACGGGGTTGCTTTAAGTTTATAGGCAAGCGATAAAACAGTTTACAAAACAAACGTGAAACATGAAATGTACTCTCTTTGATAAATTCGAAGGGATATGTGTTTGAGAAATTTTCCATTGTTGTAGATCTATTTTTAGCGGTGAAAATAGGGTTGAATATTTCCTTAAACATGCATATGTCTCTGGAACTGCTTAAGCGATAAATGCTCTTCTGACATTCTGCAGCTGTCTCTAATTCTCTGTAAACGTGAGTGGTGCGCTATCTGTAGATGAGAGTGCAAGCCAGATGTAGCTCAAGCATCCACCAATCATAAACTGTTATTTTAGGGCCTATGATATATGAAGTGGGATCGGCGAACATGCGAGCTGCGTTTTATACTGGCCTTGACTATTATGCCAGTTAGTGAACCCATGCATACGGTGTAATTGAAAAACATTCTCTTGTTGCCGATAGAGCGCACTTGCCCCCAAGCATAGGCGCGATTAAAAATTAGCTGTGCAGCATGTTTATTAAATGTGTTTCTCCCAGTGATACGTTTAGACCAATGAATTTTTCTTTCAGTTTCTATTATTGTAAGAAGTCGGTGTTAATATACTGAATTCTTACGATGATTGGAGTGTTTGCTGATGAAGTTGCAAAATGCTGGGGTAAATAAAAACTATGGTTTGAACGCCGCTGCTCAAACCCAGTTTGTCATACTGTTTGCCATTTTGCACTTCGAATAGGAATTAAATAGGAGATAATAAGGACAAAGAGTTATAACTATACCCATATATTTAGGTAAAAGTTGGGTATATGTTCATTACTGAACTTCTTATTTCATTTTAAAAATATAAAAATAAGCTATATCAAAATAGTAAAAAAATTCAGATCTGTAACAAAATTATGGGCTTTAAATTGATGATAATATAAAACAATTTTGTGAAAATGAGATATCTAAACAGTTGGTGATTGTAAATTACTATGGAACAGACTAAAGAAATCTTAAAAAAATATCTTGCGTTGATCAATGGGGTGTGATTTCTATAAGTTTCTATAAGTAGGCACTTTGTGGAGTGGAGCGAAGGTTGGAATATGTAGGCTAATGTGTTTTCCTGCTCCAATGGAAATTCTGAAATGAATTTTCTGCGCCATAGAATTTTGACACGTGTTATTATGTTTTCCTTTGTATTTTTCATGGATATGCGAGACGTTTATACTTCGTTAAGATGTTCCTAAGTTGCTGTTGAACAGAAATCAGCTGATAGGCCTATTCATAAATTTATTAACATGAACGGGCAAAGTTTTTGTTAATTGAGGCAAGTAGGTCCTCGTGCACCCTCGGACACTGGACTGAAAGGAGAAGTTAAAAGTGTTGTCTACGCCCGCAACAGCCTGTGAGGCAATGAATACTGGACCAGTTTTTTTCAGCGGCAGGAGCCGCATTGTTGGGCACAGTACCGCACTGGTTGTGGACTACACGTGTCTTGGGATGACAAGGTCTCGCTCGCAGGGTCTGGCTTGGATACAGAGCACGTCTCGCCAGTCCCAAACAAGTAGAGGTACAAATTGTCCATGTACATTCCGGAGATTACAGAAGAGAAGCAGTTCAAATGTCATGCGAAGATGATGATGATAATAATAATAATAATAATAATAATAATAATAATAATAATAATAATAATAATAATAATAATAATAATAATAATAAGCGACACACTTATACTAAATAAGAAATATGAACTTGAAGACATCAAGAAAGAAGAAAGAAACAAGATGTTCAGTAAAGAACATATAGCCTACTTTCTCCTAAATGCATGGGTATTGTTATAACTCTTTGTCCTTTTCAAAGAGTATGATTGAATGTTGGTTGTAGTAGCTTGTTGAAATACAACGTGCTATAGGGATATTAAACAGGAATATGAGGTGCCCTTTGCTAGTGCTACCTCTGTACCAAATTTCGTTCAATTCGGTTTCACCGTGTTTGAATTGATAGGGGGAATCGATTTGCACACATACTTGGCCACCATCTGCAAACTATTGGGCTGATGTTCTTGCAGTTAGGTCAGAATATGTTTCCCACATAAAGATATGGTGTTGCAAAATTTGGTAGAGACTAGATTATTAGGTTGGTCGTAATTACATTTTAGCTTTTAACATTTGGGTGGCCGCGATTACGTTTCCGTCAAGATAGCGGTGATATAAAACATGACACTGAGGTGCTTCTTGCTAGTGCTACCTCTGTACCAAAGTTCGTTCATTCGGTTCCACCGTGTTCGAATTAATAGGGGGAATCAATTTTGACATAAAGATGGCTGCCATCCGCAAACTATTAGGCTAATGACCTATTAGATTGGTCAAAGGATGCTCCCTCCAAAAAGGTATGTTGTTGCAAAGTTTGGTAGAGATCGAATGGTTATGTTAGTCGTAATTTGATTTAAGCTTTAAACATTTGTGTGGCCGCTATCACGTTTCTGTCAATATGGCGGCGATATTAATCATGACACTGAGATGCCCTTTGCTAGTGCTATCTCTGTACCAAATTTCGTTCCATCTGTTTCACCGTGTTTGAATTAATAGGGGGAATCGATTCTGACACAAAGATGGCCGCCATCCGCAAACTATTAGGCGAATGACCTATTAGATTGGTCAAAGGATGCTCCCTCCATAAAGGTATGTAGTTGCAAAATTTGGTTGAGATCGGATGATTAGGTTAATCGTAATTTGATTTAAGCTTTGAACATTCGTGTGGCCGCCATTACGTTTCAGTCAAGACGGCGGCGATATTAAACATGACACTGAGGTGCCCTTTGCTAGTGCTACCTCTGTACCAAATTTCGTTCCATTAGGTTCCTCCGTGTTCGAATTAATAGGGGGAATCAATTTTGACATAAAGATGGCCGCCATCCGCAAACTATTAGGCTAATAACCTATTAGATTGGTCAAAGGATGCTCCCTCCAAAAAGGTATGTTGTTGCAAAGTTTGGTAGAGATCGGATGGTTATGTTAGTCGTAATTTAACTTAAGCTTTGAACATTTGTGTGGCCGCCATTACGTTTCTGTCAATATGGCGGCGATATAAAACATGACACTGAGATGCCCTTTGCTAGTGCTACCTCTGTACCAAATTTCGTTCCATTCGGTTTCACCGTGTTTGAATTAATAGGGGGAATTGATTTTCACACAAAGATGGCCGCCATTCGCAAACTATTAGGCTAATGACCTATTCATTTGGGCAAAGGATGCTTCCTCTATAAGGGTATGTTGTTGCAAAATTTGGTAGAGATCGGATGATTAGGTTAATCGTAATTTGATTTAAGCTTTGAACATTTGTGTGGCCGCCATTACGTTTCCGTCAAGATGGCGGCGATATAAAACATGACACTGAGGTGTCTTTTGTTAGTTCTACCTCTGTACCAAATTTCGTTCCATTCGGTTGCACCGTGTTCGAATTAATAGGGGAAATCGATTTTCACACAAAGATGGCCGCCATCCGCAAACTATTACTCTGATGACCCATTAGTTTGGTCAAAGGATGCTCCCCCCATAAAAGTATGTTGTTGCAAAATTTGGTAGAGATCGGATGATTAGGTTAGTCGTAATTTGATTTAAGCTTTGAACATTTGTGTGGCCGCCATTACGTTTCCGTCAAGATGGCGGCGATATAAAACATGACACTGAGGTGCCTTTCGTTAGTACTACTTCCGTACCAAAGTTCGTTCCATTCGGTTGCACCGTGTTCGAATTAATAGGGGGAATCGATTTTCACTCAAAGATGGCCGCCATCCGTAAACTATTACGCTGATGACCTATCGGTTTGGTCAAAGGATGCTCCCCCCATAAAGGTATGTTGTTGCAAAATTTGGTAGAGATCGGATGATTAGGTTAGTCGTAATATGATTTAAGCATTGAACATTTGTGAGGCCGCCATTACGTTTCCGTCAAGATGGCGGCGATATAAAACATGACACTGAGGTGTCCTTTGCTAGTGCTACCTTTGTACCAAATTTCGTTCAATTCGCATTCACCGTGTTCGAATTGATAGGGGGGGACAGACATTCAGAGTACACACACTCACACACACACAGACACACACACACACACAGACACACACACAGACTCTCACACACACACATACACACACACAGACAGACACACTTTTTTCGCCCTGTGTTGATCTCATAAGTCTACTTTCATTTTTTGCAAAAATCGAAAGTAGGCTAAAAATTACGAGCCTTACAGTAGTCTCATATGATGTGTAACATCTGACATAGAAGAAACCTCACGTGAAATTGTTGATACACCGGTATTAGCCTACTTTCGATTTTTGCAAAAAATGAAAGTAGACTTATGAGATCACTACAGGGCCAAAAATTGTGTGTCTGTCTGTGTGTGTGTGTGTGTGTGTGTGTGTGTGAGTGTGTGTACTCTGAACGTCTGTCCCCCCCTATCAATTCGAACACGGTGAAACCGAATTGAACGAAATTTGGTACAGAGGTAGCACTGGCCAAGGGCACCTCAGTGTCATGTTTTATATTGCCGCCATCTTTACCAAAACTTAATGGCGGCCACTCAAATGGTCAAAACGTAATAATGCATTACAACCAAACTAATAATCGGATCTTTACCAAATTTGGTAACAACGTTCCTTCATACGAGGCGCGTCTTGTGCCCAAACTACGAGGTCATCAACCGTACCATTTCAGAATGGCGGCCGTGTGAATTATGCAAACTTTATAATCCATAACATGGGACCCACCAGTTCCGACTATCGAACCAAGAATCGTTTAATCTGTTTGAAACGACGTGGCCCGTTTGAAATTAAAAGTTTATATTTTAATATTATAGTCTAGAAGTGATTTTAAAAAGCTGAGTCGTCTCGGTTATTTGACAAGATGGCAGCTGATCTCTCGTTCTGACCTATATTTTATTAATTTCAGTATGTTGCATGCAATATAGGCTAGTGGTAACAAATATATGAACTTTCTATGAAATGAACTCGGTTTAAAATATACTCCAGTAAAGAAAACGTTTAGTCCAAGTCATGATTTGCTATAACGTGGTATATGTATTGGTTCCTAACGATCTATTAGAGTGTGCACGATTGGCTGAGTGGTCAGCGCGTTAGTCTTTCATCAGGCTGGCCGTGGTTCAAATCCTATCAGAGTTTGACTTTTTTTCTTGATTTTTTTATATTTATTATTTCTTGAGTACTGAGGCGTTATAAAATAAAGCATTATATGGTGCATTTTGAAATGGAAAATATATATTTAATTAAAACAACATTCACCACCGGAGTGAACTCTAAGGGTAATTACTTGAACTATGTTATTGGTAACCACAGCCTTCTAGATGCGAGCTATGCTCTCTACGGCCAGTTAGTGAACCCGTGTCTACAGTATAATTGCGAAGGTTATTATTTTTGCCGATAGAGGGTACACATCCCCAAGATAAGGCGCGATTATCACGGCCAACGAGAATGACTGGCTCTGGTGAGTTTTCGTGACGTCAGCAATGTAGTTCTGTTGCACCACTGCAAGACCAACTACAATACTCAGACCTTAATGCAGGTCTCGAAAGTGTGAAAATGGCGTATGCTGAAGCCCCGGCATAATGTTTGTTTACATTCGTTGCTGGGATACACTATTTAGCTTTGATTAGCTTCGTTTGATGAAAGTTCCGATAAACTGTCACTCGTCTGTAATTTTTAGTGTCTTCTGTATGTCTGTAAAGTCCAGTTCGCGTTAATGTACTGCAATCGTGTGTAAATATGTGATAATACGCTTAATATGGACTGGTTCGTTTGTGTGATGATTGTCCAGTCAACCGATGGCATTGTGTCATTTACTTCGTATGTTGAAGTACCTAAGACTAAAGCATAATAGAAGTGACTCAAGAATATACACCGCAATGATTTGCTAGTTAGTGGCAATATAATAATAGCTTAGTACACTTCATTAGTGCCGAACTTAAGTACGTAAAGGGAAAACGCAATGAGCATCTACGGCTAGACCAAACCATTGACGTTATCATGAACGCTCAGCAATATGTGTCTCCGTAAATCCTTACCAGTCTGGCAAATGCTCTACACTGCCTTGTATACACGCCAAATAATACAGTGAACTTTTTTATTGGTTAAGGAAGATGTTCCCCCTGTGCCAAACAGTGAACTCATTGTGTTCCGTCATTATTCATACTTTTGTGATTCTTACAGCTTGCAAGTTATTTTTATTATGATGTGTGTAATAAAGTGTTGTGAGTACCTTGCCAATTATGTACTTAAATTGCGAGATTATGTGCCGCGTTAATTTCGTAAGAGGGAGATGATGCTTTCCAATCCATAGTACTTTACTAAATCAATTATTTCCAGCTTACAACTATTCCTAGCGGTAACAGCGAATGGTTAATAGGTTAGATGGTAACATATTATCGTGTCCCTTGTGCGTAGTATTCTCCATAATTATGTACTGATATCCACACGACGACTTCTTTGCATATTTTAATCAACTAATTCGGTGTGATGTTTTACCCGAGATTTTAGACAATTCCACGAGAGGTCTTAATTGAATTGTATCTCTATGGTGTTGGTTCGATTATTTCAGGCAACTATTCCCACTCCAATTGTGTACACAAATACTCTGCATCTGCTGGGACAGCACTTCAGTAACCGGGTACTTTCTTCTCTCCTACTTCAGAATCTGTTTGATTTTTTGCTAATAATATTAATGTATAATTACTGAACTTAAATACAAATCGTGATAACTCGCCAAAAAGCGTCTTATTCAACCACAGAAACAGTGAGACTATTGTAGCTGCCCCTTGGGTGAAGACCAAGAAACCTTTAATTCGAGGCCAGCACTATATAGATAAATTAATTCAGGTAAGTCTAAATTACTGATGCATATTTCTTCGGAACCTAGTCTCGTCTTGTGATATCTTTTATGATATTAGGTGAGTAAAAATAATAATTTACACGAACTGTGACAAGCCCGATGACATGATCTTAGCTATTGGTAGGGCAACCGTCGCCGCTATGTTTTTTCTATATTAAGGTCTGAGGATTGTAGTTGGTCTTGACCACTGCCTGGTCTTCGTTTTACTGCCGGTGTGGTACCTAGTCATCTTGTCTACATCATTGAACCTGTATAAACGTTGGTATTCATTTATCACTTGTCTTCATAGAAGGTATTGATACAAGTCGTTAGTCGGTGGGTAGTGTATTCCCCAGATCTCTTCTATAAACGAATTAATTTATGTTCCGCCCCTTGAAACAACAATAAGTTAATGATATCTATACTGTGTTGCAAGATTCTTTGATCTAATTATACTAATGTGCACATAATTTAACTCACAACGAAGGTCACAGAATCTACAACTCGACTTACTGTAGCCTGTTCGTTGCAGCTATTAAAGACACAACGAACCCTTGAATCCTAGTTCGCGTGGATTTTTGTAAGGAGTAACTTCAATAGGCGTAGATTTGCAAACCTATACAGTATAATTTATCGTGTTTGAAAACACACGGAACATCTAAACTGCGTCCATTTTATGAAGATTGATATAAAATATTGCATTTCTGCTGCTTATGAATTGCTCTCGACTTAAACGTACAAGCATCATCAAGCAGTACCGGTATATTGCCTACGTCACAGAAGGGTTTGGTTTACGCGCCATGGCCTGTCTTTCTCGTTAGCCGTGCGCGATTACAAATTAGCTGTGTAATAGTTATATTGAATATGTTTCTCCCAGTGATACGTTTAGAGCAACGAAGTTTAAATTATTGTAAGTAGTCGGTGTTAATAAACTGAATACCTACGTTATTTGGAGTGTTTACTGATGAAATTGCAAAAAGCTGGGGTAAATTATTTGAACGCCACTCCTCAAATCCAGTGTGCCAATTTGCACTTCGAATTGGAAGAAATTAGGAGATGATAAAGACAAAGAGTTATAACTATACCCATACATTTAGGAGAAAGTAGGCTATATGTTCTTTCCTGAACATCTTGTTTTTTACTGTTATTGGCAAAAATATTAATCTATTGTAAAAGGGAGGGTTTTACAGATATTGTAGTTTATAATACGGAACTCATTTTATTAGATGATTTGTAGCTTCCACCAGCACTAGCCTAAATAAAGAATACGATATGGATCAACTAGATTAATAGACGCGACACCGCTCATAACCTTAAATTCCTTATAAGTAGGCCAACTTGCGAGTAAATGCAATGTGCACAGCAGTAGATCGTGAAGGGCTTGCCCAGTTCCCGGACCTCTTGATTCACATACCAACACATAACTTCATATGGATTCTGTTAAAATGAGTGATATTGATATGATAAATATCGTTTAAAATGATAATCTGGTAGCAAAAATATCTATCCCGTCCGGGATTCGAACCCGAGATCTCTAGATTCACAGTCAGGGGCGATAACACCACGGTTATTTCGAGCACGCAAATATAATGCACAAAATTGTGACTTATTTCCACGTTCCAATAATACTGCATTACGGAATTAAGTTTCATTTATATTTTGCTTGTTTCGATAATGTTCCTGCGTAAAAATGCCTTATGAACAGGCCCTCTTGTGAGTAAAGAGACTGTATTCAGCAATAGATCATGAAGGCTTGCCTAGTTCCCGTATAACATGTGCTTCAGTTGACACCAGAGTTCAAATGAGCGTTTACCGTCAGAAATGGTATCAATTTCCGACACCGCGCGCTCATTGTTTCCTGGATCTTACCACTGCCAGCTGGATCGATCGATTCATCCAGTTGGCAGTGCGTCTTACACAATTCAGTTCGATCCACCACTGCCAGATGGATTGTCCGAGCCACTTCCGCCCCATTTTTCAAAATCACTCCCACAAAAATATCCAACAACCGAGTGGAAATATGTTACACATCAAAAATCATTCGGAAAATATTAGGAGCAAGACTCACTCCTGACGGGTACCGACTACAGTCAATCAAGACAACTGAAAAATATACAAACATCGAAGTCGACATCAGAAAAAGACGATTGAAATTCTTCGGGCACATAAGTAGACTGTCGAATACACCACCATGGATGAAATAAGTATAAAAAGACATGCGAACCGCTAAAATAACCGACATATCAGGCATAGATTCCTTCTGTAAAAAAGTGAACAACTGGGAAGTCCAACCAGAGCAAGCAAAATCTACACCTACAGACCTCAATGTTCTGACGAAAGAAAATTGGCTTTCTCCAACAGAATCAAACAATACTGGCAAAATAGAAGAACGTCAAGAATTGAGTCAAAGTGCTTAACGCTTTCCAATATTGGGAAACATTGCTGTAAATAAATAAAATAAATAATAATAATTATAGTAAATTAAGACATTACACCACAGAAATCGAACCTGAAGAACTTTGTGCCTCGGAAACCTTGATCATAGGATAATCCTTGGTCCAGTCTGCTCAGAAGGAGTCTGGATGAAACGGAATTTTCAAGATTTTTATCAGCATGTTGAATAAATCACTGAAACCTTCAGGAAAAGGCGATTGAAGTTCTGCGGCCACATCCTCAGAATGAACAATGCCAAGTTCACCGAAAGGATTCTCAACCTTGCTCTCTCAATGAAAGTCAAGAACAACTGGCTTACTGAAATAGAAAAAAACTTCAAGAAATTGTTTTTACAGAGGAAATTATACAAGATCGACTTGAGTTTAGATCAATAATCAACAACCATCATTACCCTGGAAAAATGACCGAAAAATCATGGACTGAAGAACGATAGATTTTCAGTGCCCAAATAAGAAATGGAATAAATAAGCACTGGAGCTGATGCCCTTGACATCCCAAGTCCCTTAATGAATCAACTACAAGAACCTTAGCGCTTTCATCTGCACTTAGTGGTTCCTTGTTGTCCGGATACTCGTGAGCACGCCACATACATCGAACTCGTGCGATGTGTTTTTCCCGTAACGAACACGCGGGATGGTTATTTTGGCATGATCCTGTAGTAGCAATTAATAGGTAGGCGGCCAACATGAAAATTGACGTCATAACACCTCCAAGACAAATACAGACCACATGATTGTAAAAACTGGTTCTAGAACAAGTGACTTCTTGGTTTTCACACGTTGCCGCGCAGAAGAACTTGCAAATTGAGCAGCATAGTGAAGGTTCTTTACTACAGCGAGTTACAGCGCGATCATGGATTTTGAGTGGCAGAGAATACGTTGTCGTTTTTTCCATTTTAGAGGTTTTGGACATCTTGGTCATCAGAATCGTGAACTTAAATGTGTGTTCGATTTCTCTATTAACTCGTGTTTCTGTGGTGAATGTAGTGGTGCCTGAACTATAACTAGGTTCGGTAATGGGAGAGATGTCCCGAGACTTGAAATCAGGTATTATCCCGGCATTTCCGCAGAGGGAGTGTGTAAAAACCCTGAAAATAACGCAATGACTCAGGTTATTAGACAAATTACACACACACATAATTACACGGGGCTACAAGGACACAATGTGGCTAAGTCCCTAAATGAACATCAACGTTATCATTGAGTTCGAAACAGTTATACGAGTCAGATTTGGCTGTATTCTGTGTCAGTGAATATCATTTAAATATGGATTACGTAACTTACGTAGATTACTTATTTGTACGGATACTATTGTCTGACATGTCTAAAGATGAATTAAAACACAATTGAATAGCACCTATAAAACAAATTATTGGTGAATATGGATCATTTGAAGTACTGAAGAAGAAATTTAACTAAAATATCAGCAAGGTATGGGTGAGAACATACAGTGATATCTCAGCTGTGAGTTAAATGTGTTGTACACAGGAAGTTTGTTCACTATTCAGGCCGACTCTGCTTTGTGAGAGCGAAAGCCGGGTGCATTTATGATATCTCAGGAAATAATATACAACATAAAATGAGCAAGAATAATTCCTAGTAATAACAGATGGGAACAATGCAGAACTGTATCCATAATACTTTATGGTCACTATGAAATGTACCGTATTCCTTTCCCGTGGTTTTATGTCTTTACCCCGGAAATGCTCGTATAATTAGTGCCACGGTGCTTTTTTCTTCCTGCTCCTAGCCCCAACTATGTAACACGATCTATTAACTAAATGCCTTCTTGGTAATCGTTATGTAATCGTTATGTGTCAGCAGAAGTTGGCAAAACCAAAAACGTAATTTTCAAATGTGTTCACATAAGGTAACATCGTACCCTGCAGACATTCTCAACTCTATGAAATTCCTACTTTGCTGCTCATATCAATATACTGTGTGTATCAGAATTTTCAGAATTAAAATGGACCCACCTGTAGCCGAAATTGCTGTAATAGAATACAGTAGACCAATTATCAGCAATAATGCATCGTCCCCATTGTCTTCATCGTGAGCGAAGCCGCGGGTATCTGCTAGTTATTTATATTTTTCCACTCAACTGGCAACAACAACAGGAACACCAATTACACACATCAACAAAGTTTTGATATTGCTGG
The DNA here is from genome assembly GCA_946902985.2 of Meconema thalassinum. NCBI lineage: Eukaryota > Metazoa > Arthropoda > Insecta > Orthoptera > Tettigoniidae > Meconema > Meconema thalassinum. The sequence goes on from OX336391.1 coordinate 486,527,544, forward strand.
CGAGGAGTCGTTGTGGTCTCGAACCCATTCGCCGTTCTTGCGTGCGTGTATATAGGCTGTGTACACTCGCCTGTGTCAATGAGGATAGAACTGTGCGAGTGTGGAGACGACCCGGTGAACGTATACACGACTAAAACATCCGAGACCGATACCAACAGGGAGGAGGTGGTGCAATGTATTAGGGTGGCATCATGTATGTTCGCCGAACCCCTCTGGTATACATCCCAGGGCGTTTGGCAGGCATACGTTAGAAGGATACTATCCTGGCACTTGTATTGAAAGGCTATACTGACAATTTCAACCCAAATTTCAGGTTTGTTGACGATAACGCTCGTCCGTACGGAGCTGGCATTGTAAATGCCTTTCTTCAGGAGAATGGTATTCACAGAATGGAATGTCCTGCCTACGTTTCCGATCTCAAATGTGTAGAGCAGGCGTGGACACAGCTTAATAAATGAATATTACATTATTCATGGCAATATGCAAACCTTTTTGTGTGTGTGTGTAGATAGCAGGGTGCCGCTTTCACACATCACACACAGGTAATTCTACCAGCATTATGCCACATCAAGGGCCTCGCATCCATGAGCGGGTGTTTATACCCTCGTTAAACAAGAAACACTAACAAGGAACCCACTGTAGAGGTGGGGATGTACAACCTTGTGTTTGCTGAGGATAATGTACCACGTGATTTGTCGAATGTTATATTCTCCAACCAGAGCACGTATTCTTTGACGAATGATGGGCCGGCAATTGTATTTCGTTCTTTAGGCACCCGACAAAATCCTGCCTACGTGGTCGAGAATCGGTGCTCTGGCCGTGTACCTGTTGCGTTTTGGGGCTGGATAACTCTAGTGGAATAGGAATGTTTCATGGAATCTACCAACGACCACTTAGACATGCTCTCACCGCCGGGGAATATATTCACATTTAAGAGAATATTATGGAGCCCATCCCAGCGGGTGCTTCATTGCGTTGGTGTTGTACAATTGCGTCAGAATCTGTCCTGTACACACACATGATTCACAGGGAAAGTATAGGTTGATGTTATTGTTTGGCCTCTTTGAAGGACAGGCATGAATCCCATCGAGAGTGCGAGGACTGAGACAATAAAGTACTGGCGGAGACCTGGCCCGATCCCACGCCAAATACAATCCATAGTGTGTGGGGTGTCAGTGTGATCTGGGACGAGTTAGCAAGTGGTGAAAAAGCGTATGATTCTGTTTTAATTGATTTCATTGTCTCACCTGGAGAACGTCGTGCACAACGGTGGTGCGTGGTCCTATTACTGTGAGGAACACCCAACGGTCTTTTTCACGGCCACAAATAAGCCCACTCTCTGTCAATGGTGACTTGATAAAACAAAAGAATTTTCAGTAAATATCTCACCACAAACTTCAGTGTAGACTGGCTGGTTGAGCTGAGAGGTGTGTGCAAACCAAGTTGGCAATTTGGGCTGTTGTAACGTAGCCTTCTCTAGGCCACAACAGGCAGCTGTCTGCAGTAGATGAAGAAACAACAAATTAGTTTAAGCTGTCAGTTTACCCATGAGTGAAATGTCGAAATTCTAACCTAATACAGGCAAGCTTTTCGAAACTTTTGTCAAATATTAACGGTGACTTAAGTAGACAGTATAGCCTACCTAATTTTAACTGCTGTCGGTTTGTTATAGTTAATTAATGTCTTTAACTACCTCGATTATTATATTATTACTACCTCGATAAAATAAATCCCTATAAGTTACTAAATTCAAATTGAAATATCTTGGAAAGTATTATTTTACGTGCGTATTAATTGAAGCTCATATGGTTACCAATGCAACAAGTGTTTCAAAATTGGCCATTACAATGAATTACAACATTTGATGTACGGTAATGCATTGCAATCCACGATTCCAGTGCAGTGGAGTGTGTGCCAAGAGGCAGATAGTAGATGTTTTTGAACATAGGTAAGTATGGCTTATTTTTTACCTTGTAAATTAGATTAAAAAAACATTTCAAAAAATTTTAGTCATGGCTAGCCTTAACTTGATTTATGTTATACTATTATGAATCACACAATTTAGGTTCCTCCACTAATAAACCTCCACACAATCAACTATTCAATGCAAGAACTGGGTTTCTTATCCGCCTATACTCTGCTGCTGTTAGTAGTCCATTCACCGTCTGTACTAGAATAATGCCTTCCTTTACCCATTGTCCGTTGGTATGTAGTCTTGCGGTTTGATCTTTATAATACCTTTACACTTCCCCACTCAAGGCTACGATCATCAAACTCATCATACTGGACAAAGGAACTCATAAAACACGACATTTGGAACATAACTAGATCTTGAAAGCATTTCCAAGAAAGGAAGATTGTAGTTTTACGTGACCGTGAAACTTGTGATTATGAGCCACGGGGGAGAACGCATTTCCAGCTAGCATTCCTTTGCAATAGCTCTCTATCCGATTATAGAGTTCATTTCGATGATTACGCGCCATTTCAGACCGCTTTCTTTGGTTATACTAAATAGCATTTCCGTAAACGACAAACAAAAAGAATTGCTGTTTTCACCTTACAACCGACTGTGGTACGTGCTTCGGATAATAACTTTGTTATTACCCTATAGTGGAAACCAAATTATAGAACCTCATGTATGGGTGAGTCCCGTGGCTATCATACCAACGCTTAGCCACATCTCTTGTGAAATCTGTCCAACTTCATATGCTGGACCGCTTTCGATTAGTTTTGCAAATGAAGCCCACATCAATTTCGGTTAGGTTCCACCGCCAGATTTAGATTTCAGCTAACGGTTGTGAAGAAAGGCAAATAACACCCTTTGTTTTATTTTAACCTTGGGTCAGCCTGATTAAATTGAGAACGTGATAATAACCACGAGTTTTATTCCAGCTGATTCTAAGAAATGTGTTAAAACTCTTCACAGGTCCACAATAAAACCTTCAACAATGTACTTCCTTTTGGTCATTGGTTCTCTTCGTTTTAAATCTGTCTGGTAATTAGATATTTAACTCGTTAAAGTTTTTTTATTTTTTTATTTTTTATTTTTTATTTTTTAGCGTATGGCTTTTAGTGCCGGGAGTATCCGAGGACATGTTCGGCTCGCCAGAGTTTGTAGCTTCTTCTAAGCGGACACCCATGGGGTGAGCAACAAGTACCGTCGCGTGTGGAGTGATGTCTGGCGAGGAAAGTTTGAATGTAAGGACGATGAGTTGGAAGGTAACGCTTCATTGCGATACCTCGAGGAAAGGGGAGATGAGTTGTTGTTTGTCGGCGGCTGCTGACGAACAACAACAACAACAACAACAACAGCAGCAAGAACAAGAAGAAGAAGAACAAGAAGAACAACAAAAAAAGTGTTTTTCACCGATTGAAACCTCAATGTCCCAGGTGTACTGGCCGTGGAATTATTGATAACATTATTAAAAACTTACCATTCGAAGCTCACTTACCTGCTTACAGCTTTTGCGGCCCTGGTACTCGTCTTCAAGATCGTTTGAGGAGAGGGGGTATGGGAATCAATGCTTTGGATCATGCATGCCTTAATCACGATAAAGCCTATGAAAACAGTGATCCCACACTAAGACGCATTGCCGACAAAGTCTTGTTAAGCATTGCCAAGCAACGATTAACAGCTTCAGATGCCAGTCTAGCAGAACGAATGGCAGCATTTATAGTGATTGGTGCTATGAAGAGCAAATTACTTTTATCTAGATATGGACTTTAACGTAATGAATTTATTTAAAAAAATGTATAGTATCACTGTTATCATGACAAAAAAAATAATTAAAAGACAAGAGTCCATGTTGTGGTTTTTTTTTCATTATTATTATTCACTCATAGTTTCATTATTATAATTATAAATAAAATGAATAAAATGTTATAAATGACAAACAATAAAAAAGGGACAGCAGTGCATCGTTAAAAAATATTACTAATTGTAGTAAATCTATTTTTCAATCACAAACAATAAAAAAGAACAAAAGTCCATTATTTTAACTAATAGTTTCATCATTATTATTATTATAAAAATATATATATATACATGGTAATTGTACTAAACCTATTTTTTTTAATCACAAACAATCAAAAAAAGGACAAAAGTCCATCATTATTCATCAGCTTCAAATGCCAGTCTAGCAGAACGAATGACAGCGTGAAATCTTTCATCTACTTCAGAACCAGTTTTTTTTGTTAAACGCTTATTATTGAATAAAATAACATGTTACTAGAATTTGATCATTATAAATTATAATCATTATAATAAAAAATTGCTTAAAAATGCTATAAATGCTGTTTTTAAATCACAAACAATAAAAAAGGACAAAAGTCCATCATTTTAACTAATAGTTTCATCATTATTATAAAAAATTATATACATGGTAATTGTACTAAACCTATAAACAAAACAAAATCTACCATTTAGCATAAGTTTTGAAAATTTATTTGTATTATTATTTATCATGGTAAACGTTGAGCAATAATTAATAAACGTCAAACTGTTGAGCCCAAAAAAATAATTTTATTTTATTATAGTTATTTAAGAGTAGGGCATGAATAAACAAAAAAGTTACGGCTAGCGTACAATGATTATTCGTTTTCAATTTTTACAAAACGAACCATGCATCGATTATTTTTTTCACCCTCATAAATTAAATAGACAGGGTGAATACTGGAATTGACATCTTCCATGACATTATCAGGTAGGTTATTAAATCGTGTGGGAAGAAATGTCTCAAAGTCTTGACAAATGCAAAGAGCTCGTTCACCAAATTTGGTTTTCAGTTTTTGAATTTTATGTATGCGAAAGGGTGTTTGCGTAGGCAATTCACTCATTTTCTTGCGTGCAAAGCCACAATCTTGACCAATGGCGTTCAAGGCGTCCATGGTTGTCTATAACCAAAGAAAAGAGTGTTACTTTCTAACACTCTTGTTCTTATATTACAATAGCAATAACTTTTGTACATTAAAGTGTGTTGTTGGTTTTTTTTTAAATCCTGAGTGTTTATGACCTGAAGTTGTAGATAGATAGTATTGGATAAAAATATAATAATAATGTTTATATAATTTTTTCAGTCAAAACATACATTTGGAAATTATTTAATAGGAAATGTTTTATCAAAATTAAGTGTGTGAATCATTTTCAAGATCTCTCTCTCTCTTGGAGGTAAATGCATGTCTCTGTTGTGAATGGGAATTAGCCTATCATTCCCTAGTCGAATGACTTGTATTCGTTTGCTCTGTTGTTGTGCAAATTCACACAACATTCTGTTAAATAAATAATATCAACAAATACTAAGAGCAAACATGTGAATGCTTTTGGTAACCTATAAAAGGCAAAGTTAACACGCTGTGCATTTAATAACCATGTCTACATCCAACAAAACAAAATTCAAAACTATAAATTTAAACCAGTGTGTATGTGTTCATCAACGCGAATAAACGATAAACAAAAAACAAACAAAAAAAAATAGCCAAATGTATTCTAAACGTCAAGTGTGCACCTGAAAGCCGAATGTAAACAAAAAGAAAGCCGTAATCATGATATGATGTGGTTAGTTTCTAACAAATCTCATTCTATGAGGCGAATATTGATTGATAGGTAAGCCAAGACAAAGTTGGCGAAATGCTTGTTGTCGATACGAAGTGATTGGTTCCTCAGCAGGAAATTTATAAAAATGAAAACAAAACATTTGAGAGGTTATTGGAAAATAAACATTAAACAGGGGTTTTGTACATATTGTACACCAGAAATCTGGAAAATGATCCTCGTCAGCTAATTTAACAATCACTTGATTCATGGTTAAACCGTACCATGCTTTATGAATCACTTGCGTGGATACATTATTTTCAAAGCCAAAATTTAGCATACAGGATTTACAAAAGTGATGCCCTGGGTCATGAAACAAATCATCATCATTATCATCTAGATTCATGAAGCTGTCGTAAAATGTGGTATCAATGCGTACTTTCGTGTTTCTATATTCTGAAGGATAGGCCACACGTTGAGGATTATGAGACACCATCGTGGCATATTCATTGAACGTGGTGTGTTTTGTGACGATAAAACGATCTTCATCATGGCTCATGATTGAATCTGAAAAGTAGTCGTTGCCGTTTACTAAGTGAATAAATAAAAAAATACAATGTACTATATACACTGTCTGTCCCCTAAGTCAACGGCAAAAATAAAATAAAAAATAAGCAAAACACAAATAAATAACCATCTGTCTGTTGACTTCTTTAGCTGTAGGCCTCAAGCATAACATGCAACAGATGAAAAAAACAATTTCTGTTCAGATATTTCAAATATATCACCACTCATAACTCTAGCCATAAAGTGAGAGTTTTGTCCACAGTAAAAGCAGCAGATTATTATTATTCTTTTGTTCTTGCATGAGACCTACTAAGCCACACCCTAGTGTGGCCTATTAAACCGCATGCCTACTGAGGGTGAATGGTCACTTTGCTGAAACATGAGGCCTACTAAGCGACAACAATAGTGAGGGTGGCTACTTGTTTGTTTTTTTCCTAACCTAACCTAAAGAAGTCAACATGTTTTTAATCTAGCCTGTGCACAGTGAACCATGCAAACGTTGATGCATGGCTCTCTTTATGTGTTGACAGGCAAATAGCACAAGACATACAGTTTATGTACAACTATTTACAGGCATTCACACATTCATGCATACACCCATGCACACAGGTTAAAAAACAAAAATTATATGATACACTACAATTTTTTTATTTTTTATTCCGAGGCTCAAGATGGCATCTCGCATTTGATAGCAACCAAACCAAACACTTGCCGTGTTGTACAACAACAATAGCTACAACCATTACTGGTTGTAACCAAATGGGACGCTTGTCATCATATCCTGACACCACTGTCTTTTGTCGTCCAACAAAGCGAGTGTTTGTTTTCGCTGCTTCATTAAAAATAAATCATGATTTTTTGAGAGAATCCTTAACTGACTATGTGCCATGGCTGTGTGGGTCTGAAGGACATGTAAATAATCATCCGCACAGAGTCGTTTAACCACATGCTGGCTAATCCCTTTGGCTCGCATAGATTCGCATCGATCCACCTGTCGAAAACTATACATTTTCGGAGCGAGACCTACAAACTCAGTCATCATGGTGTCTGAACACTCATCTTTCATTAAACCAATTTCTTTTTTGTTCAGACGGGGGATATCGAACACGTTCTTCTCACTAAACGAGAACGTGTCAAACCATTTTGGGTTTTGTTTCATAACGACATACGGATCACAGTCACGGATATGGTAAATAAAACTATCCGTGTCTGTATATAACAAGGAAATGGTACCAAATCGCTGTATTGCAAAACCATAATGGAATTTATACATGTGCAATTTTGAAAAATCTAAAATGACTTGGCCTAAATAGATAGGCTTATTCATGACCACTTTAGTTTTGGCAAGTTCAATAGTCAGTAGATCATGATCAATAATGTTTAAAGATTTGAAATTTGGTTTTGCAATATATTTTTGAGCCCCCCATCTGCCATGCCATGTATTGACCAATTTAATGTCCCTATACTGCCGTACATTTTCCAAACTCTTGTCATAGATACAATTATTCATCAGTTTAAAAAAATTGATTTGAAATGGCTGAGTGTCACTTTGTCTGTGACTGGTATTTAAATCCATGTATGGTTTCAACCACGGTTTCTGACAAAAAGAAATACCTCTATGGATTTTTTTCAGGGTTAAGCCCTGGGCTAAACATTCTACCAGCATGTCAATATGCAACACATAGTGATTTTTATCATACAAGGTACCCATCAATTTCTTATGATTGCCCTTACTCTCGGGCGGCACCATTTTCTCTATGCAAAAGGGGAAATCACCATGTCGCTGTCTGAGATGGGGGGATAAGCTAATTCAACGTCAAGAACATACCCTACGTCCTGTTGCTTGCTGGCGATATGCACATTAAAATCTTTAATTTCATCCTCAGACAGCCAGACAAAGTTTCTGTACGGCAGTGGTTGACTCATAGCGTGACCGTATAAATTGTTTACGTCGAAATACATTAGGTAGGATTCAGGTTCTTCGGGACAATAATCAGGCATGTAATGATTATTTGCCTTGGCATGTCGCTGATTGAGCGATACGAATCCCCCACGAATCCCTTTTTCCATCATGAGTACCATATCGGGATCCGTCAGTAAATCAAGCTCAATGTGGGTAAATTTGAGGGCGGCGTCCCAACTTAACCCTGGACTGGTATAGTAGTGGGCGGGGTCAAGGCCATAAATCGTGTGACATAGCTGACGAAACGTTTCAAAAACGTCGGTCAACAACAACACGTCTAATTTTAAGTAGTGCATAGCATACTGGCCCATGGTTTCTATGCCAAACACTCGCCAAACATGCTGTGCGTGGGCATAGTCTTCTTCACTGATGGTGCTTTGTGTTAACTGAGAAAAGAATTTTTCTCTTGGCGGCAAAGTCGTTTCTTCAAGCACCTCGTAACTTTCCACATAATCGTATGGAAAATGGCCTTTACGAACACACAATTTAAATTGATTTGTATCCGTAAAGTGGGAATGGGTATGTTTCAACTCATCTTCGCTTAAGCCTTTCACAAGACTATCCAGCGAACTAGACATAAACTTGAATGAGTCGAGAAAGCGAATGCTCATGCTTCCTTTTCTCCATGAAAGTGAGGTAAAGCTCTCATGGTTCTTAGCCAAAATGCTGAATTTGCTCTTATCTACATGAGCAAATTGTTTTACAATAAAGTGAAGGTCATACCGGGAGAAATTGTGTAAAAAGACAGGGAGGAAGCGAGGTGTAGAGTACTTCAAATTGCATTCGTTATGGGCAGCACCTCTAAAATGACCTGTCCTGTGGCAGTGGTCTCTTACTTTTTTTTCTCCGCCTAAGATTGGCTTTTCACATATGTGGCAAGTGGTGGCTTGATCATATTCTCTTTGCTGTACATCATTCATCTGAATTGGTACAGGGTTGTTCAAAATAGTTTCTACTTTGCCTGCTAAAGCCGCCATTTGATCAACAAACCACCGCGCACAATCCTGACCTTTATGACTTACATACTCACATTGCGAATTATCATAGTGACAGACAACATAATAGGCTACAGCAAAAGGCTCATGTTTCTGCACTGGATAGGTTGAGCTTGTATGGGGGCTTGGTTCACATCCCTGAATGGGAACAGTAAGGGCCTCAAAATCAGCGTAAACAGTAAATGGTACCATCTCTTGTTTATTTGTGGCCTTAAATTTTAAGACTGCGTCATTCCCTTCGGGCAAGACTAGCTTTACTGCCGTCTGCCCTTCACAGTCTTCCGTATGTCGTTTCAAAAGTTCATCAGTTCCAAAATACTGAAGGCAGCGCTCGCAAATGTGTTTTGCACACTTATAATTGGACATTTGACTGCTCACCAATTTACTTAAATTCTTTATCCAACAATAATGGCTTTTATCCCCATCAGACAGGAAAAGCAGGTGAATGTGATGTTGCTTTACCTGTTTGGTGGCATACAAGGGGCCTACAATATTGGATCCGTCGATGCCATATACCATAAAGGAGAAATTTGGATTATCTTTCTCAAATAAATGAATTTTATCTAGAGGAATGGGAAATGAAACACGCTCGAGATTGAGAGTTTGTTTCATGTGGTTAAACACATCTTTGTACTGCCCTGGCAAATGACCATTTCTGTCTTGACAGGGTTGCAGACAGCTCACTATACTCCACAAAAAGCAGTAATCGTCTTTGTTGCGTATGTTGATCACTGCCTTTCTGGAAGCGATAAAGCTCGGCGTGGCAATATAGCTACTTCCTGCATTCAATGGATTGTATTTACAAATATTGATTTGCAAATAGGCAATGCTATTGAGGGCCAAGCCACTGGGACCCTGTTGCAACTTATCAAATTTAGTGATAAGCGCTTGAATAGCTTTCTCCTGATACCACGTTTCCAAATTATCGGCTATCAGTACTTTCTCCATTTTTGTACAAAGGTTGAAGGTGTGTTTCTCTTCAACATTATTTTTTATCAATATAAATTCACATAGTAGTTCGAAGTTTATTTTTAAAGCATGATGCAATCTTAAGCCTTGTTCACATTTACTCAAAAAATGGGAAAACATAATTCCACAAAATCTTTAGGCGACAGACAGTGAATCGCATTGTAAATTCGGCCTGAGCATACTCGCGCTTTGAAACATTTGGCCAAAGGCTGCCACACTAACACTTCACTCTCTGATATAGACATGATTATAAAATGGACTAATAAACGTGCAACCCTTACCTTAAAATAGGTTAATCCAAAATCTGCAATTCCAAACGGCCACACTTATCGCTTTTTTACTGACTGGCACACAATCACGATCACAGGTACACAATGGTTGTAGCAATTGGGCCCCCAGCAGGAAATGATCGCCAACAAGTTTGCTGTAGTTTTAATATCAACGACAAGGTTTATCTTGTTTTTTGTTTCCAATGATTTATCTGAAAAACAAACCAATACAATCCGTTATTAGTCATGGTTATATACATTAAACATGTGCATTCATTCATTCATTCATCCATTCATTCATTCATTCATTCATTCATTCATTCATTCATTCATAAGACTTGCTAAAAACAAAATGTTTCAAGTGTGCACACATAGATAAGACAGTCAGTCAAAAAGTAACAAGGTCATTTACAAAGAAAAGAATTAATCTACTGTATATTCATAGCTCACCTTTTTTTTAAATATCGAAAGCGTCAAGGTAGTTAAAACCTATTCACTCCATACATATCTTCATTCTGAAACAATAATAAATACACGCCATAAGTTTATAAATTTCCGTGAAATAAATGGCATACATTTAACAACAACAAAAAATAATGGAACAACATGTACTCACCATATAATGAATTATAATACTTTCAGCAAATGTGCTCTTTGCCGCCACTGTCACTGTCACTGTCACTGTCTCTCTCTGTCAGCTTTCCCAGACTTAATGACGTTTTTTTTTAAATCTGCAACAAACGAAATCCCCAAAAAATACCATCAGTCACTAACTTACTTTTCACGCATACACAAAATAACAATAAAACCAATCATGTCATAATTAACAATAATGAACCGGGTGAGTTAGCCGAGGTCGTTGCGGCATGACTGTTGGCAGTCGCTCACATCCGGGAGGCGAGGAGGTTCGAATCCCCCCGCCGGCAACCTTGAAGATGGTTTTCTGTGGTTTCCCATCTTCCTTCCAGGCAAATGCCGGGGTTGGTCCCTAACTATAGGCCACAGCCGCTACCTTCCAACTCCTCGACCCTCCCATCCAACATTCCTCCCCAACGGTACTTGTAGCTCACCCATTGGGTGTCCGTCTCGAAGCAGCTACAAAACTGGCGAGCCGAACATGTCCTCGGACACTCCCGGCACTAAAAGCCATACGCTAAAAAAAAAAAAAAAAAAAAAAAAAAAAAAACAATAATGAACCTACCTTAGTACAAGTATGGCCGCGGTTCACGTAATATTTTACAAAGAGCATAAGGCACTTGCATCCGTCACCTTCAAAGATGAACACGAGATTGATGAGTCTCTCTTACCCTCAGAACATATATGTCTCCTCAACAAGATGCAAAGTTAACACTTTACTTTTTTTTTGTTCCTACGAGTAGGATGTCATGGAGCGCACAAGTCAGACCGATTCTCACAAGCTTTTGCAATCTCTGCATGAGTATGCGTGGGAATGCAATGATCAGCTTTTCGACAGAGCTGTATGTCCTTCATCGCGATATCGAGTAACACGTCCGGGTCAGATAACAGCCACCTGCATGCGAACAACAGGCTGTTATCTCTCTCTGCTGCGAGGCACGTACGATGATAAGACCTGTGTCTGTCTGGATCGCCGTGGGCTAGCTTCAATGCTTTCAATTCCCATTTCATTAAACAAGTTCTCTCTCTGCGTGTGAGCCCTGACCAGTCAAGACAAATAATAATAATAATAATGCATAAATGTTTTACTAACATCATAGCGCATAACATAACGTGACTTCAAATCTGGTTTCTTACTTTTTTCCCCGTTTTCCTCAACGATCTCGAAAAAAATAACGGAAACCGTCATTTTAGGTTTTCCATACCTACATTCCCGTAAACAGAACAACGACATAAATACATCGACATACCCATCATAAAATTCGCCTCATTCGTTTTCCAAATAACGCGAAAATGAACAAAAAAAACACCTTTTCCATACGAAAGCCATGTTTGCAGCTTTTTACCTTTTTCATATCTATATCCCCGTATCGAGGACAATAAGACGAAATAAATACTATCACACACGTCATTCTCACGTTTTCGGTTTTCCAAAAATCGACACAAATGTGAAAAACGCATTTTTTGACCCAAAACCCTAAATTCACATTTTCGACACCTACATTCCCGTAAAGAGCACGACGAGACGAAAAAAAACGAATCCAAGCACGCCCTCATAGCATGGCCCGTTTTCAAAAAATCAGCAAAAATGTGAAAAACACATGTTTTGACCCAAAACCCTAAGTTCACCTTTTCGACACCTACATTCCCGTAAAGAGCACAACGAGACGAAAAAAACGAATCCAAGCACGCCCTCCTAGCATGCCCCGTTTTCCGAAAATCGGCAAAAATGTGAAAAACGCATGTTTTGACCCAAAACCCTAAGTTCACCTTTTCGACACCTACATTCCCGTAAAGAACACAACGAGACGAAAAAAACGAATCCAAGCACGCCCTCCTAGCATGCCCCGTTTTCCGAAAATCGGCAAAAATGTGAAAAACGCATGTTTTGACCCAAAACCCTAAGTTCACCTTTTCGACACCTACATTCCCGTAAAGAGCACAACGAGACGAAAAAAAACGAATCCAAGCACGCCCTCCTAGCATGGCTCTTCCATTCCAAGGTCGCGGGGGCTCACAACTTCCTAAGTAGTGCAGCTCCCCTCCCCCTTACCACGTTTTTATTTTGGGGTGGATATACCCCGTCCATTGAAAAGGAGAGTTCACCACGAGTCCTACGTCACCTCATAGGTTTAAATCCGATTATTGGTTAGCGAGATAGTAAAAAGCCCATGACCTATTAGTTTTTGGGGTTTATTTCAATACATATTAAAAAAACACTCATTTATAAATCATCATTTAAAAAGCCCGCCCTCTTACAAAACTCCTCAAGTGCGCATGCGTATAAAAAAACATTCATCGCCAAAATGTCCAAAAAAACAACATGTGTACCCCAAATGGCGTTTCCCAATTCCATCCATTTTAAAAAATAACCTCACCATCACCTAGAGCGGAAAAAATACCATCCAAACGACCCCTCACTCGACCCTACTGCTCCCCCACCACCTAACCCTTTCCCAACATAGCCATACATATTCAAGCACGAGGGCGACTTGAGGAAACCAATACTACCCCACTACTCGCGAATGACCTTTTAGTTTTGGTCTTTTAATTAAATTAAGAGGCTATAGGAAAGTAGGGGGCATTACTAGCAGTGCTAGGACACCCTGTATATTCAAATCCCATGATTGGTTAGCGAGATATCAGGTTCGGGGCCGCTACGAGGAGGGCTCAATAAGTTAGTAAGCAGCTCCCCTGTTACCACACTACTCTCACCATAACAATATTTCATTTCATGTCATTAACAGGGTCTAAAATCTGTTCTTTTAAAACTTGCTTTCACGGTTCGCCTGACCGTCTAGACCCTCTTCCCGAGCGGTCTGCACACAATAGCAGTGGGATGGTGTTCCACCATTAGCTCGACCCTCGCTTCCAGTCTGAAGGCTTTCTCTCACTTAAGCAGTATAAGATTTTACAAGACAAATACTGTGCCCCCAATGACACACACATCCAAATGGATTTTAACTTAATATTATGCAAACAGGTAGTGAATGAGCTTTACATTTATTCCTACCCCGAGGATAATACTAACTGGCACCAATCAGGCCCATTTCAACATGAAGGTACGAGGTTCATAAAACATTGGTCTAGTAGGCAACCGGTGTCTTAAATAAATGATGCGGTCAGCCCACGCTGCCGACATGAGGTTCGCTCCAACAAGCCGAATCACTCAACAATAAGTTCTCGGGGAATCAGATAGAGTGTAGAGATGTCCATCGTTTGCCTCTCACCTATCACGGGATTCCAACCCGGAACATTTCATATCCATCATCAGAGTTAGGGTCCAACACTAAACACCCTGGCACAAAGTATATCTCCAATTATGCCCAAGGCATACGAGATTTCATACGAAGAATAGACCACCTAGTTCCTGACCTAATGCCACGACCTTCGTCCTATAATATTAAGAGAAATCTATCAATTACTCTATAAGCTTCTCACATAAGCTGCAAATTCAATTCACTAAAAGCCCTTCCATTCCTGGCATAATTATATTCCCATTACTACAATATTCTGATATAAACTCTTTTCTTAATCCCTTAATGTAATCTTACTGTATAATCTTACTGCTTAGATCGAGAAGTCTTGCAATTAGCGTAACTATTTCTTGCTTACAACATTTACCTGATGCGTTCATTCATACCTTTAATATTCATTATTATTATTCTCACTGACATAAATTACCAAAATCATTCCTTATTATTATTATTATTATTATTATTATTATTATTATTATTCTCACTGACATAAATAACCAAAATCCTTCCTTATTATTATTATTATTATTATTATTCTCACTGACATAAATAACCAAAATCCGACACAACTAAACATCATAAAAATCGAACAACCGTGTTCGTTTCATTTTCATAACTGATTGCCATTTTTTAATTAATAGTGGTAACGATTAATCCACTTATTGATGCAAATAACATCTCAACTCTATAAAAATCAATACAATAATGATTAAACCTGGAGGGTCTACCTCCTAATCTGATTCTTACTGGCATCTTTACTGAAACCACATAACATGCAGTGGCCTATATTCTCTACTTGAACATAATTTGTGGGGTACTCACATATCTCTAGGCTCCTCATGGTGGCTTCAACCAATCATATCCTTCCAAGTCGCCTGCCATATGCAGGTTTAGCGCGACATTGGCATCTTGAATACACACATTTTATGACACACATTTTCCGTTAACCACACGACACTTTGCATTTCTATAAAGAAGCTATTGCTCCCAAAACACATGACACTTTATAACACTTATTAAACCATTAATTTAAAAGATAATTCACATATGCTTTATACATAACACACGTCACTTTGTACACTTTTCATTGGTTGAAATTCCCTAGCAAAGATATCAAAATTGCAGGTGTCGACGGCATCTCCCGTACTCCTACCAACTCCTGATTGAAAGTCTGGTTCACCTGCCCTCGGAATTCACCAACAGTTTATCCATACTCCTAAGGTAAGCTTCCTGCTTTGCATAAATATGCTCTTTCCGTCCTGAGCGTTACTATTTGGTATTCTTAGAACATTACCAAATGCTTCGTAAAGTTTCTCCCAGCGCATTCCAGCGTAATTAGACCTATATGATCAGTCACTGTATTATACATTGCGCTTTACACTGTCCATAACTTTACACAAATTATTATTTACAATAGTTTTGCCACTTATCTTACACGGTGCTTCCTAAGTGAACACGCCGTTGTTCGTACTGCTGAGTATACCTGCAGCGCGATTATTATTAATAAAAGCTTATTAAATGTTTCACTCAAAGGTACAAGTCTTTGTTCGGGCGTCCTTTCATGAGCAGGACCGCCATCGTTCCGCCTTGACGACTGTCTGCGACTCTCTTGACAAACTGTGTAAACTGCGTAAGACTGGCTGCAACGGGCTACTAGCTCCAACTGGGGTAAGACTGACTGCAACTGGCTACGACTGACTGCTCTGCCAAGGGTCGACTCCCTTATATCGGATTCACACGAAAAGTAGAGCGAAATTTTCCCGCGTTATCTCGGCTCCTCTCCCAGCATGATTCTGGTCTCGAAACCATGTTCATCGGGTTCCTTTTTCTTCTCTGATCCCAGACTTATCTGCGTGCTGAAGAATCGCTCGGCCAATTAATTAATATTAATTCCTTTCTCCATAGCGTGGGGACGCTACCTCCCTGGGATTCCCTGGCAACATCCTCAAATCCAGCCGCGAACAACCATAGTCCTACGGTCCTTCCGCACTCCATTAAATATGCGTCAATTTCGCAGATTAAAGGCTCTAAAATTAGCCTCCTGTCTAAAGATTCACCTGTGGGCAACTCTCATGTCATTTCGTTACTCCAATCACGAGTAATCAATGATTTTCCTTGGGATCTCTCCCCACCCTTCTCCATCCTATTCTCCGTCGGGGAAAAACTGGGTCATTATTCACGCCCCCAACCTCCTCCAGACGACATAACGAGGTCAGAAAGATTGACGTGGCTCCAAGGAACACCTCCCACAATTCTGAGCCTATTAGTAAACGTCAAACTCTGCAGTTTCTGTGCTCCAAGCCCCGTATAGCCTACACCAAGTAGTCTAATAATGCTGTATTCTGCTCAATTTCCCTGCATTATTTTAATAAATAATGTCATTATAACTGAAATCACACCAGTGATTAAATATACACTTCTCTCTAGGGGTTTTACAATGAAACTCCCTCCACAGACCTCGGGTTCGTTCCCTGGTGGAACCTTTATACTGAGATCACAGTCTCTGAGATCCGCGTTCGATATCAGTCAGCATAAGCCCCTCGGGTTCATATTCCCCTTGCAAAACTTATAGGAGTCGATTGCAAATGACTCTCTATAAGTAACCAGCTGACTGTCTACCACTGTCTATGTTTACATCTGGGGTCCTTCACCTCGTCTGGCTGCGCGTAGGTTAGTACAGCTCCCCCTTCCACACTGCGCCCTCTCTAAGCTGTTCATTCTCCAAGCGGAGGGTCGTATTTATGGCCTCAACTTCCCTCGCTACTTCAACCATTTCTTTGTAGAATTCTCGCAGGCACTGGCATCCTTGCTGTATGTCCCTTCCACTGGGCAAGCTGTCTGCTTCTCATTCCGTCTTGCTGCTCGAACTTTAAGGTCTGACTGCCTGGCTGACTTCGCTATCCACGTTGAGTTGGTTGTGCACAGTTAATACTTCTTCTTGTTCGTCGAATTCTTCTGGCGAATAATAAACTTTTAAATTGGCTACATTCATAACGACCTCGTTTCCAGTTTCTAAATGCTTTAACCTGTATGCATTGTTTTGTAGGTCTCTTATCACCTCGAACGGGCCGTGATAAGAAAAAATGAACTTCTTATACTTCCGTGCCTCTGGATCTGAACTGGCGGGTTTCTTGATTAAAACTTTCTCTCCGACGAGAAGCGGTCTATGATACCTCTTCGCACGGTTTCTTCTCTGACGTCTCTCCGCCTGTGCTTTGAGATATTCGAAGGTCCGTTGGATCCTCAATTCTCGTCCTGGCTGTGCGTCTACTGGTAATGGAATGATACCAGTCCACGGTCTCTCCGGTCTCTGATCCAAATGTAGAGTCACGGGAACCTGACCTGTCGCCTCATGTACGGTATTATTTATACAGTATTCAATTACTTCTAGGAATTCAATCCAACGCCAATTCGCTTCAGAGCAGTAGATCTTCATGTATTTCTGTATCTCTCTCATTACTCTTTCAACTGGACTTGCCTCAGGATGGCGAATGGCAGATAAAATCTGCCTAATTCCTAGAGTTTCCAGTTCTCGACGAAATTCTGCTCTTGTGAAGCAACTTCCGTGGTCTGAGAGAATGTTATCCGGCTTCCCAAGAATCGGAATAACTCTCTCTTTCAGGCGTTTCAATACCTGCTTTGAGCTTGTCTTCTGTATGGGGCGTAATACCACCATTTTTGAAAATACATCCATGGCTACAAAAATGTGTCTATTGCCTCTACGTGCTCTGGGCAGTGGTCCAAAGTTGTCTATGCTCAATAGCTGCCTTGGCTTCTCCGGTAACAACGGGATAGGTCGTTGCCTCATTAAAAAGGGATTTGGCTTTACCCTTTGGCATAGATCACATGTCCTAATAGCATTTCTCACCGTTTCTCTCAACTTTGGCCAAGTAAATGCTTCTTTCAACAGAGCACAAATTTTGTCTATCCCTGGATGTCCAAATGCTCTGTGTGCTAGCCACACCAATCTCCTCTGCAAAGATGCAGGAATCACAATCCTTTGACGTGTATGATCTACATCATTCCACTTGTGTAGTATCTGATTATACCATACATAATTTGTTGCCAATGCCTCTGCCTCTCTGTATATTGCAGTTCCCCTTGCTAAGCGTCCCTCGAAGTAATCGATCATCATCTTCAACCACGGGTCTTCGCGTTGTAGGTTGGTAAGATTCCTCAAGTCATCCAACGTCTTCTGATCTCGATTCTCAATCTGGACAGCTAGCGCTTCCTCTTCTCTAGGGTAACGGCTTAATATGTCCGGTATTACATTCTCTTTCCCTGGACAGTATTCTATTTGCACATTAAATTGCTGAATATACAGGGACCATCTTGTCAATCTCTGGCTAGACAAGTCTGTCTTGAACAAAAATGTTAAAGCTTTATGGTCAGTTCTGAGGACTATTTGAAAGCCATACACGAGTTTATGCCATGATTGCAACGCGTACAAAATTGCGAGCAGCTCTATCTCTGTAATCGTGTAGTTTTTCTCATGGGCTTTCAGCCTCCTACTTATAAAGGCAATAAAGACTTTCTTTTCAGGCTGGTCAACATTTTCCTGGAATAGCATCGCTCCAATCCCAATGAGTGATGCATCCGTCTGTATGATGAACTTCTGGGTATAATCCGGGTATCCCAGTTTCACATATTCCAAAAGCATTTGTTTTGACCTCACGAATGCTTCCTGACATTGCTCCGTCTAATTCCATCTGCCGCCTTTCTTCAATAGGTCCTGCAGGGGTGCTACTGTCGTCGTATAATTTGGGCAGTGGTTCGAAAAGAATCCAATTACTCCCAAATACTGTCGGACGTGCTTTACTTTCGTGGGTCGAGGGAAATTTCGAATTACCTCCAATTTATCTGAATTCGGCTTCATTCCATTTGCATCAATGACATGCCCTAGGAATTTGACTTCCCTCTGACAGAAGTGCGATTTCTTGATATTAACCTTAAAGTTAGCTTCTCGAAGGTCATCTAGCAACTTCTTCAGGTCTCTCAAGTGCTCCTCCAGAGATTCTGACGTGAGTAGAATGTCGTCTACATATCTGATAGTACTCTCTTTCACATCATCTGATAGATTGCGATCTAACGCTCTTATCAGTGCTGAACCAGCTGTTTTCAACCCAAAAGGTAGCCTTAAAAATGTGTATGTGTGTTGATCAAACATAAATCCTGTCAACAGACTAGTTTTCTTCTCTAATCCAAGATGGTGGAAACTGGATGTGATGTCCAAATCTGTGAATACAGTTTTCCCTTTGAACTTCCTGAGGATCTCTTTAATAGGTGGCACTTGGTCAAATTCCGGAATAACCTTCAAATTTAAATATCTCAGGTCCAGACATACTCTAACAGTTCCGTCTGTCTTCTGTACAATTACCAATGGACTTACATAAGGCGTAGGTGTCTTCTCAATAACACCGGCCTCCAACATCTCCTGAATTGCCTCTTTCACTTTAGCATAATGCTTTTCGGCTATAGGGTAGGGTTTCTGCCTAAATGGTGTCCAATCACTGACTTGAAAAGCATAAGTGAAGTTCTTTATACGACCAGGTCTCGAATCAAAGACTTCCTTCTGTTCCAGTAATAACTGCTTTAAATTTTACTTCTCTTTTAGCCCAATTTTCGCTTTTTCTAGTTTTACCGAAATATATTCTTCCAGTTCGGGTTCCAAATCTTTCTCCAGGTCTGTGGCTAGTGTTTTCAGCTCTTCTTCTAACTGCTCCATAGCTAACACTTCTTCTCCAGCCACGTCTCTGTATGTATGCCATACTTGTTCACTCGACCCTGGTTCAATCTCATTGAGTGCGACCTCCAAGCCTTCGGCTTCCTCATTCACATGGAACATAACCCTGTCCTGTGCTAGGTCGATTATCACTCTGTATTCCCTTATAAATTCTGCCCCAATCAGTAGGTTATAAGGCAGTTTGTTTACTAACAGAAAACTCTGTGAGAATATAGAGCCTCCTATCTGTAAATCGAGCAATACCATATATCTACATATCATCGTTCTGTCTGGAATTACCCCTTTTATTTTGACACTAGAGATCGGTATTTTCAAAATATTCTCTCTCTGGGCTATTTCATTATATAAAGCTTGTGTCATAAGGCTCACTGTTGACCCCGTGTCTAACAGACTTCTTATTTTCAATCCTGCCACTCTTACAATTATAATAGGCAATTCTCTCTTTACCATGACCTGTGATCCTCCTGTATCCTCGATTAGCTCTTCTGGTTTGGCTATCCAATTGATGATGTTAACAGACTTCCATCCCTCAGTCTCGAACTCTTCTAATTTTGGCGGTTTTTTTTTTCTTCAGCGCCCGTCCCCTTGGAGTTTCTTCTCTCCTGTTCGCTGCGCTGTAGCTCCAAACCCTTAGCTCCATCTCCATATCTGTCTGGCGATGTCCTGTTCTGCATAACTTTTTGCCAGCGGACTTGTCGTTTTTGGGACTCATCTCCCCTTTCCTCGAGGTATCGCAATGAAGCGTGATATCGTTCTTCTACCTCGTCATCGAAGTTACTTCTTCTTTCTTGGGGTCTCCAATTTCTATTGTTGCCTTCTTGGCCATTGTTACCTCCATTGTTTTGGTACGGTTTACCCCTGGTATTCTGCTTATTCCACGAATTTCGGCCTCTTCCTCCTCTATTAGTATTCCCTTTGTACTTTGACTGCCATCTTCTGGGTTCCTGTTCCCATTGCCGTCCGTAGGAATCTAATGTTTCCGTGCTCGTAGCTTTGTTGTTCCTTGGAGCTTGATGTTGGTCAGTCTGCGTGTTGGTCACGTGTACCTGTTCCACGGTTCGACTCTGACGCATCGTATTGGCTGTTGTGAGGTCCGGTTGTCTAAGAACTGTCTCCATTTCTATAGCATTTCTCGCATTAGCCGAGATTAGCAGTCTTTGGATCTCGTATGGAAGCTGCTTGGCGATAGCAATACATAATTCCAGCTCACTCGGTTTTTGATCCAGGTCTTTGAAGCGACACATCTGCGATATAAAAAATTCTGCGTACTTCGTTGGGTTGGTAGTACTGTATTTTTTGAATATAAATCCAACCGTAAATTCTGTTGGACCGCTGGATCCCAGTATCTCTTCAAAAATGCCTCTCGAAATTCCTCAACAGTATCGAAAGTATACCGGAAATTGCGAAACCATAATGCACATTCTCCCTCTGTTAGTTTCTCAATGGCTCGTAGCCTGCGCTCTGGCGGTATCCGTGCATCATTCAGATATTCAGTCACTTCCTTCAACCAATATTTTGGTGTCATGTTACAGTGGCTACCTGAGAATTTCCTTGGTTTTTCTTCGCTTGCCCTGATTACGTTTATCACCTGGGTGTGCATAGCATTTTCATGTGGCGTTGATGCTGCAACTGGTGCTCCTGGCGTCATATAAGGACTTTCGCCTGGGCCTGTAGCATTCCTGATTATAGGTTGGGTTTCTAAGTCTGCCCACCTTGTTTTCCTCATATCTTCCATGCAGCCTTCACTTGACTTAGGATCTTTCAGAAGGGTTTCTTCCTGTGCGATTATCCTAGTCTCAATTTGATTGTGGCGCATCTCCGCTCTTTCCAGTCGAGTAATTACCTCCTTCTCGATTCTGGTAAGCCTATCTCGATTTTCCTCGGCAACTTGAAATATTTTCTTCTTGTCTTCCTTTAGGCTTTGTTTGATATGGGAGATTTCATCCTCTACATCTTCCTTTATCTGAGCAAGGGTCTTGTCGCTTGCCTCTGTCTTCTGGCCTTCTCTCACTTCGAGTTCTTCTCTCAATCCTTTGATTTCCTCTCGAATGTGTCCATTGACCTTTGACATTTCCTTCTGGACCTTAACAATTTCACCTCTATTCTCCTCTTGCCTTTTGTTGACTACAACAATGTCACTTTGAACTTGGTCCAGTTCTTGATGAACTTTGCACATCTGACCCTTCAGATTTCCTACCAGCTCTTTACTCTCGTTAACGACGGCTTTAATTTCACCTATTTCCTGGCATTGACCTAAGATATTCAGATCCTGTTTCTTTAGATCACCGTTAATTGCTCTAGCATAGCTCTTCAATTTCTGGTCCCATTTAGAGTCGTTCTCCTCTAACCTCTGATCTACCGTTCTCGTAAACTCTGAAAATTGTTTCGCTTGGCGTTCGAGATTCGCCTCATTCTGGATTTGAATATCCTTAATGTCGTTAGATAACGCATCTAACCTACTGTTGGTTTCATCCTGAGCATGCCTACACGCTTGTAAGTTATTTTCGAGCTTGGCTTCTATAGCCTCGAAACGTTTATCTGTTTTAACCTGCATTTCTGATACAATGCTTACAACAGTTTCTGTTACTTCGGTCTTAATAACCTCTTGCATTTGACCTAACTTATTGTTTAATTCAACCTGATTGGCATCTAACCGATTATTCAATTCAACCTGGTTGTCATTCATTGCAACCTGATTTGCATTAATTGCCTCCTGATTGGCATCTAAACGAGTGTTTATTCCATCCTGGAAAGCCTTAGCTTCCAGCCTATTTTGCTCGTTAACAGCATCAAAATGCTGTTTCAACCCTGCAATAACCTGCAAGATTTCCTCTGTACCTGACATTTTTACAATAATACACTTTAATATGCAGGCAGGCTTCCTGGAAAAATGTGTGGATATGTTTGGAAGAGAAACATCAAACACTGTACACATATTGTAAAGTCGTACAAAACCTGTCAATATTATGATAAATTGTGGATCTGGTATGTTGCGCTCATACCCTTGGGTAATCCTCTTCTCAATAGAGAGATTCTGCGTTACATAAAAAGCCTACTGAACTCAAAAATCACTCAAACACAGTTTGAGGCAAAAAACAATTACTATGGTTTTCCCCATGAAATACCATAAAAATCTATGGGTTTTTCCCTAAATCCCATAAGCTCCACGAAATCTGGGCGCCATGATAAATTAATAGGTATCTATCATACTATACGTATCATGCATTGCCCGGTTTGTGCAATGCCAAGATTGCTCATATTGCACTGACGCAGGCGGTTCCACAATGAATTAATACCGCCCCACGTTGCCTGGGCCATGATAAATTAATACACCTCTGCGCATACGGTGACCTGTATTTCAAACCGGCCCACATACCAGCGCCATGATAAAAGAATTGCGTACTATATTATACGTATAGAAGGTGTTTATCAAAATTTATATTGTTCGTATCGGAGCTTAGCTAGGGTTAGGAGCGGTCATCCCTTACTTCGTTAATTGTTTCTTTAATAGAGTTGTGTGCGTTAGATCTAGACCGACTTTAGTTGTACCTATAGCTCAAATCACTGTACAGGACATCACTTTCCATGTACCCATGTGAGTAATCTCGATGGAAAATATGCTTCTGCCTCCAGCTAGCATCAGGACTCGAGCGTGTACCGTTCTCCCACAGAGCAGTTGTATACTTTGGATTTGAGGCTAAAAGGTATCAACTCTACAATGATAAGGCACAACTCTATTCTAAAACTTTAATTCAGTAAATAAAATCATGGCTTCAAACAAACAAAACAATCCCCATAACCATAAAACAAAAGCAAACAAAAATTACTTCCACAATCCACTAATATGAACAAAATATGATCATAATAAAATCATATCATAACACAAACCTTTACCCTTATATGAGTTTCACAAAATACTCTAGTGCGCTGATGCACATACAACTTCAGAAACAAACTGTACATTGATACTTCTGTCATACAATGTGACTTCTTTAATTTCACAAAATTACTTATTCATTAAACCTTCTTAATTTGACAATTATGTGTACCGTGTGTGTTTTGATCTTTCTCTTCCCACCAAATGCTTTACATGCATTAGCCTATTCTGGTGTTGCACCGCAGTCAACGTGCAACTCCATAATTATGTAAGCTACCCCTACACTCCCACTATTTATATAGTTCCACTGCATGCCGTTTGTGATTTCATCTTAAAAAACGTTATTTTATTGCTGTGTCGGATGGTGCAATTAAACTACCTTGCGCGCGTAGCCTGTGGAATCTAGTAACCAACTTCTGAAAAAGTTGTCAGTGACAGTACAAATACAACGTCTAACCATTCGTTAGATAGCTAAAATCATGAACCATCAGGGTGATCTATAATTATCAATGTGTTCTTAAACCACATAGCTCCATTACTCACCATAACAATATTTCATTTCATGTCATTAACAGGTACTAAAATCTGTTCTTTTAAAACTTGCTTTCACGGTTCGCCTGACCGTCTAGACCCTCTTCCCGAGCGGTCTGCACACAATAGCAGTGGGATGGTGTTCCACCATTAGCTCGACCCTCGCTTCCAGTCTGAAGGCTTTCTCTCACTTAAGCAGTATAAGATTTTACAAGACAAATACTGTGCTCCCAATGACACACATATCCCAATGGATTTTAACTGAATATTATGCAAACAGGTAGTGAATGAGCTTTACATTTATTCCTACCCCGAGGATAATACTAACTGGCACCAATCAGGCCCATTTCAACATGAAGGTACGAGGTTCATAAAACATTGGTCTAGTAGGCAACCGGTGTCTTAAATAAATGATGCGGTCAGCCCACGCTGCCGACATGAGGTTCGCTCCAACAAGCCGAATCACTCAACAATAAGTTCTCGGGGAATCAGATAGAGTGTAGAGATGTCCATCGTTTGCCTTTCACCTATCACGGGATTCCAACCCGGATCATTTCATATCCATCATCAGAGTTAGGGTCCAACACTAAACACTCTGGCACAAAGTATATCTCCAATTATGCCCAAGGCATACGAGATTTCATACGAAGAATAGACCACCTAGTTCCTGACCTAATGCCACGACCTTCGTCCTATAATATTAAGAGAAATCTATCAATTACTCATAAGCTTCTCACATAAGCTGCAAATTCAATTCACTAAAAGCTCTTCCATTCCTGGCATAATTATATTCCCATTACTACAATATTCTGATATAAACTCTTTTCTTAATCCCTTAATGTAATCTTACTGTATAATCTTACTGCTTAGATCGAGAAGTCTTGCAATTAGCGTAACTATTTCTTGCTTACAACATTTACCTGATGCGTTCATTCATACCTTTAATATTCATTATTATTATTCTCACTGACATAAATTACCAAAATCATTCCTTATTATTATTATTATTATTATTATTCTCACTGACATAAATAAACAAAATCCTTCCTTATTATTATTATTATTATTCTCACTGACATAAATAACCAAAATCCGACACAACTAAACATCATAAAAATCGAACAACCGTGTTCGTTTCATTTTCATAACTGATTGCCATTTTTTAATTAATAGTGGTAACGATTAATCCACTTATTGATGCACATTAATATCTCAACTCTATAAAAATCAACACAATAATGATTAAACCTGGAGGGTCTACCCCCTAATCTGATTCTTACTGGCATCTTTACTGAAACCACATAACATGCAGTGGCCTATATTCTCTACTTAAACATAATTTGAGGGGTACTCACATATCTCTAGGCTCCTCATGGTGGCTTCAACCAATCATATCCTTCCAAGTCGCCTGCCATATGCAGGTTTAGCGCGACATTGGCATCTTGAATACACACATTTTATGACACATATTTTCCGTTAACCACACGACACTTTGCATTTCTATAAAGAAGCTATTGCTCCCAAAACACATGACACTTTATAACACTTATTAAACCATTAATTTAAAAGATAATTCACATATGCTTTATACATAACACACGTCACTTTGTACACTTTTCATTGGTTGAAATTCCCTAGCAAAGATATCAAAATTGCAGGTGTCGACGGCATCTCCCGTACTCCTACCAACTCCTGATTGAAAGTCTGGTTCACCTGCCCTCGGAATTCACCAACAGTTTATCCATACTCCTACGGTAAGCTTCCTGCTTTGCATAAATATGCTCTTTCCGTCCTGAGCGTTACTATTTGGTATTCTTAGAACATTACCAAATGCTTCGTAAAGTTTCTCCCAGCGCATTCCAGCGTAATTAGACGTATATGATCAGTCACTGTATTATACATTGCGCTTTACACTGTCCATAACTTTACACAAATTATTATTTACAATAGTTCTGCCACTTATCTTACACGGTGCTTCCTAAGTGAACACGCCGTTGTTCGTACTGCTGAGTATACCTGCAGCGCGATTATTATTAATAAAAGCTTATTAAATGTTTCACTCAAAGGTACAAGTCTTTGTTCGGGCGTCCTTTCATGAGCAGGACCGCCATCGTTCCGCCTTGACGACTGTCTGCGACTCTCTTGACAAACTGTGTAAACTACGTAAGACTGGCTGCAACGGGCTACTAGCTCCAACTGGGGTAAGACTGACTGCAACTGGCTACGACTGACTGCCCTGCCAAGGGTCGACTCCCTTATATCGGATTCACACGAAAAGTAGAGCGAAATTTTCCCGCGTTATCTCGGCTCCTCTCCCAGCATGATTCTGGTCTCGAAACCATGTTCATCGGGTTCCTTTTTCTTCTCTGATCCCAGACCTATCTGCGTGCTGAAGAATCGCTCGGCCAATTAATTAATATTAATTCCTTTCTCCATAGCGTGGGGACGCAACCTCCCTGGGATTCCCTGGCAACATCCTCAAATCCAGCCGCGAACAACCATAGTCCTACGGTCCTTCCGCACTCCATTAAATGTGCGTCAATTTCGCAGATTAAAGGCTCTAAAATTAGCCTCCTGTCTAAAGATTCACCTGTGGGCAACTCTCATGTCATTTCGTTACTCCAATCACGAGTAATCAATGATTTTCCTTGGGATCTCTCCCCACCCTTCTCCATCCTATTCTCCGTCGGGGAAAAACTGGGTCATTATTCACGCCCCCAACCTCCTCCAGACGACATAACGAGGTCAGAAAGATTGACGTGGCTCCAAGGAACACCTCCCACAATTCTGAGCCTATTAGTAAACGTCAAACTCTGCAGTTTCTGTGCTCCAAGCCCCGTATAGCCTACACCAAGTAGTCTAATAATGCTGTATTCTGCTCAATTTCCCTGCATTATTTTAATAAATAATGTCATTATAACTGAAATCACACCAGTGATAAAATATACACTTCTCTCTAGGGGTTTTTACAATGAAACTCCCTCCACAGACCTCGGGTTCGTTCCCTGGTGGAACCTTTATACTGAGATCACAGTCTCTGAGATCCGTGTTCGATATCAGTCAGCATAAGCCCCTCGGGTTCACTACAGCCACGCCGTAACGACCACAGCTAACTCACCCGGTGTTAAAGTCATTGCTTCGATATTATAGTTTCGGAAAATTACTAGACAGTGAAGTGTCGTTGGATTTGAATGTCATTAGTGTTTTCCAACTTATATTTGCTACAAAAAGACCATGTAATAAAGAATCATTGGAATTCTGTGTTATCAAAGATGGTAATGGGTCTTTAAATGCATGGGCTAATAGAAATAATGAATTCAGTATATTTTGTTACTTAAGTTGGTAACTCTATGACCATCGATTGAAATTCGATGATCTTCATCCCCCATTCTCTGAATTTGCCTAAATCCTTGACACAGATGGCATATTTGCTACTTAATGGGTTAACATACTTTTTGAATGAATATTTGAAAAGTATCATAGATGTGTTATGTTGAATTATTATTATATTCCTCACTATGTGTAACGTTCCTTACTCTATAATACGTATAATGTAAAGCCTTATAACAGCTCACATTATACGCACTATAAGGTGCGTTCAAAAAGTAACGAGCCGGAGATTGTAATGCGCAAACCGGTGACAACATCGGCTAATCGTGGCGTATGTAATGAGGTGTGGTTCCGACCAGAGCGTGGAAGGTCACAGCCCGTCGCTAGAGGGCACGCGTGCACGTCACGTGACGATACAAAGCGAGCAGCAGCATGTATCAATCGTCCAACGCTGCAAGTCGCATTGCAAACAGTGTCATGGAGGCGTCAAACGAAGAGCAAAGAGGTGTTGTTCGGTTTCTGACAGCGAAATGAGTAGGGGGAACGGACATTCATCGCCGAATGGCACAAGTGTACGGCGAACACTGCATGTCCCTTGCAAGGGTCAAGGCGTGGCACAAGCGCTTCAGAGAAGGACGGGTGTCGTTAACCGATGATGCCCGGTATGGGGCACTCCCCTGCATTACCGATGACAACGTCCAGCTGGTTGATGCACTCATTAACCAGGACCGCCGAGTGACAGTGAACGCCATAGCCGCCGAGTTCGGATTGAGCGTCGGAAGAGTGCACACCATCATGAAGGAACGACTGCGCTTGCGGAAAGTGTGTGCCCAGTGGGTGCCGCACAGTCTTCAACCACACCAGGAAGCATGTGGAATGGCCTACTGTCTTGGTCTGGGTTGGACGATTGATGCTTGCTGCTGCTCGCTTTGTATCGTTACGTGACGTGCGCGCGTGCACTCTAGCGACGGGCTGTGATCTTCCACGCTCTGGTCGGAACCACACCTCGTTACACACGCCACGATTAGCCGATGTCACCGGTTTTCGCATTCTAGCCTCCGGCTCGTTACTTTGTGAACGCACGTTATACATATTACTAACAGGTTTACATGGTAGACTGTAAAAAATCAATTCAATGTATCGCACCTTTTAAGTACCTTAACGATCACCATATAATAATAATAATAATAATAATAATAATAATAATAATAATAGTAATAATCATCATCATAATCAGATGACATTGTACTAGACTGAGCTAAGTTCAGAGAATTAGTCGATAATCACCGCTTTGCAGACCATCCAAGCACTATCACCAACAAAACCTGGTCAGAAGATCGCAAGAAAAGCCTCAGCGAGAAGATAAGAGATTTTTGGGCGAGGAGAAAGGCAATGCCATCAGCTAAATAAGTTCAATCGCGCTCCTTAGTCGGGCATGACGAATAAAAAAGAAAGAAAGAAAGAAAGAAAGAGAAAGAAAGAAAGAAAGAAAGAATAATGGTAATCATAAGGCCTCAAATACATGGTATACGAGATCATGGATCATTTGAAGTGCCAGGACATGAGCCAACAATGCAGTCCCCGCGCTTTTAGGAACGAATTCCAAAAGTTGTTGTTGCTTATTATAAGGGGCTGAGACATTGTTGTCATATAGCCCCATGTCCTTTGTGTGTGGAATTTATGCAATAACCTGTTTTATTTAAAAAATAAGGATAGGATTGGAAAGAAGGTGACCCTGGCATTAAGTTACGAACCACCCCAACAAACCAACCGATCTATAACTGTTGTTAGCTCTCTCCGAATAATATAGGCTATTTCGAGTTCGGAGTAATGATGTGGGGGATAGCCTTTTGGAATTGGAACACCTCCTGGTGTAGTGGCTAGCAATCTTGGCAGGCAACGTGGAGGCCCGGGTTCAATTCACGGCTCTGCCAAGAAATTTAAGTCTGGTCTGAGGGCTGGAACGGGGTACACTCAGCCTCGTGCGGCAAAACTGAGAAGAAGTGGAATGGATTCCCAGCTCAGCCATCATGGAAGTAGATTTTCCGTGGTTTCCTCCTTCTACTCAAGGCAAATGCCGGGATGGTTCCGAACTTCAGGCTGTGGCCACTTCCTACCCAAATCCTACCTCGAATACAATTACACACACTAGTACAGATAACACAGTGACTCAGGTTATCAGGCAACTTCTACACACGCCTACATACACGGGGCTACATGATATCGATGTCGCAAAGCCGCTAAAGAATAAACAACAACAACAAGCTTGTGTTTCATGTACACAACACAACTAATAGGTAAACAATCTTATTTGGTAATAGGCCTATACCCGCAGCATAGTCATTCTTGTTAAATCATGCACCATGGCCGGGTGGGCAGCTACAGCAAGTCCGTAGATCGCAGCTCCAATCTGAGCGTTGACAGAGAGTACCCTGATTGTGTGTTTTTCCCCACACTCCATTTAGGCAAATACCGGGATAGTATCTTACTTAAAGTCTCGGGGCACCTACCTCATTCCTGTCCCTAATACAGCTACACACACTACAACAGACATCACTGGTTATCAGACAAGTTCAACACACACCTAACTACACGGAACTGATGACCAAGATATCCCACGCTCCTTAAATGAATTAACATAGGCCTACATATATTTGCATTTTAGACTGTTTTGTCTTTCATCGTCCAGTCTAGTCTGCAAGCCTCTGTTTACGAATAAGTTGCCTCCATAATCCCCTATTAGCAGTTAGCACTTCGGCTACCTATGTTTCTACGCCTCTCACTTTGAAATTGTTCACTACATCTGATTCTCTTATCCTCTAGAGCCGAACCCATTTTAACCTCTTAGGTAATCTTACCCATTCTCATTTCATGATTTGAGTCGACTCATACGAACAGCTTCATCTAGCGTGTTCATTTTTAACTTAGCCCCCATCTATTTGTCCCAGCAATCATTCGTGCTACCCTCATATCAGTTACCTCTAGCTTAGATATCAGATATCTGGAATCTACCAACCACATTATTTGGTAATACCGGTACGTGTGTAGTGGCTAACAGATTGTTTTGTAGCATAATATGAAAATGAAAATCCACAGCCTGTTTCCAGTTGTCCGACCGGGTCGGTGGAATGGAATGGAACGAAGCCTCCGTCTAGAGGCGAGGATATGAACTGTGCCGGCTGCCGAAGCCTGTCGCACTCCTCCGGGGCAATGATTACATGAATGGCAGATAACTTAATAATAATAATAATATCGTATGGCCTTGGGTGCCGGGTGCAAGCTTTGTTAATTGACGCCCAGAGAGCAACTTGCATGTCGAATTTTATCGCTCCTTGAGGCGTTATGAAAGACAAGGAGGTTAGATATCTAAGCTCCTTTTCACTATAGCGCTTTCTAGTAGAGAAATGAGGAACTTTGTGTTGGCGGAAAATCCCGAGATTAATTTTGCCATTATGAACACGGTCTACTAAATTCAAATGGGTTATTTAACATTTAACATGCCAACATCGTATGATATGCGTATCGTGATTTTTGTCGCCTTTCAAAAATCACTTACGTTGGCCAGGAGCGAACCTGCAAGCTTGGGGGTTGGCAGTCCGACACGATAACAACTCACCCACCGTGGCAAGCTATGAATGACAGATGCAATGAAATGATAGTGGAGACTGTTGCTGGAATGATTTTTGACAGGGAAATCCGGAGTGCCCAGAGAAAAACCTGCCTGCTTCCGCTTTGTCCAGCTCAAATCTCACATGGAGTGACCGGGATTTGAACCACGGACCCAGCGGTGAGAGGCCGGCGTGCATTCCGCCCAAGCCATAGAGGCTTCATATAGCATAAAATACTTGAATAAATATAAAAGAATATTTCTCGATTAGATTACGAACTTGCTGGAAAACCTTTCCTACTCGGAACTTTGAGATATAAACTTATTTCACCATCTACGGATAGTTAGACGCTGTTGATGTATGAAAGGGAAATGAAGAGGTCCGAGATTTGGCAAGACTTCTACTCTACAGAGGCTGTGATGAACAAATCATGGGCAGACACAGACCAGGAACTACGACATTTTGTGAATTCGCTGGCAGTGCATGGATATCACTACAGGGTGTGTGGAGTCAAGTCCTCCCACGATCCAGATAATTGCGAGTGTGACCTCTGTGACAATTATTGTGAACGATATTAAGTTGTCAATTGCAAAAGACTTCCCAAATGAATCATATAATTTTGTACGAGCCCTGAGTGAGCCACTTGTTTATCACTCTGTGATCTGTAATTTATGCACAATTTGTGCGTTTGTAGCCTCCTTTTCACATTTTGTAACAAGTAGCTCCGTGAAGAACTATACAGCCTATTTTCCTATATCCTGCTCATGTTAATTGCCTCTATCAACATACAAAATTTCAGTTTAATTGCTGTAACGGATTCGTAGATATTGAGAACCGTCTAAATAATTCAGATGGTCGCCAGGTTGGATTTTTATTTTTGTACTATTACATTAAGATTATTGTGTACGTGTGGTATTCAAACTTCAATCGCATGATTAGAACACAAGAAGTAAAAACGAGATTTTAAAAGTACTCACACCAGCCATCTTGTGATTATGCAAACAATTGAAATAAATTAGATGCCAGTGGATCAACATTTGTATAAGCATTTAACGTGCAACGTTTCACGGCACTCGGATAGTTAATTCGCGAGAAACGTCCATTTAAATATTTATACTTCGCGTCGCCGCCATGTTTGATTTGTGCTCACCAGGTTACTGAAAGTCCTATAGGTGAACATATGTTCATAGTCTCTATGAACATAAAAAAATTCAGTTTGGTTGCTGTAAAAGATTCATAGATATTGAGAACCGTCTAATATTTCGGAAGCTCGCCATTTAGGATTGTTATATGTATAGGCCATAGAGTTATGTACCATTCAAGGACAATTATTGCCTAGCTTCATTTTTCAAACTTTCACTTCGATCGCATGATTACGACACAAGAAATGAAAACTTAATTTTAAAATTTCGCACAGCCGCCATTTTGAGGTTATGTAAACAATTGAATTAAATTAGATGGCAGTGCATTACAATCTGCAAAATCATTTACCGTACCACATTTCACTGCGCTCAGAGAGTTAAATCACGAGAAAAGTCTATTAAAATATTTCAAATTCGCTTGGTTGCCATGTTCGTTACGTACTTCACAGGTTTATGAAATATACATAGGTAAACTTGTATCAGTACCCTTTATCACCGTACAAAATTGCAGGCTGATATCTGTAATAGTTTCGGAGATATAGAATGTCAGTGAAATATTTCGCTCAGCCGCCATTTTGAGGTTATGTAAACAATTGAACTAACTTAGACTCCAGTGCATTACAATGTGTATAAACAATTGCTGTACAAAGTTTCATTACGTTTGGATTGTTAAATCGCGAGAAAAGTCTATTTAAAAGTCTCAACTTCGCTTGGCCGCCATGTTGGTTTTGTAGCCACTAGGTTTTTGAAAGTCTCATAGGTGAATTTCTAGTAGTGCCCTTTAATACCATACACAATTTCTGGGCGATATCGGTAATAGTTTCGGAGATATTGAATGCTAGTGAAATATTTCGCACAGCCGCCATGTTGGATTGGTGATACGTAACAAAATTTGAAGGGCACGGTCGAGGTCGCCGGGAATAGCGCTATGAACTTACCGAGTTTCATTGAAATCTCTCCAGCCGTTTAGATTTTATTAGGGGGGGACACACACACACCTCACACACACACACACACACACACGCACACACACACGGACAAAAGGTGATCTCATAAGCCTATTTTTTCAAAATTGAAAATAGGCTAAAAATGTGGAAAAAGTAGACTTATGAGATCGATCCGGGCAAATGTGTGTCTGTCTGTCCGTATGTCTGTGTGTGTGTGTGTGTGTGTGTGTCCCCTATCAACTCCTAATCAAAATTTGGTATGAGTGAAGACCTATGCCTGAATATCTCACGGTCATATTTGAAAATGATGTCAGTGCTACCAACTGCTGAAAAATCGCAATTGCAAGTTGAGGTCTATGTTGAATGTCTCGAAAGATATGCATGGGAATTGTTCCAAAGTTGACACACATATAGATAATAAATATTATATCACACTGATTTACAGGAGACCATAAATGAGGGTGTTGCCAACATGATTCTATGCCTGCTGATAGGTTTAATTTTTAAATGCATGTAACTTCCATACGGTCTATTGGATTTCACCCAAATTTGGTTTGTGATTTGCGCACCGAAGCAGATATGAATTCGCGTTTTTTTTAGTGTCAACAGGGCTGCCAACTGTTGAAAAATTCTATATATAATCAGTGGGGGTAAAACGGGTATAACAATTACTCCTTTATATCTTTGATCTTTTATAATCAATTCCAATCAAACATTACCTTTTTTAATTTTGTTCCAACTCAGCCTTGTGACTTTATAGAATAGGTTTCATAAGTTGATTGACCACATAGTATAGAAATTATCACTTTTACACTATACCCATTTTACCCCATGGATTGGAGAAAACTGGTATAGTACACATTTTTAAAGTAAAACAACTCGTTTTAGCCCTGAATATGTGTAATGTAGATATGTATACATTATATATGTCTAGCCTATTTCAAGCTTACATTAATTTCAGATTTTTATGTTTGATAGTTTCTATGTTATTAATTATTTAAAAACATGGGGTAAAATGAATGGCGAAAAACGGGTATAGTACACATTTTTAAAGTAAAACATGGCTTTAGCAAATATTATACTAGTTTCACCCCTGAATATGTAAAATGTAGGTAAAAAGAAGACACTAAAAAGAATTAAGAAGTCATGTTGGCTACAAATTGAAAATGTCTCATTGATTTAGGCGAAGAAACAACATAGCATAAACTATAATAGTGATCTACAATTTGTGCAAATACAGTTAGACAAATTTGAAAAATCTCCCAATGTTTACAATTGTCTCGATCAATTGCAGTTTTGTTCTCGGCTTCCTTTCTCTTATTTTCTTCCGCAAATTTTCTATGGGATTAAGATCTGGTGAATTGCCAGGCCAGGACAGTGCTGTGACATTTTCATGCGTATTTAGGAAGTCTTTGACCACCTTTGCACCATGGCAGGGTGCTGAATCATCCTGAAAAATGAATGGTTGTCCTGGAAATAAATCCCGTCCTGACGCCAACATCATTATACCGATTTTACCCCATGTTTTTAAATAATTAATAACATACAAACCATCACACATAAAAATCTGAAAATAATGAAAGCCTGAAATAGACATATGCAATGGGCACATACCTAGATTGGAAGCTTCAATCTTATCAACGTCACTTTTCACAATGGCTTGTATCTTCTTGTTTAATTTACACTGACACATGGCAAGCAGTGGCGGCTGGTGTAAAAAATTAGTTGTGTGCTGTAGGCCTAACCCTCCCTCCATTTTTTTTAAATATATAAACATATAGAAACACTCACTCAGTGTCGAAAAATGAAGACCATACGTCGCTCCTTCTTGTTGCAGAACTTGTCAATCACCCTGGCATTGAACCCCCCCCAATACTGGAGACCATCTTCTTCTAAATGGAGAGCATAGCGAGGGCACTTAGTCTTTCTTGTGCCATGGTGTTCCGCAGAAAGCTCTTGATCCTCTTCAGCGATGAGGAACACCTCTCAGGCTCTAGCATTAATAAACACTCTCTTATGGATACCCTTTGCTCGTACACCACATTTACGGTGCGCGACCTGAAATTCCATCTAGTCGCTGGTCCTGTTGGAATTCTTCGAGCTGCCACTGCTTTTAAAGCAGACGTCCGTTGCGGCGACTTTGATAAGAAAGCAGGAAACGCTGACAGGTGAGCGAATAACATCCTAGCCGACTGATTCTGCGAAGCTGCATGTTCCATTGTTAAATTCAGTTGGTGTGCATAGCAGTGGATGTAATGTGCGTTGGGATAACAGGCTTTTATCTTTGCTTGCACTTCACCTTTACCACCACTCATTACTGATGCCCCGCCGTAGGTCTGCGCAATAACTTTGTGTGGTGTAGCGTTTAACATGTTGTCCATTACACTTAAAATACATGATGCAAGGGAATCCACATTCTGACCTTCCGGTTTAAAGAAGCCCCAAAATCGTTCGTATGGAATACCATCTTCCTCATACCGAAATACCAACACTAACTGTGTCTGCTCTGAAACATCGGTAGTTTCATCGGCCATCACACTAACAAAATATGCTTGCTGCATTTCTTCTGCTATCACTTCTCTGAAGGTTTCAAGCATGCAGTCCAACAGCTCGTTCTGGATGAAAACTATATTAGATTCAATGTGCTCCTTTACTGAACTGTCTATACTAGAAATTAAATCTGCTAGACGGCCCATGAAAACTCCAGGATTGTCTGAATTATCACTTTCGTCGTGCCCTCTTAAAGTTAATTTAAGCGCACCACAAAACTTAATGCAGTCCGGGGTAGGACTACCTAACTTCTTTACCTTAGTTTTTTCTTCAAGAGTTCTAGTTGAAAATGGGGTTTTCAAGAGGCTCTCCTCTGAGTTTTCCATATTGCACAAACACGCAAACAAACTCAACACATATACGCATTCATCATACAAAATTAATTAAGCACTGCACACAAAAACACCTGCAATTACAAAATATTCCCGAACTCGGAAACAATTGCTGTGACCGCTCAAAAACAGTACTACTCAGTATTACCAAAAGCATTAAAATGAAACCAGCAACGCCGTAATGCAAAATCACATGTTATTTTGCTACAGTGAAATTTATGAACTAGGCATCACAATAATCATGTTCTTAATTGACGACATAAACATTATAATTTTTATAGTACATCGATTTACAAACTGTGGCTATAGAATAAGTAAGTTAGGAGTATTGAAAAAGACCTTCTGGCGGGAACAGCTGATGGGTTCCTCTGCTTTTTAATACCCCATTTTCTTTGAGCGATTCCCTCTTAAATCCTATTCCTGAGTCCAGATAGTGCCACTGGCCACGTTCACATTCCGTGTGACCAGTGCTGCTTCTCTGTGGTCGAACAAAGAATCGCTGTGATGACTGGTTTTAGCTGTTGTCCCAACAGCACATCCAGAACACAAGGGAAAAGTTGGGCGCGCATACGCAGAAGACAAAATTCACGCTTCCTGCCAATAAACTTGGAAATTCTCGCTGGGCTGTGATCTGCACAGCTAAGGTAGTGCACGGAGTGGAGCGTACGCCTAGATACCTCGTACCGTACCTGTTCTGTGAGGGGAATAGGAATATTTCCTACTCTTTGCTTGACGTCTTTCTTAAACCGTTGTATTTGTAGATAATAGGCCTACTATTAAAATAATTTATTTTCAAATAAAGCAATGTGCTGCAGCACTTCAGCACATAAGGAGCGGCCGCCCCTGATGGCAAGAACAACTTTTTTTTTACAGAAGTCATTATTAATGTTGCCAACCAGCTGTTAGCATGATATAACATGCAATCATGGAAAAAACATATGATATTTTTACTGGTGCATATTGTCAATAGTTTAGGATTTATTAAATGAAATGTTGTTTATACCCGTTTCACCCCACTATACAGGGTCTTTCATATAAAATAAGAGTGCCATGTGGCGGCTTTGTTAACCGCTGCTGCGGTCACCTTGGCCGAGCTTTTGCCGCGCCAAGGCCCCCTGCTTAAAGCGTGTGTACAATCCTATATGATGCAGCGGCCTTGCTAGTGTGTGTACAGTGCTGAAATCTTACTTTAGTTAGTTAGTTATTGTTGATGAAACCGAAACCACTATAGTATTGAAAGCGTGCGCATAGTACATACGATGGCAGTGTTTTTTTTGTGTGTTTTTTTTTCTTTTTCCAAGTTTCGATGGACTGTATAAAAATAACAGATTGACATTACCAAACTAGACCTTGCAATAAGCGTGCAGTCGCTCAGTCGCCAGTCTAAACCTAGTGATAACATGGTGAGACAGTTATCATTGCAACATCGTATTTTTTTTATGTAAAACTTATTTTAAGTTCGAGTCAGCTCGGCGGGTACGTGATTCATTTGTTCAGCAATTTCCTGATGAAGTGCCACCTTCACTAGCACAGATTCACGTAATTGCAAATAAGTTTGACACTACTGGCTCGGTGCTCAATAAAAAACATGCCCGCACACGAACAGTTTTAACAGAGGATGAACTAGATGACATTGGCGAGAATCTTGAACGGTCCCCGAATAAATCACTCACAAAATTAGCACAAGTAGGGGTTTCGGTTTCATCAACAATAACTAACTAACTAAAGTAAGATTTCAGCATTGTACACACGCTAGCAAGGCCGCTGCATCATGTAGGATTGTACACACGCTTAAAGCAGGGGGCCTTGGAGCGCCAAAAGCTCGGCCAAGGTGACCGCAGCCGCGGTTAACAAAGCCGCCGCTTGGCGCTCTCATTTTATATGAAAGACCCTGTACTCATTTACCCCAAGTGACCCTACCTTTTTTATGCTAATCTCAATATATCAGAAAGTATGCAGGCGAACAGTTCTAAACTTTGCATACATATAGACCTGCACATGTAGATTAATTTCCGGTAATCGATATACGACAGTGCTACCAACATGATTCTACGCGTGTTGATAGGTTTAATGTTGAATCGCATGTATCTTACATACTAATAAATGCAGTTCTTTCAAAATTGGCACATATATGTAGATCATAATATTTCAATTTAAGTGTTAGCATCCCATTAGTGGCAGTGCTGCCAACCTGATTATACGCAAGCTGATAAATTCAATATTTAAATACATGCAACGTGCATACTATCTATTGGACCTCAACCAATTTTTGCATGTCTGTTGTGTACCATAAGAGACGGATCTAGGAATATAGAGTCGCCAGGTCTGCCAACAGTTGATATATGGTCCCTATAATTTTATGATAAGTAGACTGTTTAGTTCGTCACAGAACTACTTGTTATTTATTTAAATAGCTTGTTATTTGGGAAAATTACAATGGAAAGGGCTGTGAGTGAGTATTTACTTTTGAGGCAGACTGTGCATGAAAAACTCACCCACTTTCAGCCATTACAATAATCTCAATAACGAGCTTGAACATTATCACGAGGATGTAGAACTACTCTGACCGTTTCATCGCACAACATGACAAGTTCATTACTGAACCATTACGTAAGCTGTCCGGGTGTGTTATATTCAGTGTTCGGTTTGTTTGTCCTTCACAACATAGTCTTTTTTGTTTATTTTTCATCTGTATAAGTTAACAGGTAAAGAAATAGGCACGTAGGAGTCGTTTGCTCTATTCTACAGTGCTCTTACAAATGCCTCTTAAATCAAGTTCAAAGCTACTGTTTTGCGAGATATTTAATACCTAGCACAGAATACATTTTTCACTTACAGCAGTAGCTACCCTGGCTAAAGTGCAGCGCTATGCCACGGCACGAAGATATCTACGGACTATAGACTTAGGTTCAAACTTCTCTGTCGGTCATCCTTGAAATGGGGTTTCCTTGGTTTCCCATTTTAAACTCCAGGCAAATGCCGGGACGGTATCTTCTAGGAGCCACGGTCGCTTCCTTCCATCTCCCAATACATTCATCTTCGCGTTCATTTCATCTCTCATTAACGCCCCGCATGAGGATGTTGTTAGAAAGGGCATCCGGCCGTAATATTCAGCTGCCACATACACATCCATCGCATCTCATTTCCCACCGTTTTGAAAAACCGAATAAATTCTTTGTCATTGATATAGGCTCAGATATGGTCTTACAAGGAAACTTATCGAACGTGAACTCCCGATCTTGACCAAAATTGACACACAATTAGGTCATAACATACATATTGAGAACCGTCTAAATATTTCGGATGGTCGCCATGTTAGATTTTTATATATGTTGGCCATAGAGTTATGTAGACTACTATTTCATGACGATTAGGTGTATTAATCAAATACAATCGCGTGATTGGGACACAAGAAAAAAACGAGATTTTTAAAATTTCGCATAGCCGCCATTTTGTGTTTATGAAAACAATTTAAATAAATTAGATACCAGTGGATTAAAATTTGTAAGCATTTACCATACCAAGTTTCACTGCGCTCGGATTGTTAAATCGCGTGAAGCGTCTATTTAAATATTTATATTTTGCGTCGCCGCAATGTTGTATTTAAGCTCACCAGGTTATTGAAAATCCCATGCGTGAACTTATGTATATAGCCTTTACCATCACACAAGATTTCAGTTTGATTGCTGTGATAGATTAGTATACATTGAGAACCGTCTAAACATTTCGGATGGTCGCCATGTTGGATTTTTAGATACTGTACGTGGACTATAGAGTTATGTATTATTAAATGACAAATATTGCGTAGCGTCATTAGTCAAACGTTGACTTCGATCACAAGATTAGGACACAAGAAATAAAAACGTAATTTTAAAACTTCGCACAGCCACATCTTGAAGTTATGTAAACAATTGAACAAAACTAGATGTCAGTGTATTACAATGATTTCTGTACCAACTTTCACTTCGCTCGGATGGTTAAATCACGTGAAGAGTCTATTGAATTGTTTCATCTTCGCTTGACCGCCATGTTCGTTTTGTATTTAACAGGGTTTTGAAAGTCACATAGGGGAACTTCTAGTAGTGCCATTTATCACGGTACAAAATTTCAGGGTAATATCAGTAATGGATTCGGAGATATAGAAAGCCGGTGAAATATTTCGCACAACCACCATATTGGATTGGTGTGATGTAGGCCTAATAACATTTGGATGGCACGGTCGGGGTCGCACATAATAGTACTATGGCCTTACAGAGTTCATTGAAATCTTTCCAGCTGTTTAGATTGTATGAGAGGGGGGAGGGGAGGAACACACATACACACACACGGAGAAAAAGGTGATCTCATAAGTCTATGATATGTAAAATATGTACCCTCAATTCTCTTCAGTCTACTCCAGAAATGGCAAAATTGCATAATTTTGCTTACGTCCGAGGTTGTAGCCCGCATAAAATTTCATGCACTGAGCTCGCTTGTCTTATTCGACCAAAGGTTCAATACCTGTAATTTTCTTAACAGCCTGTCTAGGATGAGAGGGCTTCCAGTGTCTATTTAAATGAGACATAAGACATGTTCCATATCTTCCAACTCAAATTAGACTACTTTCAACGTGCATACTTTTCCAGTTGTAGGCTAAATTGTTAAACGTATTTCACAGTTTCGATTATATTTGAGAAAGTGTGATTTATAGTTCTATCTCATGTATGTATTTAATTATTTAATGCTAAACATCACATTTTGTCTTGCTTCATTACCGCCAATCCGAACTCTCCTTTCTGATTTTTTTTCTAATAGAACGATCATTTTCTGCATATTTTGTGTTTGATTGTCCACTGTAAGTAGTAGTTGCAAGGGTGAACAAGTAGTTCCGTGAAGAACTATACAGCCTATTTTCATATATCCTGCTCATGTTAATTGTCTCTATCTACATACAAAATTTCAGTTTGATTGCTGTAACAGATTCGTAGATATTGAGAACCGTCTAAATATTTCATATGGTCGCCAGGATGGATTTTTATTTTGGTACTATTACATTAAGATTATTGTGTACGTGTGGTATTCAAACTTCAATCGCATGATTAGAACACAAGAAGTAAAAACGAGATTTTAAAAGTACGCACACCAGCCATCTTGTGATTATGCAAACAATTGAAATAAATTAGATGCCAGTGGATCAACATTTGTATAAGCATTTAACGTGCAACGTTTCACGGCACTCGGATAGTTAATTCCCGAGAAACGTCCATTTAAATATTTATACTTCGCGTCGCCGCCATGTTGGATTTATGCTCACCAGGTTACTGAAAGTCCTATAGTCTCTATGAACATAAAAACAATCAGTTTGGTTGCTGTAAAAGATTCATAGATATTGAGAACCGTCTAAATATTTCGGAAGCTCGCCATTTAGGATTGTTATATGTATAGGCCATAGAGTTATGTACCATTCAAGGACAATTATTGCCTAGCTTCATTTTTCAAACTTTCACTTCGATCGCATGATTACGACGCAAGAATAAAAACTTAATTTTAAAATTTCGCACAGCCGCCATCTTGAGGTTATGTAAACAATTGAATTAAATTAGATGGCAGTGCATTACAATCTGCAAAATCATTTACTGTACCACATTTCACTGCGCTCAGAGAGTTAAATCACGAGAAAAGTCTATTAAAATATTTCAAATTCTCTTGGTCGCCATGTTCGTTTTGTACTTTACAGGTTTATGAAATATACATAGGTAAACTTGCATCAGTACCCCTTATCACCGCACAAAATTGCATGATGATATCTGTAATAGTTTCGGAGATATAGAATGTCAGTGAAATATTTCGCACAGCCGCCATTTTGAGGTTATGTAAACAATTGAACTAAATTAGACTCCAGTGCATTACAATGTCTATAAACATATGCTGTACCAAGTTTCATTACGTTTGGATAGTTAAATCGCGAGAAATGTCTATTTCAAAGTCTCAAATTCGCTTGACCGCCATTTTGGTTTTGTAGTTACCAGGTTTTTGAAAGTCTCATAGGTGAACTTCTAGTGGTGCCCTTTATCACTGTACACAATTTCAGGGCGATATCGGTAATAGTTTCGGAAATATTGAATAATAGTGAAATATTTCGCACAGCCGCCATGTTGGATTGGTGAGACGTAACAAAATTTGAAGGGCACGGTCGAGGTCGCCGGGAATAGTGCTATGAACTTACTGAGTTTCATTGAAATCGCTCTAACCGTTTAGATTTTATTAGGGGACACACACACACACACCTCACACACACACACACACGCACACACACACACGGACAAAGGTGATCCCATAAGCCTATTTTTTCAAAATTGAAAATAGGCTAAAAAATAATATGTATATCTGTATTCAATACCTGTATTTATTTATTTATTTATTTGAAGCCTCCGTGGCTTAGGCGGCAGCACGCCGGTCTCTCACCGCTGGGTCCGTGGTTCAAATCCCGGTCACTCCATGTGAGATCTGTGCTGGACAAAACGGAGGCAGACAGGTTTTTCTCCGGGTACTCCGGTTTTCCCTGTCAAAATTTCATTCCAGCAACACTCTCCACTATCATTTCATTGCATGTCATTCATTTAATCATTGCTCCAGGGGAGTGCGTCAGGCCTCGGCAGCCGGCACAGTTCATATCCTCGCCGCTAGATGGGGGCTTCATTCATTCCATTCCTGACCCGGTCGGAGACTGGAAGCAGGCTGTGGATTTTCATTTTCATTTACTTATTTATTTATTTATTTATTAGTCTTTTCGAATCACCCACTTTAGGTTCTTGAGGTCTTCTACGGTTTCTCTTACCCAATTGGTTTTCTGTGTACTATTCGTAACTATAAGGTGCGTTCAAAAAGTAACGAGCCGGAGGCTGAAATGCGCAAACCGGTGTACTACATCGGCAAATCGTGGCGTGTGTAACGAGGTGTGGTTCCGACCAGAGTGTGTAAGGTCACAGTCCGTCGCTAGAGGGCGCGCGTGCACGTCACGTGACGATACAAAGCGAGCAGCAGTCATACGCTGCCAGTCGCATTGCAAACGGTGACATGGAGGCGTCAACCGATGAGCAAAAATGTGTTGTTCGGTTTCTGATAGCGGAAGGAGTAGGGGGAACGGACATTCATCGCCGAATGTCACAAGTGTACGGCGAACACTGCATGTCCCTTGCAAGGGTCAAGGCGTGGCACGAGCGCTTCAGGGAAGGACGGGTGTCGTTAGCCGATGACGCCTGGTCTGGGGCACCCCCCTGCATTACCGATGACA
The DNA here is from genome assembly GCA_946902985.2 of Meconema thalassinum. Classification (NCBI taxonomy): domain Eukaryota; kingdom Metazoa; phylum Arthropoda; class Insecta; order Orthoptera; family Tettigoniidae; genus Meconema; species Meconema thalassinum. The sequence continues at coordinate 486,571,063 of OX336391.1, forward strand.
ACGTCCAGCTGGTTGATGCACTCATACCCAGGACCGCCGAGTGGCAGTGAACGCCATAGCCGCCGTGGTCGCTCCACGACAATGCATGACCTCATACGGCCAACAAAGTCGCGGCACTCCTGCAGAAATTCAAATGGGAGGTTCTCAGCCACCCTCCATACTGTCCCGACCTCTCTCCCTGTGATTACGCCATGTTTGGCCCCCTGAAAAGGGCTCTGCTTGGCCAACGATTCACCTCGGACGCCAACGTCCAGCTGTACGTGCGGAACAGGTTCACATCGCAGCCCAGGGAATTTTATGAGACAGCCATTCACCGCCTGGTGTCACGGTGGGACAAGTGTCCTCAACAGCAGGGCCAATACTTCTAACATACAGGTACTGGTTTCTGTAATTATGCCTCCGGCTCGTTACTTTTTGAACGCACCTTATAAATTGAAAATGTTCTTGGTCAGACTGTCTTCGTTCATGTTGGTATCCATAAAATGTTGCCCTTTTTCCCTGATGTAATTTGTAATCGACTCTGTCAGTCTGTATTTATATCTGGATATGGTTCCCAGTTCACGTATGAAGCTATACTAGTCGAGGGTATAATTGGTTTTGTCTTGTGCTTGTAGCATAGCCTCACATATGCATGTGTTAGGAGAATAGCCTGAGCTGAGGAATGTACGCAGAGCAATTGCAGTAGTGTTTAGTCATTAGCACATAAATATTGGTGGTCTGACGTTATCCATTGTCCGTATCGTACCCTAGTCGTGCTACTTGGGCCACACCGGACCACTACTTCCGCCATCAATCAGCTGTCGCTAGGAAACTGGTTCTCCCAGCCTCCTCTCTTCTTATTGGCAGGGAGTTGTTTTATTTTCGCCTCCACTGGTTTCAAACACGCGACCTTGCTGCATAATCAGCCGGTCCTGGCATCAAGATATTCTGTAAACATTTACGTTACACTCTAATGCTCACACGCAACTCACAAGCTCAGTTTTTGCGAGCACTTCTACTAGAAGCTTGTTGTTGTTGTTGATTCATTTAGGGGCTTTTCAACATCGTAGTCATGTACAGTAATTGCATGTACTTGGGTATGAATGGAATCTGTGCAATTATGTTGGTAGTACGAAGTAGGGTGCCTATTTTTAGCCTACTTTTCACATTTTGCAAAAATGAGGAAAAAGTAGACTTATGAGATCGGGCAAATGTCTGTCTGTCTGTCTGTCTGGCTGGCTGTGTGTGTGTCCCCCCCTATCAACTCCTAAACGGCTGGAGCAATCAAAACAAAATTTGGTAGGAGTAAAGCTCTATACCTGAATATCTCATGGCCGTATTTGAAAATGATGTCAGTGCTACCAACTGCTTAAAAATCGCAATTGAAATTTGAGCTCCATGTTGGATATCTTGGAAAGTATGAATGAGAGCTATTTCAAAATTGGCACACGTACAGATCATAATATTTCAGTTTAATTTCCAGGAGGCTAAACATGGCAGTGTTGCCAAAATGATTATAAGCCTCCTGATAGGTCCAATTTTTAAATGCATATAACTTCTATACTATCAATTGGAATTCAACCAAATTTCGTATGTTGTATGTGTACATAACCAGATATGACTGAGCGTATTCTTAAGACCTACCAGGGCTGCCAACTGTTAATAAATGCTCCTAATTTTTTTTTATCCAAATACCAATATATCAGAAAGTATGCAAGCCGACAGCTTTAAACTATGCACACGTATAGTACCTGACATTCTATATTAATTTGGAGTAACTTATATACGTCAGTGCTACCAACATGCTTCTAAGCCTGCTGACAGGTCCAACTTTAAATACATGTAACTTCCATACTATCATTTAGATTTCAACCAAATTTCGTATGTGCTATGTGTACCATAACAGATATGACTATGCGTAATCTAAGGAGCAACCAGTGCTGCCAACTGTTAATATGTGCTGTCCCCATTTTTGTTACCCTAATATCAATATATCAGAAAGTATGCAAGCCAATAGCTCTAAACTTTGCACACGTATAGTACCTGGCATTCTAGACGAATTTGGAGTAACTAATATACGTCAGTGCTGTCAACATGATTCTAAGCCTGCTGATAGGTCCAATTTTAAAATGCATGTAACTTCTATACTAACTAATGGATTTCATTCAACATTGGCACAACAATAGATCATATTATTTCAGATTATTTCTGACCAATACATGCATGACATTGTTGCCAACATGATTTTACGCGCGCTGTTAGATCCAATGTTTAACTGCATGTAACGTCCATGCTATTCATTGGACTTCAACCAAATTTTGTATTTTGTACCTTAAGAGACGGAACTAAGAATATATTCAGTCATCAGGGCTGCCAACTGTAGTGCTCTATTAGGATACATTATGCCAGGTATACAGTATTTCGAACTAATTGGAAATTTCGATATTAGCAACTTAATTTCGTCATTATTCTAGATAGGTTCATATTCTGTAGAATAATCATTGGCATGAAAAGTAGGCTGTATAGTTCTTCACGGAACTTCTTGTTTTGATTAACAATTTCACAGCATCAGCTTCGGTGGCGTAGTTGATAGCATGCTGAGCTTCTATGCCCATGATCACGGGTTCAAACTCGGCTAAAGTCGTCATATTTTTTAAGAGCGTGGTGTGGTCTGAGCACTGGAACGGGGTACACTCAGCCTCGTGAGGTAAAACTGAGAAGAAACGGGTTTGATTGCTAATTCAGCCATCCTGGAAGTAGTTTTCTTGGTTTCCAACTTCTACTCCAGGACAATACTGCGATGGTTCCTAACTAAAGGCCGCGGCTGCTTCCTACCCAGCCAGCCTCGTAGGGGTGGGGTAGCGCACCTACCTCTCAACCGGGTTTGATTCCCGGCTCCGTCGGGGATTTTATAAACTGACGTGAGTACCAGAAAGGGGTGCATTCAGCCTCGTCAAGACAACACCCCGGTCACGAAAACCAAGATTAACGGCCGAGGAGACCCAAAATGCTGTCCACGCGTTACGCGGTTTATTACTTTGTTCGCTTTCTACCTTGATTAAAAGTACACACACCAGTCCAGATATGACAGTGACACTGGTTATTAGACAACTGCTACATGCACCTAAGTACACGGGGCTACATCATCACGATGTCGCAAAGCCCCTAAAGAATAAACAACCCAAATTTACTCTCCTAGTACAGCCATCACGATAACACAGGCTATAAAACGAATTACACACACACAAACCCATGTATACTGGGATATACGACCACAATGTCTCTTATCAATCAACAACAACACTAGATTTAATGTCACATTAAAGACCTCTTTCAGGTCAAAATTGAATAATAATAATAATAATAATAATGTTATTTGTTTTACGTCCCTGTTAACTACTGCGGCTTTTAGAGACGCTGGGGTGCCGGAATTTTGCCCCGAAGGGGATCTCTAATGTGCCAGTAAATCTACAGACACGGCTCCCTCGCATTTGCTCACCCTCAACTACTAGCTGACTGCGCCGGGATTCGATCCTGTATCCTTGGGAATAGCAAGCGAGAACGTTACCTCTGAGTCACGCAGCAAGCCCCCTCCCAGTAATTGAAATACAGAATAATCCAATACTGATCCTTGCTCTTGTACACTTTTGCTCGGATATAAACTTCCTTGATTGCTCTACAAGGCCCGTATTTGTTTGTCTTCCTCTTCCCTCCTTTGTCTGTCATGGGAGCCAGTATTTATATCCTCGTGTTTGATTTTCCGCCCGGTTTACTTTTTCTCGTCAGTATTCTATTACATAGCGGAGCACATGTGTATCCTTGTGCTCATGGTTCAGTGACTCTTTCATGCCTTGGCCTGAGGCGGTCCATACAGAATCTTCTCTGTCTCCCAGCATAGCCCCGTGAACTACGATACATTACACTGTTAAGTTAATGTATGGAGATGAACTTCAGTATTCCCTATCTGCGAAGGAAAGGGAGGAATGTGTTTTGTTCCCAGCCATATCGTGCAGCCCTAGTCAATGCTAACAGGCACCACCTCAATTGATGAACATAAATTAAAAGAGTACCATCTCGTAGTGTAATGGCTATTATTCGTAGCTTTCAACCCTGAAAGACGCTACCCCGTTGCTTCACATAGCCAATGCCAGTATTACGTTAACAACTGGTTTAGTATAACTGTATAGCATATTTTGTCTTGGAAGGAACGATTTTATTAGAGTTTATGCTGTTTTTATAAACCATTTTATACTAAATTTGTATTATTTTGCCCAGAGTATTTTTAAAAGGATATCAATCTACTGAAATATGGGCTAGCGAACAAACAACTGCCTCCATTTTGACCCAACGGGGAGGCACGACCAAGCACGGTCAGCCTGAATTATTAGTCACTACTAAGGAATAATTATTCTATTATAAAATGCTAATATCCTACAGGTCACCTCGTTGAGGACAGTTTAAACCACCCTCTGTACGATAAACGGATTTAGTGAGGCAGGGCCTTGTTGAATCGTAAGTTACGCTTAGGCTATAATAATTGCATGATTCATACATCAGCCATCTTGAAACTATTTGGCTGTTGACCTTGTAGTTTGGGTAAAAGACGCTTCCCACATTAAGGTATATTGTTGAAAATTTTTGTAGAGATCGTATGAACATTTGAGTTGCCGCCATTCCGTTTCCGTCAAAATGGCGGCGATATAAAAATGACACTGATGTGTCCTTTGCTAGTGCTAGTTCGGTACCAAATTTTGTTTGATTCAGTTTCGTCGTGTTTGAATTGGTGTGTGGGTGGGGGGCAAATATACACACTTAGACAAACACACACACTCGCGCGCGCGCACACACACAGACTGACAACTTTTGGCCCGTGTGGATCACATAAGCCTACTTTCATTTTTTGCAAAAATTGAAAGTAGGCTAATGCAGTTTAAAGAGAATACTGTAAAACAACAATAAATTAAAATCATGATGAGTAATAAATAAAAATTCTTCTTCTTCTCCAGCATGATTAATCCCACTTATGTGGGGTCGCTGATGCGGATATTCTTCCTCCACGTTGTTCTATCCCGGACCATTTCCTCCACAAGCCTCCGCTGTTTCATGCTTTCTTGAATGCTGTCCATCCTTCGCCTTTTGGGTCGTCCTCGACTCCGTTTCCTTGGTGGAAGCATTTCCATCATCCTATTGCCCACATAATCTTGATCACTTCTCTTAACATAGCCAGACCATCTGAGGCCAGCTTCTCTGACTTTCTCAGAAACTTGCACCACGCTAAGTTGTCACCTAATCACTTCATTTCTCACTTTGTCCAACCTTGTATGTCCACTTGCCCATCTCAGCATACGCATTTCTGAAACCTATGCCCATCTCCTTGTTATCTGCCAGGTTTCTGCCCCGTATATCATTGCTGGTCCCACCACGGCCTTGTGTACCTTCCCTTATAATGTTTCTGGTGCCTTCTTTCCGCACAGTACACTTGATGTTTTCCTCCAGTTGAACCATCCCGACCGTACCCTGCTCTTTATTACCTCCTCCAGTCCACCATCTTGTTGAAGGAAGCTTGTAGTTTAACGTGACCGTTAATCTTGAGATCATGAGCCACGGGACCTCCTTTTTACGTGGAATCCGAACCACAGGACATGGCATTTCACTTCGAAAATCTCACATGCATTGACCGGGAATCGAACCCGGACCGCTCCCCCCATCTCGTTGAGTCCACCATCTTGTTGGATATCTACACCAAGATATCTTATTATTATTATTATTTATTTACCATAAATCGTACACGAAGTATGGAAGGCCTAGTGAAAAGGGGCAAGCCCCACATACATATTTCATGCTCCACAGGCACAGCTTACATCTACATTTGTTTTAACAATATTTACAAGTTTTACAAAGATATTTGCAGTATTTACATATTTAGAATATTGACATAGTACATTTTCCTGTTCACTCACTCTCTCACGCACGCACTTTCATAACCTCAATCACTCGATACATTCAATCATTCATTCCATTCAGATACTCATTCATTCAGCGAGACAATCAATCACTCATACCTACGTTTATTTATACAATGTATCTTTTTACGTACGGCTTGAATTTCCGAAGAGGCAAGATCTTGACATCCCCTGGCAGCGCGTTCCATAACCGCGCAGAGCGGCCGTAGAAACCTGTCAGGTAAGCATTGCTACGTGCGAAGGGCGGAACGAGGGTTACACCTCGTCCTCTCTGAACTGAGCGATATGCCAATGACAGTCGGCAAAAAGGGTCAATATTAATGGAACCTGTAAGGGATTTTTTAAGAAAAATTAGATCAATTTGTTTGGCTGTTGCCTCTATAGATGGAAATTTTGACAAAGGGGAAGAGGAATAACGAGCTATTAGCCTTTCTGCGCGGCGCTGTACACGCTGGAGCTTGTTCATGTTTTCCGCTGTAGTGGGATGCCAGGCAGGTAAGCCGTACGTTAATATTGGACGGACCATGCATGTGTAAGCCATCCTGAAGGCTCTAGGTTTACAACCTCTCATGTTTCTGTACAAGAAACCCAGAACTTTGGTGGCCTTACATCTTGCCTCTTCACTTTGAATGTTCCAATTCAGGGTGTCGGAGATTGTTACCCCTAATAGCTTTAAGTTTGTGCACTGTGGGATGACACTGTTCATAATTTTGTATTCATTCTCAATGGGTTTTTGTGACCTGGTTATTCTTATGTATTCACATTTTTGTACATTTATATTTAAATTATTCACAGAACACCACAGCGATAAGTTGTCCAGATCTGATTTAAGACAGAGGGAATCTTCTTCACATTTAATGCCCCTGTATAGCACGGTGTCATCTGCATATAGTGACATTGATGAGGTGACACAGCCAGGAAGATCGAGCACATATACAGTATAGTGAAGAGAAGAGGTCCGATCACAGAGCCCTGAATCACTCCAGAAGTAACTTGAGCAGCCTGCGATCGAGCTCCTCCGTACACCACACACTGTGTTCGACCCTCTAGGAATGACCTCACCCATGCAAGTAAGCTACCCCGTATGTTAAGCTGCTGTAGCTTTAACAAAAGTCTTTCATGAGACACTTGATCGAAGACCTTAGCCCAATCCAGTGCAATACAGTCCACTTGTTTCACTTCTGGCTGATTCAAGTAGAACTGAAACTCATCAATGACTTTTGTCAATAGAGTAGTGCAAGAACGACCCGGAAGAAAACCGTGCTGATTTGGATCGAGCAGATTGTTCTCCCGTAGGAATTCCAGCACACTGTTTGCTACTAGCCGCTCCATACATTTACAAATTATAGATGTTAGACACACCGGTCTGTAATTTGCAACATCTTCTCTGTCACCTTGCTTATATATTGGCACCACGTTAGCACATTTCCACCCACACGGAACAGAACCTTGGTTGATAGACAGGTTGAATAACGCACACAGAGAGGGCGCTAATGCTTCCGTACACTGCAGCAGGATCCGTCCGGGAACATCATCTGGGCCGGTCGCCGCATGTGGTCTAATCTTCCGTAGGCTCTGAATCACCTCAGTTGTTGTGAAGTACAGGTTGGAGAGTGGGAGGGGTGGAAGTGATGACCTTGGCAGAAGCAGGTTCATGGTCATACCCGGCTTAGAAAAGTTCTGCTTGAAACTGTCACTGAACGCTGTTGCAATATCTTGGGGTGCACTTAGGAATTTACCGTTACAGTGAAATGAGGCTGGCGCAGCAGTGCCGCGTCTTCTGGACAAAAATTTCCACATTTCACTGCTGCTGCTTATTTTGTGAATATAATTGTCGTATGTTTCGCGAATTAATTTCTTTGTTTGGTTCCTGATGTTCTTGTATTTTTCCCACATGATGTCGGTTGAGCAACTTTTCCATTTCTTGTATAAAACGTTCCTTTTCCTAATCATTTTAATGACTTCCTTCGTCACCCAAGGAGAATTTTTCTTCCCACTAATGGTTATTTTCGGTATAGCTATATCCACACATTCAAAGAAACAATTTCGCCAGGCGTGCCACACTGAGTTGATGTCGCTGGTGTCCAGAATACATGGGATGGGAAGGTGTTTGAGGAATAAAGATGATAGCAGTTTCCAGTCTGCCTTTTTGTAATTGTATACTGTCCTCACTGTGCTCTTGCTGCGTGGTTTGTTGTAATGCAATGTGGTAAAGATGGCTGCGTGATCACTGAAACCGGGTATGACTTCAGCTTTCTGTACGGAGGAAGGAAGGCTTGTGAGGAATATGTCTATCGTGGAGCGTGTAGTTTGTGTGATTCGAGTTGCTTCGGTTATTAATTGGTCAAGGAATAAATCGTAGAATGCGGTAAGGAATTCATTAGCAATGGGATCCTTGGGAGTGGGAGGAGAGTTTTGCCAGTCTATTTCTGAATTAAAATCGCCTGTTATGTAAATGGCCTTGTATTTGTGCTGGATGTATTGTACACGACGGAGGGACTCCAATAGTTCATCATTGATGTGCCGAGTTGAATTTGGAGCACGGTATACAGAGCCTATTAGAAATGTATTGTTTGCACACGTGAATTCCACCCACACAGCCTCAGCATCAGTTTCAAGCTCCCGTTGGCGAACAGGCCTTAACTCAGGTTTCATGGCTATTAGTACCCCTCCCCCTGATGTCCAGGTTCGATCTTTGCGGAACATGGTGTATGTTACCGGAAATATTTCTGGGTCGTTAGTGGATTTTTTCAGCCATGTCTCCCCTGAACACACAATTGACGGATTAAGTGCTGTGAGACAAGAACGCAGGTCCGGTTGTTTGGAGGGACATGTTACACTTCGAGCATTGAAGGAAAAAATGGACAAGGCTTTGCCATCCGAGGGTGTTACGTCACTATCTATACTATTTGCACTCTGTGTCGAAGTATTAAAAAATGAGTTAGAGAACTCAGGTAAAGAACAGTTCCAACACAGCCACGATTGTTTCCCAGAGGTGATTATTTTGTGTTTTGAAGCACTGATTTTTGCACAAGTTCTGTGCGCTTGAGAGTGGCAAGATGTACATGTCACAAATAACTGATTCACACGACCCTTCGAATCACAAATTATACACACCTTATTCGGCCCTGGGTTCATCTCCACATCTCCACTGAGAGCCACAGACAGCACCACGAGATGTAATAATGTAGCGAGCGGTCTGGCAACCCCGCGCAGTGCTGGGCGCCCTCTGCCTGCTGCCGTGACTATCAGCCCCTCGCTTCCACACCATGTGAGAGAAGATATATTGAGTTTACAAACTACCATGAGGTGTTCCTTCAGGTCCGAGTTCACACACGAGTCTTCAATTGTTAAAGAATGATCGAGGATCTTTTTCTTAATGAACTTGCTGTTGGGTTCTCTACTCTTGCCAATTTTAAACCTGTTTTAGCACCCCTTAGACTCAGGAACTCTGTCTTACATCCACTTATCTTCATTACTCGGCTTTCTAGTGCTTCTCTCCATTCCACCAACCAGTACTCTGCTAGTTCCTTTGTCTCTGCACACAGGACTACATCATCAGCGAACATCATTGTGACAGACAGTTGGCAACAGTTATTTTTGTTTTTTGTGAGAAAAGGACAAGGAACAGTGCATCCAAGATGGAGTCTTTTGAGTGTTATTTGTAATGATGTGTGTGTATTTTCTTGTAAATAAATATCTTTCATTTTCCCAAATAGTACGAAGTGAAGTTTCTGTTCGTAACATCTGGCGACCGTGACAGGACATAGAAAGGAAAATGAGCGATTTTCGAAGTTTGATTAGAAAACGTGGTGTATACCGTGCATCGTTCACGGAAATTGTAGCTTCACTTCAAGTTTTGTTGGAGAAAGAAATAAAGGACATCATCGCTATCCGAGGAGATTACGCCTTAGTGGAAGAGAAGGCTAACCTCATAATTAATCTGGACCAGAAGATCTTCCAACACCTTATGGAAGATGCGGTGTCAGAAGAAGACCTGATCACAGAAGTAGATGCTTCAGTTGAAAATCTGTGGGAACTGGACGTGCTAGGTATCAGCGATCCTACCGTAAGGAAAACTAAAACTGAAGAAAACTTTGCAACAATGGAGCACTTTCAGAAAACCGTGTCTATTAATGGAGAATTTAGGTATGACGTCCATTTAACCTGGAAATAAAACAAATAATTTCTTGTATCTAACAGGGTCATGGCTGAGAAGAGGTTAGTCAGCACAAGGAAGAAAGTGGAAAATTTTGGACTAAGTGAGACGTATGAAAATATTTTCACCGAGTGGGAAAGGAGTGGTGTTATTGAACCTGTTCAGGAGGATGAAAATTTCAGACGCTATCTACCGCATCGAGCTGTTGTGAAGGAAAGTAGTTCAACGACACCTGTTCGTCCTGTATTTGACGCCTCAGCGAAGGAAGTGGGAACCCCTGCTTTGAACGATTGTTTGTACCATGGCCCCAACCTGATTGAGCTAATCCCTGCTATTCTTCTTAGATTCCGAGAGAGGAAAGTAGGAATTATTGCAGACATTGAGAATGCCTTCCTTCAGATAAGCATACGGAAAGAAGATCGAAACTATATCTGCTTCCTGATGTGGCAGGACGTTGGGAATAATTACAAGAACTTCAAGCATGCCAGGCTGGTTTTCGGCTTAACTTGTAGTCCTTTTCTCCTGGTGGCTGTCCTGGAGTATCACCTGAAGAAGTATCGGCTTCGGTGGCGTAGTCGGTAGCATGCTGAACTGCTGTTCCCAAGATAGCGGGTTCAAACCCGGCCGAAGTCGTCGGATTTTTTAAGAGCGTTAGAAATCCTTCAGTATGCCTTCCTTCAGAGGGAAGTAAAGCCGGCGGTCCCATGTCATAGATTTATGGCATGTAAAAGATCCTTTCACAGACTAAACTTGTGCAAAGCAAAATTTGTTAGGTTAGAGTTCGTCAGAACGCTCTATCAAAGTTCCAACGTTCACCACTAGGTATCATTGATATCTGGTGGCGAAAGTTGGAACTACTTGAAATTGAACGGAACTTGTAGCTCACCCTTTAGGGTGTCCGCTGGAAGCAGCTACAGACTCAGGCGAGCCGAACATGTCCTCGGACACTCCCGGCACTAAAAGCCATACGATAAATAAATAAATAAATAAATAAATAACCTGAAGAAGTACTTGAAAATCCCGCAATTCAATCCCCTATTCATCAAGAGACTTCTACAGAGCTTCTACGTTGACAACGTTGTCACTAGCCTTGACAGGGAATCGGAGGTGGGCGAGTTTATCAATCAAGCTAGTAGGTTATTATCAGAAGGCAGTTTTAATTTGAGGGGATGGCAGTTCTCTCAGGATGATGACCAGTCTGCTGCCCTTTCATCTGTTTTGGGACTGTTATGGGATCGACAGGAGGATACACTTACTTTAAATTTACATTGGTTGAATAGTATTCAGGTGGGAGAAGTGACGAAAAGGACAATTCTGTCACTCGCACATCGAATTTTTGATCCAGTTGGTGTGACATGTCCTGTCACCCTTTGTGTCAAACTGTTGATTCAAAGGACCTGGAAGACTCATATAAGATGGGATAGTGCAGTTCATGAGAAGTCCAGAGACGAGTTTCTGGCCTGGGTAAAGGATCTACCTCACCTGGTAGAAATCAAGATTCCTCGATGGCTTGGAAAAAGTGACCATGTGCAAATTCATGTCTTCTGTGATGCCAGCCAACTTGCATATGCAGCAGTAGTCTTCATAAGATGCGATTCCAACAATCAAGTGAGTGTACAGTTATGTCATGCAAGATCTCGTGTGGCCCCCCTCAAGGAAGTGACAATCCCCAGATTGGAATTGCTGGCTGCTACAATTGGTGCACAGTTGCTTAAATGTGTGTTGGAATCTATTTCACTGGAAGTTCATGAGTTTTTTCTCTGGTCTAACTCGTCCACAGTTCTAACATGGATCTGCAGGGCTGAGAACTGGTCGGTGTTTGTACGCAATCGTGTGAATGAGATCAGGAACTTGACCAATTTAAACTGCTGGCGACATGTTCCAGGTTCATTGAATCCAGCTGATTTACCGTCACGTGGCTGTTCTGCTTCGCAATTAGTAGCCTCTCGATGGTGGGAGGGACCTGCCTGGTTGTACGAATCTCCAGATTGCTGGCCTCAAACAAAAGTGGTGTATGACGAAGAGAGTATCGCAAAGGAAATGAAGAAAAACCCTGTGAATTCTATGACTGTAACCAATGAAGGTCCCCTCTGGTATGTCAGGTATTTTTCCAGCTATCACAGAACAGTTCATCTAATCGCATGGATTCTTCGCTTCTGTAAGAATTGTCTTAGACGTGAGAGGATCTCGCAAGAAAATCTGCAAGTTGAAGAGTTAGAAAGGGCTGAATTTAGACTAATTTCTATAATTAAACGAGAAAGCTTCCACGGATTAGTTGATAAACGTCTATCTTCACTACATCCATTCCTGGAAGATGGTGTTCTCAGGGTTAAAACGAGACTACTACTGCGAGAAGATTTGAAGCAATTCAGGTTCCCAATGATTCTCCCGGCGAACCATGTCATCACCTATCGCTTGATTATGGATGAGCACGTGAAAGAAAATCACATTGGAGTACAACTTCTTCTTAATCATCTGAGACAACGCTTCTGGATCATCGGTAGAAGGAGGACAGTTAGAAAAAATATAAGAAAATGTGTCAAGTGCCGGAGGCATGATGGACAACATACCGAAATCGCTCAGGCCCCTCTGCCCCTGGACCGCATACGGGAAGCCTGTGTATTTGAAGTGATAGGAGTGGACTTGGTAGGTCCGGTGTTCCTGAGAGATGAAAGTAAAGCTTGGATTGTAGTTTTCACATGTGCGGTGTATCGCGCTGTTCATCTCGAAATGGTTACTTCTCTCTCCACAGAGGCGTTTGTACAAGCGTTCCGGCGGTTTGTAGCAAGAAGAGGACGCCCCTCTGTGATTTACTCAGACAATGGTACAAATTTCACGGGTACAGATAACGCGTTTCAAAGTGTTGACTGGGAGAATATTTCCAAACACTATTCGGTTGAACGTATTACTTGGAGATTTAATCCACCTAGTGCTCCTTGGTGGTGAGGCTTCTGGGAAAGGTTAATACGTCTAATTAAACAGCTTCTGAAACGAGTTTTGGGTAAAGCCTGTCTAACTTCCCAAGAAATGCTTACCCTTCTCTGCAGTATAGAAGCCACCATAAATGCAAGACCGCTAATATATCTGACCGATGCATGTGAAGATATAAGTGCACTCACCCCTGCCTGCTTTCTACAAGAAATTAAGACAACTGGAGTTGCAGAATGTGATGCATTGGATGCTATAACCCTGAATCAAAGAAATCATCATCTTCTGAACCTAAGAATGGCATTGAAGAAAAGATTCCAGCAGGAATATCTTGGACGTTTGGCACTCGGTAAACCGAGTTGCAAACCAACTCTTTTGTTCAAGAGAGGTGACATTGCCCTAGTTGGATCAGATGGCCCCTTGGAAAAATTGTGGACTTGTTCCCTGGAACTGATGGTAATACAGGACTTGCAAGGGTTGTTACATCTAAAGAGAGAACTCTTGAGACCGATACAGCGACTCTACCCCCTAGAAGTACCTGATGAAGACAGCACACCTTTGAGGACTGTCTTGAATAAGAAAACAGCTACTGCTTTAGGAGAGCCGACTGGAACTGGTGTTTAACCCCCTAAAGTCCACACGTCCGGGTAGAACTGTCAATGTTCCTGCAAGCTATGTGGAGTAGTTGAGGATGTCTTTCCTCAACGGTGGGAGGATGTGACAGACAGTTGGCAACAGTTATTTTTGTTTTTTGTGAGAAAAGGACAAGGAACAGTGCATCCAAGATGGAGTCTTTTGAGTGTTATTTGTAATGATGTGTGTGTATTTTCTTGTAAATAAATATCTTTCATTTTCCCAAATAAGTACGAAGTGACGTTTCTGTTCGTAACAATCATGGACCATGGAGCCTCCTTCCTGACTAAAATATAACTAAAATCAATATTAAACATTATATAAATACAAGGAAAACAAAATGTTTGAAAAATTGGTGTTGTGATACAAAGGGTAAACGACCAAGACCAAGTTTTTATTTTGTTTGTTATTATGAAGGCCCGGAGGTTCATGCTAGAGCTCAGCAACTCCAACCGAAACCCCGGAAAAAATGCGAACTACAAGCTCATCGTCCTCTCTGTCACACTGGCTGACGCAGCTAGCACTCACACAGGGTCGCACTTAAAGTTGCTGAGCTCTAAATAATTTGTTTTTGCATATTTATGCAAATTTTGGTTATTTTGGCACAATGCATCATAGTTTTCGCCTTTGCCTGTTTAAGCGCATATCTCTGCTTGAGAAGGGCGTATGTTATAATTTCCTATTGTTTTGAAGCGCTTTTTTACTTCATGTTCCTGAAGTCGTATATTTCGATTTGGACTCCGAGAGTCCATCACAGAATAATACTTAAATTATTCTAATACCTAATATGTTTCAGTCTTTTTTTTTGCAAGTTAATACCAATTATTAGCCTATTTTCATTTATGAAAAAAATAGGCTTATGATATCACCGTTTGTCCGTGTGTCTGTCCGTGTGTGATGGATTTTTGTGTGTCCCCCATAATAACTTCTAAACGGCTGGAGCGATTTCATTGAATCTCGGTAAGTTCTTGACACTATACCGACCGTGCCTTTCAAATTTTGTTATGTCTCACGAATCCAACATGGCGCCTGTGCGAAATATTTCACCAACATTCAATATCACCGAAACTATTACCGATATAACCATGGAATTTTGTACAGTGATAAAGGGGAGTACTAGAAGTTCACCTATGTGTCTATTGAAAACCTGGTAACTAAAAAACCAACATGGCTGCCAAGCGAATTTGCGACTTTTAAATAGACGTTTCTCGCGATTTAACTAACCAAACGCAATGAAACTTGGTACAGTATATGTTTATACACATTTAATGCACCGACATCTAACTTCGTTGAATTGTTTGCATAAACTCAAGATGGCGGCTGTGCGAAATATTTCACCGGCATTCTATATCTCTGAAACTATTACCGGCATCACCATGAAATTTTGTACGGAGATAAAGGGCACTACTGCAAGTTCATGTATGAGACTTTCAAAAACCAGTTAACTACAAAACGAGCATGGCGGCCAAGCGAAGTTGAAAGTTTTAAGTAGACTTTTCTCGCGATTTAATGATCCAAACGCAATGAAACTTGTTAGAGCATCTGTTTATACACATTGTAATGCACTGGTATCTAATTTAGTTCAATTGTTTATATAACCTCAAGATGGCGGCTGTGCGAATTTCGAAAATTACTTTTTTATTTCTTGTATTCCTATCATGCGATCGAAATCAACATTTGCATAATGAACGTACACAATAATCATCATCTAATAGTACATAACTCTACGACCTACATATATTAAAATCCAACATGGCGACCATCCGAAATATTTAGACAGTTCTCAATATCCATTAATCTACTACAGCAATCAAACTGAAATTTTGTAAGTGTATAGAGGCTATAAGCATAAGTTCACCTATCGGACGTTCAATAACCTAGCGAGTACAAATCCAACATGGCGGCGACGCGAAATTTAAATATTCAAATGGACGTTTCTTTCGTTTTCACCATCCGAGCGCAGTGAAACTCGATACGGTATATGCTTATACAAATTTTAATCGACTGGCAACTAATTCATTTTCATAACCACAAGATGGAGGCTGAGTGAAATTTTAAAATCCCGCTTTTATTTCTTGTGTCCTAATCATGCGATTGAAGTTTGAATAAAACGCCTACACAATAATCTTCATGTAATGGTACATAAATCTAAGGCCTATAATATAAATGTCCAACATGGTGACCATCCAAAATATTTAGACGGTTCTCAATATCAACGAATCTATAACAGCAATCAAACTGACAATTTGTATGTTGATAGAGGCAATTGATATTAGTAGGATGTATGAAAATAGGTTACTTAGTTCTTCACGGAACTTCTTGCTTTTATTCAGCATTCACTATGTAAATATTGTAAAATTATTATCACTTTTGAAATTTCAATGGTTATTAAAATTATATATCAGTTATATTTAAAAATTAATATAATGAAATAATTATTGATGGTCAACACTGCAATAACGTTTCCTACTATTTAGAAGTGCTTCTTAGTTGAGACATTTAAAAAAGGTGTAGCCTAGTTATATATTTGTCTGTTCATATTTTCTTAATATTCAAACTGGAAACGCTAGTGAATACGGAGTGATCGTTATTGCCGTAGTTATTTCATAGTGCATATTTTTAGCCTACTTTTCACATTTTGCAAAAATGAGGAAAAAGTAGACTTATGAGATCGATCCGGGAGATGTCTGTCTGTCTGTGTGTGTGTCCCCCACCCCCCTATCAACTCATAAACGGCTGCAGCAATCAAAACCAAATTTGGTATGAGTCAAGATCTATACCGGGACATCTCAATGTCATATTGGAAAATGATGTCAGAGCTACCAACTGCTGAAAAATCGTAATTGAAATTTCAGCTCAATGTTGGATATCTTGGAATATATACATGGGAACTATTTCAAAATTGGCACATATATAGATAATAATACTTCAGTTTAATTTTCAGGAGGCCATATATGACAGTGTTGCCAAAATGATTCTAAGCCTTCTGATAAGTCCAATTTTTAAATGAATATAACTCCTACACTATCAATTGAAATTCAACCAAATTTCGTATGTACTATGTGTACATAAACTGATATGACAGCGTATTGTTAAGAGCCACCAGGGCTGCCAACTGTCAATAAATGCTCTCTCTATTTTTTTTTTATCCAAATACCAATATATCAGAAAGTATGCGAGCCAACAGCCTTACCCTTTGCACACGTATAGTGCCTTACATTCTAGATTAATTTGGAGCAACTAATGTATGTCAGTGCTACCAACATGATTCTAAGCCTGCTGATAAGACCAATTTTTAACACATGTAACTTATATACTATCTATTGGATTTCAACCAAATTTCGTATGTGTTAGGTGTAGCATAACATATATGACTATGCGTATTGTTAAGAACAATCAGGGCTGCCAACTGTTAATAAATGCTGTTTATATTTTTACCCTAATATCAATATAGGCTATCAGAAATTATGCAAGCCAACAGCTCTAAACTTTGCGCACGTATAGTACCTGCCATTCTAGATTAATTTGGAGCAACTAATGTATGTCAGTGCTACCAACATGATTCTAAGCCTGCTGATAGGTCCAATTTTAAAATACCAGTAACTACTATACTAACAAATGGATTTCATCCAAAATTGACACATCAATAGATCATAATATTTCAAATTATTTCTGACCAACACATGCATGACATTGTTGCCAACATCATTTTACGCACGCTGATAAGTTGAATGATTAACTGCAAGTAACGTCCAAGCTATCCATTGGACTTCAACCAAATTTTGTATTCTGTACCTTAAGAGATGGTACTAAGAATATATTCAGTCACCAGGGCTGCCAACTGTAGTTCTCTATTAGGCTACATCATGCCAGGTATATTTAGAACTAATTAGAAATGTCGATACTACCAACTTTATTTCGTCATTATTCTAGATAGCCTAGGTCCATCTAGATTAATCATTTGCATGAATCTTAAATTTTAAGAAAAGTAGGCTCTTTAGTTCGTCACGGAACTTCTTGTTTTGAAACGTGATGCATATTTGACCAATAATTAGTTCATTTTTTCCATGCATATTTATTCTTTTAATAGTGCATGAACTTCCCGGCCATTGATATTACTATTATTATATGAGGCCGCTTTAAAGCTCGCTGCTGGCTTATCGTCAGTAAAACCACTATATTTAGTATCGTTCGTGTATTATGTAAATGTTTGCTTTTGCTAGGTAAAGTGACTCGGGAAGATCAGATGGATAACGGAGGGAATTATGTTAACACGGACTAACTAAAAGTTACAAATGCAAAGCACATGCCATGGGCAGACTTGAACACTCAGGAAACTTGTCCATCCAGTTCCCAGTGTGCATACGTGCCATAATCCGAAGAAGAATGTTTTGCTCCATCAAAAACAGTCCTTTAGGCTTAATAGACAAAAACATGCAGCGAGAAAACCATTTGTGACTTGATGAGCCAAATAATACCCATACTTTAAAAGCATGCGTAGCAAATGAGAAATTATTGGGCTGCTTTAATATACAGGTATCATACTTTCGCTGTTCATCCTGTGCATGCATATTAATGGTTGAGTAAATTAAACGATGTATAATTCAATTGAACAAATATGAAATACGCTCGATGTATCACGTTTAGTCATTTTACTTGCAGATTAATTATTGGAGGTTTATCTGTAAAATTGTGATTTTCAACTATTAACTTACGATTATTTTAGTCTTGAATTAAGAAGTACAGAACGTAACGAGATCAATTCGATACGTAACTGTTTATTACTCCAGTCCGTTAGCAATTTTCCACAGATATTAATTTACAAATATTTGTGATCACATAAATTACATTGAATTTGATTTTATTTTCTTTCCTCGGCTGGACTTAAGAGCTGAATAGCTCCTTTACCGTAGCGCCCTACATGCAATGAGATTAGGGCTTACTAATATAGTAACAAATATCAAGAATTAGAAAAACAGAACACTTTTCGTTCAAATTAAAATCATTTGATATATCGTATCATATGCAACCAGTTAAATTTGTATCATATTATAAAATACGTTCAATACTACAATCACACTATACATAATAATAATAATTACTAGCATTACCCGTCGCTGCTTCGCCCGCGAATATTCTAGTTGCAAAGAGTACACTTAGCAAAATCTCAGTCATGAATGCTATGATTGATTTATCCTTGGTATGAATGATCAGACTTTATCAATTCAGCTACTGGGGCAGTGGTTAGGGGTTTGTCATTCCTTCATAGGTATATCAGAGCGAAGTTAGTTTTGTGGGTATATCACAGACACTGTTAATTTAAGGGCCTTTAAATGTGGTTTTCGGAGACCCTTTATAGTCGGGTGAAAAAGACCTTTCGTACCACACTCACACTCACATGTGAAAATTGCGAGAAAAAATTTCTAGAGTGCCCCTTGACCCCCTTAAGCGCATTATACCGATGTATTGATGAATTTTACAGCTTAATTTGGTTCAGTGAAAGTTTGGAAACTTTCACAGTAATATAATAATTGGAATTGCATTGCGTCTTAAAGAAAAAGATGGACCTGTGAGATTCTGTTACCATGGTTACCGTGTTGCATTCTTTCATTATTTCATTGTAAATATACATGTTTTAAGGTATTTATTTAATTTTGAGGCATTTAAAGCGTAAGTGAATGCGTTTCGCTTACGCATTGGGTTATTCTGAACCTGTAGGTACCCCATATGTGTAGGTTGGTGTTAATGGGACCTTATTTTCGGTACAAAACTGGAATGTGACCTAAGCAGAATAATATAGTGGGGGATAATAATGATAGTAACAATGGTATAGTAATAATAAAATAATGGGTTTGAACACCACCTCAGCCTTCCTGAAAATGGTATCCTGTGGTTTCCATTTTCACCCCCAGGGAAATGCCAGGACGGTTCCATTCAACAGGTCCATGACCGACTTCCTTCCAACACCCTTCCCTGACCCTCCCTTCAACATACCCAAGTTAGTGGTCACCAGGGCGATCGTCCTGTCGCCATCCCAAGTTGTATATGCTGACTAAGTGTGCCCAGCTTCAAATCCTTGTGGTGGCAGACGAATGATCCTACGCAGTACCCATGGGTAAAGCCGAGCTTAGAGGATAAGTCATTAAAAATGATGTGTTTATTATTATTCATTTATTTAAGTGAAAATTCCCCTGTAGGAGAGCGATTAAACTTGACAACATGATGTCACTTGGAGGTGAGTGAGTCTCCTCCGCTCCTCTCAAAATCTCTTCATTCGCGCGGAATGCTCCCTCTTCCTCTCATCCGTCCACTTTTTTCCAGGTTGTCGTAATGATCTTGATTCAAACTTAACATTCGCGATTTTCGTCTGGCACTCAGTTCGGTATTCGAAATTTTGTATACTAATTACTTGTAAGTCTCTCTGTACCTCTTTAAGCCATTCTGTGCCGCATTTGCTTTGTGTTATGGTACCGAGTATTTCTTGGGCAATCTGGAGGTGGCCATCCTGTGGATGTGAGTGTAAAATTTGGTTCTGCATTTTCGAATTTCGTCTGTTATCGTAATGGTGTTTTGATAGAGTTCAGTACTAGGTCTCTTCACCCAGATGCCGTTTCTGTTGATTATTATTATTATTATTATTATTATTATTATTATTATTATTATTATTACTGTTATATAAAGTTCGCTAAGGTCATCCAGGACCACATTAAGACTTGACACATTTGGCTTTCTTTGGTGCCCAGAATTCCCTTATCCTTTGGGAATGAGCCTGCTTGCATTCCTCTTTCCCAAGGGCGCTAAGGCTTCTTTTTGGAGGCAATACTCGGTTGAACCCACTTGCCACTATCCCTTAGGCCTACCAATGCTCGTCGGGATTGATTTGGAGCATTTGGTGGTTTTCTTTGTTGTTTCTAAACGAAGGGGAAAGTTCATAAAACTGCCGTTAGACCAATCCTACTCTATGGTAGTGAAACATGGGCTACTACAAAGGCACATGAGCAAAAGCTACATACCACTGAAATGCGTATGTTACGTTGGTCAGGTGGAGTTACTCTCAAAGATAAAATCCGCAATGAACATGTGCGGGGCAGTTTCAAAGTAGCGCCTATAACAGAGAAACTTTTAGAGTACAGGCTATGGTGGTATGGACATGTTATGGGAAGACCGGAGAATCATGTAGTGAAGAAGTGCCTTTCCACGACTACGCAAAAGAGAGGGCGCGGCAGACCTCAAACAACATGGATGACGAATGTCCAGTGGGACATGAGAGTATTGGGCCTATCTGCTGATGATGCTTTCCAAAGAAATGAATGGCGCCTCAGGATTATGAAAGCCGACCCCACGTAACGCGAAAAGGCGAGGAGGAAGAAGAAGTTTCTAAACGACTGCATCGTGATTTTGAGGTTGGAATCAATATAATTGTTATTACTACTATTTTCACTGCTTTCTTTCAGGGGGGAACGCGGGGGTACGCATACCCCTTAAACTTTTGAAAACAGTTTAAGAAAAAATATTGGTACATTTGTATCTAGTCCGGAAAATATAACTTCCGACTTGAAAGTTCATCGATCAGCTGGCGTCAAGGCTCTGTTCACAATAGCTGGAGGAGATTTCGAGTAATCATCGATTTAAATCGATCTGTCGAATCAGTTTCTTTTGGTCGGCAACTCGGCACTCCGTTCTTATAAGCACGGAGTCTAATGTTTGGAGGCGGGATAGGTTGTTATTTTGTGCGTGTGGTTAGCCATCTGGCGACAGACACGAAAAGCAAGCAGAGGAAGTGTAAAAATGGCAGTGATCAGCCTCTTTTACCAGTGTGGAATTCACTGTAAGCAGGACAGCAAAATGTGACAGTGCTTATATTTATTTCACTTCATTTTAAAATGTAAAATGATTAGAAATACTGAGTGCAGTTACCACCTTGACATGTTCGTCACAAATAATTTAACCCAATGCAACCTTTCATTGAACATGTCAGCCCGATCCGAACTTTGCAAATTGCCGAAAATTGCAAGATCGTGATGTTTTGTCGACTCCAACTGAGAGTACCCCTTAAATTCTTAAAAAAACACTGATATAGTCAGTCTGATAGACTAGAACTTATATCATTTTAAATGCTACAAATGCTGCGTGAACTATTTAAGTCCGTTTGAAAAAAAAGCAAGTGCTAACCAAGGTCAAAGGAGGTAGCTGGCTGGAAGACGTCACGCTCCTCGGAGCGAGCGGGGAAAGGAGGAAGCTCAAGCAGTACTATGACGTCACACACCTCAGTGCATTCTCGATTTCGTCCCGTCACCGTAACGTAACGCCAGACCCCAGCGAATTCGACATAATCATTTAAAATGATAAAAACACTGACTGTTTGTAATATCTCTGGTTTGTGTGAAACAATGTTTTCTTAATGCTCGAGAAGCTCATTCTTCTGTTATTGAAATTTTTTAGGTAACGGAGCTCGGCTAACAAGATAGGTGCTAATTGCGGGGTTCATTAATCATCCTGCCATAAATAAGAAAACTTGGAGTAAAACTTCGCGGAGTCAGGTCGCGTAATCTCCAATTTCTGGACGAGTCATTAATCATTTGTGGCATCAAGTCCCATATGGGTTTATGAGCTGTGGTCTAAAATTCTCTTTAAGGTAATCCTATGCAGAGCTTTTCTCTCAGCAGGTGCTCTTGAGGCCTTAATACTTAGCAGCATAGCGCTGTTCGTTAAATCATTCACCAAGACTGCACTACGAAGCTAGAGATCCGGTAATCCAAGGACGCCGACAGTGGCCACCCTGAGCAAAGTTTTTCCCTGGGGTTTTCTACTCTCCCTTTAGGAAAATGTTAGGAAGATACATTATTTCAAACCCTGAGCAGCTGACCTCATCCTAAACCCTAATGTTACCACGAAGGTCTGGGTTCGATTTCCGGCTCCACCAAGAAATTTAATTCTGGTCTGAGGGCTGGAACGGGGTATACTCAGCCTCGTGAGACAAAACTGAAAAGAGGTGGGTTCGACTCCTACATCAGCTATCCTGGAAGGGGTTCTCCGTGGTTTTCACACTTCTACTTCTGGCAAATGCCGGGATGGTACCGTACCGTACATAAGGCCAGAATTACATTTCTTTGCAGTGCCGGAAATCGAACCCGGACCTCTGGGGTGACAGCCAAGAATGCTATCCGCCATACCACGAGGTAGACGGCTCTCTTTGAAACAGCGGATGGAATGCAGATAACAACATCCCTTAAATTTGAAGGCTGTATGGGACTGTCAATCCGTAAGTTGCTTCAACTAGATATGGCCAAAACTTGCGCCGAATTAAGGCGGTTATCAAGTTTAGATGTGCCAAGACAGCACCCCGGTGACTCTAAAAGCCTCATTAGTTAAAAGAGACATTAATACAATAACGATATTTACAAGGTGTTGCTAATTTCTTTCCGGTGAGCGTAACTGGCCTCCCGTTAGCTTGCAGACCAATAAATGAGTAATTTAAACGCTGAATTAATGGGTTTGCATTGTTTCTCCCTTCTACTCCAGGCAAATGCTAAGATGATACCTAGTGCGTGGCGCAGCGTAATCGTTTTCACCTGGTTTTCCCAAGGTTGCAGGATCGAATCCTGGCGCAGTCATTTGGTATTTGAGGGTGCGAAAATGCCAGGGAGCCGTGTTAGTAGATTTACTGGCACGTTTAAGATCCCCTTCGGGACAGCACCCCGGTGACTCTAAAAGCCTCATTAGTTAAAAGAGACATTAATACAATAACCAAATTATTAGGTAGACCTACTTAGCTCATGGCCACTGTCGACGCTACAGAAACCCTAGCTCAAATTACAAACACACCCACTGCTACGGCCGTCACAATGAAGTGTTATCATCAGGGATAGGTTTATATGCATTAACATATTTCTTTATTACACAGATAGACATTTTTTAAATTTATCTCCATCGATTATGTTGTCCACCACACAATTTTAAATACATATTTTACATATAGTGGTAAATATTAATGTGTCAAATTAAGGTTTTTCCATATTTACTGATTTTTAATGCAATATCATCATCATCAGATACATTATTTCAGTAGTATAGATCGCTCCTGCGGCGCTTACAAGCGACCGATCGTGAAAAATGAGCATTCAAATGAAAGGGAATATACATGACCAAGTGAGGCATTGCACTCTAATTTCATAAATATCAATGATTTCTTTAAAAAATGACTTTTAAAAACTGTACGAAGTGTTCGATTTGCAGATACTGTTGCTCCAGGAAGAAAGCTCCATAATTGCTCTCCACTTCACATTTTGGCCGCTGTGACGCCTGTTTCATGTCGTTTTAACATTCTGAGGTCTTTTATTTATCATTTTGCATGGATTTCAGAAACAGTAATTTAAAGGAATGAGTAGGCCTACTCAAATCGTATAATTTCATAAATATCGAATAACCGGTGAGTGTTACGGCTAAGCTGTCAATCAATGGACTCAACACACAAATGATATTAGCAGTGACGAATTGCAATCTAATTTCATAAATATCATTTTTTAAGTGTGTGATTTGCAAATACTGTTGCTGTATGAACATACGCGACATCATTGCTGTTCAGTTCGCATTTTGGCCGTAGGGACGCCTGGAACGTAAATAGTGTTCTATAATCATTTGGTTCAAATAAAAACATAACAGCACGCCTCCGTGGCTTAGGCGGAAGCACGCCGGCCTCTCACCGCTGGGTCCGTGGTTCAAATCCCAGTCACTCCATGTGAGATCTGTGCTTGACAAATCGGAGGCAGACAGGTTTTTCTCCGGGTACTCCGGTTTTCCCTGTCACAATTTCATTCCAGCAACACTCTCCACTATCATTTCATTTCATCTGTCATTCATTTAATCATTGCCCCAGAGGAGTGCGTCAGGCCTCGGCAGCCGGCACAGTTCATATCCTCGCCGCTAGATGGGGGCTTCATTCATTCCATTCCTGACCCGGTCGGAGACTGGAAGCAGGCTGTGGATTTTCATTTTCAAAAACATAACAACCTATCTCCTCAAGTCTCTTTATTATAAACCTACTAGCAGAAGTACCCATTTTTCGAACGGTCTTCGGTATTAATAACCAGACGTAATCCATTGAGCTACTGTTGCAATGGTTAGAGGCTTGGAACCTGTTCGTCGACGAAGAAAAATGATTAGTTAAAATATGCTATGAAACTAAATTTACTTAACGTGTACTTCCTGACGTGAAAATAAAATTGAAAACCTCGTAGACGAAACTCAATACACGTCAAATAAAAGTGACCTTCACTGTTGTGTCAAGTTCCCATCCAGAGGAAGACCTCTTTAATAAATTATAAAGGCTTGTGGTGCATGAAAATTCAGATTTTTTGGCCTCCAATGGCCCAAATTCCTAAAAGAAAAAAAAACTCTTTCAATTCAGGAATTTCTGAAA
This sequence comes from Meconema thalassinum, assembly GCA_946902985.2. Classification (NCBI taxonomy): domain Eukaryota; kingdom Metazoa; phylum Arthropoda; class Insecta; order Orthoptera; family Tettigoniidae; genus Meconema; species Meconema thalassinum. The sequence continues at coordinate 486,596,144 of OX336391.1, forward strand.
ATAATGTTTCGGTTTGGAGATATAATAGACCTTCTGTACGATATATCGCACATTTATGTCGTGTGAAAAAATCTAGGATACCCCTTGACCCCCTTAAGTGCATTGATGAATTTTACAGTTTTATTTGATTCCTTAATAACCTAAATTTAATAAATGGAGTGTCTTCACTTCTTGCAGAAAAAGATGGAAAGTTGGATGTCACCTTTTGAGATACTGTTGTCATGGTTACTGGCTTGCATTCCTTCATTAGTTTATTAAATGAAATTATTTTTCTGGGAATACATCAGAAACTGTTGGTTTTAGAGCCTTAAAATATAGTTTTCGGGGACCCTTTACAGCTATTTAGGGGCACCGAGTTTTGTTTCAGACACCAAGGGGCTGAAAATAAGCTTTGTCTCTTCGTTGTAGGCCGTAGTATTATAATAATAATATAACAATATAGGGATAGGGATATAACAGACCTTTCGTACCACACCCGCACGTGTAAATCGCGTGAAGAAAAACTAGAGTACCCCTTGACCCCCTTAAGCGCATTATATGACATTGATGAATTGTACAGCTTAATTTGTTTCCGTTATAACCTCATAGCCGTTTGCAAACTATCTCAGTAATGTAACAAGAAGTTCCGTGACGAACTAAAGAGCCTACTTTTCTTAAAATTTAAAATTCATGCAATTGATTAATCTATATGGATCTATCTAGAATAATGACAAAATTAAATTGGTAATATAGAAATTTCTAATTAGTTCGAAATACTGTATACCTGGCATAATGTAGCCTAATAGAGAACTACAGTTGGCAGCCCTGGCGACTGAATATATTCTTGTTTCCATCTCTTAAGGTACAGAATACAAAATTTGGTTGAAGTCCAATGGATAGCATGGACGTTACATGCAGTTAAACATTGGATCTAACAGCGCGCTTAAAATCATGTTGGCAACAATGACATACATGTATTGATCAGAAATAATCTGCAATAATATGATCTCTTGTTGTGTTAATTTTGAATGAAATCCATTTGTTAGTATAGAAGTTACAGGCATTTTAAAATTGGACCTATCAGCAGGCTTAGAATCATGTTGGCAGCACTGACGTATATTAATTACTCCAAATTAATCTAGAATGTCAGGTACTATACGTGTGCAAATTTTAGAGCTATTGGCTTGCATATTTTATGATATATTGATATTAGGGAAACAAAAATAGAGACACCATTTTTTAACAGTTGGCAACACTGGTTGCTCTTAAGAATACGCATAGTCGTATCTGTTATGGTGCAAATAGCACATACAAATTTTAGTTGAAATCCAAATGATAGTATAGAATGTACATGTATTTAAAATTGGACCTCTCAGCAGGCTTAGAATCATGTTGGTAGCACTGACGTATATAAGTTACTCCAAATTAATACAGAATGTCAGGTACTATACGTGTGCATAGTTTAAAGTTGTCGGCTTGCATACTTTCTGATATATTGGTATTTGGAAAAAATAAATTGAGAGCATTTATTAACAGTTGGCAGCCCTGGTGGATCTTAGGAATACGCTCAGTTATATCTGTTTATGAACACATAGCACATACGAAATTTGGTTGAATTCCAATTGATAGTGTAGAAGTTATATGCATTTAAATATTGGACCTATCAGCTGGCTTATAATCATTTTGGCAACACTGCCATGTATGGCCCCCTCGAAATTAAACTGCAATATTATTATCTATACGTGTTCCAATTTTCAAATAGCTCCCATTCATACCTTCCGAGATATCCAACATAGAGGTCAAATTTCAATTGCGATTTTTCAGCAGTTGGTAGCACTGACATCATTTTCAAATATGGCCATGAGATATTCAGGTATAGATCTTTACTCCTACCAAATTTTGTTTCGATTGCTGCAGCCGTTTAGGAGTTGATAGTGGGGGACACTCACACAGCCAGACAGACAGACAGAAGGACAGACAGACAGACAGACAGACAGACACACATTTTCCCGATCTCATAAGTCTACTTTTTCCTCATTTTTGCAAAATGTGAAAAGTAGGCTAATAAATGGAATTGTATTGCGTCTTACAGCAATAGATGGACCTGTGAGATTCCGTTGCCATGGTTACCGGATTGCATTCTTTCGTTATTGTATTAAATGAAATTAGTTTTCTGGAAATATCTCAAATTGTAGGATTTAGGGCCTTAATATGTGGTTTTCGGGGGCCCTCCCGAGCTTCGTTTCTCACATTGAGGGGCTGAAAATGAGCTTTGTCTCGCCCTTCTACGCCTATTTCAGCGAGTATTTTAAGGGGGTTGGCCCCCTTTTATGAGAGGTACAGAGAACAGTTACATCAATGATTAGTGTTGTGCCTCTGAAGGATATCTGTACCATATTTTACGTTGATCCACCCAGCCGTTCTCGAGTTGTAAGGGAACAACTTTGTCCACAGACAGACAGACAGACAAACAGACAGACAAACAGACAGACAGACAGACAGACACACAAATTTATTTTCGCGGGAATCCGTCATAAAATGGTCAGAAACTAGCAAATAACGCAAATTTCCGTAGGAATTCAGAAAAAACAGACAGACTTTTATTTTTATATAGAGAGAGATTGGGGAGAGTGTGGCTTATGAAAATGCGAGATTTCTCGCACGGGTACGCTAGTTTGTACATATTTTAATATTTACGATTTTTGTCTTGGCTTTCTATGGACCACGCTGGACAGTCTTTGCATTATGGTTTGCCTTCTCTGCCGATTCCCTGCCAGTATCTTATCATCCTTTCTCCTACTTCCCTCTTCTGTTCTTCTTTGTCAGTGACTCCTCCCACGTCTCCTGGAAACTTCTGTACTCCTTAATTAGTCGTCCAAATTTCTCCCTAACTGCAATGCCATCTTCCTGTACACCTATGTTGGGCAGGTCTGTTGTCACTTCTCGAAACCACTTGAGCTCTGTTTTTCTCTTCCTGAAAAAATCAAAATTGCTTTTTGTCAGTCTGTTGCCATCCATTCGCTGAAGGTGTCCATAGAACTGTAATCTCCTCTTCTTCATCAGTTCAACCACACCTTCAGATTTCTGGTATAATTGTTTGTTTGGTCTTTGTCTTCTCTCTCCATCTTCTATATTTGCGCCCAGGATTTTTAGCCTATTTTCAATTTTGAAAAAATAGTCTTATGAGATCACCTTTTGTCCGTGTGTGTGTGCGTGTGTGTGTGAGGTGTGTGTGTGTGTCCCTAATAAAATCTAAACGGCTGGACAGATTTCAATGAAACTCGGTAAGTTCATAGCACTATTCCCGGCGACCTCGACCGTGCCCTTCAAATTTTGTTACGTCTCACCAATCCAACATGGCGGCTGTGCGAAATATTTCACTAGCATTCAATATCTCCGAAACTATTACCGATATCGCCCTGAAATTGTGTACGGTAATAAAGGGCACTACTAGAAGTTCACCTATGCAACTTTCAAAAACCTGGTGACTACAAAACCAACATGGCGGCCAAGCGAAGTTGAGACTTTTAAATAGACTTTTCTCGCGATTTAACTATTCAAACGTAATGAAACATGGTACAGCAAATGTTTATACATCGAAATGCACTGGAGTATAATTTAGTTCAATTGTTTACATAACCTCAAAATGGCGGCTGTGCGAAATATTTCACTGACATTCTATTTCTCCGAAACTATTACAGATATCACCCTGCAATTTTGTACGGTGATAAAGTGTACTGATACAAGTTTACCTATGTATATTTCATAAACCTGTAAAGTACAAAACGAACATGGCGACCAAGCGAGTTTGAAATATTTTAATAGACTTTTCTCTTGATTTAAATCTCTGAGCGCAGTGAAATGTGGTACAGTAAATGATTTTGCAGATTGTAATGCACCGCCATCTAATTTAATTCAATTGTTTACATAACCTCAAGATGGCGGCTTTGCGAAATTTTAAAATTAAGTTTTTATTTCTTGTGTCGTAATCATGCGATCGAAGTGAAAGTTTGAATAATGAACCTAGGCAATAATTGTCCTTGAATGGAACATAACTCTATGGCCTATACATATAACAATCCTAAATGCGAGCTTCCGAAATATTTAGACGGTCCTCAATATCTATGAATCTTTTACAGCAATCAAACTGAATTGTTTTTGTTCATAGAGACTATGAACATATGTTCACCTATAGGACTTTCAGTAACCTGGGAAGCACAAATCCAACATGGCGGCGATGGCGATGCGAATTATAAATATTTAAATGGACGTTTCTCGCGAATTAACTATCCGAGTGCCGTGAAACGTTGCACGTTAAATGCTTATACAAATGTTGATCCACTGGCATCTAAATTATTTCAATTGTTTGCATAATCACAAGATGGCTGCTGTGCATAATTTTAAAATCTCGTTTTTACTTCTTGTGTTCTAATCATGCGATTGAAGTTTTAATACCACACGTACACAATAATCTTAATGTAATAGTACAAAAATAAAAATCCAACCTGGCGACCATCTGAAATATTTAGACGGTTCTCAATATCTACGAATCTGTTACAGCAATTAAACTTAAATTTTGTATGTTGATAGAGGCAATTAACATTAGCAGGATATATGAAAATAGGCTGTATAGTTCTTCACGGAACTACTTGTTCTAATTTTTTTTCTCTTTTTTTCTGAAATGCTTAAACCCACCTTTCTGAATCCCGTCCAACATTTCTGCTGCATACAGACATTCTGGTTTAACGACAATGTCTAAGTGTCTTAGTTTAGTCCCGTAGGATAGCACTTTATTCTTAAGTATAAAAATATATAGAATTGTCGTTTTCGGTGGCAGAAAATATGGCAACACAGGACAAGTTTTCAGTTGTGAACATTCATTCTTTTTGAGCAAAGAAAGATTTCTAACGTAGATGATGAGGCTGTAACAATAGCAAGCATCCCTTTGAATCAGGTACTAGTAAATTAAAAAATATGTATATATTGTGCCCTTTTAGCAAGAAATATGCCAATCACAGTATACCAGCGTAGCTCAATTCGGAATTTTCGGGGCAGCGGTAAGTTCCCCCACTCTGTGACTCACATATTTTGGATTAATTAGAGGATACACTTGCAAAAATAACAACAAAATCAAATCCTATTTTCAACACATTTAATTAATAAAATTAATGGCGCTACAAACACTTTAACAATTTAATTACTGACCCATAATCATCTACTTGCTCCAAATGAACAAGGAATCACAAATATAATAAAACAAATATTGTATTAAAACATATGGTTTCCACATAAACCAACCATTCCTACTTAGTCTTACTTCCATAAAGCATCAACTGTAAGTTTTATATAACTCCGAGCTCTTTTGGCTCCATGCTTTACATAATAATGGTGTCACTCTTTATACACCTCAAAGTCTACTTTTTATATTTTCTTAATCCTCAAAACAAATGTATAAATACATTTAAAATTCTATGTTAATTATCTAACTCAATATTTTGGGCATGTTCACACATTCAGCTGTTATCATCTCTCTTTATTTTCACAAATATTTTAAGGTAATCAGGAAATCACTTGTGTACTCCAGAGTATGAAGATACTTGACATAGTCAAAAAACTATAGTTACTCCCGAAACCTAGTTGCCTTCAATTAACTCGTGGAATCCTACTTCCGTACAACATTACCATAGGGATTGTTATTTATCTCTTACGTCTTATAAGACCATTATCACATAAGAAACTACGATCTGAACAGGCAAGCGGAAATATCAATCTACAAGGACCTCGGTTCAACGCCCGGGTCGTTAACAACTTTAAACACTCCTGGTGTATTCATTTCTCTTTACAACATCTTACGAGACGGTTTCTGCCCACCCTCGCTCTAAGAGAGCCAGGCCATTAACTCGGGCGCGATTTATGACAAGGAGGGTGACTAGGCGACTCTCTGTCCAACCCATGTTATCAGCTCCTTTTCAAGGCTTTCAAAACAAACCTTCACATTATACTCAGTCCTGGGGAGAAACCGGGCTTTTACTGTACCGTATTCATTCAAACAAATATTCTTTGGTTCATAGACCACTTTCGTAACCTTGGCATTTATTAATTATGAGAGGGTCCTCATTGATTGGGAAGATTAATACACATCCGACGACGAAAAATTAAGGGGCTTTTACCATAAGAGGATTCTGAGTTCGAATCTCTTCACATGCCTCGGGAACCATTCCCTTATAGAGGACTTATACAAGACGCGATTTAAAGTCGGCCGTGGCCTACATGACATACGCTCAATAATACCATACATTAGCTCCCTTTTAAATAATACACACATGGCCTCGTGACCCTTGTCACAAATAGAGGACTTATACAATTATCAATTCACTACAATCAACTACCCTCCATAAGTAATTTACCAAGTATTTTAACCTCTACGCGTTCCTAGCGTGACATTTTAATATTATTTGCGCTCCTTTGCGCTATACATTATTTTAAGCCGAAATGTCTTCCCAAGAACTGATAAATCTCATTAGTAACAATTCACATTATTTTAATTCTTATATTAATCTTTTTCGTTGCCGATAAATCGCTCCCTTTTAAAATATTCCCTTTAACATCATGTCTTACACATATGTTAAGGCTTTAACGCTCTTATGTTCACATCAATTTATTTGATCTTTATTTAATATTTCCTTTCTTGGTTATTATTATTATCTTTATTCTTTACACAAGCTCAAAAGCTATTTCTTTCATATCTCAAATTTACTTTATTTAAATATCTTTCATGATAATTACTGATATTTCGCTTGCTCTTATGACATTCGTTAAATACATTAACATTTTATTCACATATTTCCTCTACGGGATTTATTCTTTACATAATTATTTATAATTTCTCAAATTTTCTATTACTGTTCAGACCGCGTTCTTATTTATTCAGTATTTATTTATTAACACACATCCCTTTTACTCAAAAACTCCGGTGGATTTTTACACAGTCATTCCCTGACACCAAAATAGAATGAAATTCATTACTCACATGTGTTTTAAGGTCGTCCCATGACCTTTATTCTTGTGCGGTGTTTCATTCTGGCCCACTTTCAAATTTTACTCCATATTATGGAAATTCATCTCATGTACAAACACTTCTTGACACATATTTAAGACACTTAACATTGACGACATTTTTATACACTGGTGTGTCTCTTTAGAACACACAATAAACACTAAAAATATTAATTTAACACACAATCTTGATAAATTTACACTTCCCAATTCTTGATCACTAGGCCGTATTTCTTAGCCTATCACACGTGACCTCTTAATTTCCCGTTTCCAAGGGTGAAATTTATTCAATGTCGGCTTCCTATCCTGCAGAATACGAAAGTCTCAAAACATCTATTGTTCCCTGGAATCCTAATTCTTCTACTCCTATTCTGGATGACCGGCTATTTATCTAGCTTGAACGGCTTCTTTGTAGATCTGGTTTATCGATCCTAGCGAAAGTCTATTCGGATCGAGGTCTCCTCAATAACCTATCGACGATCTATGGATTTAGTTTATAGCAGCTAGTACTTCTCGAGTCTAGTACTTTTAGAATAGTTCGCCTGCTTTCTGGAGATAATGTTTATAGTCTCCGTGCTTCTCTTTATTTGATCGGTTATAGCACTCCTACGTTTCTGAAATACGTTCCGAACCTTATTCTGTTCTTCCCCTTTTGGGTACTTTAATTTAGATAACTGTTTATCTTTCTGTTACGGTACTTCCGTATGTTATGATATATTCGTTCGTCTATTTAACGACCTATCGCCTTAAGTCCGACGTTCGCAGCCTGCTCTGACTTTATCTTACGAACTTTTCACTATAACTTGTATACTGTCGGGCCTAAATCCTGTAACTAGGATTTTCCTAATCTTTCAACACGGCGATACTTTAAATTTCTTCTTTACCACTCCTTATGGAGGCAAGCAAGTTGTTAATACTGCGACGCCTATGGCTATCGGATATTACTTCTGCGGTGTAACACAGCGTTTCTCCCCTCAAGGAGTACTGGTAAACTGTCTTCGATGTGACGCAGAGTGACGCCCCACACGGCTGTCTGAATACTGATGCGTAGCAACGCCCCCCTGGGCTATTTGGACCTGCTTGTACTGATGCGTAGTAACACCCCCTCGGGCTGTTCAGAACTGCATGATTGGCTTGGTGAGGCCAGGAGTTTTATACCTTTTCGCTACAAAAAGATAAGACTCTAGCCCTTTCTGTGGCCAACTTCTAAAATAATGGTTGCACAATTATAAAAATTATACCTTCCGAAAGCTCGTCTTCTCAATGTCAAATAATCTCATTGCACCTAAGAATCGATCGTGCAATTCGGAGATATTAATTTATTTCTCGTCCTCAATTGTGTGGGTGTTGCTGTTCTTTTGTGCTCTCCCCCCTACACCAGCCTTGGTAATTCCCCGATGACGTCTTCTTGCGTTTGCAGTTTTCTCCTGTGCAATTATTAAATGGTTTCTCTTTACTAAAACATCTCTCATTCGAAATGATTCACCGTACTGTACTTGTTTACTTATTTTTATACTCGTAAACGGGTTAAATTTAATTATTCCTCTTCTGGCGCATAAGCGGTGTTGTCAATTTCCAGCAAGCTCAGCTCGATTTCCGAATCAGGCTTCCTTGTCTACTAGTGGGAATTTTCCACTCGGTTATTAATACTCATGACTAGCTCCCCTTCTGAATGTCAAGAGGGGTGATCTCATCTCACGAACACCTGGTCCTCGCCTCTTGCACCATATTAGGCTAGCATCTTAGCTTGATCTTTCTCTAAGTTACATTAGAAACTGTACGTTTCTTTCATTTCTTCCCCAAATACATGGATTCGACCTCCATGGACCCTATGGCACATGGGTTCAATATATCATATGGCCTCTGGTGCCAGGTGCAAGATTTGTTAATTGAGGCCCAGAGGAAAGCTTGCATGTCAAATTTTATCGCTCCTTGGAGCTCTTTGAAAGTCAAGGAGGTTAGATACTGTATCTAAGCTCCTCGACACTATAGCGCTTTATAGTAGAGAAAGAAGGAACGTTTTGTGTTGGCGGAAAATCCCGATATTAATTTTGCCTTTATGAACACGGTCAACTGAATTCAAATGGGTTATTTAACATGCCAAAAACGTATGACATGCATACCGTGATTTTTGTCGTCTTTCAAAACTCAAAACCACGGCCAGAAGCGAACCTGCAAGCTTGGGGTTTCTTGTCCGACACGATAACCATTCACCCACCGTGGTAAGTCTATAAAAATACTGTATAGGCTACCTGGACCATGAGATGCGCAGGTTTTCACGAAATCCAAGTTTTGAGGAAATGTGTAAGGTAAACCTAGAATCAGAAACAGCTGATACAGTGATTTTTTTTTTAAATATGCGAAGCTTCAGCCTATACAAATCACTTTTGCGAGACAACAGGAGAAGCTTCAAGTTTGAGAATTTACTGTGGCATAATGTTATGGTACCAGAAATAATCAATGACTGGGCGACTTTGGTGGCGTAGTTGATAGCATTCTGAACTTCTATGCCAAGGATCGCGGGTTCAAACCCATCGGAAGCCGTTTGTTTTTATAAGAGCGTTAAAACTCCCTCAGTATGCCTTCTGAAACGAGTTGATTTGAGGTGAGGAGATATATACAAGGTTTGGCTAAGGATAGTACGAGGATAGAAATGGACTGTATGTAGAACACGAGGTAGGTAGCTGATTCATATCACTGGATCTCTGTGGAATTATTACTACAGTATATTTACACAACTTAAATAAACACGTCATACACGATAACAAAACACTCCCTACACATATTTACACACACAAGAAACACTGAATGTAGGTGTTTGTTACACCGACTACGCCATTGTCTAACATCACGCAACCGACCGTTACCGCTCTTACTCAGAGACACACTGTCTTACTCTCTCCCCGGCAGGGAAGAAGTTAGCAGGAATGCTGCCCCCTACCGAGGGCAGTGGAGCTACGATGAGCACTGTCCTAATCTGACATCTGTTGAGGGCTTGCTAAACTTGAAGTAAGATACAATGTTCAAACATGCCGCCCGCCAAAAAAGGGTTAAACACTTTTTTCAAACACAATGTAAAATAAACAAACAAACATGAAGATAAATACAAAACAAGACACACTACGTTCAGATATCGTCGCCTTCAGAAGTGGGGAGAGGACAAAGTTTTGTAATTGGCCTTTTGAATACTCCAGCAGAAGTACGGATCGTGGCGACGCGTACTAGTCCATCAGCGGCAGGGTGGACCTGATCAATCACTGCGAGCTTCCAGCACAGTGGGGGGACGTTGTCTTCCTTGACGATCACTAATGTGCCTGGCTGCACATTATTGTTTGGTAGTGTCCATTTACTCCTCTGCTGCAGGTGGGAGAGGTAATCTGCTGACCACGCCTTCCAGAATCCTTGGAGCTGCCGTTGCAGTTGCTGCCATCTAGAGAGTACATTGAGGCGTACATTACTCAGATCTGGTTCGGGAAGGGTAGTGATAGGTCTTCAATTAGAAAGTGACCTGGGGTGATAGCCATTATGTCGTCGGGATCATCGGCTAGGGGGACTAGAGGCCTAGAGTTTAGACATGCTTCGATTTGTGTTGTGAGTGTTGCCAGTTCTTCAAAGGTAAGGTATGCCGTGCCCATCACTCGTCGAAGATGATGTTTGAATGACTTAACGCCAGCCTCCCAAATACCTCCAAAGTGCGGAGCCTGTGGCGGAATTAAGTGCCACTGAGTGCCTTCAGTGCTAGCGAAATTTGAGATCTCTCGTTGGTGATGTTCTTCGTCGAACAATCTCTGCAGTTCCCGAAGTTCCTTGTTTGCGCCTACGAAGTTTCTGCCGTTGTCCGAATATATGTGCGCAGGTCTTCCTCGTCGTGAGATAAAGCGTTTGAGAGCAGCAAGAAAGGCTTGGGTAGTCATTCTGCTAACAATTTCCAGGTGAATAGCCCTAGTAGCCATACATACAAAAATTGATACGTAACATTTAACTCTTGCGCTGTTTTTACGAGATCCTGATTTTATGTACAGTGGGCCAGCGTAATCAATCCCACAGTGAACAAATGGATTGGCAGGTGATGCTCTGTAGTTCGGCAACTGACCCATTAGTTGCTGGGCATTTTTTGCCTTGAGCTTGTGGCAGATGAGACAATGGTGTATTATCTTCCGAATGGTATTCCCTCCATTTGGTATCCAGTATTGCTGGCGAAGAGAGAAGAGTAGCAGTTGGCACCCAGCATGTAACATTCGTCGATGTTCGTTCTCGATGATCAATTTAGTTAGATGGTGACTTGGGGGCAAGATTATTTGATGTTGTTGGTTGAAAGGGAGCTCCGATTGTTGTAATCTGCCACCAACTCGAAGAAGTCCTTGATCACAGAGGAATGGATTAAGGGATATAAGCTTGCTCTTCTTATTAATTGCCCTTGTACTACGAATAGCATGAATCTCTGCACCATATGCTGATGCTTGGACGTTCCTGATACATGCATATAGTCCTGAACGTAACTCTTGAAGGTCTAATTCACCAGTCTTCCTTTCCGTATGACGAAGTTTGGCGTTAGCTGCAAATCTGAGGCAGTAAGCTGTCACTCTCTGCAGACGTGCAAGTTTAGAGAATCGCTGCATGAGCTCATCTTCAGGTTGAAGCGCCACGAGACTGACCACAGGTTTCCGCTGTTCTGGGATGTCCTGGGTATCCACAGAAGGGGTTGAGTTAGGCCATGATAGAGTATTTTCCGCAAGCCACGGTGGTCCATTCCACCAAAGTGACTTAGCAATAAGGGCGTCTGGAGTGAGTCCCCGTGAAATCAGGTCCGCAGGATTGTCTCCTGAAGGAACGTGCTTCCAATCTGCAATCGATGTGCTGTCTTGAATCCCCGAAACTCTGTTGGCAATAAACGTTTTCCACCGTATGGGTGATGCTGCAATCCATGAAAGAACGATCGTCGAATCTGTCCACAAATGGATGCTGCTAATGGTCAAATTTAAGACCGTTGTTACCTTCTTGAGAAGACGAGCTAGCAGAAGTGCTCCACACAACTCGAGACGAGGAATGGAGACCCTTTTTAGTGGGGAGACCTTAGATTTAGCGCACAGTAGCCTTGTGATGCGCTCACCCTGTTGGTTTTCCGATCTAATGTAAATGCAACATCCGTATCCTTTCTCAGACGCATCTGAAAAACCGTGCAGTTTAATGTTAGTGACAATGCCCTTCGTTAGCACTAGTCTGTCGATACGAATTCGGCTGACCAAAGGCAGCTGATTGTGTAGATGCTCCCAGCGCTGAAGCAGTTCTTTAGGTAGGTTCTCATCCCATCCTAAGCGAAGTTGCCAGAGTTGCTGCAGAAAATACTTGCAGGAGATGATGAATGGACCCATCAGTCCCAACGGATCGTATATTGATGCTATGACTGCAAGTACCTTTCTTTTTGTAACCGGTCCGTTGAAGTTAGTAATCCCGGTACCATTCACAATCTGCAGCTGATCGTTGGCAGGATGCCACAAGATTCCTAACGTCTTAACGTTATTTTCGCTATCGAGTTGAAGGGGCAGCTGAGCTTCTCTGTATTCTGGGTAGATCGTCTAGTCTGGCTTTAATTGCATTTATACTTGATCCTGATTTGAAGTTAACAACAAAGTTATGCACGCGTGTGATGCTGGCTTTCGCTAGGCCTCTAGTCTTAACAAGGAGTTGTTTTTCTTTGGAATCCATGGTGGGAAATAATAGGAATCAGAAACTGAGTATGTACTTACTGAAGCTGCGGTGTAGAATATCGAAGTTGGTCTGCGTGGCTGTCGTATAAACTCCGGCGCTGACAGGAGATTACTGGTTGCTGTAGACTGGAACCAAGATGACGACATACGAAGTGGATGGGGCAAACATGGCTGCCATCGGAAGCTGTAGTATTCCTTGCCGAGATGGTTGCTATCGGAAGCCGTTTATTCCTTGGCACGATGGCTGCTATCGGAAACAGTAGTATTCTTTGCCAACATGGCTGCTATGATGCTTCAGTCCCGCCAAAATACACGTGCTAATATCACATTAACGAAGATTCCACAGACATCCGGCCCGTCGAGGACCATGAAACGAGTTGATTTGAGGTGAGGAGATATATACAAGGTTTGGCTAAGGATAGTACGAGGATAGAAATGGACTGTATGTAGAACACGAGGTAGGTAGCTGATTCATATCACTGGATCTCTGTGGAATTATTACTACAGTATATTTACACAACTTAAATAAACACGTCATACACGATAACAAAACACTCCCTACACATATTTACACACACAAGAAACACTGAATGTAGGTGTTTGTTACACCGACTACGCCATTGTCTAACATCACGCAACCGACCGTTACCGCTCTTACTCAGAGACACACTGTCTTACTCTCTCCCCGGCAGGGAAGAAGTTAGCAGGAATGCTGCCCCCTACCGAGGGCAGTGGAGCTACGATGAGCACTGTCCTAATCTGACATCTGTTGAGGGCTTGCTAACCTTGAAGTAAGATACAATGTTCAAACACCTTCCTTCGGAGGGGATGTAAAGCCGACGGGCCCATGTCATAGATTTATGGCATGTAAGAGAACCTTCCACTAACTACAATCATGTGAAGCTAAATTTGTAGGTTCGATTTGATTAAAAGAATATTAATTCCAACGTTCACCGCCAGGTGATGGTCGCGGTGGCATCTAGAAGCCAAGTTCTCGGCTAGGTGTCGTTGACGGTAGCATTTGGTAGCAAAATTATGAACTACCGGTACTTGAAATTGATCGTCCGCAGTCCTTACCTGAATTACAGATAACATAATACACCCATCACAACTAACACTGGTTATCAGACAGGTTGTACACACCCCAAAGTACACGGGGTTATATTACCGCGTTGACGCAGCCCCTAAACTGAAGAACCAACCAACCAGTTATGGTTGATTTATAGTCATATTACGTCCGATAATATTAAACCACACTGAAGGATTGTTATATAACTGGAAGATACATCATAGCCTATAGCAGCGACGTCTGATTCACTATAATCGAACCATATTTATAAACAAGCAGTCCTTTAAGGTATATTTATATTCATTCTATTCTTATTTATCCATATGTTTTCTAATTCATTTTGTGTGCTTTCTTTTTATTTACATTTCTGATAGTGTTTTGTAAGGATATTCATTTTCTCTTTTATCTTTGTAAACTTAGATTTAAGATTATTATAATTCAATCTACTCTGACGAGGGTATCATTGAGCACCGAAACATGTACGTATAAGCAGTAATTAAACTACATTCTTTAGTATGTAGATTAAGGCTTTCACGACCGGGATTACTATTCAAATAATTCATGGTTTTTTGGGCTAATGCCGTTTGAAATTAAATTAAATACCACCAGACGTTTCAAAGGAACCTTGCCTCCTTTTTGAATGGAATTAAACAATGTGGCTAAAGAATGTATATCAGTTAGATTTTAAAAAAAATCATCTTTTCGTCACTAGAGAGCAGCTGCCAGAAATTTTAGTATGGACCATGGTAGAAAAACGCGCCATGTTAATTAGAACGGCGGACAGAGAAGTAAGTAAGGAGAAGGTAAAGGAGGCGAGGGGAAAATATAGAGACTACTCCAAGAATGATGATGTCCAAATAAGGACATAAGGCGATTTTTAATCACATGTTAATTTTATTGTCCATATTATGCAAAATATATTCACGTATATACTGTACCTAGGTATGTATTTACATATTTTGTCACTTTTTAGTACATATACATTCTAGGCCAGGTTATCAGGCAGTTTACTCGTACACACAAAATACAAGGGGTAATATGACCACGATGTCACAAATGAATCAACTACAATTGTAGTGGAAGACCATAACTGATGAGCTGTGGAACCGTGATAATAAATTCACACCCATCATTCTACTGGTGTGTGTTTACCTTAACACCCACCACAGTGGCGCGGTGGCTCCTTGAACCCGAACTGTGTGAGGTAAGCGGGCGAAGAGCGACCCTGACCGACTCGGCCGTACAGTGTCACTGTGAAAGTGAGGGAGCCACTGACAGTGAAATCTCTCTCTAGCAGGCGGGCTGGCAGCCCGTGCGGTGGATCGAGGCTGAGGTAACGGGAGCTCCTGCCTTCGATCACACTCCCAGCTAGAATGTAGTACACCTTCTGACACATCACAGTCTTCATTAACCTGCTGCTCAGGGAGAACAAGGCCAAGTAAACATAGGAATGTAACATGGACAGTGTTAAACCTGGAAGAGTAATAAGGTGTAGTGGATGATGATGATAATTGTTGTTTTAAGGGGCCTAACA
This sequence comes from Meconema thalassinum, assembly GCA_946902985.2. Classification (NCBI taxonomy): domain Eukaryota; kingdom Metazoa; phylum Arthropoda; class Insecta; order Orthoptera; family Tettigoniidae; genus Meconema; species Meconema thalassinum. The sequence goes on from OX336391.1 coordinate 486,611,490, forward strand.
TCTAGGTTATCGGCCCCTAATTGTTCGGATGATAGTCAAAGATGAGATGAAAATGAAAACTAATACTAACTACAAACTTACATACTAGAAAAAGAAATGGTAAACAAATAAAGGATAAGGCAAATAAAGGACAGGAAGAAAAGAAATGCTCTCAACCCTCGAAGAATGAGGATTGAGAGACTTGGAAGGAAGAAGGGCCATGAATGACAGATAGGAAAGGGAAAAGAGGAGAGGGTCCGCCCAAAGTCAGTGGAAAAAGGGAAAGAAACGGACGCAGCTCAGGAATTCCTCGGGATCGCCAACTCCCGAACTCACCAGCCGTGAGCCCCTGAGGGTGTAGCAATATCCAGAGTGCACCAGAAGTGGTGGGGCTACATACACCCTACCTCCTTGAGGGCCTTGTGCAGAAGGCAGGAGATAACATGAAAAGAAAAAGAAGGCTGACCCCTCGCAGAAGGAGGGTATCAGGAAATATGAGATAAGGGCCAATTAATGCGTGAAAGGAAGAGCCTCCCTAGGTCTCGGATACCCTAATACCGTAGGGGTCGGAAGAGAACAAGAGTTGACCAAGAGAGTTTGACAGGAAAGAAGACGGAGAGGAGCCCGGCACAAGTAAGTGAAAACAATGCCGGACTCAGCTGGGGTCCCGTGGTCGCCAACCCACGTCCCACAAGTTGTGATCCCCTGGAGGAAAGGTGTAGTTGTTACAGCACTATGAGTAAAGTGGGGTGTGGACTATACGAATCCCACTTATTAAAGTTTAAATATAATGAGTGGAAACATTTTGAACTTTCCTTTAAAACATTGAAGTTACTAACCTGCATGGTATTATCAATTTAATGCAAAGAAAATTATACCTTTTAATTCAAGTCAGTATAGAACATACAAAATAACTGTTACACAATAATGTTCCAAAATATAATTTTCAGAAAAGAGGTTATTTTCACACAAGCGGTTTCGGTGGCGTAGTTGGTAGTATGCAGGGCTTCTATGTCCAAGATCGCGGGTTCAAACCCAGCCAAAGTCGTCGGATTTTTTATGAGCGTTAAAAATCCCTCAGTATGCCTTCCTTCGGAGGGGAAGTAAAGCCGGTGATCCCATGTCATAGATTTATGGCATGTTAAAGAACTTTCAACTAATTACACCTGTCTGAAGCTAAGTTAATTATAGGTTAAAAACAACGCTCTAATTAGGTCCCTATGTTCGTCGCCAGGAGCCGACTGCAGTGGTGTCTAGTAGCCAAGTTCTAAGCTAATAATCGTTGACGGTGGCATTTGGCGGCAAAAGTAGGAACTACTTGAAATTCAATGTCTGCAGTCCTTACTTGATTAAAAAACAGATAACACACATTAATGCAGTCATCACAATTAACACCGGATATCCGACAGATTTTACACACACCCAAAGTACACGGGGCTACATGACCGCGTTGCCGCTGCCCCTAAACTAAGGAACCAACCAACCAACCTTATTTTCACACTTTTCAGTCAATGCCAGTGGCGACTGCTGATTTGTTTAATGTAACATGATAGGATTAACTTATGATAATTATTATAGCTGGGCTAAATTGAGATTTGCTGATGGCATCGTCATCTTGGCCGACACGCCTGAGGATTTGAATGAGTTTTTGAATGGTATGTACGCCGTCTTGAGGAAAGAATTCATGATGAAAATTAATAAATATAAAACAAAAATATTGGAATGCAGCCGAAATAAATCAGAAACCTTTATGGACATCAAATTGGCAGGTGAAAAGCTAAAGGAAGTAGGAGAATTCTGTTACATAGGAAGCAAAATAACCAGTGATGGACGAAGTAAAGAGGATAGAAAAAGTAGGTTAGCTCAGGGAAGGAAAGCGTTTCTACAGAAAAGGAATATGTTGACATCGAATATAGATTTAGGTATTAGGAAGTCATTTTTGAAAGCCTTTGTCTGGAGCGTGGCGTTCTATGGAAGTGAAACTTGGACTATTGGTGCAGCAGAAAAGAGGAGAATTGAAGAGTTTGAAATGTGGTGTTACAGGAGAATGATGAAGAGCAGATGGGTAGATAGAGTTACAAACGAAGAGGTATTGAGACTAGTGGGGGAGGAGAGATGTTTCTGGCGACTGCTAATGAAGAGAAGAGATAGGTTGGTAGGACACATACTAAGACACCCAGGGATAGCAAGCTTAGTTATGGAAGGAAGGGTTGAGGACAAGAACTGTAGGGGTAGACCAAGGTTAGAATATGTTAAACAGATTGCCTCGGATGTAGGGTGTGGTAGCTATGTTGAGATGAAACGATTAGCTCTGTACAGGGAGGCATGGAGCGCTGTATCAAACCAGTCAAAAGACTGAAGACTCAAACAACAACAAATTGAGATATTAGACTCAGTCTAATGTTAATCAGTCAGTCGCTCAGTACTATTACGAACACATTACACAATACAATACAATAGAATACTACTCCAAAGATGTGCACTCGCTGAAAACAGACTATCCATTCTGACCGCGTTAAATCGTAACCAATAAGCCCGTAGTGTTGGTTTAAATTCAACCAATAGCGAGACTTGAGGAACTCAGTCGACGAGCTCAGAGCGCCATTAAACAGACCAAACCTGCACCTTCACCCTCAAGGGCTCCCACACATTGCTAAAGCTATAAACACGTGTTTTGAAGATGCAAGGCTTCCTTCCTCAGCCTTCTACTCCGGGCGGTAAAGGTCACACTTCACTCATCTAGGGGCGAAATGTAGACTTAGTTACAAGTACTGACAGTGACAGTGAGACAGAGCTTATCGAGGAGGCGCGCAAGGTAGCCCCAAAAACTATTTTACAAAACAATCATTTTTTTATATTAATAATGATTTTGGTTTTACGTCCCTTTTAACTACTTTTTTTTGAACAGTTACAGCTGAGATCTGACTATAGGATGATACTCACGTCCTACATGGAGGAATCGGCACTGGTCAATGCAGCTATACCGGGTGAGTTAGCCGTCGTGGCTGCAGGCAGTCGCTCACATCCGGGAGGCGAGGAGGTTCGAATCCCCCCGCCGGCAACCTTGAAGATGGTCTTCTGTGGTTTCCCATCTTCCCTCCCGGCAAATGCCGGGGTTGGTTCCTCACTATAGACCACAGCCGCTTCCGTCCAATTCCTCGTCCTTACGTTCACACTTTCCTCCCCAGACAAGACTCCACATGTGACGGTACTTGTAGCTCACCCCAAGGGTGTCCACATGTCCTCGGACACTCCCGGCACTAAAAGCCATAAGCTAAAAAATAAATTAAAAAAAATAAAAAATGCAGCTATTGCAAGTTATCACTTTGTGTTCCTGACATAAAGGTCTATTACAAAGACCACAGAAAACTTTGGTTTTGTTCGTTGATAGTAAACAGTTCACTGGAATTGCACAGCAGGAAAAGTATTGCATTGAGTAAGGAAGGGTGCGACACCACTCCAAAGTCTGTGTCCAGGCATCTGATTAATACGCCGACCAAAGGTCACAGTAGTTATTTCAAAGAATTATTCATCCGCGTGAATCAATACTATAAAGAAAATTAATTATTAAACTTGTTCTTAGGACATGTTTCAGGGATTAATCAAATATTATCCCCTTCATCAGATAAAAACTTATTGAAAACAAATTAATGCGTAGCAGTGTAATATGAAAGGTTATTGAACCTAATATGGTGCACCATATTTTTAGGTTGTAAAAATTAGAATAAAATGAAGTAACTTAGTTGGTGACGATGATCAGCCTGCAGATGCTAATAAAGATCTATGACAGATTCGTAATCATTGAACTTGATTTTTGTTAAATTTTTCAAAGGATCCTGAAATTTGTGATCATCTTTATTTAATATGTTGTTAAGCGTTTTATTATTATTTAGTAAATTATTCAGTTTATTATCTAAAGTATCTAGTTTTTGTGACATTTTCGTGTGGACAATTATTTGATTAACGATGAGAGAATACTTGTCCCAATCCTTCTTAGAAGATAAATTGGATGCTTCGTGATGAGTTTGGTATGCCATGTTATTAATATTATTCTTTCTTATGAAAAGGAATTTAATTTATCTTTGAAATAATTTATTGTTTACCAATCTTTGTGTTTTAATCTCGTGTGGGATTAAAGGTCACAGTGGCAATGACTACCTGCTAGCGAGACAAACAAAGTCAGAAGAGATAAAATAAATCAATGCAACCAACTTTAAAACATCCCAGAATAAAAATACTCTGGGGTGAGCCAGCACCCCCACCTTACTCATCCAGGGTTAGGATTATTATCATTTTGGAACTTGCAAAGTAGTAGTATGACGGAGTGTACTTTGGAATCTGTTAGGTATTATTTATCGTACGGCGTGAACATAGACACAGAAGGAGAACTCTTGTGAAGCACTATGTTCCAGTTGGGAAATAAACGTTCTTGAGTCAAGTTAAGCATAGGAATAATGAATCTTTTTTTTTTGAAACGGCATCAGTCACTATTATGACCATTTTCACTTTTTTTTACTGTTTTTACTTCTCCAGACCCTTTTGATAGACATGAGAAGGGCCTTAGTCACATTCTTTTTGAGCTTTGTACACCAACGTGAAAATAAAGGTTGTTTTTGAAGAGGCATCATTTACGGATAACCACTGTTTATGACGTTAAGGAACATATTGCCCAAAGTGGTTAATTCACAGTTACAAAGTTAATGCATCTCAAATGTACAACTACAGAGACTGTTACAAGAAAATGACAGCATTTGAAACTAGACATAAATCGAGAAACGAGCGTTTGGTTCTCTCAATCAGCGTTTTTTTTTTCAAAGGCATTGTAAATTGTATGGAAAAGCATATACAACGGTCAATGCTTTACTTGTGCAAACCATTTAACTAGAACTCCTGCGTCATCAGGTGATTCAACCACCAGGGATGTGAGCCTATCAAGAGGGAAAATTGCCACTAAAAGAAGCTAAATTGACGGACTTGTTGAAGATTCTAGATTACGTGTCAACAACTCAATTGACACTATTCACAGAGCTTTTGAAGAACTGACCTGTGACGTATCTGGGAAGGAAATGTAACTGGAGAACAAAGAACTTGAAAAATTTCGTTGCGTGTTTATTGTTTTTTTGTTGATTTATTGAGGGGATTTGCGATATCGTGGTCATGTATCCCCGTGTACTGTCATCGCGGCAGGAGATGGCAGTTGATCGTGCTGCGACGGGGTGCGAGGGTTCTTGCAGTACGCATGCGCGGTCCACCTATTCCTAACTTAAATATATCAGCTTCCCGCATGCCAATGATTGTCATTGCAGCAGGCGACACTCACTCAGGGAAAGAAGGAATGTGCTGAGGAGTGAAGCAAGTATTGACCAACTGAATGTTTTTGGAATGCGCGATATGCAGTGAGCGGGAAGACCTCTGCAGTTCAAACCCGACTGCCAACTCCTGGCGCGATATCTGTACTTGGATGTGTGTAGAATTTGTCTGGTAACCTGTGTTATTGTGATGACTGTATTCGTGTGTGTAGTTGTAATTCAGATGAGGGTTGGGAATTAGGCGACCGTTGTCTACATTTAGGAAACATCACGGCATTCCCTTGGAGTAGGAGTGGGAAACCACGGAAAACTACTTCTAGGATGGTTGAGATGGTAATCAAACCCACCTCTTCACAGTTTTTCCTCACGAGGCTGAGTGGACCCCGTCCAGCCCTCACACCAGAAGTTTGACTGGAGGCTCATGTAGGTGACTGTACAACTTTTGATGCGGTCTTATGATTTTAAATGAGAAACTTAGAGAAAAAAGAGCTTGAAAAATCTCTTTGCGTGAGTAGTGTACTATTAAGTGTATTCATAATTCATGTATGCATTTCTGGCATTATGAGATTAATTGTTATTTCCCGTCCAATCTAATTGGCTATACACGTGTTGACCGACTGAAAAGCGATTCTACACATAGATTACGTAGGCAACACTAAAAAAATGGCTTCTGAGATTTCAGTGTGCCTTGTTCAATGTTCAAGCCCCAAGAGCATAAGTAAATATGTGTTATTGTTGTTTCATTGAGAGGTCAGTAGCCACGTGTACCTTCGTGTGTATTGTCTGATAACCTGTGTCAATGTAATGGCTGTATTAGAGTGTGTATTTATAATTGAGATGTGGATTGCGAAGGAGTCGGCGTGGCCTTAAATTAGGAACCGTCTCAGCATTCGCCTGGAGTAGAAGTGGGGGGGAAACCACGGAAAACCACTTCCAGGATGGGTGAGGTGGGAATCAAATCCCCCTCTCCCCAGTCTGAGGGCTAAAACAGGGTACACTCAGCTTCTGAGGCAAGTATCCATATCGGTTTAGGCACTTGTTGCTTCGTAGGATGAGGTCGAATATTCTCTCCTGGTACAAATCCTGTCCTTGCGTGTTCAGTCAAGTGTTTCACCTCCTCATCTGAAGTGAATCGTTGGCCTCCTAAGCGCTCCTTCAAGAGAGGAAACAGGTGAAAGTCGCTTGGTGCGAGGTTCGGACTGTAGGGATAATGGTCAATGGTGTCGCAGCGAAACCGCTTCTAGAGCGTGGGGGTCTTCTGGCTGTATGAGGTCGCACGTTGTCATGAAAGAAGATGATGGAAGCCCTGGCCGCGGTTACATGTTTCGCCCACAGAAATCGAATCTAGTTTTACATTATGTGACCAAATATTAAACACCATGCTTCATTTACTGTTATTGCGACTTGAACTTGTGTATATTCCTTGTTAACAATTTTTTTTAAATTTAAATTTAAATTTTCAATTTTTAATTTTTAATCTTCAATTTTTAAGTTTTCTATTTCAATTTTCAATATACAATTTTTAATATTCAATTTTTATTTTGTATTCTAATGTATTTTTATTTTATCATGTATTTTATTGTATTTCCATGTATTTTATTGTGTGTAACCGACAGTAGTGGCTACGCTGGCTAAAGCGCAGCATTAGGTCATGGGGCCAAGCTCTCTGCTGACTTGGTAGACGCGTGGGTTCGAACCCCACCGTCGGCCTTCCTTGAAATGGTTTTCCGTGGTTTCCCCATTTTCAACACCAGGCAAATGCTGGGACGGTACCTTCTGACAGGCCACGGCCGCTTCCTACCACATCCTTGCCCAGTTTCATTCACCATCATTCATTTCATCTCTCATTAACTCCTCTCATGAGGTTGGCGTCAGTAAGGGCATCCGGCCGTAAAAATCATCGCCACAATGACTTCCATCGCATCTCATCCCCGACCCCGTAGGAAAAACGGGAATAATAAGGGGTAGACATACATACATCTGTGTGTACACAATTGCTTGCTACTGTAATTGGGGCACTGCCCTGTTGTGGCAATAAATAATTAAATAAATACATAAATAAATAATAAGTAAATAAACTGAGCGGATTTTTTTTTTCGCGAGAACAGTTTTCCAAACGAGTCGCTATTAGTTATTTACTTACAAACTAGCGCTGTAGGTGGCGGGTGGATGAAACTCTGTACAGTTACTAGCCGTATATATTCAAATTACAAAGACAAGGAACAACATCTTAGCGGAAATTATGTGGCACCACTTGGGTGCCAATGCTACTACTCTCCGTTGCTCAGCTCTAGGTTTAGTTTATTCTGTTGCTAAGTATTGTGCTCCGGTGTGGATAAATAGCCCGCATGTAAGATTAATTGATGTACAATTGAATAACACCATGCGCATGATAACAGGAACAATTATGGCAACTCCTACACAATGGCTTCCTATTCTCAGCCACATCCCACCATCTCATTTGCGGCGATGCAACATTTTGATAAGAGAATATAGAAAGATCCAGACCAACAAACAACTACCTATCCACGGAGACATTGCTGATCTACATGTGAAACGATTACGTTCAAGACATACACCTATCTGCACAGCGGAGAATCTTGCAACCAACAAATTCAACCTGACTGAGAGATGTCTTCTGATTGGAATTCGTTTGCCATGCGTAACTGAGAAGGTGCCAAGGCTCACTCAGCCTAGAAAGACCTGATCAAAATTAAATAGAATCCGGACCAATCACGGTGTATGTGGGGATCTCTTGTACAAGTGGAGGAAAAGATCTTCATCATGTTGCGAATTCGGTGCTGAAAGACAGACTGTTCGGCACCTAGTTCAAGAATGCCCACAAACATCTTACAGTGGTGAATTCAGCGACTTCTTCCTGGGGACACCTCAGGCACTTCATTGTGTTTCTAACCTTGATTTCAACTTATAAACAAGTAGTTCCGTGAAGAACTATACAGCCTCTTTTCATATATCCTACTAATATTAATTGCCTCGATCAACATACAAACTCTCAGTTTGATTGCTGTAATAGATTCGTAGATATTGAGAAACGACTAAATATTTTGGATGGTCACCATGTTGGATTTTTATATTATAGGTCTTAGATTTATGTACCATTACATGAAGATTATTGGTTAGGTGTTTTATTCAAACTTCAATCGCATGATTAGGTCACAAGAAATAAAAGCGGGATTTTGAAATTTGGCTCAGCCGCCACCTTGTGGTTATGAAAATAATAAATGAATTAGATGCCAGTCGATTAAAATTTGTATACGCAAGTTTCACTGCGTTCGGATGGTTAAAACGAAAGAAACGTCCATTTCAATATTTAAATTTCGCGTCGCCGCCATATTGGATTTGTGCTCGCCAGGTTATTGAACGCCCAATAGGCTAGCTTATGCTTATGGCCTCTATACACCTACAACATTTCAGTTTGCTTGCTTTAGTAGATTAATAGATATTGAGAACCGTCTAAATAGGTCAGATGGTCGCCATGTTGTATTTTAATATATGTAGGCCATGGAGTTAGTACTATTAGATGATGATCATTGAGTACGTTCATTATGCAAATGTTAATTTCGATCGCATGATTAGAACACAAGAAACAAAAACTTAATTTTCGAAATTCGCACAGCCGCCATCTTAACGTTACGTAAACAATTGAACTAAATTAGATACCAGTGCATTACAATGTGTATAAACATTTGCTGTACCAAGTTTCATTGCGTTTGGATCTTAAATCGTGAGAAAAGTCTCTTTAAAACTTTCAACTTCGCTTGGCACCATGTTCGTTTTGTAGTTACTAGGTTTTCAAAAGTCACATAGGTGAACTTCTAGTAGTTCCATTTATCACCGTACAAAATTTCAGGGTGATATCGGTAATAGTTTCGGAGATATTGAATGCCGGTGAAATATTTCGCACAGCCGCCATGTTGGATTGGTGAGACGTAACATGATTTGAAGGGCACGGTCGGGGTCGCCCGGAATAGTGCTATGAAATTACCGAGTTTCATTGAAATCGCTCCTGCCGTTTAGAAGTTATTAGGGGGGGGGACACACCCCATCACACACGCACACACAGACAGACACACGGACAAAAGGTGATCTCATAAGCCTATTTTTTTCATAAATGAAAATAGGCTAGTAATGTTCATGTATGCCATACAATACATAAAATAAGTAGGCCTACCTCATAGTCTACTACTAATTTCTCTATAACAGACGAAACTCCAGGAATATCGTCCTTGTAACCTTAGTTTCTGATCAACCGTCGTACATTAAATTCGGTCTGAATTTTAGGCGATGTTGGGATAGTGTGATGTATGAACTAGTTCGTGTTTCAAACTCAAATATGAGTCGTCTAGTTGCAAAACTCGTTTAATCCACTTGTGAATAAGAATCATTTTCATGAGAAACGTTTCTCTGGACTTTGCCTCACGTATCTTTTGTGTTTGTTGACTTCTACCTTTTGCTTTGTGTTTTTGGTTTTTGGTTTTGTGTTTGCTTTGTGCGTTAGCTTTTGAATTTTTCCTTTTGCTTGTATTTCTTGGTTTTGGTTTTGTGTTTATTTTCTGCTTTTGCTTTTTGCTTTGTGTTCCTTGTTTTTTGTTTTCTGCTTTTGCTTTTGTTTTTGAATTTTGCTTTTTGCTTCGTGTTTTTTTGTTTGTTTTATGGAAAATCAAAATCAAACTAAACAAAATAAAACAAAAAATAAACAAAAACAAAATAAAAATAAAAGCAAAACAAAATAAACAACACAAAATAAAAATTAAAAAATAAAATAAAACAAAACAAAACAAAACAAAAAATTAAACAAAACAAAAAATTAAACAAAACAATTTAAAATAAAACAAAACAAAATCAAAAACAGAACAAAACAAAATAAAATTAAACAAAGAAAAACAAAATAAAACAAAATGGAGTAAAATAAAGTAAAATAAAATAAAATAAAATAAGGGCGGCTTCGGTGGCGTAGTTGGTAGCATGCTTAGTTTCTATGCCCAAGATAGCGGGTTCAAACCCGGCCGAAGTCGTCGGATTTTAAGAGCGTTAAAAATCCCTCAGTATGCCTTCCTTCGGAGGGGAAGTAAAGCCGTTGGGTCCATGTCATAGATTTATGGCATGTTAAAGAACCTTCCACTAATTACGCCTGTGTGAAGCTAAATTGTATAGATTAAGAATGTAAACAACGCTCTTAGGTTCCTATGTTCGTTGCCAAGAGGTGATTGCGGTGGCGTCTAGTAGCTATGTTCTGAACTAGGCCTAGTAGTCGTTGACGGTGGCGTGTGGTGGCAATAGCAGGAACTATTTGAAAAATTCCAAGTTGCGGTCCTCACTTGAATTAAAAAGCAGATACACACACTATACAGTCATCACAATTAACACCGGTTTTCAGACAGATTCTACACACACCCAGAGTACACAGGGCTACATGACCGCGTTGTCGCAGCCCCTAAACTAAGGAACCAACGAACCAAAATAACATAAAATAATTAAATATATAATTTTACTACATGATCCTTATTCACAAGTGGATTGAACGAGTTTTGCAACTGGACGACTCATCTTGACAAAAATACTGTCTGTCACATTTCTAAGTGAGGTCCGTTGTTCCCGGAAGAAGAGTGAGATGGTGGATCTTGTGTTCCTTAAGATACGCTGCAGTGAATTCGACCTGACGACTTCTGAAGTATCTATATGAGTCGAGACCAAGTTCTGTGCACCAGTTTGTTTTGGAGGAAATGCATTTCTTGAATCTTGGAGTTCGCTGAAACTTTGTAGCTTGTACTTGTGGTGATGATCCTTTAGATTTGGAACTTCTTTGCTGGCACTAGCGTGAGCCGTTAAAGTGATACACCTCAAGTAGGCTGTTGACGTCAGAACCGAGTTCAAATTAAAATAAAGCCAAACACAGACAATTGATGATGATGATAATTGTTGTTTTAAGGGACCTAACATTAAGGATATCGGCCCCTAATGGTTTGGTTGACCGTGAAGATGATAATGAAAAGTTAACTATGTCTAAAACAAACTACTAACTTATAAACTAGAAGAAGAAATGAAAACCAGAAGAAGAATAAGGCAAATAAAGGACAGGAGAAAAAGAAATGCCCTCAACCCTCGAAGAATGAGGAATGAGGGACTTGGAAGGAAGGAGAGCCATGAAAGGCAGATAGGAAAGTAAAAGAGGAGAGGTTCCGCCCCAGAGGTAATGGAAAAAAGGGAGAAAACCGGAACCCAGCTCAGGAATCCCTCAGGGTCGCCAACTCATCAGCCGCGAGCCCCTGAGGTGTAGCAATATCCAGGGTGCACCAGGAGTGGTGGGGCTACATACACCCTGCCTCCTTGAGGGCCTTGAGCAGAAGGCAGGAGATAACATGAAAGAAAAAAAGCTGACCCCTCGCAGAAGGAGGGTATCAGAAAATATGAGACAAGGGCCAATTAAGGCGGGAAAGGAAGAGATTCCCTAGGCCTCGGATACCCCAATACAGTCGGAGTTGGAAGAGAACAAGGGTTGAACAAGTGAGTCGACAGGAAAGAAGACGGAGAGGAGCCCGGCACAAGTAAGTGGAAGCAATGCCGGACTCATCTGTGGCCCCGTGGTCGCCAACCCACGTCCCACTAGATGTGAGCCCCTGGGGTGGCACAGACAATTCATTCCTATTCTTATCTACTAGTGCAGTGCTGCCAATCACAGTGATACAATTTTAGGACGGAAGGAAGTTTGTAGTTTTACGTGACCGTTAATTTTGCGATCATGAGCCACGGGACCTCTTTTGAACCTGGAATCCAAACCACAGGCCATGGCACATTGAAAATCTCACATGTAATGACCGGGAATCGAATACGGTCCACCGCTGTGCCACCACGCCCCATTTCAGATACAATTTTACGCAGACCCTTGTTGTAAGGGCAGTGCGATTGCTTTCTACCTAGGAAGTCTTTGGTTCGAATCTCGGCTCTACCGGAGGTTTGAGATCAGGCGTGAAGGCTGGAACGTGGTGGGCTAAGCCTCGTGAGGACAATTGAGTAAGCTATGAAAAGTAGCGCCCCGTGGCCTAAAACCAAGGTAATACAACAGTGTGTGTTGTCAGCTGGCCACGTGACCCCATAAACTGCAGGGTATGAGCTGGGTGAGAGTCGTCCTAGGATGTGCATGATCATCTGAGGCTTATTTGGGGCAGGGAGGAGATGGGATAGGTTTATTAGCCTACTTTCGATTTTTGCAAAAAATGAACGAATTTTTTTACAAAGGGCACCTCAGTGTCATGTCTTATATCGCAGCCATCTTGACGGAAACGTAATGGCGGCCATCCAAATGTTCAAAGCTTAAATCAAATTACGACTAACCTAATCATCAGATCTCTACCAAATTTTGCAACAACATATATTTGTATGGCGAGCGTTGTTTGACTAAACTACAAGGTCATAAGCCTAATAGTTTGCAGATGGCGGCCATGTATGTGTGCAAATCGATTCCCCCTATCTATTCAAACACGGTGAAAAAGAATTGAACGAAATTTGGTACAGAGGTAGCACTAGCAAAGGGCTCCTCAGTGTCATGTTTTATATCCCCGCCATTTTGACGGAAACGGAATGGCGAACACCCAAATGTTAAGAGCTTAAATAAAATTACGACCAACCTAATCATTATATCTCTACCATATTTTGCAACAACATACCTTTTTGTGGGAAGCAACTTTTGACTGGACTACAAGGTCATCAGCCCAATAGCTTGTAGATAGCGGCCATGTATGTGTGTAAATTAATTCACCATATCAATTCAAACATGGTGAAACGGAATTGAATGACATTTTGTACAGAGGTAGCACTAGCAAAGGGCACCTCATATTCATGTTTAATATCCGTATAGCACGTTGTATTTCAACAAGCTACTACATCCAACATTCAATTATACTCATTCAAAAGGACAAAGGGTTACAACAATACCCATGCATTTAGGAGAAAGTAGGCTATATGTTCTTTACTGAACATCTTGTTTTTCTAGCTAATTTTCATCCTATAGGCTTATGAGATCAACACTTGTCTGTGTGTGCGCATTGGTCCCTCACTTTATAACATTTTATTCGCTAGAGGGATATCAATGAAATTTGGTGAGGAGACATATTGCTGAGTCTGGCCCCGACTGTGTCTTATTTTGTGCCTTCAATAGAAAACAATCCAACATGGGACCTCGCGAATTATTTAACCGGTACTCAATATCTTGGAAACTATAAAGGAAGGAACGAAGCTTTTAGTTTTACATGACCGTTAACCATGCGAACATGAGCCACGGGACCTCTTTTTAACGGGGAATCCTAACCACAGGATATGGCATTTCACTTCCAAAATCTCACATGCATTGACCTGGAAACGAACCCTGTCCACCTTGGTGAGAGGCCAACAGCTGGACCGCTGCGCCATCACGCCCCCTGCTTGGAAAGTATTAAAGCCATCAAGATGCAAGATACACGCGATTGAAAGGTCGTGGCACAGGAAGTCAGTGCGTGGAAATGGAAGGCCGGCAGCTACCTGGTCACTTGTACAGTAAAAGGCAGCATGCGAACTGCTGCCTTCCATTCCCACGCACTTACTTTCTGTTCCGCGTATTTTCAATCGCTATAAATGGAGGCTGACTGTTAATTCAAGCCGATGTGTTTTTCACCTTCCAAGAGTATCCTCTGTCAATATTACAATCCGATTGGATGGAAGACGCGACCAGAGTTGCCATGTGAGACGGGTATCTAACCCACATCATCTCAGTTCTGCCTCACGAGGCTGAGCCCTCAGGCCAGACTTAAATTTGTTTACTGAGCCGGGAATCGATCCCAAAACTCCTGGGTGACAACCAAGAATGCTAGTCACGGCACCAAGAGGTGGTCAAATTTATAATTAACAAGGAATAATTTATAATTAACAAGGAATAACGGTTTATTTTTAAATGTTCTAAATCGTGAAATCTACAGTACCAATGTCCAATTAAACCGAATACTGTACTTAATGCTTCCCTGTGAGACTTCATGCTATTTTTAGCCTACTTTTCACATTTTGCAAAAATGAGGAAAAAGTAGACTTATGAGATCGGGCAAATGTCTGTCTGTCTGTCTGTCTGTCTGTCTGTCTGTCTGTCTGTCCTTCTGTCTGTCGGTCTGGCTGTGTGTGTGTGTCCCCCTATCAACTCCTAAACGGCTGGAGCAATCAAAACAAAATTTGGTAGGAGTAAAGGTCTATACCCGAATATCTCACGGCCATATTTGAAAATGATATCAGTGCTACCATCTGCTAAAAAATCGCAATTGAAATTTGAGCTCCATGTTGGATATCTTGGAAGGTATGAATGGGAACTATTTCAAAATTGACATACGTATAGATAATATTGCAGTTTAATTTCCAGGAGGCCATATATCGCTGTGTTGGCAAAATGATTATAAGCCTGCTGATTGGTCCATTTTTTTTAAATGCACATAACTTCTACACTATCAATTGGAATTCAACCAAATTTCGTATGTTGTATGCATACATAACCAGATATGACAGCGTATTCTTAAGACCCACCAGGGCTGCCAACTGTTAATAAATGCTCCTAATTTATTTTATCCAAATACCAATATATCAGAAAGTATGCAAGCCAATAGCTCTAAACTTTGCATACGTATAGTACCTGGCATTCTAGATGCATTTGGACTAACTAATATACGTCAGTGCTGCCAACATGATTCTAAGCCTGCTGATAGGTCCAATTTTAAAATGCATGTAACTTCTATACTAACTAATGGATTTCATTCTAAATCGGCACAACAATAGATCATATTATTTCAGATTATTTCTGACCAATACATGCATGACATTGTTGCCAACATGATTTTACGCACGCTGTTAGATCCAATGTTTAACTGCTTGTAACGTCCATGCTATTCATTGGACTTCAACCAAATTTTGTATTCTGTACCTTAAGAGATGGAACTAAGAATATATTCAGTCATCAGGGCTGCCAACTGTAGTGCTCTATTAGGCTACATTGTGCAATGTATACAGTATTTCGAAATAATTAGAAATTTCGATATTAGCAACTTAATTTCTTCATTATTCTAGATAGGTTCATATACTGTAGAATAATCATTGGCAAGAAAAGTAGGCTCTTTAGTTCGTCACGGAACTTCTTGTTACTAACTGCACATGTGCAGTTACAAACTTAATGGAAGAGTTTTATGCACCATGTCTCATTAATGCTTATCATATACTCATTTATATTACAGTACAAATATTTAATTTATAGGCAGTAAAGGAAACGTGTCACTTGAACACATGACCCTGACCACCCGGGTCGGTGTACCTTAAGGATGGACAATACGAAGACGACTTGGCATGAAGCGCAATTTATCTGCGCACTAAATAAGGCCTTAACAATAAAGTACAAGCGGCAGTGCATATTCTGCACATACGTGTGTGACAAACAAAAGAGTAGAGATGCATACCAGAAAACACAGGGACAAATACTCACATTATATGTCGGTGTTTCTCATGAAGGAGGTCGGAAAGGTGAGGCTTTGTGAGCGGCGATGCGACAGCTAGACGAACAGCGAATTGCTTCAGGTGGGTGTTGTTTCTTCTTAGACATGTAGGTTTATAAAGAAAGAGACTGTAGTTGGAACTTCAATCAGCATGTTCACCATTACAAGAACATGTCTGTCTACAAATGTTTACGGGTTCAACCACACAATGTTTGTATAAACTGACTAAAGTCACGCTGGACATTGACAAATGTAGCAGTGTCATGGTCGAGACACTGTACGTTAAAGGCGACATTAAGATCGTGAGATGTCTGCCGTGCGAAAGCTTTAGGGTGAGCATATGTCCTCTATTAGTATTCCTGTATTTCTAACCCTTGTTTTGTTCGGCTCAGAGGCTGAGAGGTTAGCATGCCAGACTTCGACTGGGATAGTCCCGGGCTCAATTGTTTGCCAAGCTGTGGGTATTTTAATTATCCTGTGAGCAAATCCCCGTTAATTTTCCCCCATCACGAAGCGCAGATAGCTCATGGACATTAATGCCAACCTCCAGTACCAGGCCTCCCCGGAGGACACACCTCATTATATACCCCTGGGGGGCGTGGAGGCACAGCGGTCAAGCTGTTGGCCTCTCACCAAGGTGGACCGGATTCGATTCCCGATCAATGCATGTGAGATTTTCGAAGTGAAATGCCATGTCCTGTGGATCGGATTCCACGTAAAAAGGAGGTCCCGTGGCTCATGCTCGCACGATTAACTGTCACGTAAAACTAAAATCTTCCTTATTCATTATATACTCTTCAATATTCCCAATTAATGAGATCGATGATGACATGAGGTGGGATTTCTACGTGAAATTGTTTTATTTGATGCCTGGATGCGCATCCTGATGCCAACATTAAGAGTGTATTAGAAATTAAGTAAGGATATATGAAATAAAGTACAGTAATTGGAGATAAGTCGGCATGGCCTGTTAGGAATTATTTGCACGTAGTTCAAAATGTAAACTACTGAAAATCATTTCATAGATGATCGATGGTACAGTTCGAACCCACTCGTTTTCTGTGTCTAGTGATATCCCTTTTACATTAACGAATATAACTACAGTACTTCGGTCGGTAAGAAAAAAGTGGCGATGGGTGATATTGATACGTGATTAATGTCTTGTTTAACTACTGTGCCCATAAAGATGCAGAGAGAGTTCACTGTTTACTGATCCTTCATTTATGAGCCTCAAATTGTCAAAAATGGCAGCGATATGTCCTGGTATCGAATTTGACTCATACCAAATGTGGTTGCGATAGCTGCAGCCGTTTAGGAGTTGAGAGGTCGGCACACATGCACAGACAGACAGAATGACAGACGCACATCTGCCCGGGTGATTTCATAAGTCTACTTTTTGCAAAATGTAAAAAGTAGGCTGTTGATAATAATAATAATGATGATAATATTAATAATAATTAAACCTCAACTACAAAGGGGATCTCGTGAACATCAACAACGCGGAGAAAAACTCATCAAGAAAATCTTGAGTCGTAAACTCACTGATGAAGGATATCGTCTACAATCACACACAATCACAGATAGTTAACCCAACATCGATACCGATTTCCGCAAAGGACGACTGAGATATTACGGCCACATCATGAGACTGAATGCCGACCGATTTCCAAAGACAATTCTGACATACTTAAGGAAACTTAAAATGACAATAGTCAGGATTACAAAGATCCAAATTGATCTCAGAAGAGCCAATATCACATCAAAAGACACTCGGACATAAGATCCACAGTTGGGAACTTACACCTGCTGATCGACCAAGAAAATCGAGGGAAATATGGATGGAGGAAACGATGGAGTTTTGGAGGAACAAGAAAAATAACAGCAGTAGATTATTTTTTTTCGTGTGGTCTTCTCAGAGACCTAGTGCAGGTCTTTCTATTCGACGCCCGTGGGCGACCTGCGCGTCGGGATGAGAGATGGAATTGATTAAGGTGAACGAAATTGGAGAAGGATGTGGAAGGAAGCAGCCGTGGCCTGTCAGAAGGGACCGTCCCAGGATTTGCCTGGTGTTGAAAATGGGGAAACCACGGAAAACCATTTCAAGGACGGCCGACGGTGGGGCTCGAACCCACGCGTCTACCGAGTCAGCAGAGAGCTTGGCCCCATGACCTAACACTGCGCTTTAGCCAGCGTAGCCACTACTGTCGGTAGCAGCAGATCATAATGTGTTTTATGTGATCCTATGGGATTAAACAACTTAAAATAAATAAATAAATAAATAAGTAAATAAATACATACATAAATTTAATAAATGTAATTAATTAAATAAATAATTATTTGTACCTAAAGGTATGCAACTCACATATCGTGCCCCTCTTGACACGTAGGGTGGATCTGCGCCGGTGTAAAATCGGTTTACTATGTAAATGAAATCGTTAAGATATAAAAGAAAGAGTCATTAACTCCCATGGAACTGCTCGTGTGAAACGAATGTGGAAAAGTCAGAGTAAGACCTAAAACAGAATGTCGCTGAGTCATGAATTGAATCCGCCCTCCCACCATTACTTTAAAGCTGTCACTACGACCTCTTGGAATGGCGGCTGGTTGGTTTTATACGCCGTGGGTCACAACTTTGACCCTAGGCCGACCGGGTTTAAGAACCATGACCGTCGTCATAAAGCTTATTTAATGACCCGACAGTTCGCACGCTGCAAGACGAAGAAGAGGAAGAAGAAGAAGAAGGAGAAGGAGAAGGAGAAGAAGAAGAAGAAGAAGAAGAAGAAGAAGAAGAAGAAGAAATTCAACTTACACCAATTTGCTCGCTTGTTCTTTCTTTCTGACAAGTAAAGGCCATCCGTCCAGAAAATTATTGTTAAGAGACTAATTGTTCATGGGCATTCATTAGAGGATTGCTCCCATTCCGGGGATCACAGCTCGCACCCAGTCAAGCTGACGATCACTTTGTATGGCATGCGGTTGCTACTGACATTGTAGATCAGACGACCTTTGGCTCAACTCCCGGTTGTGGTTCATATTTTATCTCCGCCTTGTGTAGCAGCATGGTGACCGCTGACGCCCTCAATTCTGCTCCATAACTCCAATTTACATACCCTGCTGTTATCATAATAATGTGTACTATATTTAAGTTGTATTATGACTTGCGATATAGCCTAAGTCACGATGGCCGAGAGCGGGAGAGTGTGGGTTTAAATCCCACGACGGCCGTCCTGAAAATGATTTTCATTCTTTCCCATTTTCACCGCCACTTTCCACGATCGATTTCCTTCCCAAACTAAATAAAATAAATAAATGAATGAAATAAATGAAATGATATTAAATAAATGAAAATCAATGGCATATATGAAATAAATGAAATCAATGAAATAAATGAAATAGCCTAAATGAACAAATGGATCAATGAAATAAATGAAATAAATGGTTTCAATGAAATCAATGAATTAAATGAAATAAATGAAATAAATGAAATAAATGAAATCAATGAAATAAATGAAGTCAATGAAAATAAAATTAATGGACATTGGCTGCGTAATGAAAATCCACAGCCTACTTCCATTCGACCTACCGGGTCAGGGATGGAAGGAATGAAGCTCCCCATCTAGCGGCGAGGATATAAACTCTGCCGGTTGCCAAAGCCTGTCACACTCCTCTGGGGCAATGATTAAATGAATGACTGATAACATGAAATGATGGTGGAGAGTGTTGCTGAAATGAAATTTTTGACAGGAAAAACCGGAGTACCCGGAGAAAAACCTGTCTGCCTCCGCTTTGTTCAGCACAAATCTCACATGGAGTAACCGGAATTTGAATCACGGACCCAGCGGTGAGAGGCCGGTGTGCTGCCGCCTAAGCTACAAAGGCTTTCTGGCTGCTTTAATAATAATAATAATAATAATAATAATAATAATAATAATAAAGAAATGTGATATAACAGCGTCCTTGAGAGGTCTACTATTTTGGGAATCGGACTTCTGAAAAGAGCCAGGTCCTAATAATGAAGTGAGAGAGGGAGTGAGAGGGAGATGCTATGTTGTTCATAAATGTATTAAATACACGAAGACCCACGGCGTAGCTGTGCTCGTTGAATCGTGCGGCTATCCGGAGTGTGGTTTTCCACTGGTTTCAGGCACATTTCTTTCTGTCATACTGGTTTACACTCGAATGAACTGGGGTACGCTGATCTGCTGCTCCTCTCTCTCTCTCATTTGGCACTCAGCGCATGCGCCAGTGCTCCTCTGCTCTCGCTCTGCCAGTCAAGAACTCAGGAAAAATAGTTCTTTATCATATCCTTCAGTATGCCTTCCTTCGGAGGGGAAGTAAAGCCGGCGGTCCCATGTCATAGATTTATGGCATGTAAAAAATCCTTTCACAGACTAAACTTGTGTAAAGCAAAATTTGTTAGGTTAGATTTCGTCAGAACGCTCTATCAAAGTTCCAACGTTCGCCACTAGGTATCATTGATATCTGGTGGCGAAAGTTGGAACTACTTGAAATTGAACGGCACTTGTAGCTCACCCTTTAGGGTATCCGCTGGAAGCAGCTACAGACTCAGGCGAGCCGAACATATCCTCGGACACTCCCGGCACTAAAAGCCATACGATAAATAAATAAATAATCATAGCGTCGTGTTTACTAAGGTAATACAGCTTCCCTGAGAGGTAAAGTAACGATACTTGCACTGCGACACCAAAAAAAAAAAGCGTAGGCTGACACTTGGATAATTTCAAAAAATGTACACAAAATTAATTTTACCTGCATTATTTTGGACAACTTTACATTCTCCTAAGTGTTACGTTCATTTTTGCCAGCAGTGTATTTTCTGAGCACCCATTGTAAAACGCCAAATGCACCAAGAAACCCCCCAAAAATAATGTTTTAAACTAAGAAATATTAAAGTAAATACTTATTGATCCATTTAGTGACAGGTAATGCAAATTAATGCATTATAGGATCCCTGCGGTGCCCAAGGCGTTAGGAAGCATTGTAGGAGAAAATGACGAAAATCAGTTTAAGTTGCATCCAGGCAATCAATATTCCTCGCCACATTACCCTTTGTTTACTTCGACTTCCCCGGTCATGCTATCTTGTCTAGACATTCCGGGAAATGAACTCGCAGCCCAGAACAAAGACAGCCTCTCTAATAACAGTTACCAAGCTTGTGTGGTAATTTCCTGAATTCTTTGAACACGGAGGAAACGTCCTTGATGATGATCCCGGGAGAGAATGTCATTATACAAGTCGTTACTTACCCGACCCTACTTTAGTTTCACATAAAATAAACACACCTACAGCGTATTTCAAAAGTTGATGTGTGAAA
Source organism: Meconema thalassinum (assembly GCA_946902985.2). Lineage (NCBI taxonomy): Eukaryota > Metazoa > Arthropoda > Insecta > Orthoptera > Tettigoniidae > Meconema > Meconema thalassinum. Next base: position 486,632,627 of record OX336391.1, read on the forward strand.
GTCTGTATGAATCGTTTGTTACAGACACAGCACATTCCACCAGAATTTAACATAAAAGAAACTGGATATTGACCTTATTTAAATACTGGATTTAGTAGATCAAATGAAAAAACTACCAAATTACGCCTTTCAGAAATTCTTTTTTGCGTCCTGTAAAAACTGTCCATGTGCTGTTTCGGAAACAAACTATTCGTTTACAGAATGGTCCGTTTTAATCGATGGATCTGATTATCTAAAAAAAACTATACATCATCATCATCATTTCCCCTTATCCAGCTCCTGCCGGGTCGGGGTATTTATGGCACTTCTCCACTGTCCTCTTTCCTTCCACAATTCTTCTTCCACGATCTTGTCCCAGTCCAGATTTCCTTTTCTCACGCTGTTCTTCACTGAATCGATCCACCTTGTTCTAGGTCTTCCCCTTGCTCTCTTACCCTTGCACTTGGCCTCCACCATCTGTCTTGGTATTCTATTTTCCTACATCCTCTTTACATGTCCAAACCACCTTAGTTTATTCTTCTCAATTCTCTCATTTAGTTTTCCCATCTCAACTTCCTTCCTAACATCTTCATTCCTCACTCTGTCTTTTCTTGTCTTACCTATCATACTTATTAGGAATTTCATTTCACTGGCTTGGATTCTACTCTCTTGCCTACATCTTGCCTACATCCGATAGTAAGAGGTTTTGAATGAAAGTTGTTTGCAGTCATTTACGTTCACCTCTCAAGGTATTTTTATGCAAGCCCTATGTCGCAGTATGTGGAACCCACTCTATACATCAATACAAAGAGAAAACTATGTGATTGTGACTCTTTGTATCGGGAGTATGCGCTTTCGTTCTTTTTTCTGTTGCAATAATGAAAGAGATGCTTACCCATACAGAAAATGCTCAAAATAACTACTCAGAGCATTAATGCAGGTAATCGTAATATTATCGAAGCCCACATTCTTACTAACGTACTAGGTGTCGTTTAATTCATTAGCAGTCATCTGACGAAATATGTCAATGATAGAATGGGGTCCTGAGTAAACAAGTTCTTAAATTGGCCCTACAAAACATTATATTGAAGTCTGGAGAACATGTTGGTCAAGCGGCTTCGGTGGCGTAGTCGCTAGCATGCTGAGCTTCTATGCCCAAGATCGCGGGTTCAAACCCTACCGAAGTCGTCGGAATATTTAAGAGCGTTAAAAATCCCTCAATATGTCTTCCTTTGGAGGAAAAGTAAAGCCGGCGGACCCATGTCATAGATTTATGGAATGTTAATGAAACTTCCACTAATTACACCTGTGTGAAGCTAAATTAGGTTGGGTTAAACATTTGACAAACGCTCTTAGGTTCCGACGCTCGTCGCCAGGAGTCGACTGCGGTGGCGTCTTGTAACCAGGTTCTGAACTAGTAGTCGCTGACGGTGACGTTTGGCGGCAAAATTAGGAACTACTCGAAAAAAATCAATGTCTGTAGTCCTTACTTAAATTAAAAACAGATACACACACTAATACAGTCATCACAATTAACACCGGTTATCAGATAGATTATACACACACCCATAGTACACGGGGCTACATGACCGCGTTTTTGCAGGCCCTAAACTGAGGAACCAACCAACCAACCAACCAACCAACATGTAGGTCACAGAGAGGGTCTCCGGTGGCCTATACATATGTTAACACTTTGTTCATTCAAGAATTTTCCGGCCTGTACTCCTTTATGCAAAGACGACATACGGCGTCAAACATCCAGAGGGGCTTTAGATAATTGGTTCCGTAAGAAAGGCGTATCTTTTGTTAGGGCATGCACCTCTGCTATCATTGCAACAGAACATGAGGACACTGAGTTGTGACAAGGCTTATTTGACACCCTTTAATGCACACATTTCAAAATTATATCTATTTTGTACTTCCAATTGGCAGATAGCCTTCCTAAGCCACCTGCTAACAATAAATATGAAGTGTCATTTTATGATTCAATACAGGCTGGGCAAAACAATGTAAATGAAAAAAATCTTATATATACAGTACATTCCTCAAGTTAGGTGCACTTTGGTTGCACCTACAGAGGTGTGCATAATATTAGTTTCAAATTTTTAGTATATCTTTCACAATTTTTTAGCCTACTTTTCACATTTTGCGAAAATGAGGAAAAAGTAGACTTATGAGATCGATCCGGGCAAATGTGTGTCTGTCTGTCCTTTTGTCTGTCTGGCTGGCTGTGTGTGTGTGTCTTCCCTATCAACTCCTAAACGGCTGCAGCAATCGAAATAAAATTTGGTAGGAGTAAAGATCTATATATGAATATCTCAATGCCGTATTTGAAAATGATGTCAGTGCTACCAACTGCTGAAAAATCGCAATTTAAATTTGAGCTCCATGTTGGATATCTTGGAAGGTATGAATGGCAGCTATTTCAAAATTGGCCCATGTATAGATAATAATATTTCAGTCTAATTTCCAGGAGGTGATAAATGGCAGTGTTGCCAAAATGATTATAAGCCTGCTGATAGGTCCAATTTTTAATGCATATAATTTCTACACTATCAATTGGAATTGAACCAAATTTCGTATGTGCTATGTGTACATAACCATATATGACTGAGCGTATTCTTAAGAGCCAACAGGGCTGCCAACTGTTAATAAATGCTCTCAATTTCCTTTATCCTAATACCAATATATCAGAAAGTATGCAAGCCGGCAGCTTTAAACTATGCACACCTGAGATTCTATATTAATTTGGAGTGACTTATCTATACGTCAGTGCTACCAACATGATTCTAAGCCTGCTGAGAGGTCCAACTTTAAGTACATGTAACTTCCATATTATCATTTGGATTTCCACCAAATTTCGTATGAGCTATGTGTACCATAACAGATATGACTATGCGTATTCTTAGGAGCAACCAGGGCTGCCAACTGATAATAAATACTGTCCCTATTTTTGTTACCATAATATCAATATATCAGAACGTATGCAAGCCAGTAGCTCTAAACTTTACACATGTATAGTACCTAGCAGTCTAGAGTAATTTGGAGTAACTAATGTACGTCAGTGCTGCCAACATGATTCTAAGCCTGCTAATAGGTCCAATTTTAAAATGCATGTAACTTCTATACTAACTAATGGATTTCATTCAAAATTGGCACAACAATAGATCATATTATTTCAGATTATTTCTGACCAATACATGCATGACATTGTTGCCAACATGATTTTACGCGTGCTGTGAGATCCAAAGTTGAACTGCTTGTAACGTCCATGCTATTTATTGGACTTCAACCAAATTGTGTATTCTGTAGGCTACCTTAAGAGATGGAACTAAGAATATATTCAGTCACCAGGGCTACCAACTATTAGGTTACATTATGCCAGGTATACAGTATTTCGAACTAATTAGAAATTTCGATATTACCAACTTAATTTCGTCATTATTCTACATAGATCCATATAGATTAATCATTGGCATGAATCATAAATTTTAAGAAAAGTTGGCTCTTTAGTTCGTGACGGAACTTCTTGTTTTAGTTCTAAATCAATTTTCTAAACAGCGGATGACATCTTCTATTACTCACTTAGTAATGTTTTCTTTCCTAATGACTTAGAACTTTTCCCATAAGAAATTGCTTGTAAAAGTTTCGGAATTGGGTATTCTGAGGGACACCAGAGCTGAGTCCGTTTTCTAATTTTTTCAATGACCTTGAATAGTGCACTCTAAATCAAGTGATTTCAATCATCGGCCCACGAACCTTTCAATAGTTCAAGGCCGGACCATCAGTAAAACAAGACTCCGTATCCCTCTGTTCTAAATTCATGCGAAAAGTAGAATAAAACATCAAAACAAAACGTATTGCATTTTAGTGGAAATTCTAAAATATAATTTTTCTGTTGGTTTTGTAAAGGAAACTGTCATTAAGGCTGTTGGTTAGACATTAGAAATAATGTCATTTCCTTGCACATATAATTATTTATTGCATTAAGTCGTGAAAATTAAATAAAAATGAAATGTTGGAAAGTTTGGAATCTAGTCAAATTGCATACCTCTGTATCTGGTCAAGGACCCTTCATTCTGTCCTATAATGTTAAGAATAAATGAATGGATTTCTTTTTCCATGATAATCATTTATAACTGTTTGAAACTTATCGAAAGGAAAATAATTTTGAGGGAAAACTATATTTTGATATCGTTAATATTTGAACAGCTGAAACTAATTCTTATGTAAAAAGTATTCCATGTATATATACAGCATATTAGAAGTTAATTCATTGATCTTGTTGTTAACTGCCCTGCAATAAATCAAACAATGATACTTCATATTTATTATTAACAGTTGGCGGAGGAATTCTAGCTCTTTACCTAATGTTAAATTCATAACCATCTGCCAGATTGAAGCATAATGAAAATAATTGTGTAAACGGTGTATCAAATGGAGCTAAATAAGACCTTATCACAACCCAGTGTCCTTGAACGGTTACTGGGAAACACGGTGCATTGGGTGACATGTTCAGATAGTTTTCTCCTTGTCTTGGTGTGTCCTTCCACCCAGTGACGTGGGTCCTACATATTGTAATATACCTTGTATATCATAACAGGCAGTAGCTCCGGTCATTTACAGCATAGTAGCTACGAGCCAGCTAGCGGTGGCGGAGTCCCGCGCCGACAATTGCATTACCCACAGTGGCAGTTCCTTCCTCCCCGCACCACTCAAAGCCAGCCAGAGGTCAGTTGAGCTGGAGAGGAATGCCTAAAAGCAGCAATCACCACCCACAACAAGAGTAGTAACAGCTGTATTACCGATCTTCTAGCTGCACCTGTAATGTACTTTTATTTTTTGCCAAGTGTTCCTCTAGGTCGAACAAGTATACCTAGGTATAATACCGTCCCCTTTACCCATGAAGCAAATCATTTGGAGACGCGTGAGGCGAGATTCCTCCTTCGAGTGTGGTCGTAATTAGGGGGAGAGTCCCGCGCCGACAATTGCTTTACCCACAGTGGCAGTTCCTTCCTCCCCGCACCACTCAAATGTGGTTTCCATCCCCAAACACCTCCACTCGCCTCTCCAAGCGAGGGTTTATGATGCAAAGGCGCACTTCTAAGTTGTGTTTCAAATATTCTTACCCTACAATTCTAGCGATTCATAAAATGGACAAACCTCCAAACCATTGTACAGCAAAATTGGTGGAATTAAAGTGACTGGATCCAAAGAATTTTTGTTTTAGATAGGTTTCTGTATTATTCAGGTAAAATTCAGGGAATGAAATTTGTTTTAAATTTCTATAGCCATAACTTTTAAGACAAGTCACCAAATAGCTTTTGATGGAATCTACCATGTCAGTTCCGAGAATAGCACAATGAGAACTCTTGTATCATCTATCAAGATTTTCTGTCGTTTTCCGTAAGACGCTCCGAAGTGTTCTCACCATGCAAGTGTTGTACTCGTTAAATCGTGCACGGCGGTCGCGAGGGCAGCTGCAAAAAGTCCGGAGTCGTAGGTTCAAATCCCAACGCTGACAGCAGCTATCTTGAGTGTAAGTTTTCCAGGGTTTCTCTACACTCGCTCCATGCAAATACGTTTATAGTAACTTATTTTCAAGTCCCAGGTCAGTATCCCTAATACAGTTACACACACCAATACAATCATTACATAAATACAGGTTATCAGAAAAGTTCAACACACACTAAACTACACAGGTCTGATGATCAAGATACCCCATGCCCCTAAAATGAATTAATAACAACAACTGTTTCATGAAGACCTTCAAATCCGGTGCTATTTTTTTTACAATTTATTTAAACTATTTTTTAAAAGTTGATCGTGCATTTTCAAAAGAGCAGTCATACGGTATAAGCGTTTTATGTTGCAATTTGATCATTGAATATGATTTAGAAGTATTTAAACAGGAGTATATAGCCTCTTAAAAAAACTTTATTCCTATCCCAGATGGTGTCAGTTAACATATTTTTACTGTGTAAATTTTGATGTCAGAAATTGAAAAGTGATATCATAAGGCTTTCCTTTGATCGTCTGCAGAGGTTGACTTGGAGCACAGTTCATTTACATAAAGAGTTATATTTCCTTGATGATATTGATATTGTTTACCAAAACTACCACCTGGCCCTATTTGGCAGAAATTAGTTCCAACTTTGGCTACCAGAGATGCCAATGTCACTGACACCTAGCGGCGAACGTTGTAACTAACCAAATAAATTAGAAATTTAGCTACACACTACCAATGCCATAAATCTATGAAATGGGCCCGCCGGCATTACTTCACCTCCGAAGGAAGGCATTCTAAAGGATTTTAACGCTCTTACAAATCCGATGACTTCGGCCGGGTTTGAACCCGCGATCTTGGGCATAGCAGTTCCGCATGCTACCGACTACACCACCGAATCCATCACTCGAACATAATAATAACAACAATGTTATTGCTTTTACATCCCTTTTAACTACGGCAAGAGTGGGGCAAGACGGGGTACTTAAGCACTTAACAATATTGTTTGTGGGTTTACGAAATGCTCAATAAAAATACCAGATATAGCGACTTAAACTTCAGTATTTCTTGAGTTTATAAAAAAACGGAAAATATTAGAATATACCATACATTTTTTTATTTTTTTGCCCTTCACTACAGGGCAATATGGGGTACCTCAATACTGGATAAGGCAAAGGGTTTTAAATAATGAAATGCACGCAGTTTTACAAATTCAAAAAATATTTATTTAAATATCTTGGAGAAATAATTAGTAGCAATGTGACGGATAAATTGGCAATTAAGAACAAAAAAGGGAAATTGGAAAGATTAAATTTTTGTAGAAAAAATATATACAATAAAATGAACCTGTCTATCAATGCAAAATTACGACATTTTAATACAGTTGTTAGACCAGTCATCTTGTACGGCATGGAAACTACAAATATAACCGGAATGGAGAATTTGCTCAAGATAGAAAGAAGAATTTTAAGAAGGATTTATGGTCCTAGGAAAACACAGGAAGGTTATAGACTGAGATCCAATGCAGAAATTTATAGTAAAATCGACAACCTTGAAGTGATGATCAGAAAACGGCGACTTCAGTTCTACGGACATATGGTCCGCATGGATTGCTCAAGGTTAAACAAACAAATTTTTGATAAAATCTGGAACTATAAAGGGCAAGGAGGCTATGTAAAACAAATGAAAGAAGAACTTCAAAAATTCAAAATTACTGAAGAAGATTGTCTAAATCGAATAGAATACAGAAAAAATAATTTTGGTCTCAAAATTCTTGTCGGGGAAAAGATGAATCTCAACAGAGGAGAATGGACTGCTGAAAGAAGAGCTGCGCAGTCGACCAGGATGAAAGACTTCTGGAAGAGAAAGAAGGAAACTATACCTATAAAGAAGTGATATTTGCGTGGTCCTTGTTGGCCTGTCCACGGTGTATATATTTATAAGAAGGAATTAGAAGAACAAAAGAAAAATTCTGAGAAAGATCTACGGGAATGTTCAGAAAGAGACAAAGAGACCGACAATAGAACTGTACAAACAGACAGAGACGAGTTCAAACAACATAAGGAAAAGGAGGGCAAAATTTTATGGACATATACATAGGTTGACCGAAGACAGACTGACCAAGAAAATGTTTAATGTAGTTACGAATAGTACACTAAAAACCAATTGGGTAAAGGAAACCGTCGAAGACCTCAAGAGACTTAACATCTCTACGGAAGACATGACAGACAGGAGCACATACAGAGAAAAACTTAGACAACAGATGTTTGAGTAAACTCCCAAAGAGAGACAACCGGGAAAGAAGTGGACGGAGGAGAGAAAGAGGGAGCATAGTGTGCGTATGAGAGGTTCTTGGGAAAAGGGAAGAAAGGGCCAGAATAAAACATGAAAATTTATCGTGTTGTAACGCTCTCCTTATGGGGAATTAACGAATAAATAAATAAGAAGAAGAAGGCATTATGTAAACATTATATGATGTAAAATTTCAATAACTATTAACTTTAAACGATTAACTTAAACATCTACTTTAATCATTAAAAATTAGGCTACTCCAATAACTAAATACAAATCATCTTGTTAACATATTGTCATCTGGAAAAGTTACTGATTTATTATTCAGTTATCATCGTCCTCTTCTCCCGCACAGGAACAGTGAGCCCACTCTCTGCAAGAGATGCATGACACCCATTCTTCTGGTGACTGAGAGTAGAAATAGCCACAATACGGGCACGCAGTGTCATCTTCATCCTATGTGCTTTCTTATTTTGTTATATTTTTGTTTTTTTGATCTTCTTTGCCAAGTTTGTCATTGCTTTTTTATTTTTCCCATTTTTTCCTTTACAAACAAAGAAATATTTTGTAAAATTCTTCTTAGGTACACTCTTTCCATCTTGTTTCTTCTTTTTGCCAGACTTCACTTTGGGGCTATTTGCAGTGTCGAGAAGTTCTCTTTTGTAAGGGGAGTTAGTAACAGCAACAGTTTGTCATTTTTTGTGGAATGTTTTTCGGATGATTTTCTTTCCGACATGAGGAACAGGAACAATTTGTTCAGGGGAAATAGCAAAGGATTTTAATTGATTGGTGTTGTCCCCGGGAGCATGTTTGTTTTTGGTGTGGTTATTGGGGTTACTATAATTCCAATATAAGCACCCAGATAGGCCTACAACAAGTGCATCTTGCTGTTTAAGACCGGCTTGGTTGAAAGGACCATCGCTTGTCTCTGGCATAGGCCTAACCTGCTTACACGAGCCATCTGAAGCTCTTCCTTCGTCACTTGTAGGCCTAGCTAAATGATTGTTTGTAGTGACCGCTGCTTCAAACACTGAATATGGAAATATGTTAGGTTCGTCAGGGGAAATTCCTGATTTTTGGAAACCATTAATGTCAGTCAACATGGTTGCAGCTCTGAGAAAGGCTTTGCCCAAAATCTCAGCAATCTGAAACAAGGTAAAAACTTTACCTGGATTTGATCTTAGCCAGTTTGTTAACTCTTGATCATAGTACGTGCTGAGAGGTTTCATGAATGAAACATCAAGAGGCTGAAGCCTGGATGTACAATGGGGTTGGAAACAGAGGATAACTACACAGTTAGCCCTTGGTTTGTCAATTATGGTCAGGCTCCGTACATGCGTTGAATGACCGTCTAACAATAACAGAACTGGTTTCTCTTTGCTTGCTTTAGAAAATTCAATGAATTTGTCGAACCATTTCTCAAAAATGTCTTTTTGCATCCATCCATTCCGCACACATTCCAGGTGAACAGTTGTTGACTAGTTCCGGCTTCATTCGCTGGCGAGGGTACACTAACATGGGCGGCATAGCTCTTCCAGCTGCACTCATGCAAAATTACACACACACAGTTTTCCCTCTTTCGGAAGATGATAATGAGCCTACTTATTTTTTCCCTTTTGATGCCAATTTCTTGGAAGTGTCCTTTGAAACAGCAGAAATCCCGCTTTCATCGCAATTGTAAATTCGATCTGCTGTAAATTTGTGCTGGTCGTATAGTTCCCCTAATAAACCAAAGAATGTAGATACATTAACTTTGTTCAAAGCCATAGCTCTAGCTGGGGAGGTTTGCTCAGGTTTCCTAAATGATGAACTTAGGTTTCTTTGCAAAATCCCCTAAGCCTATCCTTTCCGGCTGATTCTTAGGTCTGGTTAAAGCTATGCCCCTTGTTATTTCTCACAGCTAACTGGTATGCCAGCCGTTCTACATAATTACCAGTCAAACAGAACAAACTGATTTCCATAGTCTTAATAAAATTAACTATTTCTTGTTCTTCTTCTGGGCTAAATACACTCTTGTAAGGTCCCAGTGGACCCTTCATTTTTTTTTCAAATTCATTAGTTTCTGATTACAATGTCTTTACCTTACGTTCAAGAGTTGCTTGAGGCACCTGAAATGCCGTTGCTGCTCTATAATAACCCATTCGGCAGTTGACTACTTCGGTGACAGCATTTTGCATAGCTTCTCCATTCCATCAACCCCTCTCTGTTTTCCTTTTATATGTGCGAACCATTTCCTACAAATAAAATATAATTAGACTACTTGCATTATGCTTAATTTAATGTGGGGCAAGACAGGGTATACCCCTTCTTGCCCTCCCTCTAAGTACTCCGTCTTGCCCCAGGGACAATGTTTAGGTTACGTTAATACTGTATTATAGCACAAATAATATATTCAGGTTATAGCATGCATTAATTTATTGTTAAAAAGTGCGTTATTCCATGATAATACTTAATAATACGATAAACAATATTACTTCTCTTACCATTCACGTCTAACAAGAAGTTCCGCGACGAATTAAAGAGCCTACTTATCTTAAAATCAAGATTCATGCAATGATTAATCTATATGGACCTATCTAGAATAAGGGGGGCGTGGTGGCACAGCGGTCTAGCTGTATGCCTCTCACCAAGGCGGCCTGGGTTCGATTCCCGGTCAGTGCATGTGAGATTTTCGAAGTGAAATGCCATGTCCTGTGGTTCGGATTCCACGTAAAAAGGAGGTCCCGTGGCTCATGATCTCAAGATTAACGGTCACGTTAAACTACAAGCTTCCTTCCTTCCTTCCTATCTAGAATAATGACGACATTAAGTTGGTAATATCGAAATGTCTAACTAATTCGAAATATACCTGGTATAATGTAGCCTAATAGAGCACTATAGTTGGCAGCCCTTGTGACTGAGTATATTCTTAGTTCCATCTCTTAAGGTGCAGAATCCAAAATTTGGTTGAAGTCCAATGGATAGCATGGACGTTACAAGCAGTTTTATTGGACCTATTAGCGCGCGTAAAATCATATTGGCAACAATGTCATACATGTGTTGGTCAGAGATAATTTGAAATATTATGATATCTTGTTGTGCCAATTTTGGATGAAATCCATTTGTTAGTGTAGAAGTTACATGTATTTTAAAATTGGACCAATCAGCAGGCTTAGAATCATGTTGGCAGCACTGGCGTATATTAATTACACCAAATTAATCTAGAATGTCAGGTACTATACGTGTGCAAATTTTTAAGCTATTGGCTTGCATACTTTCTGATATATTGATATTAGGCTAAAATAATAAAGACGGCATTTATAACAGTTAACAGCCCTTGTTGCTCTTAAGAATACGCTCTGTCATATCTGTTAAAGTACACATATTACATTCGAAATTTGTTTGAAATCCAATTGATAGTGTAGAAGTTATATGCATTTAAAAATTGGACCTATCAGCAGGCTTAGAAATATTTTGGCAACACTGCCATATATGACCTCTTGGCAAGTAAACTAAAATATTAATATCTATGCCAATTTTGGAATTGCTTCCATGCATACCTTACAAGATATCCAACATGGCGCTCAAATTTCAAGTACGGTTTTTCAGCAGTTGGTAGCACTGACATAATTTTCAAATATGGGCTTGAAATATTCAGGTATAGGTCTTTACACCTACCGAATTTGGTTTCGATTGCTGCAGCCGTTTATTAGTTGATAGGGGGGGGACACAGACAGACAGACAGACAGAAGGACAGACACACATTTTCCCGGATCGATCTCATAAGTCTACTTTTTCCTCATTTTTGCAAAATGAGAAAAGTAGGCTAAAAATGACGATGCATTAGATCAGCATAGGCGAAAAGCACGTTTTGATATGTACACTCCGAATGGTTTGCTCAAAATGGCTCTCAGCACTGTCAGACACTCACATAGCAACAGCCTACTAGTTCAACTATTCGCCGCAAGGTTGAGACATCTGCCGTGGTAACAAATTACAAAAACCCCGTCATGCCCTCCACCCCGTCTTACCCCGCTCTCCCCTACGCCTTTTAGAGACGTCGGGGTGTCGGAATTTTGCCCCGAAGGGAACCTTTGTAAATCTACTGACACGGCTCCCTCTCATTTGTGCACCTTCAACAAATGCCAGCTGACTGCGTTAGGATTTTATCTTGCAACCTTGGGGTCAGCAGGTGAGAACGTTACCGCTGAGCTACGCCGCCAGTCTACTGCGGTTTTGAAAGGGAGTAAATGCCAGGTGGGGTGTCAGGTGTTTTGTTCGCCACTGACTGGGCTGGTGACAGAGCCGTAGCGTCACAGCCACCGTGGCGGAAGTTTGACTGGCCTTGATTAATGTTATTGGTTTTTCGTTCCTTTTAACTACTACGGCTTTTAGAGACGGCACATCTACGGTATTGAATATTGCATTGACTCGGATGGTTGAACTTGTTAAAATGCCAGGGAATCATGACCGTAGGTTTAATGGTTACAAATCCTCTTCTGGGGAAAATTCCCACACCTTGACGTCTGTAACTCAATATAAAAGGTCATCTATCCTAAAATTAGTTTGTGGTGGTGCAAGCAGCTCTCCACCGATCTGCATTTTGGGCTGGATTTTTCAAAGTTTTCTAGGATTGGCAGCGATTATCCTTCATGATCTAGTCGATGAATTGTAATCTAGTTCTGTCTCTTGCGATCCTTCCCTCCATAGCCCCTTCAAGCCTTTTCTTCAGCATTCCTTCTTGTCTAAATACATGCCCAATCCACACATCCCTTCTCCTGTAAATAAGGTTCCACAGGCATGGCTTCACAAATTTTACTCTCCGTAGTACCTCTTCGTTCATCACTTTGTCCACACAGGGAATTCTGGACAACCTTCAATAGCACCACATTTCTAAGGACGCAATACTTTTCTTCTCAGTTTCCCCGGTTGTTCAGGCTACACTGCCACACAGCAACACACTCCATACATTTGTTTTTAACTGATTATTCCTGAGATGCTATTCAACTCTGTTTGCGTTGTAGAGGTTGTTGCCTCATATTATATGTGGTCTTCTTGCTATCCAGTTCAAATCTTACTCTTCGCCATCTCACCTGATGCTGTCTTGTTTCCAAGATACGTACAAGTGCCACGCTCTCCATATGTTCCCATCCCAGCATGAAGGTTGTGTGTGTGCCATGTCTGCTTCCTAAGAAGATTTTGTCTGTGGTTACTTATTGTCCTCTTCACTTTCAACCAGATCAGGGGTTATCCGTGAATTACAGCCAGGTTAATTTCTCTACCAATATCGTCACTCGTACAGTTTGCCCGAGTTTTTATTTACCTCCTTCATGGCCTTTTAGGTATACAGGGTCATCGAAAAATAATGCCAACATTTAAAATAACAGTTCTAAAAAAACTAGTCGATGTAATTCAATTGTTTTAATCTTAAAATGTGTGGAAAAAGATAGATTTTTTTTCATACATTAGTATGTTTCGATATGTGCACCGTTCGTAGCTATGCAAATGTCTAGTCTGTAGTCGATTTCTTTTCACGTAGATGCAATCATATCAGGAGTAACTGTTAAGATGGCGGCAGTCATTCGCTCCCGCAGGTGCTTCAAATCCCGATTTTTTTCTGCATACACAATGTTTTTAATGTACCCCCAGAAAACATGGTAATGAACGGCGCGGCGGTCGGGCGGTGCAGTTATGGCGCGCCCCCGGCCGACTTTGGCTACTGCGCATCTAGTGTGCGCATAGCAAGGTCACGCCCATTCCACCAACAAAACTTACTTTAACCAGCTAGCGTTCAGTGAAAGAATTACACGTTTAACATAAAGGGTTTCGGTGCTATATTTTATTAAATGTTGGCATTATTTTTCGAAGATCCTGTATATTCACTCAACAAATAACTCCTTGATTGATAAGAAAGTTTTCCTGATGTACACCATAATTGACACAGCCACTCCATTTCTGTTCACCTGTTATTCTGTCCTTCTACCTCACTCCCACCTCTTTCAACATACTAAATAACTTCTCCCAGGTTGGTTGGTTGGTTTCTCAATTTAGGAGCTGCGACAACGCAGTCATTTAGCCCCATGTACTTTGAGTGTGTGTAGAATCTGTCTGATAATCAGTGTTAATTGTGGTGACTGTTTTAGTGTGTGTTGTATGTGATTCAGATAAGGACTGCAGACGATCAATTTCAAGTAGTTCCTACTTTCGCTACCAAATGCTGCCGTCAACGACACCTAGCCTCAAACTTGGCTACTAGATACTACCGCAACCAGTACCTGACAACAAAAGCTGGAACTTAAGCGTTAATCAAATCTAACCTACAAATTTATTCTTAACACAGTGGAAGGTTCTTTTACGTGCGATAAATCTATGACATGGACCCGCCGGCTTTACTTCCCCTCCGAAGGAAGGCATACTGAGGGATTTTAACGCTCATAAAATATCCAACGACTTCAGCCAGTTTTGAACCTACGATCTTGGGCATAGAAGCTCAGCATGCTAACGAAGCCGCCTAACTTCTCACAGATGACTTTATCAAAAACCTTGACTAGGTTGACAACCCAGGAGCGTTCAAAAGTTACGTTAAAGTCATAATATAGATAACATTAAAATTGTTAGTGGGGATAATATTGCCGAGTTAGTAATATATCCTTACTCATTCATAGAGTAATATACTCCTCACACCATAAAACAAATCGTAACATCAAGTTCAAAACGTTCCTTCAGCATAAATATCATGGAGAAATTGGGGAGTCAAATGCTTTCCATTAAGATACTCAGTGAATTTCGTAGACATTCATATAGGGCCATAATTTACGAAGATGTTGAATATGAAAATATATTAAAAGAAAGGAACGCATTTCAGAGACAGTGTGGTTACCAATGGCAACTAACATCTCAAAGGCGGGTGACCGAACAGCTTCCAGAAGAAGATGGCTTGAACTTTGAAGGATAGGCCTACTGATAATTATTTTGTGCAATACCGTAATTCTAGGTCATACAAATGGGCTAATCTAGAAGGAGACATACGTTTATTCATGATGATGATGATGATAATTGTTGTTTTAAGGTGCCTAACATCTAGGTTATCGGACCCATACGTTTATTCAAATGGTGTGTGCTTCTCACATGGATTATACGCGTGTGCTCCTCACATGGATTATACGCAAGCCAAATACCAATATTTGCTACTGACTTACAGTATTTGACATGTTAATATTTGCGTTCACTTGAAATCTAGTTTTTCAGATATAACATTTCAAAATATGTTCTTATTTTCTCCAATGGTGATGTGAAATTTGATAGATGCAAACGGTGAGTGGGGACAAATATGGTACCAACATAAAAGCAGCCATAAAATTATGCATATTCTAATTTTATGTGCAAAAACCAAACAAACATTTAGATCAACACACTCAGGAATTATTACATGACCTATGTGAATGTGATATGAAATTTGGTATGGTAAATGGACCAAATTGTACTGCTTCACATGACTCAAAAAATAATTACAAGATCCAAAAAGACACTAATTACCATCTTAAAAACACAGGGGATTCCAAAATGTTACTTAGAAGTCAATATCGAAAATCATTCAGTCGAAAAATATATAAAAATGAAACATTATTTTAGATATCGCAAGTTATGAAAGGGTACTTCATAATTCATACTCACCACTCGCTACAAACTACAGAACAGAAGCTCTGGTACATTGGACACAGTATTAGTTAGCAGATTCTTCTTCAGAACTCCCAAACTGAAATTTAGGGTCTTTGTCCAATTCACTCCCATCATAATCATAATAATAGTAATAACATCGTATGGTCTCGGGTGACGGATGCAAGCTTTGCTATTTGACACCCGGAGGGCAGCTTCCATGCCACATTTTGTTGTTCCTTGAAGCACTATGAAAGTCAAGAAAGTTAGATATCTAAGCTCTTTGACACTATACCGCTTTCTAGTAGAGAAATGAGGAACTTTGTGTTGGCGGAAAATCCCGAGATTTATTTTGCACTATGAACACGGCCTACTGAATTTAAACGGGTTCTTTGACATGCCAACATCGTATGACATGCGTGTCGTAATTTTTGCCGTATTTCAGAAATCACTTACTACGGCCTGGAGCGAACCTGCAAACTTGGGGTTAGTAATCCGACACGATAGCCACACACCCACCGTGGCAGGCATCATAGTCATAATATACAGCAGTACACTACAGGAAGGATCTTGAAACCCAAGTGCAGACATGGCATGATCGTCTGCAAGGATTTGGTATTCGTTTGAACATCCACGAGACTGAATACCTCGAAACGATTCCATCTCCTGGAACTATATGCATTAATGGAGCTCCTCTTACCATGGTAAATACATTCCGATACCTAGGCTCATGATTGAATGGCGACAGCTCTGTGAATGAAGATGTGCGAGCACGAATCAATGCGACTTGGATGCGATTCAGAGATGTCACCGGTGTTCTTCGTGATAAGAAGTTGCCTATCCGCCTAAAATCAAAGATATACCGCACAATGGTGAGACCAGTTGCATTATATGGTACCGAGTGTTGGCCAGCACCTAGAAGTGCTGAGCACTCACTTCATGTCATGGAAATGCGGATACTGCGAAGATCTTTAGACAATTCTCTGCTCGACCATATCCCCAACACAACGATTCGACGTACAGCTGGCGTGGCTCCAATCAATGAGAAAATGCAGGAATGGAGACTCCGTTGGTATGGGCACGTTGTCCGTGCACCACAAAGTTCAGTCATCGGCTCGGCCTACCATCTAACGGTCGACGGCCAGAGACAGCGTGGCAGACCAAAATTGCGGTGGCTCGACACCATTAACGCCGATTTACGATCAAGAAATTTGAAATCGCGCGAAGCATTAGATCGCAAGAAATGACGTGCATTGATCCAAAAGGCGGACCCCGTTCCTACGGGATGACGCTAAGAAGATGAAGAATGAGAAGAAGAAGAAGAAGAAGAAGACTGTTTACAAAGTGTATATGTAATCAGGATTAATGACACACACCTTTCCAGAAGAGCTCGTGGTAACACTAAAGCTCAAAAATTGCGTGTATAGTTCAATATTTGAACAAAGGGGTGGGATATTTGGCGCTCAATTCTAAATTACATAAAGAAGTAAAACACATTTTACTGTTGTGTAAACTTTCTCGACCAATTGTATCTATAATTAGAGCCCTGCGCGGATAAACAATACGTTATCCGCATCCGCCCCGCATCCGCACGGCTGTTATCCGCATCCGCACGAATGTTATCCGCATCCGCCCCGCATCCGCACGACTGTTATCCGCATCCGCCCCGCACGACAGTTATCCGCATTATTTTGCAGCAACTGCTTTCGTACGGTTGACTCGGAAATGTTGAAACGTCTCCCCACTTCCCTTATTTCCCTTATTTTGCTCCCATCATCCCTAATTGCACGTAGAGCTTTCTGCATATTTTCTGCTGGGTAGGAGTTTTTCTCCATTTTCCGCGTAGGCTATAATTTCTTGGCATCTGGAGAACAAACACTAAATATTTTGCCATTAATTTCGCATTGTATTTACTTGTATCGTACGTTCTGCGCACCATTATGCCACTCTGCTTTTAAAACGTAACTCACTGAATCCCACTAAACTGATCTATTATATTGAAAAATAAATACCTGCAAAAAAAAAAAAAAAAACTGGCATTTAAAACTGCATTTAATTTTAAATAATTGAATCACAACGGTAGGCTTACCTTCTTATTTGCTGGCTACAGAAAATAACATGAAACGTGTAAAGTTTCTTCATCCAAGCCTCACGGCTATCATCACATAGCAACTGGCATCATGCTGACTGTTCCTATCTGATAGGCACGATGACAGCTTAAGGGCAGCAGGGATCTGAGTTGCTAGTTGTACTACCAACTCGAAAAACATAGGTGCGCACAATTACCCAACTTTCCCCATGATATTCAACAAGTTCGGATTGTATTCTAAAAACTATCCGCAAATTTACTCCAAACATTATCCGCAGCTTATCCGCTATCCGCAAAGCCATGCAAACTATATCCGCATGCCAATAAATGTTGCGGATATCCGCGGGTTTATCCGCGGATATCCGCATCCGCGCAGGGCTTTATCTATAATATGCTGTAGCTTTGGGGCTATTTGCTCGAGTAGTATTTTAAAAGCCGACGTTTCGAGACAACTGTTTGTCCCTTTATCAAGGTGTGTCAAGAAAATAAGTTGGTTGGTTCCTCAGTTTAGGCGCTGCGACAACGCAGTCATGAAACCCCGTGTACTTTGGGTGTGTTCAGAATCTGTCTGATAACCGGTGTTAATTGTGATGGTTGTATTAGTGTGTTATATGTAATTCAGGTAAGGCTACAGACGATGAATTTCAAATAGTTCCTACTTTTGCTACCAAATGCTACCGTCAACAACACCTAGCTGTGAACTTGGCTACTAGATGCCACCGAAATCGACACCTGGAGTCGAAATTTGGAACTTAATTGAGCATTAATCAAATCTAACCTACAAATGTAGCTTCACACAATTGTAGTTAGTGAAAGGTTCTTTTACATGCCATAAATCTATGTCATGGACCCGCCGGCTTTAATTCACCTCCGAAGAAAGACATACTGAGGGAATTTTATCGCTCTTAAAAAATCCGACGACTTTGGCTGGGTTTGAACCCGCGATCTTGGACATAGAAGCTCATCATGCTATCAACTAGGCTACGCAACCGAAGTCACTCAAAAAAGAAAGAAAGTTAGTTAGTTATTGTTGTTTTAAGGGGCGGAAGTAAAGAGAAGGAAAAAGAAGGAAGGAGTAAACAATGGCATATAGCCTACATAGATAAGTGGTATAAGATAGGAAGCCATGTCGAAACAAATAGGTACTCCATGACCTCCTGTGACCAAGAAGATGTTGGTAATGAAACTATAGAGGGCAGCCATGATTTACTTAAGCGGAAAGGGAGGAAGAGCATGGTAGGAGTGTACAGTCACTTGAGGATTAAGATTCACGATGGATAGCTCAAAGAGTAATATGTGCGTAAGGATATAGGCTAATAGGCCTACGGAATATCAGACAGCCCACTTTCTATGTCTTTTTGTTTTTGTAAACGTTGAACATTTTATTATGTAAACTGGATGTTTTTTCCTTTCTTCCAGTTAAAATAGAATGAGATGTCAATCTTTAGTACTGTTTCTAGGCGCTATAATAAAGTAAATACACATAATATATTATTTCAATTGTTATCTGACTAATTGCGCCTGACGGTGATGTTATTTAGGTTGCGACCGACGGAGGTTGGTTGGTTCTTAACTTTAGGGGCTGCGACAACGCGGTCATGTAGCCCCGTGTACTTTGGGTGTGTGTAGAAACTGTCTGATAACCGGTGTTAATTGTGATGACTGTATTAGTGTGTGTTATCTGTTTCTTAATTTAAGCACGGTTAATGCATTTGTCTCAATGAAGCATATAGAAAGTAGCAAGGTATGTAGTTCTGTATTCATTTCGCACGGACTGTGGAGTGAATCCATAAGCAGATGTTTCTGATGCAAAGGAGTATGGATGCTTCATTCTCTTCACATCTCTTCCATGTATATGGCTATTTTTCTCTAACTCCATTGGCTTGTTCTCGACAAATGATGTGTTAACATTGATATCTTATTGTTGATTCCAAAGTTGGCAGGTATTTTGTTCATCATGGAACATCGAATTAGTGTAATTTACTCCACTATTAGCAATTTAGAGTGCAAGGCTGTCCTCCATATTTCCTCTCTTCTCTTTGGTTACGGGGATATGACGTACAAGCTGTCCTTTTGTACTACCTTCCCTGACTCATGGACCCTTCAGCGACAGGCAAAATATTAATGTTAAGATCTCCATGGACACAGGATGAAAAGTGCATGGGGACTCTTAGGAGAGACTCTCTGTCAATATAAAATACATCTGAATGCGGCAAGGGAGACTTAGACATTAATACAGTAATAGAGCAATTAGCATATGTATCCTGTTTCCCAAGTGCTTCAGGGATGTCATTATACAATCTAATGAACAGACATATACGGAGAATGTAGCAACAGTGCATTATGCATAAAATCTAATATGTTATGTTAACATATGTAAATTACAAAACTGTTTAAGGGAATCATATTTATTGATTTATAACTACTATCGTTGATGAATACTTAATCGCAGTTGTTTGTAGTCATTGTATGTGCATCACTACTGCTAAATGCAGATGTTTCTCTGTACCAGGAAGATGAAGCGTGTTGTTGACAGTTGGATAACGCCAGAAGCAAGGTAGGAACACAATATAGAATATACTAGATAATTATGTAAATTATAAATTGTGGACGTTTATTACGAACATTTCATTATCTTGAGAGATGTCACGTTTATATTGCTCTTAATATTTTCCTAATATACTCATCAAACCAAAGTGAAACATTTTTTAATTTCATTTTAGGGCTTTGATTTTCAGTGTCATCAGCCTCGTTTGAAATACAGAGTGTTTAAAAATAGTGTCCGGTATTTTAGGAGGTGAATATATGCATCAAAACAAGAATAATATGTCTAATAAGCATGGGTCCAACAGTGCCTACTTTCTGGGATATGAACACTTGTTCACTGCAATGCATCCCTCTGCCATCAAAGTTAGTCCGACACCACAGTACTAACCAGAGATCAGTGTGTGTGTGTTTGAGTCTTCAGTCATTTGACTGGTTTGATACAGCACTCCATGCATCCCTGTCCTGAGCTAATCGTTTCATCTCTACTTAGCTACCTCACCCTACATCCGAGGCAATCTGTTTGCACATTCTAACCTTGGTCTACCCCTACAGTTCTTGTCCTCGGCCCTTCCTTCCATAACTACAGTAAGCTTGCTATTCCTGGGTGTCTTAGTATGTGTCCTACCAACCTATCTCTTCTCTTCATTAGCAGTCGCCAGAAACATCTCTCCTCTCCCGCTCGTCTTAATACTCTTCGTTTGTAACCCTATCTACCCATCTGATCTTCATCATTCTCCTGTAATACCACATTTCAAACGCTTCAATTCTCCTCTTTTCTACTGCACTAATAGTCCAAGATTCACTTCCTTAGAGTGCCACGCTCCAGACAAAGGCTTTCAAAAATGAATTCCTAATACCTATATCTATATTCGATGTCAACAGATTCCCTTGTTGAAGAAATGCTTTCCTTGCCAGAGCCAACCTACTTTTTATATTCCCTTTACTTCGTCCATCACTGGTTATTTTGCTTCCTAAGTAACAGAAGTCTCCTACTTCCGTCAGCTTTTCACCTGCCAATTTGATGTCCATAGAGGTTTCTGATTTTTTTAGGCTGCATTCCAATATTTTTGTTTTATATTTATTAATTTTCATCATGAATTCTTTCCTCAAGACGGAGTCCATACCATTCAAAATCTCATTCAAATCCTCAGGCGTGTCGGCCAAGATGACGATGCCATCGGCAAATCTCAGAGATGAGATCACAGTAACGTACAGTAAATCTACACAGCTGACCGTGCTTGACGGAGCACCAAGACGGCACACTCACAACCAGACATTCGTCTCCTTTATTACTTGTGATGTTGAGATGGATTGCTCCCCCTGTGGCTGGGTTTATCTTGTAGTCTGCACCTCCTATAAACAAGTGTTATTATCTAAGAAAGTAGGCGCTGTAGTACCCATGTTTATTAGACATTTTATTCATATTTGGATCCATGTTTGCACCTCTTAAAATATCGGACACCTTTTCTTCAACACCCTGTATAATGTGGAATTAAAATCTTTTAGATTTATGATTTAATATTTTTAAGCACCTCAAAGTACCGTGAATATGCCCGAGATTAAATGCAAACGATATTTATTTATTATATGCCTTTAGTAGTGGTGAAGTTAGAGCTCATTGCCCTCTCTTACATTTAACACTCAATGTGGTACCGGTACATATTACACAATTTTTAAACCGCATTTAATACCTTACAAGTTCATTTTGTAGATCGATAAAGAGTAAATTAAGTATGTTACATACTAATATTAATGACTGTAATAATAATGATGATGATGATAATAATAATAATAATAATAATAATAATAATAATAATAATAATAATAATAATAATAATAATTAGTATTATTATTATTATTATTATTATTATCTCAATCACAATCTCAATGTTACAAACCTTTCTATAATTTCCTAAACATTATCCTAGCTCAGTGATACGTCCTTCCATACATCACCATTTACACGGGTCAATTCAACAGGTAATCTCGGCATGCACCCTTAAATTTCTTTATTGTTTTATAATTTCTGATACGGCAGGAGTTGATTTCCATAATCGAGACTCTGGATTATCGCTTTGCAATAACTGTGAGATAAATAATAATAATATCGTATGGCCTCGGGTGCCGGGTGAAAACTTTGTTATTTGACACCCAGAGGGTAGCTTTCATGTCGAATTTCGTTGTTCCTTGACTATGTAAGTTATGGAGGTTAGATGTTAGATATCTAAGCTCCTTGAACACTATAGAGCTTTGTGGTGTTTGAAGCCATATTTTCAGTGTTGCCTTAGTAAACAAGAGTTTAGTGCTTTTCAGTCGGTCAACACGAATGTACCCAAAAGAGATGGGTTATGCCCTAATCCTGAAATAAATTACATGTAATTTATTTCAGGATTAGGGTATAACCCATCTCTTTTGGGTACATTACATGTAATTTATTTCAGGATTAGGGTATAACCCATCTCTTTTGGGTACATTCGTGTTGACCGACTGAAAAGCACTAAACTCTTGTTTACTACAGCGCTTTCTAGTAGAGAAATGAGGAACTTTGTGTTGGCGGAAACTCCCGAGATTAATTTTGCCATTATGAACTCGGCCTACTGAATTCAAATGGGTTCTTTGACATGCCAACATCATATGACATGCGTATCGTATTTTTGCCGCCTTTCAAAAATCACTTACCACGGCCAGGAGCGAACCTGCAATCTTGGGGTTAGTAGACCGACACGATATCCACTCACCCACCGTGGTAAGCTAACTATGAGATAACCAGACTAAATTCTTTTTGAGAACAGTATCATTCAATGAGAAGAGCAAACGGCATTTTAGATACTATTTAACTAACCTGTAAGATTTATATATTTTTCTTTTCGCATATCATATGCCTGAATATCTCAATGCCGTATTTGAAAACGATGTCAACTAACTGCTGAAAAATCGGAATTGAAATTTGAGCTCCATGTTGGATATCTTGGAAGGTATGTATAGTAGCCATTTTAAAATTGGCACACGTATAGATAATAATATTTCAGTTTAATGACAGTGTTGCCAAAATGATTCTATGTCTGCTGATAGATCCAATTTTTTAATGCATATAACTTTTACACCATCAATTGGAATTCAACCAAACTTCGTATGTAGTATGTGTACATAAACATTCTTAAGAGCCACCAGGGCTGCCAACTGTTAATGAATGTTCTCAATTTCATTTACCAAAATACCAATATATCAGAAAGTATGCAAGCCGACAGCTTTAAACTATGCACACGTATAGTACCTGACATTCTATATTAATTTGGAGTGACTAATATACGTCAGTGCTGCCAACATGATTGTAAGCCTGCTGATGGGTTCAATTTTAAATACATGTAACTTCCATACTATCATTTGGATTTCAACCAAATTTCGTATGTGCTATGTGTACCATAACAGATATGACAATGCGTCTTCTTAAGAGCAACAAGGGCTGACAACTTTGATAAATCCTGTCTCTCTTTTTGTTACCCTAATATCAATATATCAGAAAGTATGCAAGCCAATAGCTCTAAACATTGTACACGTATGGTACCTGGCATTATAGATTAATGTCGAGTAACTAATATACGTCAGTGCTGCCCACATGATTCTAAGCCTGCCGATAGGTCCAATTTTAAAATGCATGTAACTTCTATACTAACTAATGGATTTTATTCAAACTTGGCACAACAATAGATCATATTATTTCAGATCATTTCTGACCAACACATGCATGATATTGTTGCCAACATGATTTTACGCGCAACGTCCATATTATCCATTGGACGTCAAACAAATTTTGTATTCTGTACCTTAAGAGATGGATCTAAGAATATATTCAGTCACCAGAGCTGCCAACTGCAGTGCTCTATTAGGCAACATTATGCCAGGTATACTATATTTCAAACTAATTAGAAATTTCGATATTACCAACTTAATTTCGTCATTATTCTAGATAGATCCATTTTGATTAATCTTTGGCATGTATCTTAAATTTTAAGAAAAGTAGGCTCTTTAGTTCGTCATTTAATTAATTAATTAATTAATTAATTAATTAATTAATAATTACAGTTATTGACTAGGCGGATCAAGAAGCAAAAGCATTTGTTGTATTTTGAATATAGGCTAAACTACACAAACGTTTGCAGTACTAACTAAAAAAAAACTAAAAAAATACAGCTTATTCCCGAATATTGTTTTAACAAAGCAAAGTAATGCGTAGTAGATTACCAAAGAAAGATGCAGAGATGTAAGTGCCTCCTCAGAATTGAGATACCGCCATCTGAATGACACAGGTTATCATGCAGATTGACAGCGGTAGCTTGGCTCAATAACGCGCAGCGCTAGGCTATGGGGCCAAGCAATCTTCGGACTCGGTTGTCGTGGGTTCGAGCCCCACCGTAGGCCGTCGGCCGTCCTTGAATGGTTTTCCGTGGTTTCCCCCATTTTCTACTGAAGGAAAATGCTGGGATGGTACCTTCTGACAAGCACGGCCACATCCTAGGCCGGTTTCATTCGTCTTCATTCATTTCATCTCTCATTAACTCCTCTCATGAGGTAGGAGTCAGGAATGGCATTGGGCCGTAAAACCACCCTCCACATAGCCTTTCATTCCCAATCCCATTGAGAACTCGAATCATCAGGGGTAGAAATACGTACATCACACAGATTCCACTCACACCCAGGTACACGGGGATAAATGACCATGATGTCTCAAAGTCCTGAATGAATCATTAAGTACAACATACCTCGAAACCACAAGGCGGTAATTGACATGTGTTTAAACCACACCGCGTTGTACTGCAATATTTGTAATCGATCTGAAAGATCGAGAGGAGTCATGAGATTCAGCCAGCGTGGGTCTGGTCCTCCAATAAACGTCATGTTTGGGAGTCCAGCGCTGCTCTATTCTTGGTTTAGGTGTAAGAGGCTGACCACGCCTCATTCAACACATTAATTTATCACAGCAAGCTGCTAGCGTGTTCAATTGTACCGCTCGCATGCCAAGCGCACATCACCGTCAGCAAACCATCTGTGCACTCTCCTCAGGTCTGATAAGATTATTTACTGAAGATCCGGTATCTAAAGCTATATTTCCAATGCCAGCATACCACCGCCATTGCCATTTCTATTTGCTTCATTTTCAGTCAGAGAGTAAACCTTAAGCACCATGTGGTGCAGTAACTAGCTGTCACCCCTTAGGTCCGGGTTCGATTTCACGCTCTGCGAAGAACTATCATTCTAATTTGAGCGTTGGAATGCAATACAATGTCATTGCAAACATAACAATATTGCAGCTAAAGACAAATTCTCCACACACGCAACAGTTACACGGGCCTGCAGATCACGATGCCCAAGTTCCAAATTGAAAGCGTCATGAAAGAGTTGTGGTCAATTAATTTAGGAGCATTGCGACATCGTGGTCATGTGTACTTGGGTGTGCATAGGCCTATATAATATGTTTTATTCGGTGTTATTAAGGAGTCTGTATTGCAGTAGTTCATGCATTTGTAACACAGGTGAGGATTAGGAAGGTGTCGACCGTCGCCTTACGTTAGGAACAATCCCGGCATTTGCCTGGATTAGATGACGATGATGATAATTGTTGTTTTAAGGGGTTATCTAGGTTATCGGCCCCTAATGGTTCGGGTGAGAGCGAAAGACGAGATGTGAATGAAAACTATAACTAATACCATCTACAAACTTACATACTAGAAGAAGAAATGGTAAACAAATAAAGGATAAGGGAAATAAAGAACCGGGAGAAAAGAAATGCCCTCAACCCTCAATGATTGAGGATTGAGGGTCTTGGAAGGAAGGCGAGCCATGAAAGTCACATAGTACAGGGGAAAGAGGAGAGGGCGTGCCCCAAAGTCAGAGGAAAAAGGGGACAAAACGGACCCAGGTTAGGAATCCCTCGGGGTCGCCAACTCACAAACTCATCAGCCGTGAGCCCTTGAGGGTGTAGCACTATCCAGGGTGCACCAGAAGTGGTGGGGCTACATACACCCTGCCTCCTTGAGGGCCTTGTGCAGTAGGCAGGAGATAACATGAGAAGAAAAATAAGGTTGAACCCTCAAAGAATGAGGGTATCAGGTAAGATGCGAGAAGAGCCAATTAATGCGGGAAAGGAAGAGACTCCCTAGGCCTCGGATACCCTAATACCGTCGGGGTCGGAAGAGAACAAGAGTCGACCAAGAGAGGTAGAGAGCAAAGAAGATGGAGAGGAGCCTGATATAAGTAAGTGGAAGCAATACCGGAATCAGCTGGGGTCCCGTGGTCGCCAACCCAAGTCCCACTACAGTAGATGTGAACCCCTGGGAGTGAGCCTTGAGTAGAAGTGGGAAAATCAAGGAAAACCACTTCCAGGATGGCTGAGATGGGAATTGAACTCGAATCTACTCAGTTTTGCATCATGAGGCTGAGTGGACCCATTCCAGCCCTAAAACTAGAATTATATTTCTTTTCAGAGCCAGGTATTGAACCCGGACTTTGGGGTGACAGAAAAGAATGCATCCGTGTTCGATACCAACTTTGCCTGGAAACAAAATTATTTTATGAGAGCTGGAAGGAAGTAAACTGAGCTTCGAGAGACAGAACTGAGAACGGTGGGTTTGATTCCCATCTCAGCCATCTTGGAAGTAGTTTTCCAGGTTTCCCGCGTCTACTGCAGGCCAATACCGAGATGGTTCCTAACCGAAGGCCACAACCGTCGCATTTCCAATCATCAGCTGAATTACACACATTCGAGCTGAAGGACAGGAGCGAGAAGCTGGTATTCAGAAAGTTGTAAGGCAAGGCTGCAACTTATCATTCATACTTTTCAATCTTTACATTGAGCAAGCAATGAAGGAAATTGTAGAAAAATTTAAAGTGGGAGTGAAGATTCAAGGAGAAATAATTTCAACTCTGAGATTTGCTGGTGACATCGTCTTCTTGGCCGACACGCCTGAGGATTTGAATGAGTTTTAGAATGGTATGGACTCCGTCTTAAAAGAATACATGAAGAAAATTAATAAATGTAAAACAAAAATACTGGAATGCAGCCGAAATAAATCAGAAACCTCTATGGACATCAAATTGGCAGGTGTAAAGCTGAAAGAAGTAGGAGACTTCTGTTACTTAGGAAGTAAAATAACCAGTGATGGACGAAGCAAAGAGGATATAAAAGTAGGTTGGCTCAGGCAAGGAAAGCATTTCTACAAAAAAGAAATCTGTTGACATCGAACATAGATTTAGGAATTAGGAAGTCATTTTTGAAAGCCTTTGTCTGGAGCGTGGCGCTCTATGGAAGTGAAACTTGGACTATAGGTGCAGCAGAAAAGAGGAGAGTTGAGGCATTTGAAATGTGGTGTTACAGGAGAATGATGAAGATCAGATGGGTAGATAGGGTTACAAACGAAGAGGTATTAAGACGAGTAGGAGAGGAGAGATATTTCTGGCGACTGCTAATGAAGAGAATTGATAGGTTGGTAGGACACATACTAAGACACCCAGGAATAGCAAGCTTAGTGATGGAAGGAAGGGTTGAGGACAAGAACTGTAGGGGTAGACCAAGGTTAGAATATGTTAAACAGACTGCCTCGGATGTAGGGTGTGGTAGCTATGTAGAGATGAAACGATTAGCACAGGACAGGGGGGCGTGGAGAGCTGCATCAAACCAGTCAAAAGACTGAAGACTCAAACAACAACAATACTAATGCAGCCAACTCAATTTGACAGATTACAGGACAAACAGGGCTACATGACCACGATGTCACAAATCTCCTAAATTAATCAACAAGAACTACAATGTCGCAAGCCCCTAAATGCCGCACCAACAACGTTCAGTAGCCTGTATACTGTTTGAAGCGCTTGGTAGGAGGGGATATAAGATCTCGGTACGCATATCCACCTCTACTCTAAGTTTCACGTATATATTTATGTTTGTACGAGGCTCGTTTTTTAAGTAATTCCCGTTGTGATATTACCCCGTTGCATCGCTGCGGTCGGCATTCCGTGCAGGTGCGCTGTGTACCTGCATCTATTGGCAAGGCTGAGACGCCATTACGGCAACAGTCGCCCATGTGTGGGTGTGTTGACAAGCGTTTGAAATCGCACCGCGGATCGCGAGTCCCGCCGACTCGTAGAGAAGAGAGAGAACTCCCTTGTAAGATGCTGCCATTTGGCCACCACTATCAGGCAAATTGCGTGCTTACCAGCAGAACTTCGTATGTTTAGGGGTTCTCCTGACCACATACGGAATTTGCCTGACAGTGGTGGCCAAATGGCAGCATATCTTACAGGGGAGTTCTCTCTCTTGTCTATGAGTCGGCAGGACTCGCGATCGGCGGTGTGATTTCAAAAGCTTGTCAACACACCCACACATGAGCGACTGTTGCCGTAATGGCGTCTCAGCCTTGCCAATAGATGCAGGTACACAGCGCACCTGCACAGAATGCCGACCACAGCGCTGGAACGGCGTAATATCACAACGGGTATTACTTAAAAAACGAGCCTCGTACAATTTTGCCTCTGTGGGAACAAAATTGCACCACAGCTATTTTCCTTGCGATTTGACAAGAACAGTGTTACTTTGAAATATATCGAGAGTTTTATGTTAGCGATGTTCCCTTGTAAAGTGGGCTACATACGAGTCGAATCGATCCCCCGATATCTCGTTTCCGACTCGTCAGTACTAAAATTGCGTCGTGTGTGGACTGATCGGCCAAATATATTGGTTCATTACGATCACGAGGAGCAAGGATGGTTTGGAGCTGCTGGTTTTTCAAATTGTCTTGACTTCCCAGTTTGTGATAATGGACTTGTCAGTTATAGTTGTACTGAAATTTTAGACAGCTGCATTGCATCCGATCGATCAAATAAGATCGGATTGGGCCGGCGTGTGTGCAACCCGTTTCAGCCATGAGTGACTACACCACGCCGTAGCCATGTGTGTTAGATATCACACCACGACCGTGATGGGGGGCTGTAGCAAGTATTGAGATCAGAGGTTTGAATTCCGGTTCTGACAGTGGCTACTCTAAGTGTTGTGTTACCCAGATTTTTCAACACTCCACACAAAGCCGGGGTAGTGTATGTTTGTCAACCCCTTATTATTCCCTTTTTCCAACGGGGTCGGGGATGAGATGCGATGGAAGTCTTTGTGGCGGATGGTTTTTACGGCCGGATGCACTTCCTGACGCCAACCTCATGAGAGGAGTTATGAGAGATGAAATGAATGATGGTGAATGAAACTGGGCAAGGATGTGGAAGGAAGCGGCCGTGGCCTGTCAAAAGGTACCGTCCCAGCATTTCCCTGAGTTGAAAATGGGGAAACCACGGAAAACCATTTCAAGGACGGCCGACGGTGGGGCTCAAACCCACGCGTCTACCGAGTCAGCAGAGAGCTTGGCCCCATGACCTAACACTGCGCTTTAGCGAGCGTAGCCACCACTGTTGGTAGAAAAAGGCGGGGTAGTAACTTAGGCCTATTCAATTTCCCATATCCATATCCATTTCTAACCATTATTGTTGTAGATACACCCATCACTACAGTCACCAGAGAAACACGGTCTATCAGACAAATTGAATACACAACTTTATACGCGGGGCTGATGACCAAGATGCCTCAAGCTCCTAAAAGGAATTACCAACAACAAACCCTAGAGTGGCTGGCTCTCCGATGTTCAGTTGTTTTGTGACTCGTCCCCACATACTGAACGAAATCTACTTTTCGTGCTGGGAGTAGAGTACGGATGGTATTTGGTGAAGTTTCAAGGTCACGGTACAGTACCGGTATGAATGGTAGGGAGCCGGACCACTAGAGGAGACACCCCTCGCTTAACTGCGCCGAGCTCATGACGATTGAATGTAAGCATTAACACGCTATGTTGACAATATGGTGGAGGACGAGTGACTACTGTTGCTGTTCCCCCACCACTGAAACGTGACTGGAAATCTGTCTGTCCAGAGCGGTCAACTTATTTTTGAAGCCTCACCACATACCGTCTGTAGACTGGCTGCATAGCTCAGCCGTAACATTCTCGCCGGCTTTTTCCAAGTTTGCAGGATCGGATTCTGGCGCAGTCAGTTGGCTTTTGAGGGTGCGCAAATGTGAGGGAGCCGTGTCATTAGATTCACTGACAAGTTAAAGATTCCCTTCGGGACAACATTCCTGCACTCCTGCGTTCCTAAAAGCCACAGTAGTTAAAAGAGACGCCAAATCAATAACATACCATCCGTACTGTAATGTACTGGTTGCCTGCCGAGAGAATCCGAGTTCTTTTCCCACTTAGAATATGTTTTGAAGTCTTGTAACTCCTCATAAGATGCCTGTGGAGTTTACCATTTCAGATTTAGATTTAGATAAACTCTGAAAAGGAGCTTTCTGAATCACCCATTAAAGCCTTTTCTCTTCATGATTCAAATACATCGAACATCGTAGAACGTATACATATTGTTCCTCCATTTTTGAATGAGAGAATAGGTTTAAGATTTACTCAGGTTGGTCACCAAATGTCTTGTTGAACGTGATTCAATGCACTCAGAATTAATTATTGATACACGTAATTTTATTAATTCACTAGTGTATTCTGTATCAATGATATAAATTTACCTGAAACATTAGATACCTCTTTTTAATGATCGTCGGGAAAGATAAGGTGAATCGTGAAGTAATTAATTGTCACCGCAATACTCCATGCCATTAATTTGTAGCTATTTACTTCGCTGATAAGTGACCTTAATTAGACTAATTTAACTAATAATAATTAATTATGTTATCAAATTGATTGTTGTTAATTAATCATATGTTAATATGCTCGCTGACAAGTGATTAGTTGCTCCAGCACTGGTCCTTTCGTATCAGACCAGCATCCGTACAAAATAAATCTGTCCCTTTAAAAGGTTTTGGAATGTTTCCAAAAGAAGTCTTCTCAGTATAAATAGTGTGATCTTTAAGTTATGTTTATTTTTAAAGAACTCTGTGAGGAAACAAACTCAATCTCGCTAAGTACTGGATGTGGACGATGTGATAAAGTAGGAGATGCCGTCCAGCTCTGACTCGTAACTCGTATGCTCAGTGCTACTGGCTTCTTATTTTCATAACCCCGCCCGTCGATTCCTGCTATTTTATGGTGCCTAATGTTGTCCGACGAGATTCTTATAATCGCTGTTTCTCAGTTGAAGAGATGGGTGCAGGAATTAAGGCTGTGTCCCAAAGTTACATTTTCAGCCATAGTGAACTACATAGTAGACTAATGTTCCGGATATGACGTCACAAGTAATTATCCAATGCTGTTTAGCACATAGCAATCAAGTCTGTTGTAGGCTAGTTACTGAATGAAGGTGCTTGCTTGATTGTCGACTGGTACAATGAATTTATAGATGTAGCTAGTCTTTTATCTCTGACTTCTACCCGAAGCAAAACTCGATACCTCATCAAGAAGAGTTAATCATTTGAAAACAAAACAAAAACAAAACACACACACAAGTAGTTCCGTGAAGAGATAAATAGCCTATTTTCATATGTCCTATTTATATTAATTGCCTCTATAAACATACACATTTTCAGTTTGATTGCGGTGATAGATTCATAGATATTGAGAACCATCTAAATATTTCAGATGGTCACCATGTTGGTTTTTATATATAGTCCTTAGATTCATGTACTATATGAAGATTATTGTGTAGATGTTTTATTCAAACTTCAATCGAATGATTAGGACACGAGAAATGAAAACGAGATTTTAAATTTTCTCTTAGCCGCCATATTGTGGTTATGAAAATAATTTAAATTATTTAGATGTCAGTGGATAAAAATTTACACTGGTCAAAACAATTAGGGAATCAGTTGAGATATCTAGGTTCTGACGTATTGTCATCGGCAGAATGACCTAAAATGGTTCGACGTCTGTCTGTCGGTTCTACGGAGTGGAGACAAAAACATTACGGCAACCGAGATAGTGGTAATAACAGAAAGTTGCTGCAGAGGGGGTTGGTGTGGGCTTGTGTTTACTCTACCAAACGAATGACACAAGCAGTTGGGTTCAGATGGTGTAGTGAGTAGGCAGTGCAATGCAACAACAACGTGTCTTACCCGAAAGTATGGCGTGGAGAGCCATAGGAAGGTTGGAAGCGGGTCAGACACAGAGGGAGGTGGCTGCAGCTATTGGAGTGTCCCAAAGTGTAATTTCCAGAACCTGGACGCGATTTCAGACAACAGGAACCGTTAAAAGAAGGCCAGGCCAAGGTCGTCCACGGGTAACAACAGTAAGAGATGACCGTTATCTCCGGTTAACAGCCCGTCGAGACAGGAGGCTGAACGCAACTCAGCTGCAACGCACCCTCCAGGCGGCAACAGGACGCGCAATATCAGCACAAACAGTCCGAAATCGCCTTCGGGAAAGTGGCCTCTACGCACGGAGGCCTATGGTGTGTGCCATTAAAACCACGCCACCGTTTAGCCCACAGAAACTGGGCGGAGGAACATCATGATTGGCGTCGTAACGAATGGCGCCGTGATGATGGCCTCCTCCCTTGTAAAATTTCAATCCGGAGGTAAACTAGTCCCCCGTTCGGATCTCCGGGTGGGGACTACTCGAGAGGGGGTTAACATCACAGAAGTGACAATGAGGAAATCTGACATTCTACGGATCGGAGCGTGGAATGTTAGAAGTCTGCTAGGAAGTGGAAAGTTAGAAAACTTAGAAAGGGAAATGGATAGGCTGAGGTTGGATTTGGTTGGGATTAGTGAAATGCGCTGGCAGGAAGAACAGGACTTTTGGTCAGGAGACTATAGGGTCATTAGCACTAAATCAAACAATGGCCAAGCAGGAGTTGGTCTCATATTGAGTAGGAAACTTGAACAACGGGTGGAATATTATGAGCAATATAGTGAACGGATTATTGTAGCAGAAATCAATACTAAACCTACGTGCACCACAGTGGTACAAGTCTATATGCCTACCAGTCAAGCTGATGATGAGGATGTTGAAAAGGTCTACGAAGAAATAGATGACATTCTGAGGTATATCAAAGGTGATGAAAATGTTATAGTAATGGGAGATTGGACTGCTGTGGTAGGAAAAGGGAGAGAATGGAAGATAGTAGGAGATTTCGGATTAGGTGAAAGGAATGATCGAGGAAGCAGACTGATGGAATTCTGCACCAAACATGAGTTGGTCATAGCTAACACCTTATTCAATAACCACAATAGAAGAATATACACATGGATGAGACCAGGAGATACAGGGCGTTACCAAATCGACTTCATTATGGTCAAACAGAGGTTTCGAAACCAGATTTCGGATTGTAAAACATATCCTGGTGCTGACATAAACTCTGACCACAATCTGGTTGTAATGAAATGCAGATTAAATTTGAAGAAACTGAAGAAAAGTCAAAAGCCAAAAAGGTGGGCAATAGACAGACTGAAAGTAAAAGATGTAAACGAAAGATTCAAGAAAAGTATAAAGGAAGGACTAATCAAAACCCCTAAACAAACTTCAATTGCAGACGAATGGGCACTTTTGAAGAATGATATAACAAAATCCGCAGAAGAAAACATTGGTAGGAAAGAAAGAATAGGTAGAAAACCGTGGATCACTCAGGATATACTAGAATTGATGGATGAAAGGCGGAGACACAAGAATCTAAGAGATGAAGAGGGGAAAGCAGAATACAGACGTCTGAGAAATGAGGTTAACAAGAAGTGCAAGGAAGCGAAAGAAGAATGGTTGAAAGAGAAATGTGCAGGTATAGAAAAGTGTCTGAAATTAGGAAAAGTAGACACAGCTTATCGAAGGATTAAGAATACTTTTGGGGAAAAGAAGACTAAGTGCTATAATATTAGGGACACAAATAGAAAGCCTCTAACAGATAGGGAAGAAAAGGTTGAGAGATGGAAAGCTTACATAGAGTGCTTGTATAAGGGAAAGGAGATTGAGAATCATGTAATGGAAAGGGAGGAGGAAATTGATGAGGATGCAAAAGGAGATTTAATATTGAGATCAGAATTTGACAGAGCATTAGAGGACTTAGGCAGGAACAAAGCTCCAGGCATAGATGATATACCGATTGAGTTGCTACGCTGCATAGGAGATGAAGGTCTGATCAGGTTATTTCACTTGGTGTGTAGGATTTATGAGACAGGTGAGGTACCCCCTGATTTCAAGAAGAATGTAATCATCCCTATACCAAAGAAAGTGGGAGCTGACAGATGTGAAGATTACCGTACAATCAGCTTGATTACTCATGCTTCAAAGATCCTGTCTAGAATAATTTACAAGAGGATTGAAAGCCAGATAGAAACGGAGTTGGATGAAGACCAGTTTGGTTTCAGGAGAAATGTGGGAACAAGGGAAGCTGTACTAAGTCTTAGGCTGATTTTGGAAGGTAGAATAAGGAAAGATAAGAGAACGTTCATGGCATTTGTAGACTTAGAAAAGGCTTTTGATAACGTTGATTGGACTAAATTGTTTGACATTTTGAAATCTATTGGAATAAAGTACAGGGATAGGAGGGTGATATACAATCGATACAGAAACCAGACAGCAGTCATCCGAGCTGAAGGATATGAGAGAGAAGCTGGTATTATGAAAGGTGTAAGGCAAGGCTGCAACTTATCACCCATACTTTTCAATCTTTACATTGAACAAGCAATGAAGGGCAGCCTCCGTGGCTTAGGCGGCAGCACGCCGGCCTCTCACCGCTGGGTCCGTGGTTCAAATCCCGGTCACTCCATGTGAGATCTGTGCTGGACAAAACGGAGGCAGACAGGTTTTTCTCCGGGTACTCCGGTTTTCCCTGTCAAAATTTCATTCCAGCAACACTCTCCACTATCATTTCATTTCATCTGTCATTCATTTAATCATTGCCCTGGAGGTGTGCGTCAGGCCTCGGCAGCCGGCACAGTTCATATCCTCGCCGCTAGATGGGGGCTTCATTCATTCCATTCCTGACCCGGTCGGAGACTGGAAGCAGGCTGTGGATTTTCATTTTCAAGCAATGAAGGAAATTGGAGAAAAAATTAAAGTGGGAGTGAAGATTCAAGGAGAAATAATTTCAACTCTGAGATTTGCTGATGACATCGTCATCTTGGCCGACAAGCCTGAGGATTTGAATGAGTATTTGAATGGTATGGATTCCGTCTTACGGAAGGACTTCATGATGAAAATGAATAAATGTAAAACAAAAATACTATAATGCAGCCGAAATAAATCAGAAACCTCTATGGAGATCAAATTGGCAGGTGAAAAGCTGAAGGAAGTATGAGACTTCTGTTACATAGGAAGCAGAATAACCAGTGATGGACGAAGCAAAGTGGATACAAAAAGTAGGTTGGCTCAGGCAAGGAAAGCCTTTCTACAAAAAAGGAATCTGTTGACATCGAATATAGATTTAGGTATTAGGAAGTCATTTTTGAAAGCCTTTGTCTGGAGCGTGGCGCTCTATGGAAGTGAAACTTGGACTATTGGTTCAACAGAAAAGAGGAGAAATGAGGCATTTGAAATGTGGTGTTACAGGAGAATGATGAAGATCAGATGGGTGGATAGGGTTACAAACGAAGTGGTATTAAGGCGAGTGGGAGAGGAGAGATGTTTCTGGCGACTGCTAATGAAGAGAAGAGATAGGTTGGTAGGACACATACTAAGACACCCAGGAATAGCAAGCTTAGTTATGGAAGGAAGGGTCGAGGACAAGAACTGTAGGGGTAGACCAAGGTTAGAATATGTTAAACAGATTGCCTCGGATGTAGGGTGCGGTAGCTATGTAGAGATGAAACGATTAGCTCAGGACAGGGAGTCATGGAGTGCTGCATCAAACCAGTCAAAAGACTGAAGACTCAAACAACAACAACAACAACGAGTCAAGATTTTGTGGTCAGCCGGACAATCGTCGTTCCGTCATCTGAAGTGAACGTGGAACAATCCCGCTTATGTGCAGGAAACAGCACCATATCATGGTGGTGGACGAATGGTGTGGGCAGGAGTCGGTATTGGTGGACGTACGGACCTCTATATCGTTCAGAATGGTGCTTTGACGGCTCAGAGGTATCGAGACGAGATCCTTCGACCATTTGTTGTGCCCTACGCTGGTGCCATAGGCGATGGATTCATTCTGGCGGACGATAACTCACGTCCCCACAGAGCTGCACTGGTGGACAACATGCTTGACGATGAGGGCACTGAACCAATGGAGTGGTTAGCTTGTTCACCGGACTTAAACCCGATTGAGCATGTCTGGGATGCACATGGCAGACGCATTGCATCCAGACCAGCACGTCCCACAACGCTTGCCGAGCTGGATATTGCACTCATGGAAGAATGGCCAAATATCCCTCAAGAGCTGATTGATAACCTCATACTGTCCATGCCACGCAGGTGTGCAACTGTCCTGGCCGTCCGAGGTGATCACACACCATATTAGAGGGCAACGAGAATTACTTTTTCACTATTATGGTAGCCCCATGGTGCCTCGCCCTACGTAAATGCCATATAAACCTCCAGTAAAGAGTTGAGACAGCACAATATCGTACTGTGGCACACACAAATTACAGTTGTAACCGAACTCTGAATAAAAGACGTTACCATATGTATCGTTTGTATGATATCACACCTGATCCCCTAATTGTTTTGACCAGTGTATATATGCATATACCTCTCCACGTTTCACTGCGCTTGAATGGTTAAATCGCGAGAAACGTCCATCTGAATATTTGAAATTCGTGTAGCCGTCATGTTGGATTTATGCTCACCATGTTATGGAACGCTCCATAGGTGAACTTATGTTTATGGCCTCTATACACATACAAAAGTTAAGTTTGATTGCTGTCATATATTAATAGATATTCAGACCCGTTTAAATAATTCTGATGGTCCCCA
Source organism: Meconema thalassinum (assembly GCA_946902985.2). Lineage (NCBI taxonomy): Eukaryota > Metazoa > Arthropoda > Insecta > Orthoptera > Tettigoniidae > Meconema > Meconema thalassinum. The sequence goes on from OX336391.1 coordinate 486,669,552, forward strand.
TGTTGATTTTTTATATATGTAGGCCACAGAGTTATGTACCATTAAAAGAAGGTTATTGTGAAGGTTCATTTCTCAAACTTTCACTCCGATCGCATGATTAGGACGCAGGAAATTAACACTTGATTTTAATAATTTGCATAGCCACCATCTTGAGGTTATGTAAAAAATTGAACTAAATTAGTTGTCAGTGCATTGCAATTTGTGCAGTCATTTGCTGTACCACGTTTCACTGCGTTCAGATGGTTAAATCGCGAGAAAAGTCTATTTAAATATTTCAACTTCGCTTGACCACCATGTTCGTTTTCTAGTTTGCAGGTTTTTTAAAGTCACATAGATGAACGTCTAGTAGTGCCCTTTATTACCGTACAAAATGTCAGGGTGATATGAGTAATAGTTTCGGAGATATAAAATGCCGGTGAAATATTTCGCACAGCCGCCATGTTGGATTGGGGAGATGTAATAAAATTTGAAGAGCACGGTCAGGGTTGGCCAAAATAGTAGTACTATGACCTTAATGAGTTACATTCAAGTCGCTCCAGCCGTTTAGAAGTTATTAATGGAGGACACACACGGACGCGCCCACATGCACACACACGCACACACACCGACAAAAGGTGATCTCATAAGCCTATTTTTAGCCTACTTTTCATTTTTGCAATAAATGAATTAGCCTACTTTCGATTTTTGAAAAAAAAATAGACTTAATAGATCTACACAGGACAAAAAATTGTGTGTATGTCTGTGTGTCTGTCTGTGAGTGTGAGTGTGTGTACTCCGCATGTCTGTCCCGCCCCTATCAATTCAAACATGGTGCATCCGAATTGAACCAAATTTGGTACAGAGGTAGCACTAGCAAAGAGCACCTCAGTGTCATGTTTTATATTGCCGCCATTACTACCAAAACGTAATGGCGGCTACTCAAATGGTCAACACATAAAATTAAATTACGACCAAACTAATCATTGGATCTTTACCAAATTTGGTAACAACATACCTTCGTATGGGACGCGTCTTATGAACAAACGACAAGGTCATCAACCGTACCATTTAGGGATGGCGGCCGTGTGAATCGCAAATTTTATAATCCATAACATGGGACCCCACCATTTCCAATTATCGAACCGAGAATAGTTTTTAACTGTTCTAAATGGCATGGCCAGTTCGAAATTAAAAGTTTATATTGTAATATTATAGTGCTGAAGTTGCTTTAAAAAGCTGAGGCGTCTCTGTTACAGACAAGATTGCAGATGATCTCTCGTTCTGACCTAGGCCTATATTTCAGTAATTTGAATATGTTGCATGCAATATAGCCTACTGATAGAAGTAACAAGAACTTTGTATGAAATTAACTTTGTTGGAAGTACACTCCGGTAAATAAATCATTTAGTCAAAGTCATTATTTTCTAAGGCGTTGTATCTGACCGGTTGATAACATTGAACTTGAGAGGGTATATTTAGGCCTGTGGTTACAGCGTTGATCTCTCTGACGGCCGGCTGGGGTTCTAATCCTAACAGACTTGTATTTTTTTGCTTGATTTTTTATATTGATTGTTTTTGAGTACTAAGGCGTTGTGAGGTTTGAAGCCGTGTTTCAGTGTTGCCTAAGTAAGCAAAAGTTTGGTGCTTTTCAGTCAGTCAGCACCAAAACTGGTGCAAGAGTGAACACGGAACTACTCGAAGTTCCAGTCAGGAAGACAACCGGATAAGTATCAGCCTGTATTATTACAGTATAACCATAGTTGATTTCGTATAACCATATAATCACCCCAAACAGACAAACTCCGGATTTTTATCACCATTTTAGCATTTCACCTAACATTAGATATACCACATTTAGCATACACCGACAGTTACATTACCAATACTGCAACTAAATAATTGTACATATTGTAAATATTTTTCACCTGTATTCTCAAACATAGATGTTATAGCCTAAGTGTAATAGATCTGATGATGATCGCTTGACGATCGAAACTGGTCATCCTAGTGTATTTATTAATCTCATGTAATTTATTTCAGGATGAAGACATAACCCAGCTCTTTTTGGGTACATTCGTGTTGACCGACTGCAAAGCACCAAACCTTTGGTTACTAAGGCGTTATACAATTGAGCGTTATATTGTGCATTTCGCAATGGAAAATATATACAGTATGTAATTAAAACGAAGTTCTCTAATGGATCTGTATGAGTGACATGTAATAGCAGTTAGTTGAACTACAGTATACGGGAGCTATCCACTGCCTACTACCTAGATGCGAGCTGCGCTCTATACCGACGAGTTAGTGAACCCATGCCAGCGGTGTTATTGAAAATGGCCATTTGTTGCCGATAGAGCGCACTGCCAAGTATAGGCGCGATACAAAATTAGGTGTGCAGTAGGTATATTGAATGTGTTTCTCCCAGTGATATATTTAGACCAACGAAGTTTCAATTATTGTTAGTAGTCGGTGTTAATATACTGAATTCCTACATTGTTTGGAGTGTTTGCTGATGAAATTGCTGAAACTATGGTTTTGAACGCCGCTGCTCAAATCCTGTGTGCCAATTTGCATTTAGATTAGGAAGATAATAAGGAGGTGATAAGGAGAAAGATTTATAACTATACCCATACATTTAGGAGAAGTAGGCTATATGTTCTTTCCTGAACATCTTGTTCATAAATAACAAGTAGTTCCGTAAAGAACTATACAGCCTATTTTCATATATCCTACTCATGTTAATTGCCTCTATCAACAAACAAAATTTCAGTTTGAAGGTTGTGATAGATTCGTAGATATTGAGAACCGTCTAAATACTTCAGATGGTCGCCAGGTTGGATTTTTATTTTTGTACTATTACATTAAGATTATTGTGTACGTGTGGTATTCAAACTTCAATCGCATGATAAGAACACAGGAAGTAAAAAGGAAATTTTAAAATTTCGCACAGCTGCCATCTTATGATTATGCAAACAATTGAAATAAATTAGATGCCAGTGGATTACTATTTCTATAAGCATTAAACGTGCAACGTTTCACTGCACTCGGATAGTTAATTCGCGAGAAACGTCCATTTAAATATTTATATTTCGCGTCGCCGCCATGTTGAATTTGTGCTCACCAGGTTACTGAACGTCCTATAGGTGAACATATGTTCATAGTCTCTATGAACATTAAAAAATTCAGTTTGGTTGCTGTAAAAGATTCATAGGTAATGAGAACCGTTTAAATATTTCGGAAGCTCGCCATTTAGGATTGTTATATGTATAGGCTATAGAGTTATGTACCATTCAAGGACAATTATTGCCTAGGTTCATTATTCAAACTTTCACTTCGATCACATGATTACGACACAAGAAATAAAAACCTAATTTTAAAATTTCGCACAGCCGCCTTCTTGAGGTTATGTAAACAATTGAATTAAATTAGTTGGCAGTGCATTACAATGTGCAAAATCATTTACTGTACCACATTTCACTGCGCTCAGAGAGTTACATCACGAGAAAAGTCTATTAAAATGTTTCAAATTCGCTTGGCCGCCATGTTCATTTTGTACTTCACAGGTTTATGAAAGTTACATAGATAAACGTGCATTAGTACCCTTTATCACCGTACAAAATTTCAGGGTGATATTTGTAATAGTTTCGGAGATATAGAATGTCAGTGAAATATTTCGCATAGCCGCCATTTTGAGGTTATGTAAACAATTGAACTAAATTAGACCTCAGTGCATTAAAATTTGTATAAACATTTGCTGTACCATGTTTCATTACGTTTAGATAGTTAAATCGCGAGAAAAGTCTATTTAAAATTTTCAACTTCCCTTGGCCGCCATGTTCGTTTTGTACTTCACAGGTTTATGAAAGTTACATAGATAAACTTGCAATAGTACCCTTTATCACCGTACAAAATTTCAGGGTGATATCTGTAATAGTTTCGGAGATATAGAATGTCAGTGAAATATTTCGCACAACCGCCATTTTGAGGTTATGTAAACAATTGAACTAAATTAGACCTCAGTGCATTAAAATTTGTATGAACATTTGCTGTACCAAGTTTCATTACGTTTGGATAGTTAAATCGCGAGACAATTCTATTTAAAATTCTCAACTTCGCTTGGCCGCCATGTTGGTTTTGTAGTCACCAGGTTTTTGAAAGTCTCATAGATGAACTTCTAGTAGTGCCCTTTATCATCGTACACAATTTCAGGGCGATATCGGTAATAGTTTCGGAGATACTGAATGCTGGTGAAATATTTCGCACAACCGCCATGTTGGATTGGTGAGAGACAATAAAATTTCAAGGGCACGGTCGGGGTCGGCCAGAATGGTGCTATGATCTTACCGAGTTTCATTGTAATCGCTCCAGCCGTTTAGAAGTTATTAGACACACACACACACACTCCTCACACACACACGCATACACACACACGGACAAACGGTGATCTCATAAGCCTATTTTTTCATGAAATGAAAATAGGCTAATAATAGGCGAATAAGAGATAGTGTAGAGCACTGCCTTCTTGCGCTTCGAATTAGCACTGGCATGTATACCTTCTACGTTTCAGAACAGAAGCCTATGAAGGAGGTTATGCTTCTATCGCACATATTGAAAAGCTCCACAGTGCGTTGCATTGCCTTCTTGCGCTCGTTTGCCACAGGCGTCATACCCTGTGCTTGATACTCGGGTCTGTCAATAAATTAAATTTTGGTTCTAGTGCTGAAAAGGGGTAGGCTACACTCAGCTATTGAGAACAGGTGGATTCAAATCCACTCTTTACCTTCGTATAATGTTTTCCATTTTCTTTAGGGGGGTTTAACCCCCTAAGTGCCGCGCGTATTTCTAGTACTAGCCAAGAGTGCCACCCACTTTTTGTCCGATTTGCTGCTCTCTAGAAAAAAGAAAAAAAATTACTCTCTCAATTTATATCCGTTTTCAGTGAAAAAAATTCTGTTATATAAAACGAACCGCTCCTTGAATTAATGTCACTTTATATCAACAATATGTATAGTTAAATTCGAAATAAATCATGAATTTAAAATTATAAATTGAATTAATGAAAATCCACATTTTAAAGCAAATATGTGGTTCTAAATATCATTGTAACTCACCAACTGTTGATATTTATTGTAGTACACCCTCTTGACTGTTGTTTTAGAAAAAAAAACTTATTTGGAATGATAATATGTCATAAATGTTCAAAATATAAAATTTACTAATCACGGCAATTGGTGGTGTTCCTCTTATCAAATCACTTTCAGAATTGCTCTCACTGACTACGACCTCACAACACGAGTCTTCAACACTATTATGAAGTTCCAGTTCACATTCTGACTCCACATACGTCATCATCATTCCTTAAACTATTGATATAATCCACTAAATTTTCGTTTGTAAACACGTCGTCGAGTAAGCCCGCCATTACTTGTTGACATTAGTTAAAATTGTCAATACGGACCTTAAAGGATGGCTAATTCTCCCAGTTGTTGACATATGGCGAGATATGCGGATACGACCTTCTCATTTTAAAAAAATTCGTCACACGAAAACAAATAATTTTATGCGGCTCAACAGACAGACCTAGTGGTAAATGGGGAGACTACGTACCTTCCTTGATAAAAAATATACTGATTTGTGCTGCCATCTATCCTAAAAGGAAGAACTACGACAGTTTCTAAACATGTCTGCATGAGGGATGAAATATCAATCCTGGTACTTTAGGCGAGTTCACAGAGGAATGAAAAATCATCCCTTGGCGCTCAAAGAGTTAACCATTTAAGCTCTAGAGCACCAGGATGTTGCATAAGTAGGGGCCTCAACTATCGTACTTGGCATTACTAGTCCCAATTACAAGTAGTTAGTTGTAAATCTTCAGTCGGTCAACACGAATTTGAAGATTTACAACTAACAGTTTGCATATGACTTGAAAACTTTACATTTACTATTACAAGTATTACTTGACATTAACGTATTTTGTCAGACTGATTTCAATTATAACAAAGTGCACGGAACTGATTAGCATGATACCCGTAACCCTAAAAGAAACAGCAAAATAACCTTCGGAAAGCATGAACTTATTTCTTTAATGTTGCTTCTGGAAGACGAGGCGCCAAGTTGAAGTCAAAGCTTCGCTAATGTTTTTATACGTCAGTCTTGTGGAGGAGTTATTGGATTACATGTTAAACCTGTTATCTGAGCGACAATCTTTCCCTCACAAATATTATACGCGCTTCACAACTTCTCATCAGTGAACAAGGATTTAAAATCAAGTCTATGTTTTATTTGGTGCAAGCTGCATATTAATTTTTAATCTCTCACATGAAATTTAAAAATTGAATGCAAATTAAGACGATTTTAGAAGGAAGCTGAGAAAGGAAAGGGAGAGAAAGGAAAAGAAAGAACAAAGGAAGAAAAGGAGGGAGGAAGGATGGGATGGAAGGGAAGAGAGGGGGAGGAGAGGAAGGAAAGGGGACCGGAAGTGCGAAAAGAAAGGGAGGGGTGGAAATGGGGAAGGGAGAAGAAGGAAAGGGGGAAAGGAAGGGAAGGAAAGGAAAGGAAAGGGGACAGGGAAGAAAGGAAAGGAAAGTGAAAGAGAAGGGGAAGGGAAGGTAAGGAACCAAAAGGGCCAGAAAAGGAATGGGATGGAAAGGGGAAAAGAGGGGGAAGGGAAGGAAAGGAAAGGGAAAGGAAAGGAATGGAAGGAGGAATGGAAGGAAAGGGGACAGGAAAGGGAAGGGAAGCAAAAGGTAGGGAAGGGGGAATGGAAGGAAAGGGGACAGGAAAGGGAAGGGAAGAAAAAGGAAGGGAAGTGGGAATGGAAGGCAAGGGGACAGGAAAGGGAAGGGAAGGAAAAGGAAGGGAAGTGGGAATGGAAGGAACGGGGGCAGGAAAGGAAAGGGAAGAAAAAGGAAGGGAAGGGGGAATGGAAGGAAAGGGGACAGGAAAGGGAAGGGAAGTAAAATGAACAGGAAAGGGAAGTGAAGGAAAAGGAAGGGAAGGGGGAATGGAAGGAAAGGCGACAGGAAAGGGAAGGGAAGGAAAAGGAAGGGAAGGGGGAATGGATGGAAAGGGGACAGGAAAGAGAAGGGAAGGAAAAGGAAGGGAAGGGGGAAAGGAAGGAAAGGGGACAGGAAAGGGAAGGGAATGAAAGGGAAGGGGAATGGAAGGAAAGGGGACAGGAAAGGGAAGGGAATTAAAAGGAATGAAAATGAACAGGAAATGGAAGGGAAGGAAAAGGAAGGAAAGGGGAAGGGAAAGGGTACAGGAAATGGAAGGGAAGGAAAAGGAAGGGAAGGGGGAATGGAAGGAAAGGGGACAGGAAAGGGAAGGGAAGAAAAAGGAATGGAAGGGGGAATGGAAGGAAAGGGGACAGGAAAGGGAAGGGAAGGAAAAGGAAGGGAAGAGGGAAAGGAATGGGGACAGGAAAAGAAAGGGAAGAAAAAGGGAGGGAAAGGGAATGGAAGGAAAAGGGACAGGAAAGGGAAGGGAAGGAAAAGAAAGGAAAGGGGGAAGGGAAGGGAAAGGGGACAGGAAATGGGAAAAGAAAGGGAATGGAAGGAAAGTGGGAAGGGAAAATAAGGAAAGAGAAGAAAAGTAAAGAGGAAAGGGGAGAAGGAAAAAGGGGTGAAGGGAGAAGGAAGGACTCGTATAATTTTACGTGGCTTCGAATCTCAACATCATAAGCCATGGATCCTCCGTTTTACGTGCAATCGAAACCACTATGTGTGATATTTCATTTTGATTTAAAATCGATGAATTCCAAATGTCCGGAAGTGTAAGAACGGTGAAATTATGACTGATGAGCCTTAAATATGTGTAACATTATCCTACGTCCATGTTTGATATTGTTAATTCAGTTTAGGGGCGTAGGACATCTTGCTCATCAGCCTCATGTAGTTGAGTGTGTGATGTACATTTGTCTGATAGCCTGTGTTAATGTGATGTCTGTAGTAGTGTATGTGATTGTATTAGGGACAAGGATGAGGTAAGTGTCCCAGTACATGATATAAGGTACTCTCCCGGCATTTCCCAGGAGGGAATGTCAGCCCTGGTCGTAGTGTATAATTTAACGAGCACTGCTACCGCGCGAGATCATTCTAGGTACATTTCTAAGTGCAAGGAAGCCTTTCGGTCGGTAATCAAGTTATTAATACCAATTGCATACCCATGAGAAGACCGCTTAAGTTGGCGCTAACTGAATAGTTGAACAATACGGTTCCGTTTCTTAATATGATCCTACTACACAAACTACTGAATGAGTTGTTATGAATATTTATTAACATTTTCCTTTATAAGAAAAAAAAGTCAAGTTTAGTGAAAAGGCAATATCATTAAAAATAGTTAATTTTACTCATTAATTGTTACCAACATTACAATAATATTAATCAATTCTTAAAAGCAAAATATTAAGCAAAAGGTACATTTATGACCTTACTATTGAAGTTAAAGATTTGAAACTAAATACACTTAAAGAAGATTTCATGGCTTCCAATCCAACTTAGGATCATGGTTTTAGTTCTTCGAACTAATTATTTGTAAATTTTTCTTTGACACGTTTAAAAATAGCTCTGTTTTTGAAGCAATGCATGAACACTACTGCCATTATTCTCGGTCAGATAATTTCACATATGTGTGTATGTAAACATACTGTGAAAATTTCAAGTAGATCGATGCAGTATTGTCTGAGATAATGTAACATGTTTTACATAAAAATAAAAGTTTTAAGAAATGGCTTTCAAAGAAATGCCAAAGTTGGCAAGGATCAGAAACTCTTATCTGGGAAATAGATTCATTTTTTCCTCAAAACAGACTTCCTATGACATTTTAATGTGTTGAGAAACCAAAACATCAAAAAAGATAACACGGATTTTTCCTAAACCTTAAGTAAAAGCAAAAAAAAAAAAAAGTTTTAAATGATGGATTACAATAAAATTGAGCATGGAATTATTTTAATATAGCTGTTTACAAATATACAGTAATTTATTCTTTCTAATTATGGTCTGCTAAGCCTTTGAACGTTACAATCAATGTTCAGAAATAATCGATATTTTTAGGGGCAGATGACCTCGTAGTTCCGCCCATTAAAACAACAATAACTAAGATATAATAAGTAACGAAAAACAGCAACATAAAAACAATACTTCAGTTCGGAATTTATTCCAGAACTACATCTGGCTAAGTAACGCAATGAACACCCAGCAAGGTTCTGCCGGAAATTATGGCTTTTAAATTTTCACTCAATATTTTAAGGGAACCGGGAAATGCAGCTTCCTATATTTGACAATGACTATCACAAGGTACAGTATTTGAGATATTTCCTTAACCGTTCCTGAAATGTAAATGATACTTCTGCAATTATATGTAGAAAGTTTCAGTTTTCTGTAGCTTGTGACTCTCAAAACAACAGTGAAAATTTTCATGTAAAGGATTAAATATTTTTTAAATAATCGTTATCTTCATGTACAGTGCAATTTTCTTAGAAAATACTAGACAGACATTCAAGAGATTTTGCAAACTCATTGTTGTAACATATATTGAACCTCAGTATTAAAACTGTTGCCCTGGTAAGTTTAGAACTGAAGGAAACAATGCTTCTTGAATCATAATTTAATTCCTGTTCCTCAACAACCTATAAATATATCTGAATACTTTTATTACCTCACTTACAAAACAAAGCTTTAAAGCATCATACTGTACCATACTTTATCTAGATTCTAGATTGAACAAAAGGGTTTTGAGAAAATGGTACCTGAAAATAAGAATTATTAAAACAAAAGTCTTTTTATAAAAATGACTACTGTTTATTTGACAACCACAAGCTGCTACAAACTGAAACCCCCTACATATAATTGCACAAGTTTTATAAACAAATCGGGTAAGTTAAGGAAATAACCGAAATACTTTGTGATAAACTGTACACTGCCAAATATAGGAAAGCTGCACTTTTCCTTAAATATTCGTTTATTTTTAATTTCCTGTAAAGCTAGGTTTTGATTTTAAGTGGCAGAAGATAGCTCTGAATACGGTGTGTTATTCCTATCTTCGAGATTGACGCGGAGTCATGTCCACCCCTGACTGTAGACGACCGGTTGGTAACTGTGTGACTCGGAGACGGTCATCGCGATATACGGCAATGAGCTTCCTGCCGGCGTCGTCTTCTTAGGGCACGCCGGAACTTAGATTGCATTGTCTTGGGTCCAGATTCAACTGTTATGAGACAAGCTAAGCCAGCCAACCATTGCCAAGTCAAGTGCTCCAGTGCTAGTACAGATGCAACGATTATTTGTGCGCGAGTGATTAACTGCTTCCTTGCACTACTTCTTTAAACAATAACCAATTTGTACTCCTGTTCTTACAGATATGAAGTGCAATTAGTTTCTTCTACTCTTAGCTCTTGAATCATGAGCATTGTCTCCCACTATGCGGGGTCTAGAAATCCTCACAATTCCGGTTCAATTTCTTGCTCTGCCAAGAAATTCATTTCGAAGACAAGCTTGTAGTTTTACGTGTCTCTTAACTTCACTATCAGAGGGTCACGGGACCTCGTTTTTATGGGGAATCCGAAAATCTGAACGTGATATTGATATTTTGGGAGTAGTATAGATTGCGAAACATTACACTGCAAAATTCCCCTCGATACAAAATTGGGTTACGTTATGGACGACACTAAAGCTATAAAGGATGCATACCTGTTAAATTATGTGTTAATAAGGCTTGACATATACACAAACTTAAGCTGGGGCTTTTTTTTCCCAGACCTTTTGCTTGTTTTAGTAAAGCCAACTCCGTGCAGGTCATGGAGGCCCTGCGAGTAGTGGAAGGTAGAGGCTTCCACATTTTGTGACATCGGCACTAGATGGGATGAAGTTGTTAGCTCCACGCCCGGACGACTTTGCTCCCAGGAATTGCCCTGGTACTCATTTCTGGTGTAAGCTGTGTGTCCCCTAGAAACATACGTATCGCGGTTTAAAGGCTTACTTGAACTGAAATTTCAAACATATCACTTACATTCACCAGTAATCAAACCCAGTCCACCTTTGTGCGAATGAAAACGTATTTGTGGTCTGGGGGATGAAATGGGGTTTTCTCATCTTTGAAAGGACAACCAAAAACGTTCATGGGTTCAAATCCAACTCTCAGACATCCAATAAATATCTTCCATAGTCTCCCTTATTTACTTCACACACATACTATGTTGATAACCAAATTAAAACCCAGCCACTTCCTTACGTACTGTACCCTTATATACTGGATGATCCACCAATATCCTACGGCTGGAAATAATCTGGGATTGTAGCATCTTGAAGTCCCGGCTAAAAACGACATGGTGCCACTTGGCGAAAACACTCAGAATAAGGGACAGGTTTTCTCAGACGGAATGTGCTGCAGTAACAAACTACAGAACAGTAGGGTCATATAACTACTTAGGATAAAGAGAGTCTCAAAAAATCTCGGGCGTAAGGATGCGGATTAGGTCCCTCGGGAACTTCAACCCAACAGGACATTCCTCTACCATCTAACTACAAATATAATGCCAGTCTCCTATAAAACAATCAGGAAATCGTCAACACGAATCCGTCTATTTATTATTAAAACCAATACACTTCTCTTGTCGTCGAGCTTCGATTAAACGCTCTAAAAAAACAAAAAGTATGACCAAGTGTCATTAATCCACATGAAAATACAAATCGTTTCCTTAAGAAACCGTAAAAAATGTTATGTGAAAGCTTCAGTAAGCTTCTATACAGCGAACAACTGCTGTTCCCTAGGTGACGGGAGTTTATAACAAGAAAAATATTATAAGCTATAAATTTAGATAATCCCAAAAATAAATGACGTTACCCCTGACGTAGATCTCCGTCATTTCAAATACTATTCATTACTCTATACAATTTATCTCCCGCACCCTAACATTAAAATTTCTTCCTCTAGGAAGCGCAAAATCTCTACACAACTCTAAAGTTTAAATTAAAAATATAAAACACTCCTAAATCTAATTCCGATTCTATCTGAAAAATATTTAATACAACATTCTATACAATGAAAAAAATCACGTCGTAGTTCATCGACTACTTACTTAAAACAAAAATATATACAACGCGTTCCTTCCTTTCCCCCGACAATACAACATGCAATTGTCCTTCTACTTCACTCCTGCCTCTCAACGGGCTTCAGAAAAATATAACTTCACTCTACTATGTCTCGTTCGTGGTTTGCGTTACAATCTGGGATTCTATAATCCATACAATTAAGTAGAGACATAGCTCAAAAACCTCCTACCACTTATCTGTTCATGAAATAAATATACTTAATAAAAATACACATTTCCACTCGTCGAATAATTACCATAAATGAAAACATTTGGAAAAGAACCATTTAATAGACCTCAGTTTACTCTCAGCTTCAACAAAGATCCATTAAATCCTATAATTTCTATGAGATTTAACTTCATCCAGGATCCGCTGTCCTGTGAATTTAATCGAGTTTCAACTATATTGAGACTATTTCAATAACATATACAATTGATCAACTTCCATAACAATGCTCTCATAACTTCTTACTTCCATGAAATACCCGCGTCTGTCACTACAGATATTTCTACAAAAATCGATCAATGGCTACACACTGGCTCATTGTCTCACAACAAATACCTCTGTCTACAACGTGAATAATAAATCCCATCCATCGAGATACTTCGTAGTTCCTTCAATACAATTCCTTTCTGTATACTCTCCAATAACAAACTCTTCTTTCAGTTCCCACAATCTTAATAACAATATAATAAAAAATACTGGTTCTATCCATGAATTAATTTAACAGGTAATGCGATAAAATGATAATCTTAAATAAAAATCTGTTTTCTTTGCCTCCCTCGCATTTCTTAAAAAGCTTTCAACATACTGTAATATTCCTTCAATTCCTTCGTTACATTATTTCTTACTTCAAAATACGCTATCTTTCGTATTTGCTAATTCCACATTACAATTCTTTACAGATGCTTTCTTTACTGTCTTTTCAACAAATTCCAATGCTTTAAAAAATATTACTCACAAAATGTCTTCACCAAATCTGTTTAATTATTTATCAGATCGTGACTTTATATAGATCTCTACAATAGACCTTTCTGAATCGCATTCTTTGACATATACTTTCTATCACATACTTGGAAAACATTTCCATCGTTACAATCATTAATAAAACATAGATATCGTGCGATTTAAAACACGTTTAAATTTTACTATAACTATTCTGAACTAAACCATAAAATCTCCCTTCAAATTTCGAATATCGCAAAAATCGAAAAATCGAAATTAAAAATCCCTAAAATTCCGAAATCGTCGAAAAATGCGACTAAACATCCGCATGATGTTTTTACGAACATAAGAATGAAAACTGCAATAATCTAATAAACAAAATAGAAAAATGGCATTCAACAATAGTTGTCGGATATTCTAGATATATACAATTCTACAAAGGGGGATGTTCAGTGTTGGTCCGTGGACTACCTTGTGCTGGGTTAAAGTTGACATGAAGCGGACTTCCTTTGGTTACCCATTAGAAACGGAATGTTTCTAGCGGCTTAAGACTGCGTGATGTTCAGCATTCTTGTCCAATTCTCCCACCGAATATCTCGTGTGGTCAGGTCTCGGGATACGAACTCGATCATCATCGTGCTGCCGCCCCCTCCGCCGATGACTCTTCTGGGTGAGATGGGATAGCCCTTTCTCGCTTCGGCGCCGGATCATTCCCTGGCCGCCCTCGTTCATGAATTCTTCTGGTCTTCTTTCCCCAAAGTTCCCTGTAGATCGTCATTTGAGATGGTAGAATGACTGATAATTGTAGAATTTCTATTATGGGAGAGATGAGATGTTAATCTCCCCCGAAATGTTGATGTTAAGTCATTTCGAATGTTCTTGATGCCATCATAGCGTTGTTCCCATAATTGTTTAGGCGGTCATCACGACGCTTGTAGAATCGTTAGGAAAATCCTCCCTCAACTTTTGGAATTTCACCCTGCTTGAAGCTGTGGATTTGTTGTTAATAATATATTTATTTCTTCGCTGAATGTCGACTTTTATGTTACTTGCACATTACTAAGTGCCTTCGATGAATATTTGCTATTTGCTTTGTTCAACTTGTAGAGTAGCTTGTTCGAACGTCCTTCTGCTTCGAAGTCGTGATTGATAAGAATCTCGTTGCCTCTTCTCTTTCCCCCGCGTCTAATTTCCAAAACCGCGTCTTTTCTCAATCCATGGCTCCGATTGGTCGCTTATAATAATTGATCAAACTCTTCATTAATTACTTAAATACTCGGCTGTAATTGTAGTCAATCGTTCTTAATTATCATTCAACACTCTTCATGATGGTTTGATATTGTAACTTTGTCCTAGTAATTATATATGTTAATCACTCTGTTGGTGTTAATTTTAATAAGGCGGCTTCTCATTGGTTCCACTCGCGTGTCGAGCTCGCGCCTCTTCCCCTTCTCCTCATTCTTGCCACGCGCCTTGCTTCTCTGTCGGGAATTTCACTCGGGGGTCTTCGTTGCTGCTCGGGTTCTCTGTCGTCTGGACTAAACAAGTTCCAAGTCCCCTAGCGGCTACTAATCTGCTATTGGCTGGCCGAACTAACTCAGTTAATTCCCTCGCTCAACAAACCTGTTTTTGTGTCGACTTGCAGCAGCGTTATATTTTAACATGGGCCAATTTATAAAACTTTCAACTAGATGTATGATTTTCTGGCTCGTATCTGCAAACGAGTACAGTACCATAGCCTGTAACTACAAGTACACAGGGTCGATGACTAAAATTTAATCATCCCCTAAATGAAATGAGCGTTAAAATCCTTCTGCATGCCTTCCTACGGAGGGGAAGTAAAGCCGACGGGCCCATGTCATAGATTTTCGGCATGTAAAAGAACCTACCACTACAATTGGTAGTGTATAGCTAAATTTGTAGGTTCTATCAAGTTCTATCAAGTTCCAACGTTTGCCACTATATATCAGTGAAAGTTGCATCTCTGGTAGCCAAAGTTGGAACTACTTGAAATTGAACTTGATGAAGAGCCTTCTGGCGCTCAACTAAAATACGCCGCCATGCTATTGACTGCAATTCAAATATAATAATAAATAATGAAAAATAGCGAACAATGCTTCCCCTGAATTCTTCAGTGTATTTTGCCATAATTCAAGTAGTGAGAAGCTAACTAAATAAAGGGGGCCTGGAGGTGCAATGGTCAAGTTGCTTGCCTCTCACCAAGGCAGGCCGGGTTCGATTCACGATCAGTACGTGTGAGATTTTCGAAGTGAAATACCACGCCCTGTGGTTCAGATTCCACGTAAAATTGAAGGTCGCGTGGCTCATGATCACAAGATTAACGGTCACGTAAAACTGCAAGCTTCCATCCTTTTCCTTTTAACTAAATAACATAAGAATAGTTAAAATGCCTAATTTTAAGTTATAAAGTAGGATAATTCCGCTACTTCGGAAGCAAAATAAGCAGATTTGGAGGATGCAAAGAGAATATGAAATGCTGGATTGTACTGGCAAAGAAACCTTGTTTGTTGCAGAGGAATCTGTTGACATAGAATACAGATTATAGAATATAGATACTTCTATTCTCCTCTTTCTTCTGCACTGCCATCCAAGTTTCACTTCCATAGCGCTCTACGCTCCATAAAAAGCTTTAATAAATGGCTTTCTGATGCCCAAATGTATACTTAATATCAACAGATATCTTTACCGTTTGAAAAGCTTTCCTCCACTGTTCTTTTTTATTATTATTATTATTATTATTATTATTATTATTATTATTATTATTATTAGGCTATTATTATTAATATTGCTAGCCCCGTGGTGTTACGGTAGCACACCTGCCTCTCACCCCGAGGGGCCGTGGGTTAGATCCGGCTTCATCAGGGATTTTAGAAACTGACGTGAGGGTTGGAACGTAATGCATTCAGCCACGTGAGGACCCATGAGTAGCTGTGTGAAAGTAAGGCAGCCCCCCGGTCAGGAAAACCGAAATTAACGGGCCGAATGGACCCGACGCGCTGACCACGCGTATCGCCGGTCAAATGGCTGGGCAGTGGCTGCTTAGCAGGCAATTACAGTTCATGGGTTGTGGTGCCACGAGGGGTTATTATTTTGTATTATTATTATTATTATTATTATTATTATTATTATTATTATTATTATTATATGCTCTTGTCCAACACTGCTTCTTTTGATTCTCAAGAAGAAGAAGAAGAAGTAGTCACCTACTTTCTATAGCTTTTTTTCTGCCAATTCCACGTCAATAAGGATTTCTGATTTCGAATCTGCAATTCTCGGCTATTTATTTATTTAACAACTAGCAACCCACCCTGGTTTCGTTCGGTATCTTCAACGGTTTACCCACCGTAAGCTTAAAAGGATAACTGACGGCAGTCCCCAGATGTAATTCAGAAAATTCGAGGTATACAGCGAAACTCCAAACATATATACTCTTCTCCGAAATCCTAACTCGACACGACTCGACAGTTTGATCCTGGTAGAAGCTGAGGTGATAGGCCTGCTCGCTAGCTCGTTTACTCGCTCCGAAGCTAGTAATTTGAATTTATACTGAATGGAGATTGTTGAAAGAAATGTTAATGTAAAATCACTTATAGTGGGCGATGTACCTAGGTATTAAAGATAGATATATGCTGTCACGGACGTATTTGTAGAAATGTTCAAGCTCAACAATTCTTACGCTGGTAGTATATACCTACTGTGTATGGGTATTATATTTTTAACCGTTAACCCAACGTAAGCTTAAAAGGCGCACGGATGGCAGGTTATTTACACGACTCGATTCACTGCAATCGTTACTGCTTGGCTTTCTTTGGACATGAATGAATGTTTTTTATACAGAATCCTTCCTCGAGAAGGTGAAAACCGCATCAAAATCCATCCAGTGGTTCTCAGGATTATCCGTTACTTCCAAGGATCGGGAACTTAGTATTATACTATGTAGATATTCACGTTTTTATTTTTTTAATTTATTTATCGCATGGCATACATGAAAATTATTTACAATTTGACATCAAGTTCCGAAACGTAATGAAGTGCCTGTGGTGTCCCTAGGAAGAAGTCGCTGAAGTCACCACTGAATGATGTTTGTGGGCATTCCTGAACTAGGTGCCAAACAGTCTGTCGGCACCGCACTCGCAACATGATGAAGTTTCTTTCCTCCACTTGTACAGGAGATCTCCGCATACACCGTGATTGGTCCGGATTCTATTTAATTTTGACCAGGTCTTTCTAGGCTGAGTGAACCCTGGCACCTGCTCAGTTATGCATGGCATTACTGTACTCTCTGGAGGGGCAAACGAATTCCAATCAGAAGACCATCTCTCAGTCAGGTTGAATTTGTTAGTTGCAAGATTCTCCGCTGTGCAGATAGGTGGATGTCTTGAACGTAATCGTTTCACATGTAGATCACCTATGTCTCCATGGATTGGTAGTTGTTTGTTGGTCTGGATCTTTCTATATTCTCTTATCAAAATGTTGCATCGCCGCAAATCAGGTGGTGGGATGTGGCTGAGAATAGGAAGCCATTGTGTAGGAGTTGACATAATTGTTCACGTGAAAAATTAGAACAAAATCAATAAATAATAAATTACAGAAATATTTGAACTCGGAGTACCGATGCCCTCTAAAACAACTACTATATTCAGTTTATTTTTAAGCGTAACATACTTTGAAGCTATACTCTCAAGTCAAGTTGGCGATATGATAGAACTCATCTATGTTTAAAGTTAGTTGAGCCATCAAGTGTTCACTCATGGTTAGCAAGTGTATGCAGTACATGCTATGATAACGGAGGAAATGGTCTGTTACGCCATGTACAAGATTCGTTTAAATCTTAAAGAGTTTTACAAAACAGTCTCGTGACTTTTTATGAGGCCATATAAACATGTTCCCTACAGAGAGGACTACACTCGTGAATGTCAACGAAATTATCTTCAGAATGTTACTTCGTTCCACATCGTACTCTCATTAAATTGTAACGGTGGAAACAGGGCTACAGTTTTCTTATTTCCATCTCTAAAAATGCAATTCTCATTTATTTACTTTTCTTGACTAACTCCAATTCGCGTCCCAGCTCGTGGGGTAGTGAATAGCATTATTTCCTGCCATCCCTGAGGTTGTTAATTGATTTCTGGCTCTACCGTGGAATTTAATTGTGGTATGAGGGCTCCAACACGTGGGGGTATGGCGGGTTTATTCAATTTTTTGATGTGTAACATCTTTCCGCTTGGTTGCTGGATAGTTTTGTGGGAGTGATTTTGAAAATTGGGGACGGAAGTGGATCGGAACAATCGAGTTGGCAATGGTGGATCGAACGGAAGTATGCACTGCCCGCTCGATCAATCGAACGGAAGTGTACTAGCTAGCAGTGGTGGAAAACGGAAGTATGCACTGCCCGCTCGATCAATCGAACGGAAGTGTACTAGCTGGCAGTGGTGGAAAACGGAAGTATGCACTGCCCGTTCGATCGATCGATCCAGCGGGCAGTGGTAAGACCCAGCTGGCAGCGGTACGAGAAACAATGAGCGCGGGGTGTCGGATATTGATACCATGACGTATTCTCGGCCATGTGGAATGTATTATAACATACTGAACGGAAAACGCTCATGCGAACTCTGGCGTCAACTGATTGAAACAAATGACATGGTACATGTTCGAAGTCTTCGTATCAGTATTTACATGGTAAAATGCCTTAATATCAAACATTGTAAGTAGTCGGCATTGCCGGTATTATGTTTCTGCTCAATTGCTATTCAAATATTAACCCACATGACGGTGATGCAGTCATCAATATAATAAAATCGTTGTGGTTATACGAGAATTGAGCAAGCCTTCATGAACTATTACTGAATACATTCTCTTTACTCACAAGAGGGCCTATTCACAAGGCATTTTAAACTCAATTTCACGCAGGAACATTATCGAAGCAAGCAAAATATAAATGAAACTTAAATCCGTAATGCAGTATTATTGCAACGTGGAAATAAGTCTCCATCTTGTGCACAAAGTTTGCGTAGTCGAAATAGCCGTGGGGTTAGTGCTTATGACTGTGAATCTAGAGATGTTGAGTTCGAATCCCGGACGGGGTAGAAATTTTTGCTACCAGATTATAATTTTAAACGATATTCATCATATCAATATGACTCATTTTAACAGAATCCGTATGGAATTACGTGTTGGTCTGTGAATGAAGAGGACCTGTTTATAAGGAATTTAAGGTTATGAGCGGTGTCGCGTCTATTAATCTAGTTGATCCATATCGTATTCTTTATTTAGGCTAGTGCAGGTGGAAGCTACAAATCATCTAATAAAATGAGTCCCGTATTATAAACTACAATATATTTAAAACACTCCCTTTTACAATAGATTAATATTTGTGCCAATAATAGTATAAAATACCGGTGTATCAACAATTTCACGTGAGGTTTCTTCTATTTCAGATGTTACACATTATATGCGACTACTGTAAGGCTCGTAATTTTTTCTCATCAGCGGTTGCCAAATGGCAAAGTAAGCCATTCACTACGTCCCCTTATATGAAGCGCATTTGCACTTCTTAACTGTGAGAGATGAGAGCTCTTACTGTAAAGCTTGTCTCCTCCGTAAAGAGGTTTCCAAAAAATATGGCTAAGCTGTAAGAGCTCTCAGCTCTCACATTCAAGAGCTGCGCTTCACATAAGGGGACGTAGTGCATGGTTCACTCACTACTCACGCAGTGGTCTGGGCACGGACACTGGGCACGGGCACTAAGAGTCCGCTTATGATCCTGACTTGGTGCACCTAGGTGATACCCTGCAAAAACACGAGAAAAACCAGATGATTTGCTGAAGTGTAACTCCCTGACATGCTTAATAAAACTTTATTAAAACTTTCAGTGTTGGTTTAACTATATCAGTCAGTAAATTGGGATTAAACTTATAGGCTACAACTATTTAAATGCTTTCACTGACAATTTTCGAATGGTGCCTCTTGCACTCATCATTAACCCTACACTCTCGATATTTCTGTAGACGCTGCACTTTTCTTCAGGATAGGGAACTGTGGACTTGGAGAAGCATTTCTTCTCAGAATCAGCTTTCTACACTGTGTGTCATGGAGGTCCATAACACTATCATTCCACATGGCTCACATCATATTGGAGACCCTTGTCTTAGCGTGGCACAAGTTTCAAGCAGAAGTGATCTTGAAATTTGCGGAAAGTTTGTAGAAATGTGTTCCTTGACGCGTTCTTCAACTCCTTGAATCAAGTATTCATTCGATTCTCCGCATTACATAATGCCATAACGTCACTCAATCCTGGACATACTATTTATTGCCTTTCACTTTATAAATTCCATATCTATTTTCCAGTAATATAGATTTCCTTCATAATTTCCATAGAGCCCCTTAATGATGTCGACTTTCCCAAACCTCAATTGATTCAAATACTTAATATCAATTTCCACAGATATGAGATTTTTACAATGCATGGATCCATAAAATTGGCTCTGAGTCCACGCGCTGAATTCAATTTCATCCAGCAAGACCGTGTGCGTCTGATATCACGCCTCCTTGCGCAAAGTTCAAATTTACTTGCTTCAGTGGCGTAGTCGCAGTAGCATGCTAAACTGCCATGCCCAAGATCGCGGGTTAAAACCCGGCCGAAGTTATCGGTTTCATAAGAGCCGGCGAGCCCATGTCATAGATTTATGGCATGTAAAAGTACATACCACTATAATTGGTAGTGTGTAGTGTGTAGGGTATTTAGTTAGAAACGCTCTATCAAGTTCAAAAGTTCTCCACTAGGTGTCAGTGACAGTGGCTACTCTGGTAGTCAAAGTTGGAACTGCTTGAAATTGAACTCGACGGGGAGACTTCAGTCGATCAATTACAATACCCTGCTATGGCCATTGGCTGCAATTCAAATATAATAATTAACCAATGATGGACGCCTTCTTTCTTCATCAGCGTGCTCTTGATCACGTCTTTGAAACTGTTGGAAACCATATCCTTACCAATCAGCCATCGACATTTCTCTGTCGATGAATGGCGATTGATTTAGTGTTTTTCGTATTTAGGAAACGAATGACAGATCTAATCTCACAAGAGGAGGGATTATCAATCAACTTCACCATTCTAACATATCAACATAAAGCGTTAACAACAGACAGCGGAGGTAGATTTCATCGGGCAAACTTGGGGATAGGCGAAAATAGGCAGAATATGCACGTTTTCGTAGAAGGATCAGACCTCCTTTATTGCGAGAAAGTATTTTATAATTGGAGCTTAATTAACTTTGTTTTTCGTCATTTTATGCATATTTGAAACATTTTACTGTCTTATGGGGACGGTAACCTTCTTGTCATTTGGGGTACATTTTTATACTTGTGGTCACACAGTCCTTATGCAAGGTTTCGACACTGATGTGTAACTATGTAACGGTCTTGGCCGGCTTTGAACCCGCGAACTTGGGCATAGAAGTTCAGCATACTACCAGTTACGTCACCGAGGCCGCTTCTCACTTAGTCAGATAGAAAACTGAATGTGATCGCGTGCAAGTGCGTTGTCATGGCAACGTCTGATGGCTCATCCCTCATCAATTTAGTAGTGTTGTCATGGCAACCTCTGATCTCTTTGCATTTTCTTATAATTCTGAAATCATTTTTCTCATCCCTTGGCGTAATGGTGGGTCATATCAAAAATTCTTTCAGACAAAAGTTTTAGGTAATTATTAGGGGAATATTGTCCATTTTTTACGGTTTTGATATTGTGCCTATTAAGAGAGATATGATCAATGTTTCCCGAAAAACCCACCTTTTCCCACCTCTTTGGTCAATGGTTGGCGCTATCAAAAAACTCTTCAAACATACATTTTTGGGCCTTATTCGACTCATAGTATGAACTTTGAATGGATTCGATATTTCAAATATTAAGAGAGTTATAGTGATATTTCACGTTTTCTAAAATAGCCCCCCATTTTCACCCCCGTCGACTGATTGTGCCCATTAACGAACTCGACCGAGATTTTATAGGGATACATATTATGTAAAAAATTCAAATTGATTGGTGCAAAATTGCGGTAGTTATCGTGTCCACAAGAAAGTGATATATGTATATATATATATGTACATAAATTATATATAAACATTTTAACTGACGGTGGTTTTGGGGTCTAGGGGATGTGAAACGTGAAGATATGTCGAAATTTTCCGGAAGTCGAAACATGGTACCCATTGCAATAGTTAGCTTTCTAATGAAATCTACATAAAATGGCGTCATCTTCTTCTCCTTGACCAAGAGCAACTACCGCGCATGCGATTGCGGCGGTGTTTGGGCAACGTATCTAAACGGCATTTATTTTTTGGACGTTCCTAGTATGTTCCTTAAATATTCTCCACAGAACATGTACAACTACCATCGTCAGTTGGAACTCAGAAAGAGCGGGTTCAATTCTTATCTCAATCAATTACAAATATGGTTTCCCAGTTCTACTCCAGGCAAATTTCAGAAATAATTACCTATGGCCTAACGCCATGGCTGACACCTACTAAACCCTTCCTCCAATTACCAATACACACACTCGTACAGGCACCAAAATAACACAGTTTATAAAATAGATTGTACACTCAGTCAAGTTCAGAAGGCCGATGGCCACGGTCTACAAGCGTCGAAATGAAACGAATACGACATAAGCAAAAGCAACAACAATTACCTCTGTCAGTGTTCTATTTCGTTTCATTGTTGTTGTTGATTTATATAGGGGTTTTGCAACTTATTGGTCATACTGTATATCCCCGTGTATATGAGTAGAATTCCATTTGTTAGTATGGAAGTTACGTGAAGTTAAATCTTGCCCTATTAGCACGCGTACAATTTTGTTGGAAAACTTGCATGAATGTGTTGCTCAAAATGAATATGGAATATATTTTTGCATAAATGTATGCCAAATTTGGAACTGTTTTCATTCAAACTTTCTGAGATATTCAGCTTTGGTTACAAATTTCAATTGTGGTTTTACAACAGCTGGCAATAATCATATGTTTTAAAATATTTAAAACATGGCAATGAGAAGTCCTGACATAGAAGCCAACTCATACCGAAAAGAGTTTCGTTAGCCGCAGCCATTTTGTAGTTGATAAGGAAACACATACATAGGACCACTTCATGGTGCAGCGACTATCCCGTTTGGCTCGGGCTCCGGAGGTTCAATTCCCAGCTATGGCAAGATTTTTAAATTTCTGTTCTGAAAGTTGGAACGGGGTACACTCAGCATTGTTAAGCAAAACTAAGTAGCGGTGGATTTGATTCCCACCAGAGCCAACTTAGAAGTGGTTTTCCTCGGTTTCCTATTCCTATTCATGCAAATGCTGGAATAGTTACAAACCTTATGCCACGGCCACCTCCATCCCAATCAGTTCAGTTAGTCGTTTGCGAGGTTATCTAGAATATGCGTGAGGCTTGTATAACCTTTAACTAATGATTGGCAATTCTGGAACAGCCTAAAGCTGTATAAAATGTTCAAATATTTTGCTTGAATGCTGGTACTTCAGTTATCGACTCCTCCTTCCCTGCGCATATTTTACAGGGTTCCCAAATCCTTAGATGAAACAACTAACACATGAAATATGAATTATTGATATAACTCTCATAAGCTATCTTAGAATTTGTATTTCCTTGCGTGGGAGAGGAGCTCAAGATTTCTCAGCTGTATTGGAGATCTACGTCAAAGACAAAAGCGTTCCTTGGGTCAGGATTCGCCCACTTGTGCTATCCGATGCTATACATTGCACGTCACACGTCTCTTAGCCAGAGATGCTCACCCCAAGTCTTGTACCAGTCATTCATCTTACTTGATGTTTTGCAGGAAGAACTCTTATTTAAAGATTGGTAACTGTCTTTCTTTGTATTTCATTTTCTTTTGTAATCTGGGTAAAGTGGCAGCTCAAAAACTCCAGCATTAGATTAAAGTACTGCATGTCGTTTCTTATTTATCCCTGCACAAGTTCCAGAGACAGTTTCTATCGAACAGCAGCTGTGAATGGCACACAGACTGAAAGGATTATGTTGCTGTTTCGGTAGCCTGTCTGCTCATCTCTACTTAGTATAAACCGAAGTCCCCGATTCTTGGATGTCACAAGTAATCTCGAGAACCACTGGAAGGATTACCATGCGGTATTCACCATTCTGTAAAGGATATCTCGAGGAAGCTTTCTGTAGAAAATAATTTATTTATGATCAAAGGAAGACAAGCAGTAACACTTTCAGTGAAAAAGTAAAAAAAAAACTGGCGTCTGTGCGCTTTTTTAGCTTACGCTGGGCAAACCGTTACAAATATCAATATACTATGAATGTAAGAATTGTTCAGCATGGTAAGGTCATTAAAAACGTCCGCGAGAGCATTTCTCTTATCTTGAATACATCGCCCACTATAAGTGTTTTTACGTTTTCATTTCTTCCAGCAATCTCCTTTCAATTACTGAGGTGACAGTTTACGAGCTAGCTAGGGGTGAGCCTATCACCCAGGTACAGCCTAGCTAGCGAACGAGCCTATTACCCCAGATACAGCCAATAGCAAACTGTCGAATCGTGTTGAGTTAAGACTTCAGAGAGGAGTGTTTATTTTGGTGCTTCCCTGGAAGTGCAACTCGGCTTTTTTTCATTTCCCCTGTGAACTTTTCGTTCCGCAAAATACACGGTCATGTTAAGATTGGACAGAAGGGGGGTTGTGTTTCATGCACCTCGCCATTCTTAAATTACGTCTGACAAGAATTCGTTGCACATGCTATCGCCAAGATAATATAATTAATAGTCAAGTCAGTGATTTTAACCCATCTTGCCGAAACGTAAAACGGATATTGGTCGTAATTGACAACGAAAAGAAAAGCGCTTATCACGAAATGCATTCTTAACTGTTTCCGGGCGGAGCTGGGGCGGGTTGCTAGTTCAGTATATAACCCTACCGTAAGTACAAAATATGTTTGTAAAATAAGAAATAGAACAATTATTGAATTCTGGAATATTGGATTGCACGATCAAGTAATTAACACCAGCAAATGTGGTATGTTAATGGCTGCCTTCAATGGTCTCTGGGTACGTATTGAAAATCCTTACCCAGATACCTTGGGTTCGATTCCCGGCTCTGCCAAGCAACTTAATTCTGTTCTGAGGGCTGAAACGGGGTCCACTCAGTGAGGCAAAACTGAAAGAAGGTGGGTTCGAATCCCATCTGAACCATCGTGGAAGTGGTTCTCCGTGGTTTTCTCATTTCTACATTAGGCGAATGCCGGGATGGTTCCTGACTTCAGGCCACAGCCGCTTCCTTCCCAATCCATACCTGAATTACAAATACACTCACTAACACAGCCATCACAATAACACAGGGTATGAGACAAAATTCCACACTGACCCAAGTACATGGGGCTAAATGACCGCGTTATACAAGTCCGTCAAATGAGAGAACAACAAACTTTTTCTATCGTTTACTGCCTAAGATATTTAGGCCGAAACGAAAAATTCCACTTTTTATGACATTCAGACGTCGATGCTACACCTCTCCTACCAACAACAACAACAACAACAAAGTTAATCACGGGGCAGATGACCACGTACTTCCGCCCCTTAAAGCCTCAATAACTAACTAACTAACTAACTAACTAACTAAAGTTACTCACATAGCTACCAAAATATTGATACACTTTGCCTGATGCAATTCAGTAAGTCACATTTTAAGAATACATTTGAAAGTGGTTGGTAAACAAGTAGTTTCGTGATGAACTATACAGCCTATTTTCATATATCCTACTATTGTAATTGTCTCTACCAACATACAAATTTTCAGTTTGATTGCTGTAATAGATTCGTAGATTTTGAAAACCGTCTAAATATTTCGGATGGTGGACATGTTGGATTTTTATATATGCAGGCCATAAATGTATGTACTATTAAATAAGGACTAGTTGAAACCCGTCAAAAATGACGGTCAATAGAAAAATATTTACTGAAGAATTTTCTTATGTAGGCCTACTGTATATTCTTTGTACGATTATTTTTTGGCTCTATTGAAACTATAAGGGCGTCAAAAGATTGCACTCTCAACAATGCAAAATACTGCTGGCCATGACTGAAAAATTGATGAGGCAAATTGAGACCTATACGTTCCAGAGTTTTCCCTTGAGCTTCATTGATTGTGACAGAGTATGCCAAATAAATTGGAAAATATTGCCTCTTAAAACAAAATGATAGTGTTTTATCGGATGCTGTTAAATCAAGTAGAAGGATTAGACCTCTCTGCCTAATTTTAACTGCACTTATTATTTCCAAATCCAAGCAATATAGTTGCATTTAGGAGCCCTTGGGAAACGTTCAGATTTCTAAGCAGCATAACGGTTCAAGCGTTTGGAATATGTGGAGGCAAGTCATTTAGTTCCAAGGAATTCAAGAACTCTGAGGAGTCTAATAAAACTGGCCGCAAACCGTCACATATAATTTTGGAATATAACGAAGAAATGCGATGATGTGCACCTCCATACATCTTAAAACAATGTGGACCCTATGGGTGTGGCACAGTAACATTGGCACCAAATGAAACGAAGGACATAGCATTGTAGGGCCTACTGCCGATTAGTCTCTCTGAAATTCCTTGAGATTTCATCTCCAGTGAAAAATA
The DNA here is from genome assembly GCA_946902985.2 of Meconema thalassinum. Classification (NCBI taxonomy): domain Eukaryota; kingdom Metazoa; phylum Arthropoda; class Insecta; order Orthoptera; family Tettigoniidae; genus Meconema; species Meconema thalassinum. Next base: position 486,696,228 of record OX336391.1, read on the forward strand.
ATTGTTGCAGCATGTCAAATATTTTATATTTAGTCAGATTAATTTTACCATTACAACAGCAAAGGTCAAAGTAACCAAGTGTAGATTTCTCTCAAGAGAAATACAGTGCAGAACAATGTTTACATTTGTTCGTCAAGGACCCTACACTGTAACGGTATAGTATCTGAAATTGTATCTGAAATGCCGTATTCATATTGGAGTTTAAAAGTGGCTTCGTATTTTTCTCCGATTTCCCACTTGTTTGCGGCTAATGTTCTATTTCGTAAAATGGGTTTATTTATAGCAGCATTTCTCCCCAAATTAACGTCATATTAAATAATACTATAGTGGCCTGCATCAACGCAGCAGCCAAATATTAAATAGCAAATAATAACTTACTTCCATTGCCAAAATCAACTGCGTGGTTAGACTCATTGTTATGTACTCTAAAAAAATAATCAATAAACAATAATATTCACTTATACAACTAAGTTCAGAGACTTCCATTCTCAAGTTGGTTGCTGATGAGAATGCGATGGGACTGATCGCCAATAATAAAATCCTTGCAATTTTTGCAATTTGCTTGCAAACGCAACTCAGGATGACGAACTTCATTTTGAAATAAACAGAATGAAACTGCTCTAAATAATCAATTTCCATCACCTGTTGAAGGTACAATACTTTGCATTTCCATGACAGTAAATTATGCAAGGGAGCATAGAATCACTTCGCCACTACTGGAATGAGCATGGACTCACTTCGCCAGCCACCGTAATGGAGGGAGTTTTAGAATTATATGTTCAGTGTTTTTCAAAGATCGTATTAACACAGGGAAGCCCAGTCTTAAGGCTACATTCTGAGCTATCGCCCCAGATTTCTGGTTCGATCCCTGCTCTGCCAAGAAATTTAATTCTGGTCTGAGGGCTGGAACGGGGCGCACTCTTGAGGCAAACCTAAGAAGAGCAAAATTTGATTCCCATCTCAACAATCTTGGATGTGGTTCTTCGTGGTTTCCCACTTCCACTCCAGGCAAATACCGGGATAGTTCCTAACTTAAAGCCTCAGTCGTCAACTCTCCATTCCCCATACTAATTACAAATGCACACATCAATACAGCCATCACATTAACACAGGTTATCAGAGAAAGGTTTACACTCACACACCAAAGTAGACGGCGCTGAGTGACCACGATACTTCCCTGTTTCAGGCCGTTTCTCTGTTCCAACCAGTCCGATCTCTCTCCTACCACTTTCACACAGCTCACGCTTCCCTTGTACATCTCCTTTATCCTCCTTAGAGTCCATTTTTCTATTCCTCTATCCTCCAGGGACTTCCATACTTTGTTTCTGCATACACTGTCATATGCTTTCTCAATGTCCAGGAAGGCCATCAGTAGATCTGTTCCATACTCTTAGTGCTGTTCTTGTAACTGCCTTACAGCAAAAATCAAATCCACTGTGGACCTTCCTGCTCTGAAGCCATGTTGTTCTTCCCTCATCCCTCCTTCTATCCTTGTCCTAATTCTCCTTTCCAAAACTTTCTCAAACATCTTTGCACAATGGCTCATCAGTGTTATTCCCCGATAGTTTCTGCATTCTGTTCTACTACCTTTCTTGCAGATCGCGACAATTATTCCCTTTTTCCAGTCCTCTGGGGTCTTCCCTTCCTTCCATGCTGTCTTCATCACTCGGTACAACCATTGTATCCCCACCTCTCCTGCTGCTCTCACCATCTCCACACTCAACTCATCCACACCCGGTGCCTTCCCTCCTTTCATCTTCCTCACTGCATCTTCCACTTCTTTCCATGTTAAGTCCTTTTCTGTTTGCAGTTCATCTACTGTACCTCTTCTCCGATTTCTTCCTCCTCGCCGTGGTTTCCATTTGGAGTTCTTCAAAATATACTTTCCACATTTTCTTCAGTTCTTCTCTATTTTCTATCTCTTGTCCCCTTTTGTTCACCATTCTAACATAATCCGTAGGATCCTTCCGCCTCTTATTCATTACCATCCCATACAGGACCTTTTTTGTACCTTCACTATCCTGCTGGTCATGACTTAAAACGTGATGAGGTAAATAGCCCAATACGTTCAAGAGTTTCTCCTTGAACTTGATTGATTGTGATAAGGTAGGCCGAGCGAATAGGACATTGTTGCCTATTAAAAGAAAATGTACTGTACCTGCAAGTGTTTTATCGGAAGGTGTTAAATCAAGTCGTAGGATTTGAGCTCTCTGCCTAATATTACTGCACCTATTATATCCGAATTCAAGCAATTTCTTACATATTTCTTACAATTAATGTATTACCATATATGAGTCCTTGGGAAACGTTCAGATTTCTAAGGAGCATAACTATGGCTCAAACGTTCGGAGTATGTGGAGGCGAATCACTTATTTCCAAGGAATTGAAAAATTCATTAATAGGGAAATTAAGTAGCTGGCTTTCATCTTCAGTATCCAATCTGTTAACGCTGATGTATGTGTTTGAACTACTGGATATAAGTTCAATGACTTTTAAATTAATATCATTACATTGTTGCAGCTTGGCAAATATGTTATATTCCAGCAGATCAATTTTACCCTCACAACAGTAAAGACCAAAGTAACCACGCGTAGATTTTTCGCAAGAGAAATACAATGTAGAACAATGTTTACATTTGATAGTCAAAGACCTTACAGTACACTGTACTGCATAATATCTGGAATTGTTTCTGAAATGTCCTATTTATATTGGATTTTAAATGTGGCTTCGTATTATTCGATAACACTATAGTGTCCTGCAATAACGGAGCCGCTAAATATTAAATGGCAAATAATACTTCCATTGCCGAAATCAACTGCGTAGTTAGACTCAGTACTCTAAACAAACATCATTAAACAATTGTCTTATACAATGAAGTTCAACATGACCGTCCAGAGACTTTCATACTCAAGTTGGTTGGTGAGGAGAATGCGATGAGACTGATCGCTTAAAATAAATTCCTTATAATTGTTCCTGCCAGCGATTTTTTTTGCAATAGCTTGAAAACGCATCTCAGAATGACGTTCTTCATTTTGTTATAAACAGTACGAAACTGCTCTAAATAAGCAATTTCAGTCACCTGTTATAGGTTATGGCAGTATATTTTGCAGGGAAACATAGAATCACTTCGCCAACTACTGGAACGACCATAGGCCTATACTCAATACTCACTTCGGCAGTCCCCTAATGGAGGCAGTTTTTGAATTCTATGTCCCGTGCATGTCAAAAATCGTATTAACACATGGAGGCCCACCTATTCTTGTCTATCGCCCCGGAGACCCGGGTTACATTTCCTGCTCTGCCAAGAAATTTAATTCTGGTCTGAGGGCAAAAACGGGGCACATTCAGTCTCTTGAGGTATAACTAAGAAGAGGAAGGTTTAATTCCCACCTCGACAATCTTGGATGTGGTTTTCCGTGGTTTCCCACTTCCACTTAAGGCAAATACCAGGATGGTTCCTAACTTAAGGCCTTGGTCGTCTCCTTGCCATTTACCACCTTAATTACAAATACACACAGTAATGCAGCCATCACAATAACACAGGTTATGAGAGAAAAATTTCACACATACACCCAAGTACACGAGGCTGAGTGACCACGATGTGGGAGCCCTTCAAACGAATTATGTTTGCCAAGTGTCTCTCATGGCGAAAGCAATTGTGGACACGCGCGAGTGCCTGGAAAACTACTTTTTTCTTTAATAATTTAAGAGTATATCGGCGATGCATAATTATAACTTTTAGTCTAGGACGCTAATAACTTGACCACCGAAGCATTGGGAAGAAATTGCAATATTAAGGTACATAAACAACATAGCCTACACATTCAACTGTCGGTTAATGTTCCTCAAAATTTCCCTTCTTAAATATTCCCCTCCTTTATAATTCTCCAACACGTGAAAACGTGCCATGTCTTGTGTTTTAAATATATCGATGCAATGGTGCTGCCATCTGCTGTCAGTTACTGGAACTATATGGGCGATGTACTGCAATCTGTTGTCAGTTATAGGAACTGATTGCAGATATTTAAACGGCGTACTGAGGACAACAGTTTGCTCTTTTGATCACATGCTGTAATGCAATGGTCAAACGGAAATAAAACGTATTGAGAGGGAATGTAGAAATATGTATCTTTAACAGACATTAAACATTACTAATACTCCTTGATTAAACAATATTTCAGTGGTAAAAAAAATAAATATTGGCGAGGGCTGGGATCGAACCGGTGAACCTTGGAACCAAAGTCAGTCGCCTTAACCACATAGCTACTCGTGCAATCTTGTTTAATAGTAGACGCAGCCATGAATTATCTTCAAAAGCCGCTGTCTGAAGGAAATAATCCATTTCATTATCCAAATAAATCAATGTTGCACATTCGTATACGTTCATAAAGTTATTATATTTTATTGTCAGAACTTGGTTAATGTATGTTTTCAATTACATGGAAGCTTACTAAATAACTTACATTTTAATGGACTTCTCACCGCCATTTTGTCATGACCCCAGGCGGATTGTGCGCATGCGTGAGGGGCAAGAATTCTGCTATTTTCTATATTAATTCAAAAATATACCGTAATATATTTGTTTATTTTAGAGACACTCTGCAAATCTAGAGGCCAAGAGCTTTCGTTAGAGTGCTCTACGAAGTAAATCGGTTCTGTCGTTCTCTCAATCTCGTGGTAACAAAAATCACCTTACTGTTTTAAATATATAGATTATTGCGTACTCTTACATGAAGATTATTGTGTAGGTGTAATAAAAAAAGAGATTTCAAAATTTCGCACAGCCACCATCTTGTGGTTATGAAAATAATTGAAATAAATTAGATGCCAGTGGATTAAAATTTGTGTAAGCATACAACGTAGCAAGTGTCACTGCGCTCGGATGGTTAAATCTTGAGAAACGTTCATTTAAATAATTACATTTCGCGTCGCCACCATGTTGAATTTGTGCGCACTAGATTATTGAAAGTCCTATAGGTGAACATAATGTTATAGCGTCTATCAAGATACAACATTTCAGTTTTAATGCTGTCGTAGTTTAATCGATATTGAGAACCGTCTAAATATTTCGGATGGTCACCATGATGGATTTTAATATAATGTATGTAGGCCATAGAGGTAAGTACTATTAAATGAGGATTATTGCGTAGCTTCATTACCCAGACGTTGACTTTCATCGCATGATTAAGACACAATAAATGAAAAGTTAATTTTAAAATTTCGCACAGCCACCATCTTGAGGTTATGTAAACAATTGACCTAAATTAATGTCAGTTCATTACAATGTATATGAACATTTGCTCTACCAAGTCTCACTGCGTTCGGATGGGTATATCGCGAAAAAAGTCTATTTAAATGTTTCAAAGACGCTTGGCCGCCATGTTCGTTTTATAACTGACAGGTTTCTGAAAGTCACATAGGTGAACTTCTATTAGTGTCCTCTATCACTGCAGACAATTTCAGTGTGATATCGGTAATAGTTTTGGAGATACAGAATGTCGTTGATGTATTTCGCTCAGCCACCATGTTGGATTGGTGAGACTTACTAAAATTTGAAGGGTACGGTCGGGGTCGGTCAAATTAGTACTATGACCTTACCGAATTTCATTGAAATCGCTCCAACTCCCGATTTTATACACACGGACGCACACACACACACACTGACAAAAGTTGATCTCTTAAGTCTATACTGTATTTTCATAAATGAAAATAGGCTAAAAATGACTGGTAGTTATAGTACCCACAAGAAAGTGATATAATAATATGTCTTTATATATATAATTCTTCGACACGTGTGTATGTGACTGAACTCCTCCTAAACGACTGGACCGATTTTGATGGAATTTGGTATGTATATTAGGGTGGGTCCATGTATGGTTTAGATTCACAATTTGACGCGGTAGGTGGAATAAACACAATTTTAGAACCACAATTTACACACAATTTTAGAACCACTTTATACAGTCAAAAACAGTCGTCATGGAAACCACTAGCCTTGGCCTTGGTGAAAGCTGATGTCTTTGGACGGTTTGTCTCTGCACGTTAGAGCCACCTGGTTGCAACCTGTGCAACTACCGCCATTACATACACTCCGCCCGTGGCGGAAAGTTGTGTTTTATACCAAAGGTGGCAGTGATGTCGAATTCTACTGTTTGTCTCTGCACGTTAGAGCGTTTCAAAGTCCCGTATGCGTTCCTATACCATTCATCCGATTGCGATGAAACTTGGGTGATATGTTGAGTGAGCTCCAGGGAAGGTGTTTGGCTTAGTAAATCCATTTTACAATAGATAGCGCACGAATAGATGCAGCAAATGAGCGACGACGCGCGAAGTGTTTCAAAAAGGTCCCGTATGCGTTCAAATACCATTTGTCCGATAGCGATGAAACTAGGGTGAGATGTTGTGTACACTCCAGGGAAGGCTTCTGGCTTAGTAAATCAATTTCACAATAGGTAGCGCACGACTAGATTCAACAAATGAGTGACGACGCGCGAAGCGTTTCAACAAAATCCCGTTTAAGTTTACATTCCATTCATCGATTGAGACGAACCTTCGATGAGTTGTTGTGTACACTTAAGTGAAGGCTTCTAACTTAGTAATCCATTTCACAGAAGGTTGCGCACGAGTAGATTCAACAAATGAGTGACGACGAGCGAAGCGTTTCAACAAAGTCCCGTATGCGTTCAAATACCATTCGTCCGATAGCGATGAAACTTGGGTGAGATGTTGTGTACCCTCCAGGGGAGGCTTCTGGATTAGTAAATCCATTTTACAATAGGTAGCGCACGAGTAGATTCAACAAAAGAGCGACGACGCGCGAACGTTTAAACAAAGTCCCGTATGCGTTCATATACCATTCATCCGATTGCAATGAAACTTGGGTGAGATGTTGTGTACACTTACGTGAGGGTTTCTAACTTAGTAAATCCATTTCACAGGAGATTGCGCACGAGTAGATTCAACAAATGAACGAAGACGCGCGAAGTGTTTCAATAAGTTCCCGTATGCGTTCAAATACCATTCGTCCGATTACGATGAAACTTGGGTGAATTGTTGTGTACACTTCAGTAATGGTTTCTGGCTTAGTAAATTCATTTTACAATAGGTAGCGCACGAGTAGATTCAACAAATGTGCAATGGCGCGCGAATAGTTTCAACAAAGCCCTGTATGCGTTCATATACCATTTATCCGATGGCGATGAAGCTTGGGTGAATTGTTGTGTGCACTTCATGAAAGGTTTCTATCTTAGTAAATCCAGTTATTAATAAGTAGCGCACGAGTAGATTCAACAAATGAGCGACGGCGCGCGAATCGTTTCCACAATGTCCCATACGCGGTCTTATATCATTCATCGGATTGCGAAGAAACCTTGGTGAATCGTTGAGTACACTCCATAGAAGGTTTCAGGCTTAGCAACGCTATTTTACAATTGGTAGCGCAAGAGTAGATTCAACAAATGAGTGACGGCACGCGAATCGTTTAAAGAAAATCCCGTATGCGTTCATGTCATTCATCCGATTCCGATGAAACTTGGATGAGTTGTTGTGTACACATACGTGAAGCTTTCTAAATTCGTAAATCCATTTCAGAGTTGGTAGAGCACGAGTAGATTCAAGAAATGCGTAACAGCGCACGAATCATTTAAACAAAATCCCGTATGTGTTATATGGCATTTATCCGATTGCGATGAAACTTTGGAGAGTTGTTGTGCACGCTCCCATGAATGTTTCTAGATTGATTAATTAATTTCACGATAGTTTAGAGGCAGTTAACTTAAATTGAAAAAAATATTGTGAATCCAAAAGCACTTCAAGAAACAAAGTTACAACACTTTCTTTGATTGGCAGGACAACGTCTGCCGGGTCAGCTTGTTTTTATATATAATTCTTCTGTACGTTTGTACGTTACTAAACTACTCCTGAACGACTGGACCGATTTTGATGAAATTCTTAATGTATGTTAGAGTAGGTTCCTGTATGGTTTAGATTCACAATTGGACCCGGTAGGTAGTGTAGCAATCGGGTTCTAGATATATTTTGATTATTTTTTGTCAAACTCTACATGGTCGTCTTTCCCCACTAATACTCCCATGGGTATTCCCTTGGCAATAGTTTCTTCTGAACAGTTCAAGAATAATTGACTTTCTGAGAATAATCCATTGTTATGTTTTTGTATCATAGGTCTCGGTGATGTCGAATTCTTGGTATTTGTCGTAGGCTTCAAAACGTGCACTAATCTCTTGCATCGTCACTTGGCGTTGTTTTGACATTCCAATAACTGCTTATCGAAAATAAACAACATGTAAGTTTGTTTGAGATGGTTCCTGTATGGAGTAGATTCACAATTGGACCCGGTAGGTGGCGTTGCGATCAGGTTCTAGTTTTTTTTAAATATTTCTTATCAAGCTCAAAAGGGTCTTCTTTCCCCACTAATTTTCCCAAACCCCTTCCCTTGGTAGTGGTTTCTTATGAGAAGTTCATGAATAGTTGAATTTCTGAGGAAAATTCATAGTAGGCTATGTTTTTGTACTATAGGTGGCGGTGATGTCGAATTATTGGTGTTTGACGTAGGCTTCCGTGGAAATAATTTGAGTATTTCCTTAAAAAAATCAATGTCAATTGTCACTTAGTGTAGTTCATCGAAGATCCAAATATGTTTGCTGAACCCACTCTATATAGTCAGGCAGGACAACATCTGCCGGGTCCACTAGTATTATATAATGTACCTCTTTTAATAGGCACAATATCAAAACCGTTTAAAATTGTCGATAGTCCCCTAAACGTACTTAAAACGTTTGTCTGAAAGAATCCTTGTTATGACCTACCCTTAGGCCAAGGGATGAGTAAAATGTTCTCGGATTTATAAGAAGATGGGCTTCCTGTACTGTATGCTAAACAAGTGGAACTTTTGTAGGTACACAAAATTGGCAAATTTAGTGAATCCGAAATATGCGACATTACTGAAATTTGATATGGTGGTCCTCAGGTGCTGGTGCTGGTGGTAGAGGATCATCTCACTGTATCACTCAGTTATGGGATGGATATTGTTAACTTTCAATATGCATAAAATGCCGAACCCGTGGTGTTGGTGTAGTGCGCCTGCCTCTCACCCGGAGGCCCCGGGTTCGATTCCCAGCTCCATCAGGGATTTTAGAAACTGACGTGAGGGCTGGAACGGGGTGCACTCAGCCTCATGAGGACAATTGAGTAGCTGTCTGACAGTGAGGCAGCGCCCCGATCACGAAAACCAAGACTAACGAGGGCACCCGATGCGCTGATCACGCGTCACCCCAATATCTGCAGGCCAAATGGTTGGACAGCGCACAGTGGGTCAAAATCAAAATCGAGGGGGAAAAAATTATTGTTACACCTTAATCATGAATTTAGAGTGAAAGCAACGTATGTAATTTGTTTACTTCATAATAAACATCAGTTAAGACCCTTTTTAAGCTACGTCTACACATGCAAGAAATTGTCTATGACTAGGAGTTGGATAGAGCATTCAGTTATCTCTTCTGAACAATTTTTTACCCCTAATTTACTTTTAACGAAGTCACAAAGTTCCACTTTTCACATAATCGTCGAACCCAGTGCTTCAAACAGTTGTAAACGTGTGAGAACTGGTTTCGCGGCATCTTCTAAAACGTAAAATAACTAAGTAAGTTTCAAAAAGATGCAAAAAATCTTATAGCAGGTGTAAACTACTAGACTTTATCTACATTTTAACATTAAGTAGAAAGTGACGCAGAGTGACGCGACATACTAAAAATCTAAGTGAAAATATAATTTTAAAAATAATAGTTAAATATTATATAATGCAAATATAGCTAAAATTACGTAACAATTACGCCCATTAATAACTGAAACACGTTACAAAGATCACACCTTCAGCTGTATATTCCATCTTAAGGCATCACACTACCCACAAAGACAACCAAACCACAGCCACTTACATTCACGCTCCAATTCAGACTGCTCGAACAGTGGTGACAGATGTACACTAAGATGCGTTTATATCCCAGATTAGTGAGCGGCAATTATATGAGAATGCTGTATAAGTAATAAATTTTTATTTTTTAATCATGAAAATAAATAATTTTGTCCTCCTAGATTTCGATTTTGACCCAATGTGCAGCTGTCGCTTGGTAGGCCTAGGCCCTTCATGGGCTGTAGTGCCAGGGGTTATTATTATTAATATGCATAAAATGTTTTATTGTTCTTAGTCATTGAATCCAGCAATGTTTAAAGTTTTGTTTGCGACATCAAGATATTTATGAAAAAACATTTTGTGGACCAATAAGAAAGCATCAATTTATATGTGTTCCCGACCGGTGCTGGTTGCCATTGGCCATTTAATAAAGAAAAATTCCCAGTATCTTTGAATTATGGCTTCCCAATACTCCATAGTTCTTTTATGTGCGGTTCCAAAGGACGTTGGCTGACATCCATAGAGCGTAATTCACCTGTTTGTGAGGATGATGGGTGGCTTCATCACTCACTGGCCCGATAACCCTTCTCTTTCTGTGACATCGCAAAGAGGGTTTTCCACGAAGCTCACTAATGGGAATTCTGTTTCTCCCAAAACTAATGAGATATTGCCTGTACTCCAGTTTAATAGAATATTCATAAAGGGCGAGTGAGTTTGTTATTTTTGCTATCAGGGGTAGGTAAGTGAATGGAAGGAAAATAGGGGCATACAATGGATAACTCATTTCTGCGTGACTACTGAGATGCAGGCTTTACAGGAGCAAATGCCATAGCAGTTTGAAGTAATATTTGTGAGTAGATTAAATCTATGTTACTTACTTACGGTACTGAATTACAATCTTGGTGAATACATATTACAATTGTTTTAATATATCGTAAAATCCTTGCTTAAAAAGACAATGTTCTTGGATTCCTTGTTATTAGAAACCGTTCTTGGATAGAATCCATTAGAACCTACTGCAATGGGTAACATGTTGCGATTTCAGAAAAAATTCGTCCTATCTTTGCGTTTCACATCCCCCAGACCCCAAATCCACTGTCAGTTTAAACGTTCATAGAACATTTTCGTGCACAAGATAATTACCGCCATTTTGCACTAATCATCTTCAAATGTATACATAAAATATAACCACACACAATCTCAATCGAGTTAGTTAATTTGCAAAATTGGACCAATGGGATAGAAATGGGGGGGATTTTTCGAAGAAGTGAAATATCACTATCACTTTCTAATTACGGGTACATAAAAATCGAACTCATTAAAAGCTCGCATTATTCTTCGGATAAGGGCCAAACATGTATCTCTGTGAAGTATTTTGATAGCGCACACCATTGACGAAAGGGGTGGGAGAAATGGAGTATCTAGAAATTAAATAATTATTCCCTTAATAGGCACAAAATCAATGACGTTTAAAATGATCTATAGTCCTCTAAAGAATACCTACAAATTTTGTCTGAAATAACTTTTGATATGACCCACCCTTACGCCAAGGGATGAGCAAAATATTTTTTTGGGAATTACAAGAATATGGGCTTATTAATGCAACATCTTGGATGTAGATGGTCTTTGGCTCGCTGTGCTTCTTAGCAATTAAGAGCGATTGCACTTTGTTTTATGGTCCTATGTTGGGATAAAAAATAATAGAGCAGAAGTTGGAATAGACAATTCAATATCTGGCGTTTGTAGGTATACAACAATTTAGTAAATTTAGTGGATATAATAAACTTTATGTAACTATATGCCAATATATATTATACTTTAATATCGTAACGGTTTCAGTCACATTGTGACTTCCTCAGCGTAATTTAGGGCATCAAAAGATAAGGACACAAGAAGAAATATCATTCTTCAAACTTTAATAGTTTTGGTCGGTCGATGAGAGTGAACATCCAAAAATCCTTCCTTAGTGGACGTTTTTCTTCCAGAATTTCACCCCTCCCCATAGGCTCCTTAAATTGCATTGATGAAAAAAACAGTCAAACACCTATTTATTTTAATGATTTATTTATTTATTTATTTTTAAGCTGATTGATTTCCTCCGAGTTTCAAACTCCTCGCCTATGTCGTTTAAGAGATACACGCTCCGTTAGGAATCTTTCAACCCCCCACTTTTCACCCCTTTCACCTTATAATATTCACCATATCGATAAACCCTTAGACATATGTCTGCTTATTTTTAATGATGAGTTTATATGCCGACTATCCCATCCCCAAGGAAACCAATCGGGAGACATTTTTATTCAATTAAATGAAAGTCTACACCCTTAATGCCCCTTTAGAATCTGAATATCCAAAAATCCTTCCTTAGTGGACGTTTTCGACATACAACGAGCATAGCCCCAAAATGTCATGTTTCTAACTTCAATGATTTTGGCTGGGCGATGATGAGTGAGTGAGTAAGTCAGGACGTTTTCTTTCATTTATTTTTCAGAATTTCACCCCTCTCATGAACCCCTTAAATTGGATTTATGAAAAAAAAACGGTCGAACACCTATTTACTTATTTTTGAGCTGTTCTTCCCCCCTGATATTGATGAGTGAGTGAGTTAGGACACTTTCTTTCCTGTTTTCCCCCCAGAATTTCACCCCTCTCCAAGGGCCCCTTAAATTGGATTTATGAAAAAAACGGTCGAACACCTATTTACTTATATTTTAAGCTGTTTTTCCCGCCGAATTTCAAACTTCTTGCCTATGTCGTTTATGAGATACACGCTCCGTTAAGAATCCCTCAACCTCTAATTTTCAGCTCTTTCACCTCATAATATACACCACATCGATAAACCCTTAGACATGTCTGATAATTTTTAATGATTACTTTATATACCGAATATCACATCCCAAAAGAAACAACTCATGAGATTTCGATATTCAATGAAAAGCACGTTTACCCCCTTAACACCTCTTTAAAACCCGAATAAACAAAAATCATTGCTTAGTTGTCGTTTTCGACATACAGCGAACCTATCCCCAAAATTTCATGTTTCCAACTTTAATAGTTTTCGCTGTGCGTGATGAGTGAGTCAGACAGGACATTTTCTTTCAATTATTTTTACCAGAATTTCACCCCTCCCCATGGGCCCCTTAAATTGGATTGATGAAAAAACGCTTGAACACTTATATTTAAGCTGTCTTTTTCCCCTGAGTTTGATGAGTAAGTGAGTTAGTCAGTCAGTCAGTTAGGACACTTTCTCTCCGTTTTCCCCCAGAATTTCACCACACCCCATTGGCCCCTTAAATTAATTTATGAAAAAACGGATGAACACCAATTTACTTATTTTTAAGCTGATTTTTTTGCTGAGTTTCAAATTTCTCGCCTATGTCGTTTAAGAGATAGGCCTACACGCTCCGTTTGGAATCCTTCAACCCCCACTTTTCACCCTTTTCCCCTCATAATAATACACCACATCGAAAAACCCTGAGACACATGTCTGCTTATTTCTAATGATTAGTTTATATGCCGAGTATCACATCCACAAATGAAACCACTCGTGATATATTTTTAATCAATGAAATGCAGGTTTAACCCCCTTAAGACCCCTTTAGAACCTGAATATCCAAAAATCCTCCCTTAGTTTACGGCTTTGACATACAATGAACATATACCCTAAATGGCATGTTTCCAACTTTTGGCTGGGCGGATGATGTGTGAGTGAGTGAGTCAGGACATATTCTTTCATTTATACATTTTTCCCTTCAGGTTTTCACCCCTCCCGATGAACCCTTTAAATTTGATTTAACAAAAAAAATGTCTAACACATATTTACTTATTTTTAAGCAGTTTTTCACCCTGAGTTTGAAGAGTGAGTGAGTCAATCGCTTTGGATACATTCTTTCTTGTTTTTTTCCTCCATAATTTCACCCCGCCCCATGGGCCCCTTAAATTAAATTTATGAAAAAACCCGGTCGAACACCTATTTACTTATTTTACTGATTTTTTTTCCGCTGAGTTTCAAACTCCTCGCCTATGTCGTTAAAGAGATACACACTCCGTTAGGAATCCTTAAACCCCTATCTTTCACCCCTTTCACCTCATAATATACACCACATCGAATAACCCTCAGACACGTGCCTTCTTATTTTTTTAAATGATGAGTTTATATGCCGTGTAGCACATCCCCCAATGAAACCAATCGGGAGATATTGTTATTCAATGAAATGCAGGTTTAACCCCCTTAAGACCCCTTTAGAACCTGAATATCCAAAACTCCTTTCTTAGTGGGCGTTTACGGCCCTTGAGGAAGCTGCATACCAAATTTCATTCCAATCTGTTCGGTGGTTTCTGAGATTTCGTGATGAGTGAATGAGTGAGTGAGTGAGTGGTATTTGACAAATATATAGTGGCCTAGATAGTGTCAAGTCTTTGTTATGCTATACTCGGTTGACAGTGCTGTGTGAGTAGTTGAGTAACTAACGGGATTTCAAGTGAAGATGCTCATTTTCTATACCGGTAGTGCAGAGTGCAGCTCGCATCCAGACGGCCGTGTCTCGACTTGAGCTATGTTGCCATGGAAACTATCTGCCTTGCCATTCCTTCATGAGTATATTAATGACTTTATATTAGCCTTTGCTCGAGTACAAAAGGACCGAAATCAGAAGAATGAGAAAGACTATCGAAAATTCATGTTGCCAGCGGTTCCTTCTGGGTCCTAAACTATGTGTATTCAAAATATGGTTGAGATTGGTGGAACGGTGTAGATTTGTATACGGAACCAACCCACATACATTCATACAGACTTTCACTTTTATATATTAGATATTTTCATTTTAATTCTTCTTCTTATTATTGCTATTAATATTCAAACAAAACATTATTCCAATAGCAGTAATTAAGTAATCAGACGATACATCAGAAGTGGCAGGACACGTTTTTAAATTCTCTACACCTCCCTCAAAATTGAAGATGCAACACACTATGTGATGTCTGTTCAATAGACTTCCATCAGGCAATGATACGTAGTATTCTATATTGTCTCCTAAGGAAATGCTTATCCAGTGTCTTGAAGGAAGAAAATCAGTTATTCAGTGACCACAGAAAGACAGGTTATAGTTTTAGCCAAATTCAACATGCAACCAACCACACTGTGCTGAAGACCATGATGTCCCAAACCTTTAAAATTTATTAACAACAACAACAATAAAGGATTAAAATTCACACTTTGAGCAAAGTAACGGAAGGAAATCCCGCCAAAGATCATTCTGAATTATTGGTGAGGGAATTGCACCTTTGAATTTTACGTGTTCCTTTTAAATGAATGATGATTAATGAAGTTGATGCAGGTTACACGTACCTAGATCATTTCTCTTCCCGTTGTTTCTGAGTTCACTTTTAACAAATGAACCTTATTCATGAAGTATCTCCCTTCCAGAACTCAATTTTTCGTGTTATCAATCATTCTCGCAAGCGAGCTGACTGAGATCACTCCAGTCCTGACAGCTGATCATCCCTGATTTGAATAAATGAAGGTGGCTTGGAAGTTATTTGAAAAAAAAAACACAGCCTTCTTAAGTTTGCTTCCAGGGACGTAAATAAAAGACGGCAGCAATAGCCCGGAGATTGCTTGCAATATTGGCTACACTGTTGAAATCTCTGTGATTAATTTTCTCCATTCTTGCTTCTCTTTGATGAGTAGTATTGTTCTAGAGTTAAATCCAGTGCCGACAAGCAATCAATGCCATCATCACTTATTTGTTCCAGTACCAGTGTTCAATGGGGTAATACCCCTTCCCCTACACACAAATTAATTGCAATCAATAGTCAATAAAGCAACATTAAAAAATGGCTTCAAAGCCCTATATTGAAACTTCACAGCAATAATGCCTGTTTACCTTATTGATGGATGTATTTTTAGTCCACTTTCAAATTTTGTAAAAACAAAAATGAAATTAGACTTATGAGATCCACACCGGCCAAATAATGTCCGAGGGTTTGTCTGTGTGTATGTCTGTCACCCCTTCCCTCTCTATTAATAATTTGTAAACATTATCTCACGACGAAACTGAATTGAACCAAATTTGATACGGAGGTGGTATTAGTAAGGGATACCTCAGTGTCATGTTTCATATCGCTAGCATCTTATTCAAAACAATATGGTGGCCACCACAGTGTTCAAGGCTTAAATAAAATTACTACCTGACTAATCATCGAACCACTACCAAAATTTTGAAAAACATACCTCCATATGCAAGACGTCTGGAGCCCAAATTATAAGGTCTTCGGCTGAACAGTTTCAAGACGGTGGCCAAGTGATTAATGCGGGTATTATAATCCATAACTTATGATCAATGAAATAATCCTCACAGTATATTTCTTTTCAATTCTTTAGGTATTATTTTATTAAAAAAACGTGCCTTACAGTATTCGCATATGATGTGTAACATCTGACATGTTATCGTACTATGAAATTGAGATGAAATATATGTGAAGTCATTTTTTTTTCAACTGTACTCCTCCAGGTTTTATTATTTGATCACGTTTCTTTTTTCGATAATATCGCATATATTCTGCTCTGGATTTACCCATCTCTGCAAATCACAAAATCATGAAAGAAAAGGGGCGTCCTAGTCCTACAACACCTCATACAAGTCCCTAGCATTATTGGTTCACGAACTATTAAAAAGCCGATGACCTATTAGTTTTGGGTCCTTTGGTTAAATGAAGGGGGTTATAGTAAAACGAGGGGTGTCACCCCGAGTCTTAGGACACCTCATACAAGTCCCCAGCATTATTGGTTCGCGAGATATTAAAAAGCCGATGAGCTATTAGTTTGGGTCCTTTAGTTAAATTAAGGGGGCTATAGGAAAAGAGGGGGCGTCACCTCACGCAAAATAGGTTGGCACCATCTCACAGCCATCTCTCCGCCACCGCGTGCGTTCATTGGTCGAATCAAATAGCGCGCGCTTCCCCAGTTTCCTGTTACACATTTCCGTCCCTTTTCCAAAATCACTCCCACAAAAAATATCCAGCAACCGAGAGGAATGATGTTACACATCAAAAATATTTTTTTTGTTTTTTATTTTTTTAACTTTTGATATTTTTTAAGTATTTTATATTTTAGTCTTTAATTTGTATCCTTTTCATTTTATTTGTTCGATTGTTATACAGTTATAGTTTGGTTTAATAGACCCAGTTATTAGGTGGATAATTGATATGTAGGTGTGAACTCATTATTCCGGTTTCAACAGGGTTGAGGATGGGAATCAATGCATTTCTACGTGTTGGCAGTTTTTACGACCGGATATCCTTCCTTATGCATCCTTCTTGAGAAGAGTTAATGATAGATGAAAATGAATGAAGATAATGAAACTGGGCGATGAGATGGAGGGAAGCAGTGATGGTCTGTTACAGAAAGTGCACTCCCGACATCTGTGTGAAGATGAAAATCGGAAGTTGACGAAAACCTTTTAAGTGCGACCGGCGGCTGTGGGGTTCAGTTCCACATCTACCAAGTCAACTGGCAAATTATATCTTTTAATCTGTCCGGTTCTTGTTTCATACATACGTTCTTCTGTAAAGATTTGAAGTTTATATGGCCATCACTGTCATCATTTGCTTTTCCCCTAAGATTCGAAAATAAACCACCACCCGGAAATGAAGTCCTGATGGAACACATACATTCATATTCTTGGTGAGAACTATTATCTTCATACCTCGCTGTACAAGAGAAAAATAAGTTATACACAAGCCTTAAAGAAGAAGCGTTGGTAATAGATGCAGGAAAAGGGCATTGACTATGCTGCAGACAATAGCGATGAAGAAAAACTGGTAATACTGCTTGGACAATAGGGACGATATTACTCTGCGTTGAGCAATACAACATACAGCAGTTACAATGAAGTGTTTATAGCCAAGCCATCCTCTTTCAATACTTGCAGCTATGCTATTCACAGCATAACCTCGATGTGATTATTCATTGCAAGTTCTTCAGACATGACTCGTATTTTTGAGACATGCTCTATTTAAATTGAGTGAATGATGTAGACTAGTTTGAAGGATTGTAAATTAGCTATCATTAGTTATGTATAATGATCTTTAATGATTTCTTATTTCTTGACAATAGATCTTACAAGTTATAGATAGAGCCCTGTGCGGATAAACCAAACGTTATTCGCATACGCACGACTGTTATCCGCATCCGCCTCGCATCCGCACGACTTTTATCCGCATCCGAACGACTTTTTTCCGCATTCCCACGTTTATTACCCGAATCTATTGGCATTGCAATAATAGTTTTAATTAGATAAAGCATAATTTACTAAAGCAACATAATTAGACATTTGAGGAAAAAGTCGTTCCCTTAGGCTTAGTATGTCATGTGCTATGTTTAAAATGAATGGTATCCAGTCTGAATGACAATCTTTTCCTATTCGGAGTGTTAATTGTGCTTAATGACATAATTTGAGTAAGACTAGCTTATATCAGCATCTTACATTTGTCCTGAAAAAAACATAACGGAAAAATATGATATGTCATAAACATCCGGGTCTTAGTAATGATATTCAACAAGTTCGGATTGTATTCTAAAAACTATCCGCAAATTTACTCCAAACATTATCCGCAGTTTATCCGCTATCCGCACAGCAATGCTAACTATATCCGCACGGCGAAAAAAATTGCGGATATCTGCGGGGTTACCGCGGATATCCACATCCGCGTAGGGCTTTAGTTAGAATACTTTTCATATGTTATATACATTATCGTGTTGGAACGTGTTTCTCATTGTTGCCTTAGTAATCGAAATTTAATACTTTTCAGTCAGTCAACACGATTGTACGCAATTGTATTGGGTGTTCCCTAATCCTGAAAAAAGTGTACAACTCATGTAAAAGAAAAAGGAAATTTCAAGATTAGGTAAACATCAATTACAATCGGGTACAATCGTGTTGATCAACTGGGGAACATTAAATTTAGACGTTATAATACAGTCTGGTCTTGTAGACCACACAAGTTTCCCTATGTTAGAAGTAACTGTTTAGAGGATTTGGATATCCCTGTCATTTAGAGAGAGAAATTTTCTGATAACCTGTGTTATTGTTGCATCATTATTTGGTGTGTATATTTGTAATTCAGGTGAGGACTGGGAAGAAGGTGCCTGTGTCCTTAAGTTCTGAACCATACCGGCATTTTCCTGGAGTTTTAGTGAGAAACCAAGGAATGAGACAAAATATCTCAACAAATCACTACCAAACCCACAATAACCACAAACAGTCTCTGCCATCCAATAAATTTTGTAATTTGGGAAGATTTTATAAAAGCAGATTGACATTGCAACATTCTAGATTATATACCAATGAGAAAAACTAAAGGCTTAAATCACGAAAATAAGATAATAATGTGATTGGTTTTACGTCCCTTTTAACTACTGTGGCTTTTAGAGACGAGGGAGTGCTAACATTTTGCCCCGAAGGGGATCATTATCGTGCCAGTAAATCTACTGACACGGCTACCTCTCATTTGCGCATCCTTAAATGCCAGCTGATTGCGCCAGGATTCCACAATATCAGATAAGTCTCAATATCAGATGTTTCCATATATTATTGGATGACAAACACTATCTTTTGTAAGTTGCGGTTCTAGCTTTATACCAAGTCATTTCTGCATTTTAGTTTACAATATTCTACAGTAGTTTAGAGGTTATTGCTTAGGTGTATCACAGCAAGAGTAGCTACATCTTCATAGATTAGTTGGTGGATGGAGATTTTTTGTTGAAGGGGTCGTCATTTCTCTGTCTTATAATATTGTAGATATTAAAAGTAATAGATCTTATTCTCGGGACTGGTTGCGTGGCTCAGCGGCAACGATCTCGCCTAAATCACGTTGAGCAACTGAAATGTTGCTATATCAATTGTCAATGAAGTAACACTGAAAATGGCTTCAAAGCTATCTATTACCAGTGATAAATGTGAAAACGTATTGTAGGTATCTGCCAATATCACAAGATGTTTCAAGTGGACAGCTAACCTGAAGTCGAATACTGTACTTCTCTTGTGAGTGTGATACTTGCATTATCTCCCATTGCTCCATATACGCTGCAGTGGAGATGCGCTGAATGACTCTAGTTCTTTTTCCCCTTGCCATACTGTACCTTACTGCCTCCTAAGACTTCCTGCTGAATGATACCGACACAAGAGAAGTCAGTTTTGCCGATCTTTGGAATGTACCTCAAGGGGAGTGAAAAGAACAGGGGAAGGGAAGTAGCTCGATAAATCGTAGTTCACAGCATCCAGGAACCTTATTTGTGATAAAATATTCTGTAAGAAATAAATCAACGTGTCTTCCCGTTACGAGAAGACCAGGGAATTTCCTTCCGTAATATTATTCTGTTTTCTGTCCAGTAACATGGTCGATGCCAGAACACTGATCAAATTATTATCAGTAAGGAAGTACGTATATTTCCAATGTTTGTGGCAACTTCTGCTCTGAAAGACTAATAAAACAATTTATCACAGGGTAGGTTCTGGTGGCGTTGAGCGAGGATAAGTGGTGTCCTTTTCTCGCTGACGAATAGAAATCGCAGGGTGCAAGCTTAATTGTTTACAATACGGAGTTCCCTGTTGCTCCGATAGATGGCGGATGCGTCACTTCTGGGATCGCATTTAATGAAATTAGCCTATCTGTAGGTTTCAAAAGTATTTCCCAGCTGATGTAGAGCATGCATTACTAAAGGATGTCAATTTGTGATGGTTTGACTTATCTGAAGTGGATTAGTTGGCAATGAGAACTCTTGTAGCGTCTTGTCGTTGATTGCGTGGCGTGCTTTAAGCTGACGTGATGTCTTCTCGGTAGTGTATAATGTTCTCGGCGTCGAGTGTCCTTCCGTAGTGTAGAAGGCGACAAAGAAGCATTAGCACTGTTCACTAACACTAGTAAATACACGTGTCACTGGTTTTGTATGAGTTTTCGGCACCATAATGTGGAGAATGAGTGAAAAGAAGCACAGGGAAACACACAGCTTACTAACATAACGCCATCTTATTTAACTCCAAAGAACTTTTGTACAGATATGTATGAACACTTTACACTATATACACAAAGTACAACACACACAAAGATATGTCAGTCCTTCACAGTTGTCGTAGAGAAAGAAAATTAGCACACCTGTATCCGCTTTCAACACACTAAAATATGCTTCCCGAGTTATATACCTTGCCCGGTATCAAACCAGAGACCATGTTTCCCCAGAGATTCAGCCTGTGAATCTCTTTATTATTATGATAACTATTCTCTTACAGTTGAAAAAGCAATGCGGAAACTCACCTCGAGCTGGTTGTAATACCTTAAGAACACTCCCTTAACGGAGTCATGTATTGGTTATCAGTCTTAAGTGGTGTGACTTGTACTTCCATAAGAGCTTGCCAAACCCTTCCCAGAATATTCAGGTAGAGGGAATGTCTTCACTTCTGGTCAACATGAAAAAATCCCATGTTCCTTAAGTAAAGGCAATTGCAATTTTCTAAAAGCTTATAAAAGGCTTCTTGAAATAACCGGGAAGTAAGGAATCTTGTTCGACAAGGGTGAACCTCTCGAGGAACATCAATGTTCTTTCAAATCCCCACTATACTTCACCTAAAAGTATAGTTTTCGCTCCAGAGAAATACTAGAATATGATTGGCTAAGCTACGGGCGTTTTCCCTCGCTGTATTGAGGTCATCACGCCCACAGCATAATATGTAAGAGCATTGGTGTAGAATTTGTCTGGAACAATTTCCAGGTTGGCTGAGATGGGAATCGAACCCACCTCTTCTTCAACAGTTGGCAAGAAATCAGGCTAAGTTACTAGAGTACATATGTGATAATGTTAGTTCTCTAGGGGTGTGTGTTTTTGTAATTTAGGTAAGAATTGGGAAGGAGGTGGCCGTTGCCTTACGTTAGAAACCATTGCGGCATTCACCTCGATTAGTCATGGGAAACCAAGGAAAACCACTTCCAGGATGGCTGAGGTGGGAATCGAACTGTTGATAAGAAATCAGGCAAGGTCACTCACGAAAATATTGATAATTTGTTTATTCTTCACATTTCAAAGAGGCAAAATTGAAAGAATTATTGTAACCATTGTTTTGGGACATGAAAACCTTAATTTACATAAAAGTTATATTTTCCTCAGTAAGATTTCTTCTATCGCCAGTTGAACGCTATTAACCTGTCCTAAGCGGCTTCGGTGGCGTAGTTGCTAGCATGCTGAGCCTCTATGCCCAAGATCGCTGGTTCAAGCCCGGCCAAAGTCGTCAGATTTTTTAAGAGTGTTAAAAATCCCTCAGTATGCCTTCCTTCGGAGGGGAAGTAAGGCCGGCGGTCCCATGTCATAGATTTATGGCATGTTAAAGAACCTTCCACTAATTACACCTGTGTGAAGCTAAATTATATAGGTTAAGAATGTAAACAACGCTCTTAGGTTCCTACATTCGTTGCCAAGAGTCGACTGCGTCTAGTAGCTAAGTTCTGAACTAGTAGTCGTTGACGGAGGTGTTTGGCGGGAAAAGTAGGAACTATTTGAAAAATTCAAAGTCTGCAGTCCTTACTTGAATTAAAAAACGTATAACACACACTAATACAGTCATCACAATTAACACCGGTTATCAGACAGATTCTACACACACCCAAAGTACACGGGGTACATGACCGTGTTGTTGCAGCCCCTAAACTGAGGAACCAACCAACCAACCAACCAACCTGTCCTAAATACAATCTGTAAAAAAAGAGTGCGATATCAGCCAATGATATTTTTACTTTAACGCCATCAGAAGTTTTTCATTCCTTTAAGCCCCTGTCACTAGACCAGTTTTCGAGTTTCTCACTACGGCCATAAGGGGTATTATTTCTGCTACACTCCCTTTGCAAGCCACTAGAGTAATCAATCTTCGTCCTCTATGAAAACATTATACTAGCTGATTTAATGTCTGTAGGAGAATATATATTTGTTCCTTTCTAACACGAGTCTTAATGATGTCGGACTTAATCGACTGAAACAGGAAATGAATAGCCTCCGTAATCAATAACGTCCTTTCATACTTGAAATTAGCTGAGCGCAGTATGGGGCTCCATTGTTTACATTATCGTCACAACAGTCTGTGATGACTTAGTCCTTCTATAACATGTTCATGACAATTTTAACATTTCCATCAATTATTCATGTGGGTACAGTCATATTTATTTCTTAATGGTTATGAAACGGATATTAAGATTTAGATGCAATAAAACCGTGATGTATGGTTTCCTGTTGTATTTAGTAACCCACCGACAAGTTGTTTCTCTATTGGCTCACTCCCACAAAAATATCCAGCAACCGAGTGGAAAGATGTTACACATCAAAAAAAGAAAGCATCCGCGTAACATAGGACAACTCAGGAAGCAGAGATCAGAGAGGATGAACGAAGGAAGACATTTAGCAAGATCTGAAGTATTGATTCAACGTGCTCAGTAAAAGTGCTATTCAATTAAATATGAATATAATAATAATAACGTCAAATTTGTGGGCGAAGAATTAAAGAAAGTAGGAGACTTCTGCTACTTAGGAAGCAAAATAACCAGTGATGAACGAAACACAGAGAATATAAAAAGTAGGTTGTCTCAGGCAAGGAAAGCATTTCTAGAGAAAGTAAATGTGTTGACATCAAATAAAGATTTCGGTGTTTAGAAAGTAATATTTGAAAGCCTTAGTGAGTGGCGATTTCAATGAATGCCAGTGAAATATTTCGCGCGGCCACCATGCTAGATTGATGAATCTTTTGAAAGGTATGGTGGAAGTTGAACAAGGTGGTAGTATAATCACCACCAAGGTTCATTGAAATCGCTCCAGATATTTAGATTTATTTATTTACTCGAATCAGGGGCAGATACATAATATTGTACATACAAAAGCAAAGGAAAAACATGGAATTATACATATACAGGGTGACTTTTATGTACCATCGGAGAATCATAGGTCGTGTAGGGGACGGGTATAGAAGTAATTTGAGATAGGGAACTTGGGGTCGGAGTGGCCTCCTTAATCCCTAAAGTAAGGGTTTATTCAGGCTCTCCACCTTGTAAGTTAGGCAACCGACCCAAGCCTCTATTCTTTAACTCTTGGCAAGATTCATTTCACTATGTGGCGCTGGCGTAATGGATAGCGTTGCGGTGCGAAAGCCTGGTAGTCGCGGGTTCGATTCCGGGCTTGGGCAAAATATTTTTTTAATGTTATTTTAGGTGTAAGGTTTTTAAGCTTGATACCTACGGTAAATTAAACCGATATTTGTGTACTTCGTAGCATTAAATCGCTGAAGTCCGTTATTACGTTTAAATCACGTTGATTTGCAACCATTATTTTAGGGGTAAGGAGGCCGCTCTGACCCCAAGTCCCCTATCTCAAATTACTTCTTTACCCGTCCCCTACACAACCTATCATTCTCCAAAGGTACATAAAAGACACCCTGTATACACACACAATATAATCAATCTTTGCCCAGAAATGAGTAACTGCTATAGCATTTTCTTGTCCCTTAAACAACTCCTCCTCACTTCAAGAATCAGGGCAGCATAAGCACTGATACAGATGCTTTGTTATCTGTACCTCTCCATATTCACAAAGTGTTGATTCTTGTAGGTATCCCAATTTCATTAGGTTATCCTAAGTTTTACCAACACCTGCTCGTAAGCTGTTTAGTGATTTCCAAGTGGTCCAGTCCAAGTTGTGTCCGGCTGGTAAGCATTCTGCCGGTGTTACCCCTGTTGGAAGATGATTGATTTGGGCTGCCCACAGTTCTTCCCTGACATTTGGAGGATGTGTTAAGTGGAGATGTTGACTGAAAAAAGCTATTCCTAGATTTCAATCTATGTCTTGGAGGATCATATCCGTGCTGTGGGTGTAGCTCACGTTCTTCCACTGTACACACACACACACACATGGGCAAAAGATGATCTCATAGGTCTATAAGCTACAAAAGGCTTAATATGAAAAATAAAACAAAATTAACAATGATAATTACTAATAAACAAATCAACTGTAACAAAGAAAACATTTTCCTTTACTTATAAAAGGACGAATATTATAACCAATTCGTAATCAAATACACAACAATTCACCGGAAAATGGAGTTGTGCTATCCTAACTCACCTCCTCCCGTAAAGCAGATGACGCGACCATCGGTTAATGTGAGATTGAGTGTACCATGCCAAATCAATGTTTCTTCGTAGCTCTGTAAGATGCACATCTTCGGATAGAATTTGGGCCACGGTGAATATGGCTCCACTGTCTTTTTGGTTTGATATTGTGAATTCAATTCTTCTTGTGACATTCGAAGAATTTAAAGGGGACAAAGAAACATCAAAGTTGGGTGTATGAGTAGTAAATCTCAGGACACATCCATGTCCACGATCTCGGAGCAACCTAGGCTCAAATCTAAGTCAAATACTTCTTCTTCTTCTTCTTCTTAGCGTGCCTGTCCGTTTCAGACGCTGGCGATCAGTATTGCTTTTCTGGCTTTATCTGTGACAATTCGGTACAATTCTTCAGAGCTTTCGTTGATCCAAGTTCTAAGGTTGTAGAGCCAGGAAATTCTCCTTCTGCCGGGCGATCTCTTTCCTTATATTTTTCCTTGTAGTATAAGTTGAAACAGCTCATACCTTTTTTGATTCCTCATGATGTGACGAAGGTACTGTAATATACGACATTTAATGATATTGATCATTTCTGGTCTTTTTCAACTCTGCGTAGAACTTCCTGATTTGAAACTTTATGTATCCATGATATTCTCAGTATTCTTCTGTAAAGCCATAGTTCAAAGGCTTCAGGTCTAACGGTGGGAGCCTTTGTAAGGGTTCAGGTTTATACACCATACAAGAGAACTGAGAACACATAGCAACTGAGGCGCCGTAGTTTGGTGTTCAAGGTAAGATCGTGGCTTTTGAAAATTGAGCTCATTGAGTTGAAAACATTCCTCGCCTTTCCAATGCAACATTTTATCTCTTGAGAACTGTCCCATGAATCGGTAATGATGGTACCCAGATATGGATATTGGGAAACTCGCACTATGCTATTACCATTAATGTACAAATTCACCCCTCTTATGTAGGTCTTGTTAATTATCATACATTTTGTTTTATTTACATTGATATCTAGGCCATATCGTTTTATTGTATCAGAAATTTCGTTCATCAGCTTCTGCAGCCCTTCCAGTGTATCCGCAAACACAAACACAATCTGCGTAATGCAAATTGTTGAGTTTGACACCATTCACAGAGATCCCTTCATCCACGTCAAGTACGGCTTCTTTGTATATACGTTCAGAATAAAGATTAAGGAGTATCGGAGGTAATATACATCCATGCTTAACACCTCGGCGTATTTGCACTTGCTCTGATTGATCTTGATCTATTCTGCAGATTGGTTCCAGTATACATTGGTAATTATTCTTAGATCTTTTCCATCAATTCCTGTATCCTTAAGTGCTACTATTATAAGGTCATGTTTAACACGATCGAAAGCCTTCTGATAAGTAATAAGACATTTAATACATTACAATTAATGTCCCTACATCTTTGGAACAGTACCTGTACAAAATTCTTACGTGGTTGTAATTTAAAAATATTATTCAGTACAAACCAACAGTGAAACAAAGTAAAGAAATGGGATGAGAAGAAAGAAAGGAAGAAAGAAAAATGAAAGGATTTATAATTTTTGGCAAGTCGTTCTAGTTGTAATTTATTAAAAGGGCATTCATTGCTTATTTCATAGAACGAGAACAAGGCTATAAATTAATAGTGGTAATAACTCCTACTGTATTTATTGAGATGTTTAATGTCAGGACACGCAGAAGAATTTTATGATGGCTATAATGGAGAGGTTTAGTTCATCTTTGAGTAAAATGTAACAGCGCCATAAGTTCATTCAACTCTAAGCTATTGCCGGCGTACGCAGTTTTATATCTCCACTCATTATCAGTAAAGAATTAACGCGGAAACCGACTCCAAATAACAAGACATTTCAGTGGTGCTTGACGCTATTATATTAATGTCCTTTTTAAAAAGAAACGTAAAATCTTGTCAGAAACAGAAATATAGCCTATATCTACTCGATGAGGAAATTGATTGTGAAATTGCATTCAAATTGAAGTTTTCGGGTAATGTGATTTAATTTTTAGTCATTTTAAAGGTAATTTTTAAAACATCTGAGCCCTAATCATAAGAAATGATAAGAGGAGAGTATTTACCCCAAAGGCAATGGAGAAAGGGGAAAAATGGTCTCTTCTCAGGAAGTCTTAGGGATCGCCAACTCCTGAGATCACCAGCCATGGTTCCTTAAGCGCTGCCAAGAGTGTGCCATGCAGGGTTGAGCTACAGTTTAGCGCCTCTTACTAAAGACAGGGATGAGAAGGATGAGGTCTGACCTCTAGATATATGAGGGTGTCGGAAAGAAAAGATACGTGCCAATAAAGGCAGGAAAACGAAATACACACTTGATCTCACAGAACCTTGTATCGTTGGTGTCTCCGAAACGAGATTCGTATTGCCCAAATTGTAGATCGTTATTTATTTCTGAAACTTGCCATATTTTCTTTTCCCTTCTTCTCCTCTGAAATATATTTTATAATTTATTGTTCTTCTAAGTTTTAAAATGACTGAGTTGGTACCCTCACTTTACCGTGGTTATGAAAGGAAATAAGTCTCGCCTCTTCCTAACAGCAGCCACTTACCACTGCATTTAAGCTCGTCTTGGACGTTATGCATGTTAGTTTGCGGAAGTGATGGATAGCTTGATAGAATAAATTGGCAAACATCATTCTTCGACTTGAAAGGTAGGCCGTGGGGAGAAGATTGAACGAATGTCAAGGAATGGAGATGTAATTAACCACAGAAACACATCCGGAATAACGGTAATGAATAATACATCAACTTTTTTACATTAGAATTGCAATATGGTTTGTCAAGACACAGCACGGATCTTAAGAAACTATTAGTATTGTGGCGGGTAAAAGACTTCACTCTTGAATCAAGAAACACTGCTGGAAACATGTATGTATCTCACAAAATGTATTCTAAGTACGCCAGTAATTACAGGATGCAACTTAACGTTTCACTCCACTCTGTACCCGGATAACAACAGTACACCATCTGCACAGTCCATACAGTCTCCATAGTTCTCACTTAACGCCCCTTCCACTTTCAGATTCTACCACCCGAGCCTCGCAGAGGTGGCTTCTCATGCGCTTCTGGCCGTACCCAGGTCCTGGTACGCGTCTTTCAAAAAAATGCTGCACCAAGCTATCACAGCACTCCACTGCCTCAGGTCACCGCTGACAGTTATGAA